>CM029547.1:30633531-31312007 GCA_017141385.1 Sogatella furcifera
TCCCAAACAACGGTTTTGGCAGCAACAACAGAATCAGCTTATCAAGTAACAAAGTCTTGCAGGAAAACGAAATAAAGGTGAGTAAGCCACAAATCAGAAGACCAAAAGTAATCATTTACAATGTGTGTAATGATATTACAGTCAATGAATTAACTGATGAAATTTATGAGTGCAACTTTTCCTTAATGGATAAAAATAAGTTCTACGCAAACTTCAAGCCAAAATTCAAGCTAGGGCCAAAAAAGTATAAAACTGTTCAACGAAATAGAGCATTGAATGCCCGGGTGGAATAAGGGAATGAATGATAAATAAGCAAATAGAGAATTCTTATAGACTGTAATTCCCATAGAGTTTGCGACTATACAGCAGTTTCAAGGAGTTTCAAGTGCCCGAGACTGATCCATATAAGTAAACATTGTCCTGATACCCAAAACACTTGTGCACACTGTGCCGTTGAGGGTAATGACATCAAAGAATACCCAAACAGATATAAAAGTCCATGTTGTACAAGCTGCTCGAATAATTTCAAAAAATCACGATCATAGAGCAAATGATAAAGATCGACCCACAAACCAAAGGGCGCTACAGCAAATTATCCATGAAAAAGATTATGCTATTTAAAAACTTAATTAATAAATAAAAAAATTGGCAATAGCTTTATGAGTTAGGAATTTTGGAATTTTGATAATTCATCACCTTCATTTATAAAAAAAAGTTTTTTTGTAAAAAAAAAATTAAAAATTTTTACCAAGTTTCAAACAAATTCATAATTTTTTCCTTGACAATATGAAAAATTGAAACACATGCAGAAATGTTTTATCAACAAAAGACCAAATTCATAAAGATAACATTGATAATTTTTGAGAAAAGTGTACCTAAAAATGGGGGAAATAAAATTGTGGGTCCAAACAGTCCAAAAAGTACAAACAGTGGACTTTTACCTCCTCTATCACACCCTTTTGGGTGCATCCTTCCCAAAATTTCCAAGGATTAAAAGCCTTCCTATGACATATAATTGGAAGAAATTTCGATCCTCTATCCCTTTTTCACCAACTTGTTTGCAAGCCTTCTCTTCAAGTGTTCCTGGATATATAATTATTTGATATTGTAATGTTATTGTTTTTGATGTTATTGAATTCATTTTTATTATAACATTCATGAAATATTTTCAGAGTGTGAATAAATAAATTGAATTGAAAGCTTTTTGGAGAGATATAGCTAAATTCCATCATGACGTATCCACCTTGAGACATCCATTTTCCATTTTCAAACTACCAAGACAAGAGTAATTTCTTACAACTAGATATATCTATCTAAATCTACCTGTCACCTTAAAAATACGTATCACAGAAGCTGTCTACTGGAAGGTTGTATCTTGGGCAAAACATCCAGCCATGGTGATTCCATTAGGTGTAAGTTGAACGGTGAGGCGATGAGGCATTACTAGAAACGAGTTCTGGCAAGCGGCTCTCACTCTCAGAATGAATTCTTTTTCTGTAGGCTTTGGGAAAATCGCTCCATGCAGTCCAGAAGATTTTGACTTGGACTTTTCACTATCCGATGAATCCTGATCAACTTCATTTGTCATCAGAACAACCTGAAAAACAAACATATGGCGATATTATTTGAAAAATGTATTGGAGAGTCATTCTAATCCCTTAAAAAGTCAAGATTTCGATTCACATTTGTGAAAAGATTAGGAATTATTGAAAATTTTATTGAAAATATTGATCCCATTATAGTTCCCAACAACAAAACTGAAAATTAACTAGCTGAAACTTCATTTTTTAAATCACTATCAATCTACTCTTATGGAGAAACATCAATGCTAATTTTCGACAGGAGGAATTCCGTGACGTCAGAATCATAACTTTCCCAGCCAGCTGCTTCACTCTGGCTCAACTCTACTATTCTATTGGCCTGAGCCATCACCAGCATTACAACGGAACGTAACCCTGGTACAGTTTGGTCAAGATTCCTTGGCACCTAGCCAGAATCAGCTGGCCTTGGCAAGGGGGTTAGTAACGTTAGCGCAGGTACTTTTCTAAAAACATGTTTAAATAAAAATTTTGTGGCAGAGGAATAGAGCATGAAACTAGAAAGAGTTGGAAAGGAAGTGGATCTTTTGCCGTTAGGGGCGTTGCAGCTTAAATTGAGAAATAGGACACGCCCACGAATGGAGAGAAAACTCCAGAGATAAACTTAAAAATGCAATTACTTAAATCTTCATTCAATTAATTTCGTTATATTGAGCATTTTTAAGTGAGAGTTGGACATTCATCATCAGCACAGATTCATGACAAACAACATAACCCATGTCAAATTTACAGAAAGTCTGGCTCAACTTTATATTTTATAAAATCGGAACAAAAACCAACTGACATTTTACCATTCAACTATACCTATGGACATAACCTATTAGCTATGCTCTGCTATGAAGTGTAAGCTTCGCCCAAGCTCAGCAGGTCGGGGATATTTCGTTGCACAAGACCTCTTCCAACTCTTCCTAGTTTCATTAGCAACAGGCAATGTTTTCAATGAAGTCAATAGCAACCAGCTGTCAATTGCCAATACATTTTGGCCTAACTGTATCGATAGCATTCCCCGTGGATGTTATAGTTGATCGTGAATTTGTCATCTAGAATTTACAAAGAATTTCCTATACCACGGGGAACGTCATCCATCATTTTGAACTAGGATTAGGGTGTGTAGGTATGTAACTAAAAAAGCATACAGGAAATAACTACTTACTCTTAAAGGCGGGTCAAAAAAGAAGAGTACTTCTGCAAGAGTAAAAAAAGATCAAATTTGATTTCAATAAAAAGAAAATCTGGGTCGTGTCTCATAGTTCGTGGATTCTATTGGCGTTTCTGTCTCATCAACGTTTCCCATAAATTCGGAAATTTTACAATCTCAGCTGGTAAGTTACTATGACATGAAAACCAATTTACCTTAAAATAGAATCCTGAGATAGTCCAATGTTGAAAATAAAAAACTGAAACTTTGCTTCCAATGTAATGATTTGATAAATAAATTAATATATTATCATGAATATAAATATCGATCATTATTTCTATCCTGAGATTTGAATAGGAATATTTTTTTCGCTAAAATAATAACATAACCTACATAGCAAATCGTAATATGAAACTTCAAAGTCGGCCATTTTCATTTTTCATTGATGTATTTTCAGCCTCTGTAATTGGGACGATTCGTGCTAATTGTTCACAACCGCGGAACATTGTCAATTGAACGTTTTATTGGTGAGTTTGGTGAATCTACAATCCCGATCACTTGTTTTCCATTTGAAGAACAAGCTTCATGAGACACGGCCCTGGAGATTTTAAATTTGAAAAATATAAATTTAGACTCAAATTGTAGATCAGAATGTTTCAGTCGTCATTTTCCCATCTTGCCAGAATGTACCGTAATCTTTGCTAGAACAGACTATATCCATCATACGAAAGAATCTGTTAATGGACTCAGAGTTATAATAAGAAAAAAATTACGAATGTAGCCGAGTTGTATACAACAAATTAATTTTTCATGTATTAACTGGTGAAATCGGGATTTCCCTATATTAGACAAGTCATACCCTGCGAGCTTCAGCAAACATGGTCTTTATCCTGTTGCCAATGTCCGAGTGGGGTCCTCCCGGGACGGCAACTTGAGGCTCGACAACCAGGTCAGATAGGAGCTTCTTCATTTGCCACGTTTGTCCGGTGCCTGGACACAGCTTGTGCTCCAGAGAAGCTACTTGCGCGATCATCGCTTCTGCGTGCGCTACTTCTTTGCAGATCTCCTAAAACATTCAAAGTAATCGAGTAATTATACAATCAAACTATCAGGACAAAATCGTGCAGTCACATTATCCTTAGCTAACTGGAATTATTTTATATAAATTAAGGATGAATAAAGACAGATTAGTAAAAGAGTAATAACAGATTTGTGAAAAATAATAATAAGATTTGTAATAGAGTAATATCAACATAGTACTGAGACTAATTCCTTACACTAATTAGCCAAAAAGATCCAAAGGACATTCTCCCAAAAATGTGTTGTCACTGAGTTAAAAATGACAAAAATTAACATTTTAAAAAAATCCATAATTTTACTATTTTTAGAGACTTTAGGCAGCTACAAAAATAATTACTTCACATTTGAAATTAGCAGAGGAATTTTAATTAATGTTGAATAAAAATACTATGGTCCATTCACGATGGCTTAAGACGAGATAAACAAAAGCTCTTCATGTGTGTGTGTTCGACTGGAGTGGCTTCGTTTTAGCCACGACATAAACAAGTCACAGCAATGCCGAAATCTCGATTTTTTTTGTAGGAAATTCAGAATAATATAAGTATATATAAGTTTCACTAAGTAATCTTTTTTATAAGTACACATTGGGAAATTGCTTGTTTCGGTTGTCTCTCGACTGCATGAACCTAAAATGAACAAACAATTATAGTCAAAGTTTTTGTCTCAATGCTTTGGTTACAGTCCCGACAACAAAATTCGAGATTTCGGCATTGCTGTGACTTGTTTATGTCGTTGCTAAAACGAAGCCACTCCAGTCGAACACACACACACACACACACACACACACACACACACATGCAGAGCTTTTGTTTATCTCGTCTCAAGCCATCGTGTATGGATATTATCTTTTCAAATTATATTGTGAAACAAATGATTTGATTCCGATTTCTGAGATTTGGGCAACTTTTACACAAGATTTAAATTTCTTCAGATTTTGATTTTTTACAAATTCTATCAATTATAAAAACATGTTTATCATTTCATATCCATTCAGTTATAAACCTTAATCGTTGATAAATTGAGTTGTTAGCAAATTTCAAGTTACAAACTTCTAACTGGTTACATTGAATTTCACAGCTAATTTTACATAGGGATTGATTAGTGCATTTTGAATATATTCCGTCTGGACTTAGAAAGCACAAATACAGTAATTTAATAATGGTGTAGCAACCGGAAACGGTAACACGATTTTTCAATAAATCTGTGGTTTGACAATATCTCATATCTTCATCTGAAATAGAGCAAGATTGGCAAGGTTCTCAACACAATATAAATTACAAACTAAAAAGCATAATATAGAAAAAATAAATAAGTCAGTTATACTTGCAGTATAATTATATCAAATTGTAGATCAGAATGTTTCCTACAATTTAAGACCAAAATGATGATTTTTCAAACTAATATTGACCGAGGTGAAGTCACTTTCCCATCTTGCCAGAATGTTTTCTTTGCTTGGACAGACTATAAAATACAGATCTCCAGGGTGTACAGTGAAGGCAGTGTGAGTATCTTGCCACCAAGAAAAAGTTCTCGACAGGGATATCTAGGGAGGATATATTTTTGGTTCAAACAACTTTGGATACTAGGGGCCTTTAATAAATAAATATACTTTATAAATACACTTGAAAAAGTATGTCTAACCGCAAACCGATCGATATCCTTTTCGCAGACCCGGAACAGTGTTTCGGCCTTGGCTGCAATGTGCTTGATGGCGGGAATGAGGCCGGGCATCTCTATTGGCAGCGCCTGCTGCACCAGCCTGAGCAGCGCGGCGTGCATCAGCGCACACAGCAGCAGCCGCGCCGCGTCCCCGGGCTGTGTCAGCTCCAGCCGGTGCAGCACCTTCTCTGCTTCCCGCGTGTAGTCAAACAGCCGGTTCTGCCTCCTGGCCGGCACTGGTTTTGCCACACTCCACATCTCTAGCCACGGGTTTCCAGCAATCTGCATTCTACTGCTTAGTGTACCTGACAAATACACATTTCCAGTTTCACATCTACAATTTTCAATTTTCAATTCACATTTGACTTCTACAATTTTGTGAAACAGCTCTTGATATGGTTTCTCATGAAATAATAATATGCAAACGATATAATTAGAAATACTCAATTTTGTTTGCACGCAGACGATATAAGTTTAAGCATATTTGACAAGGACTTGGATACAGTGGAAGAAAAATTTAGACAGGATAAATAATAAAAAAAACATAAAATTTTTAGGCCTGGATCTGGATAATACACTAAATTGGGATGAGCATGTTCTAAAAATTTGTAAAAAAATAAGTTCAGGAATTTTCGCTCTTAGAAGGCTGGCACCCATTTGTAATTTATTAACACTGAAGTCTGTGTATTATGCCTCTGCACATGCTCATATTTCGTACGGTATTGAGATATATGGAGGAACTAGTACATCGAACTTGAGTAGGATATTGAAGCTTAAAAAAGAATCAATTAGGATAATTTTAAATTTAAATAGACAACAGTCGTGCAGGACATTTTTTTAAAAATTGGAACTAATGACAGTGTTTAGCCTCTATATTTATCGTACAGTTTTGCATGTGAAAAATGATAAGGACAATTTCCCTAGGCAATGCACTTTACATGACTATAATACCAGAAACCGTTATAACTTCATTTTAAGGAACATTGTAAAGAAAAGTACAAAGCCCAACATATATGGGTATAAAATTTATTAAGTACTTGCAAGCTAACATGAAAAATGAAACAGAAACTAGACGTATTAAAAATAAACTGAAAAAGCACTTAATAGAATTGGAATTATATAACTTTGAAGAATTTTATAATTTTAATACATCTTAAACTAATTTTGACTTTTCTCAATTGTTTTTATATTTAATTATATTCTATTATTTTGTTAAAATAATATTTAAGACGCATTCATGTACAACGCTATGTATGTTTTGAATAAAGATTGATTGTCGACACCAGTTCACCTATCTTTGCAATATATTTTCAAACAAAATTCCGATAAAATTTATTAATTCAAAAATTACTAAAGCACTGATCAGGGAAATAAATTGATGGGTTGATCAAAATATATAATCTACAATACCTAAATGTTAGTAAGTCTGTTCATGATTCATTTGAGTTTTGAATGTCTTTCTATCTTCTATATTACTTTTGAAAATTGATTTAACTCATAACTGATGTGCTCATAACTGAAAATTTAATTTTTCTTCATTAATTTTCATTTAGGAGAATAAATGTAGGCTACATGATTTGTTTTTGGTTATCACCTGTATATTAATTTTAACACGAAATTATTCAAATTTTATCATTGTATTATTTATAATAAACATTATTATTGCAATTAACTTCATTTATTTTTCGTCTTGTTTTTTATTTTATTTTCGGGTATTGCTTTACTTTGTACTGTATGCTTTATGAACTCGCAGCTAGCGCTCAAGTTTTCTTTGCTGGCTGTTCCAAATCATTTAGACATATTTCAATTTACATTTTATCATGCATTTTGTATATATCATTCATATTTTGTAATTAACTACAGTATGTAATTTTTGGCGAAATAAACATTCTATTCTATTGATTGATAATAATTAAACCCAAAAAATAAACATTTCCAGTTTTACATAACTTCTACAATTTAATGGAACAGGCCATTGATATGATTTATCTGAATATTTTTTCCGGTAGCCTATACAGGTACAAGCAGCCCGAGAAAATTGTAAGTATTCATTAGTTGTATCAGGCCAATTAGATGACTACTAGGATGGCATGATCAAATTGAGTATGAGTGTACACTATCAATTCACTCGAATAGGAAAGTTTAGCAGGATTTTCATGTTCTCTACTTGGAATATTGTTTCTGTTTAACGAAATAGAATGGCTTATTTATTCTGCTATTTTGATGTTTGGACAGTATTCATACTACCACTTGACCGTGACGAATTATTGGAGATGAGATTGTAAGATTAATCCATATGAAATAGGATGTTATAAAATTCCTCAATCCTCATGTAGTCATGTTACACAATTGAAGCATTCATGTTTTTTGAATGAGGTTGAAAATTAAAAAAAAAAGTGGAGCCTACCTTTCACAATACCATCTTCACTAGGTTCTCTATCTTCAATCCAATCACGTGGAGAGTACCATCGGATGAAGTCTTCTAAAACTGCTCCAGGATTGGCAGCCTGGATTAAAAAAACGGACGACTCAAGATAAAGTGATCAAACTTCAAAATTTCACAAACACATCCAAATTTTCTGTGACCGTAGAAATTCACAACAATTATGCAAATAAATAACTTTATCATTATAGATTTATGATAATTATAAAATCTGCGGTTAATCATTTTCTGTTAATTACTTAGAACAAAAAAGCTCAAAAATGACATGATTGAATGAAATGACAGTGAGTGGAGATAATCTTTATTTTAAATATTCATCAAAATTTCAAAGATAACATGCTTTGGACTTATTGCCTGTGTTTTCATCCTACGAGTAGGTCTATATTATATCTTCTAAAAAAATTGAATTATGAAAATAAAACAGATATAGTTTACCTTGAAAGACTCTATGTCAGAAAGAAGGGATGCACTCATCAACTGAGTCCTCAATTCAGATCCCTGTACATCCGACCCCAAATTGAGAAGAACCTCTGCATCTTCATCTATCTGATCCTCTGTTTTTGGAGTAGCTTCCTGTAAGAATATGAATCATTTGATTACTGCTCTAAAATATTGAAAAGGCTTTCACATAAACTATCATCACCTATCACATCACAGTGATTCTATAAGAGTTCATCACTCCAGTAAAATCACAGAGCTAGAACTACAAGACTTAGACTACACTTAATACTTTGAAGCTCGTCTAAATCAGTTAGAAGAGTAGAAAATTCTATTGGGGTCAATTTTAATTATGATCTCCTTTTCCATGAAGAATCTGTTGAATTGCATTTAATTTAATGACTGTTGGGAATATTAGTAATTCTTAGATGAAGCAGAACTAACTTCATTGAAATCGACATTACCGCGTCACGATAATAAGAACGATATATAACAATACTACCACATGAAAGTATGGAATTTGTACGTAAGTTGCAGATATATTTTTGGAGAAGGATTTATTCTAGACTAGCAAATGCAGGAGAATGGGAGAATATAGTGACTAGAACAAAGCCCAACTGTAAACCACACCCACGAAGGAAGTTGAGTGAAAAATGTAATATTATTGAATTTAATTAAGTTTTAAATAAATAATAATATGAAACTTTTATCTATAAAGCTAAATTCCCATCTTACAATGATTCTTCGATTAATTAAAAAAGCTTTAATGAGATTTTAGAACTGAGATTCAAACTCACCTGTGTTACTGGAATGTACAAAAATTCATCAGAGTTCAAAAGTTTCAAGTTGCCATGTCGGCAAAGCCTTCCAACAGGCCGATTCCAAAGCGAATGAATTGGTTTCGATTTTTCCACAGCGGTTTGATTGGCCGCATCTTCTTCACTCATTGCACAATCATAGAACTCGTCATCTTCTTCCTCTTCTTCTTCGGACTCGTCTGAAAGAACGGAGGGTTCGTGATTTATATAATAAGATTTGTACAAATTGAGATCTATGCAAATTAAAATAGAATAGTAATTATTGTTAAAATGAGCATACGAGAATACATTGGAAGGAATGCATTAATTCTGACAAGAAACAAATGAATAAGCAGTGATAACAAAACAAAAAAAGAGTTCACAGTTATAATCCATGTATCGGTAGCTCCACTTTTAATTTGGAAGATGGGTTTTAAAACATATTAAATTAGACTTGAGTTACCTCGCCACCAATTCATAGTCAAAATCCATGTAATGGTTGCTACACTTTTGATTTGGAAGATAGTTTTCAACACATTTTAAAAAAGAGTAAAAGTTACCTCACCTCCAACCCAATTTGATGAACAAACTGAGAAAATTAGCGGTGCAAAATACAAGATTCTCGTCCGTTTTTGCATTCAAAGACTTAACAAAAATAAATTGAAAATCAAAACCATCTGCGCTTGAAATAAAAATATTTTTAGATTCTGATCAATTTTAATAGGTTTTAGAAATATTAAAAGTTTCATCTAAATGCTTTGATCAATGCCTACGCACCTTCATTGGTTTTTAGCTACCATGCTTTAATTAGTATACAAGAATGTGCGATTTTAAAAAAGATGTAATTTTATTATTGAAGTTTTTTTGTTGATTATTTAATTAGATGTTTAGTCCAGTCAAATTAAGCAAAAAAAGTAAAAGTCGGAGGACCCAGCTGAAAATTTGCAGATATGATCAGAAAAGGGCGCTGAATAACATACTAAAAGTCCCCAAGAGCTTCGGCCGCCATCTTACCGTAAAATTTACCTTCTAGGAATTAGTTTTTCGTGAATTGTGGCCGAACCAAGCGACGGACGAGAAAGTTTTATAGGACCTTTTTTGTAGGCAATAAAATTTGGAAAAGAATGAGACCAATTGCATTTCTGTATCATTAACCGTTTTTGAGATACAATTTTTTTAAATTTGACAAATTTTTCATAGGATCGAGAATTTGAAATTTTTCTTACTTAAGAAGTTTGTAACTATAAATTAAGCACTCGTACATTCGTATTTCAAAATCCCTCTCGGCGAAATTCATTTCTCTTTCATTTGAGACCAATTCCACACTTCTATGTTCAATATTTTTTGTGCTACAGCGATTTTAGAAAATCCTTACACCCCCAAAAACCCCAAAAATTGCATATTTTAACACAAAAATCTTACTAAAAAAGTTGGGATTTGCTTACACTTCTTGAATACTGTTTATGAGACCCTAGGCTGTCATTAGCAATGTTCATCCGACCAATAGTATCGTAGGATTCTTGGGGGTGGGTGAAAAGCATCTTCTCTCTCTCGGTCATGGTTAGCGAGTGAACGCATTTAATTTCGGCTCCTGTAAATATCATATTTTCGTAGGGTTTTTCCACAGCTTTTACTTAGAAATTTATATCAAAGTGTGAAGTTTTTTGTCTAGTTTTCCATCATCCAATAATTTTTTCATTTTTCATTTCTGTTAATTAATTAAATCGATAATACATTATTACCACGTGGTGTTCATAGCGTTCATACCAGTGTTTCTGTTTTGTGTCTTGTGCTTTTGTGTCTTGTGCTGTTGGTTTCTCGTCCTTTCATTCACTAAACAATGGGTCGTGGTGGCAAAACCAACCCTTCCACTCCTCGACCGCAGCAGGTAACCCGTTCCTGCAACGTGGGTGCTGCGGGTGCAACGACCTCTGCCATCGCCGAGGAGATACTGCTAAAAATTAGGGAGGAAGTGAGTGCGGCGGTCACGGAGGCTCTTCGGACTTTCCAGGCTCAGATCGACGACCTCAAGTCTGAAAATACAATTTTAAGAGAAAGACTTGAGGAAGTCGAAAGGGAGTGCGACCTCAAAGTGGACGATCTTGAGCAATATGGGCGTCGCACTTCGCTTCGAATTTTCGGCATCCCAGAAAGACAGAAAGAGAACACCGACGACCTCGTCATGAAATTAGTTCAGGAAAAACTGGACATCAATCTTCCTCTTGAAGATATCCAACGGTCGCACCGTGTGGGACGCCTTCAGGATCCCGCGCAAAAGAGGGAGAACCCCCAACCGACGGCGGAACGACATCGCCCCATCATAGTCCGGTTCAGCAGCTACCGTGTACGGCAGCGCGTGTTCCTGGCGAAGCGACAACTCAAGGGTACCGGCGTCGTCATCCGAGAGGACTTGACCCGTCACCGTCTGGCCCTTCTCAATGCCGCCGCCACAAAATACGGAGTGCGGAACACGTGGACCAGTGACGGGAGGATCAAGTTCGCCGTTGGAGAGGGTCCATCTCGGCGGACCTGGACGGCAGAGCGCATGGAGCACCTTAACAAATAAGCGCCTGCTCACAATCGGACGCAGCTAAATTCTGGGTGAGCTCACTTATTATAATTCATTCAAATAAATTTAAATTGATGCATTTCTTTCAACTTGAAACTATAGCTGACCCACAAATATAAATAGGCAAGACGATTCCTCCACATCCACTATATTTACATAGCATATCCTCTTCAACCAGTCATGTTTCATAGTTTATCTATTTGCTCTCTCGTGACATGAAATATCCATTTGTTTCGATAATGCTGGGTGAATTTATAGAATTATAAATTCAGCTTTTAAATTACGAAAGCTGTTTCACAATAACTCCTATCTTTACAATAATCATTGCATTAAACACATTTTCGCTGTTAGTAGTTCTAATTCTCAGTTAAAATTACAATTGATGAAAATTAAAATTTAGCATTCAACTCTGTTAGAATACTATTTTGCATTCTGTTCTAGATAATCTAATATCACAGGTGATGATTCAGGTCGATGTTATAACTACAAATCTCATATATATTATCTTATGTTCGTACCTGCTCGACCCTGACTACTCGATGATCTCTAACAATAAACGGAATCTTTCTTGTCCTAATAACAATAATGTTATTTTTTCGACATTTGCGAATTCTTACAGTGACATCCCTTCATGTTGTTATAACGTCTCTCTTATAGCTCTACTCGTTGCCGCATTGTACATTTTACTTTTTGATAAGGTATGACTATTGGAACTGTGGTAACTGGAACTCTTGATCAACCTAAATTAGAATTCTCAGAAATGAATATCAGGCCTACAATATATTGTTGTTGCACACTTTCTATCTTTGTTCTGCATGATAAATTTATTGCTTGTCTGTCATTCTTTGCCTTCGCCTCGTTAATCCCACCAGTCACCTACCCATCAATTGTTTCTCACATACACAATAGCCTTTTTCTGTTCGCTTGCTCTACCCCATTTCCATAATTTTATGCATTCACCAACTACCTGTTCATTCTCACCTCACTCCTCCACCACCTTCTTCACCCGCCATCACTCTATAGTCGATTCTCTACTACTCACCCTAACTTTTTGACATGATTGTCCTTTCTCTCGTTCCTTCTTTCACCTCTCTTTTCATTGTCACTGCACAGTACTCGCTCTATCTCTTATCTAGTTTACATCTCACTCACTCTTATCTCTATCTTTCATATCACTTAACCATCCTCTCTTATTCTGCTATTCCCACTGATTCTTTCCGTACCCTTTCCTTATTGTTAACTATTCCTGCTCTCATATAGGACTAATCCGATTTCCGCTTATTATATCTATAATACACTGTATTTATCATATTGCATCTAAACCTTCCACCATCCCCCCATTGCATCTACAGATTTCCAATAGTGTAACTAATTCTAGTACTAATATAATGCAAGTTTGCTACCTCTGATCATAAAATATCACTAACAATAATAACCCCTCTATAACCATAGAACCCCTCCATTGTATTATTTTTGTTCGCTGTTGTTCTGCCGTTTTGCTCTCTCATTGCAGACTCCTCCTGTCATGAATCTTCTACTCCAAAGAATAATCAATCACAAATCGAAAATCGCGATTCTTCAAAACCCTTGTACAAAACATGGATTAAGTGAACGCCCAGAAAACTCTCCATTGTGACCTATTCTTCGTTTAATGTGGAAAAGTGCGCTACACAAAGCTGTGATCTGTTGTAAATAATACTATAGGAGCCGAAGTTATCAGCCCGACGCTGATGACCTGCTTCAGAGACTTTAGAATTCCAATTAGAATAAGTATCATCATCATCATCATCATCATCATCATCATCATCTTCATCATTCTCACTGTCATGGGCTGCTCTACGGTTACCTCTATGCTTGCTGGTCATTTCAATGATGCCCCGCACTGACAACTTAGCTCGCCTGCTCTCAATCAATAATAATAATAATAATAATAATAATAATAATAATAATAATAATAATAATAATAATAATAATTTTAATGACACGGGATTTCAACTGTATAATGAACTCAAGCCCTTTAACAAGATCTTTAAAGCAGCCCATCTTAATGTACAGTCCCTTAGCTGTCATATAGACGAACTTAGAGCAATTTTTCGTTTCCAAAACTTTCATATTGTTGGTATTTCAGAATCATTCTTGAAGCCCAGTATACCCTCTTCGCAAGTCGCATTACCTGGATATAATCTTTTCCGTAACGATCGTTTAAATAAAGCTTGCGGGGGAGTTGCACTATTTGTTAAAGATGGAATAAAAACTAAAATATTAACAACATCAAAACAAGAATACTCCGCTAAACCAGAATTCATGTTACTTGAATTATATTTTAGTAGCTCAGACAAATTACTAGTTGGAATATGCTATAGACCTCCAAAAATAGGCCATTTCTTAGATTTCGAAAATGCCCTACTATCCTTCATGCCTTTCTACAGTCGTATTCTAGTTATGGGTGACATGAACACGGATCTCAATATGACTAACCACAACTTTGACTATTATCAGTTGACAACAACTTTTCGCTGCCTGAATATGACTATCTTACCACTTGACCCAACACATCATACAAACGAATCTGATACTTTTATCGACATTTTAATTGTTAGTGACCCAAATGAGGTTGTTCACTTTGGTCAGGTCTCCGTTCCAGCTATTTCTGGGCATGACTTGATCTATTGTGTACTGTCTCATAAGACACCTAGACCTGATCAGAAATTTATTACTTATAGGAACTTTAAACACTTTGACGAAACTTCTTTTTTGACCGACTTAGCTCAAACTCCTTGGCATCAAATTGAGGCATTGCCCTCAGTTGATGATATGGTTGAATCTTTTGAAAAATTGACTCTTGATTTATATGACAAACATGCACCTTATGTGACTAGAAGAATAAACAGAAAACGACGAGTACCTTGGATGACTGACGACATTTTAAAAATGATGGGACAGAGGGACAAAGCTCATAGAAAATTCAAGAGGACATCTGACTTGAATAGTTTGCTTGAATACCGACATTTAAGAAATAAAGTTAAGCAGCAATTACGTAATTCAAAAATCAGATATCTTAACTCATTCATGACAGACAATAAACTTGACTCTAAATTATTATGGCGTGGAATAAAAGAATTTGGTCTAGGTAAACACAAATCTGAAACTGATATAGACATACCTTTGGAAGACATTAATGACCATTTTATCTCACATTCAACTCAACGTGATGATACTACCATTGGTGATCACATCAATAATTTGAAAAACCAAATTACTAATTTAAACATTCCTATTGGCAATAAATTTCATTTCAATCCTATTTCAGAAGAAAATACACTCAAAGCTATTCAACAAATGCACAGCAATGCTACTGGGGCAGACAAAATTTCTATTAACTTAATAAAGAAAATGTTACGTGTAGTTCTCCCAACTATCACTTTGATTTTTAACAAGTCTCTTGAAAATGGTAAATTTCCTGATAATTGGAAGCTCGCCCTAGTTCGTCCCTTGAACAAAGTTGCCTCACCTGTTAAAGTTGATGACTTCAGGCCAATTAGCATTCTTCCCGCCCTTTCTAAAGTACTTGAAAGACTCATTCATGGCCAAGTTGTAGCCTTCCTTGAACAAAATAACAAACTTCATGACTTTCAATCTGGTTTTCGCAAATCTCATTCCACTGAAACAGCTCTTCTACGTGTAACTGACGATATCAGGCTAGCTATGGACCAGAAAAATGCACTGTATTGACCTTATTTGATTTCTCCAAAGCTTTTGACACTGTTGACCATGAAATTCTGCTTAACAAACTAGCTATACTTGGGTTTAGTGATCAAACACTAGTATGGTTCAATTCCTACTTAAAAAACAGAAAACAATGTGTAACTGTTGGTGATAACAAATCAAATTGGAAAAATGTAAAACATGTCGTTCCTCAAGGTTCCATTTTAGGTCCCCTCTTATTTACTTTGTATGCAAATGACCTTCCTACTGTTATCAAGTTTTCCAAATTCCATACCTATGCTGACGACCTTCAAATTTATGCTAGCTGCCCTATCACTGAAATCAATGAAACTATAGATAAAATTAATCAAGATGTAAAATCTATATTTGAATGGACAAATAAAAATGGTCTTAAACTGAATCCCACTAAAACACAGCCAATAATTATTGGTTACTCACGCCTCATCAATAATATTAACTTCAACACAATACAGAAAATAACAATCGATGGTAATGAAATTCCTTACTGCAGCTCTGTTAAAAACTTGGGTATCATCATGAATAAAAATTTAGACTGGTCAGAACAGGTTAATAAAACATGTAAAAAAGTATTTTCAGCCATGCATTCGTTGAAGAAATTGCAAGACATCCTACCAAGAAATATCAGATTGCTGCTGGTTAAATCACTAATATTCCCACACTTTATGTATTGTAATTCTATACTCAATGACATGACAGTAACACTCAATGATAAACTACAGCGCTGTCAAAATTATTGCTTAAGATTTGTTTACTCTCTCCAACGTCATGAAAGAATCACCCAAGCACATATTACAAGCTCAACCTTTAAGATACGCGATCAGAGACTTTTTCGTATTGTCAAGCTTGTCAGGGATATTTTAAAATATGGTAAACCTAATTATTTCAAAAACGATTTTAAATTTGTTTCTGAGGGTAGAATAGATGTATCACGCACGAGAACTGGAGAAAATACTTTGAGGATTCCAATTCACCGCACTACAATCTATACTAAGTCCTTTCTAGTCTCAGGCTGCCGTGAATGGAATGCTGTCCCTGAATCGATTAGGTCTATTGAGAGCCGAGCGAGCTTCATCTTGAAGTTAAGAAAACATCTTGTTGACAAAATGATCGAATATGTCCAGACCTAGAGCAACATGACAAATTCCATAATTCACCTTATTATTACCCATTACATACTTGAATAAATCCGACTCTCATCACACACCATATTCACTTTCTCCTCATACTTTTAATAAATTCAACTTCCATTTGAGGTACACCACCATCACATATTCACCATCCAAACCTTTATTATAATATTAACACAACTCTTGTCATTCATCGCACATTTTTTTCATTCACTGCCATATACTTGTAAATAATTTTACTTTGAGTTATCTTAATTCATAATATCATTACCCATTTCCATTACCATTACCATTATCATATTTATTGTTACTTATCTCATAATATAATTCAATTATTGATTAATATCGTATTAATTCATTTAAATCTAGTTTTTAAATGCTATAATAATTTTTCTTACTATCTTTAGTAATTCTAATAGCTTGTTATGAATTCTCAACTTAAGGCCAAGTGTTAATGGAAAGGATAACCTTATTATCCTTTCCCAAGAATGGACATATATATGTCTAAACTTCGCCTTTTCACTTAGATAACTTACACTCCTTATTCATTTTGCAGAGCCTCCAATTTAAAATCTGTATAAATTTTGCATTCATTACATCACCGTTTTTCGTATTTTTACTAGAAGTCTCTATTGTGTGAAATTTATAGGATAATTTGTTTTACTCATTTATATTACAATGTATAATCTAAGCCGAATTTTGTTATCTAATTGAATAAAGTAATCTAATCTAATCTAATCTATATTTTAAATTACATATATTTATTCATAACTTTTGAACGGACGTCGGATTTAATCGTGTAATAACTCATCGTTTTCAGCTCATTGTGGCGGTATAAATTCATATATTATATGTCAAATTTGATGAAGAATTTCAAATTTTAGGTTATAATGGTACTGTGTGTATTACACACAGTACACACAGTACACAGTACAAAAAGCCTGTTCTTCCCTGAAAAGAGCATCTTATTTAGAGAAGTTGGTGAGGTTACCACCAGCCAATACCACAGGACAAACCCACGTGGTACTGGGGTCAAAGGGGGATATATGATAATATACTATACCCTATGATAATACAGAAAGCATAATATCCTATGACACTCCTGTGTCTTCCTAAACTTTATAAAATGGTATATAGTACATTTGTGCAATAAACCAAAGTTGCATATTATATCCAACTACAAAGGGCCCCTCCCAAATGATTTGTATCCCCCCTAAATAGATTAATGAGTTCATCTATGGCTACTATAATGGCTACTAGCATCCATGAAAAATATTTATGAGGAAAAAATATTTTTCACTAAAAGGAATGCCATTGCTTAGAGAAATTGGTAGGTTACTCCCAGCCATTGCCAGAGGGCATATCTACAGGGGACGGCGGGGGTCGAAGTAGGATGTTATCCCCAAAACAGCTATTATTCCCCCAGAGTTTCACAAATTTATTGAAATAGTAAAGTTTATAAGATGCAATAGTTCAGTATGTGAAATAAAATAAGGTGGCCTTGACAAATACCCCAACCACCCCACCCAAATATGTACCCCCCCCCCATTAAATGAATTAATGGGTTCACACCTGGCTACTATAATTAGTATTAGCAGCCATGAAATGCATTATTATAGTGAAAAATATATATTTCTTGACAATAATGCCATAATTCATTGATAAATCTGGAAAACCTGAAAAGTGTCTACGCTTATCCCCCCTGCAACTCGGGAACCGTTCAATTTGGCGTAATTTTGTAAAGGACAATTTTTATTAAAAATTTCATTTAGAATATATTTGTATTGAATACATTTTGCCCTCAACCCTATACTTTTCGAGATATTACGAAAAAACTGAAATTTTGTACCTTTCACCCCCCTCCCACCAAACCTGACGCTCAAAAGGGTGTAACTTTCTACCAGACAATACAGGGGTTATATAAAACAGTTTGGCGTTGGAGGGAGACTTTAAGCTTGGATGTCCTGGTTAATGTCTAATTGCACTGTACTGATAGTGATATGGTGAAACGGTAGTTGGCTGATGAGGGGGCTTGACCGCGGCGTAACGCGTCGGCTGTTTCCTCCTCCACTGCGTCATCTCGGATCGTAAATGTATTAATATATTCATCAATGGATTCGTAATGAAAGTGACTAAACTTCTTATTTCAGGTATTTTTTCCGAAAAAGGCTCCCAAAAAAGTTAAACGGAAAAAACTAAAGATTGAACTTTGAAAAATCCAAAATTTAGACATTTATATAATTTTTTTTGGGTAAAGCTGGGACTTTTGGGAAAATGACCCTCTGGGATGGTTCTATCGATGGTGAGAAATCCAGATTTCTCCTCATTTTGTGACGGAAATCGCCTTTTTGGACCTTTATTGACTGGGCTAAATCCACTATATGCGTTGACAAGGAATTGACTATAACTAGACGGCGTCAAAGTGGTCGTTGAACAAATTTAAAAAAAAACCAAGGCGGCGCGGCGCGATCTTTGAATTAGGATGCAAATGACAATAACTTGGTTTTCATTATACAACCATTCAACGCATATCTTATTTTTAATATTCTAATATATATATGTTGTATTTATTTATAATGTAATATTCTGTATAATTTACCGGTATCTTTTAACTTATTGAATCTTATTATATTTGTTTAATCTATTAAATTAGGCTACTGCTATTAGAAATTCGAGATTCAATATTGTTTAATTTATGGAAGTGACAGTTTGATTAATTATAATTAATACTTTTATGATTTACAGCAATATTTGAAATCAGACTGTATTGCTAGTTATTCAGAAGCTGAATTATTGTATTCATGAAACTAAAAATCTAATGAACCAAAAAACCTTTGAATTTGGCTTTCGATATGTGACTTTATTTACCATAATTTTTTGTATTGAAATGTTAATACAATTTTAATGTTAACAGTCTTGAAGGTGGCCATGGCTGAGTGGGTTAAGTTCTGGAGTTAAAGCCTTCAAATGAGGCGAATTTTAAAACAAAGAAATATTTACGAATCCACTAAGATATTATTGGATTGGAAGTATTCAAATTATACATTGTGAAAGCGTATATCATTGTCAAGAATATACGCTTATTTAGAATGAAATTGTTAATTAATGAATATCTGTATGATTAAAAAACCTATCTGTATTGATATATGTTTAAGGAACTCTTCATAAACCCAATGCTGCGTTCAGAAATGTGAAAATATCAATAAATAATCAGTTATCAGTTTGATAATTAAAAATAAAATGAGCAGTCCAAATTTAGTTCATTATCTAGGTAGATCACACGGAACTTCTCAAGTTTTCATTGTATAAAAACATAAAATCCAAGAAATATGAATAACCTTTTTTTTTTGTTGTCAGATTGACTTGAATTTTTATGGGGAGGACATTTATATGGAGAGGAATGTTTTTTAGTAGAATTTTTCCATGGCTAATCCACCCCCCCCCCCAGGTCCGAAAAACCGTTCGGGCGATTTCATTAATTTTAAATTTCCCGGCTTAGAAAGACTTGACGTGTGGCATGTGATTGGTTGGTAATTGCATGCGGACGAAAAGAAGACTTTCTGGAAAGTTGTGAAAAGAATTCCAGCTTGGTTAATATTGAT
The DNA here is from genome assembly GCA_017141385.1 of Sogatella furcifera. Taxonomy (NCBI): domain Eukaryota; kingdom Metazoa; phylum Arthropoda; class Insecta; order Hemiptera; family Delphacidae; genus Sogatella; species Sogatella furcifera. Next base: position 30,653,730 of record CM029547.1, read on the forward strand.
CCAAAAATTATAAATTTGGTCTCAAATTGTAGATTAGAATGTTTTCTACAATACGAAATTGGATTGATGATTTTTGAAACAATATTGACCGAGCTGAAGACATTTTCCCATCTTGCCAGAATGTCTTCTTTGCTTCTTCACTGCGTGTAGTGTTGTCTTAGATCAAACGATCAAGGCCTTTCGAAGTTCCGAGAAATCTAGTATGCACATGTGTGTCCAAGCGAAGAAGACCGTGTGGCAAGATGGGAAAGTGACCCCAGCTTGGTCAATATAGGTTCAAAAAATATTGATTTGGTCTCAATTTGTAGATCAGAATGTTTTCTACGAGGCCAAATCAATAATTTTTGAACCAATATTGACCGAGCTGAAGTTATTTTCTCATCTTGCCAGAGGGTCTTCTTTGCTTGGACAGACTATACTAGGCTACATCATTATTCTATAGTATTAATGCTGATAGAGATGGAAAGTCTCTCCAAGCAAAGAAGGCATTTCGGCAAGATGGGAAAATAACTTCAGCTTGGACAATATCGGTTAAAAATCATAGATTTGGTCTCGAACATCCTGATCTTCAATTCAAGACCAAAATTTTACTTTTTGAACGAATATTGACCAAGCTGGAGTCATTTCTCCATCTAGTCAGAATTTCTTTCTTCCTTGGACAGACTACAGTAAATAGCGAGAAATTACTACAATGATTATCAGACTCTATAAATGAGTGCCATTTCGCTTTCATTAAATTAGATTAATTACTCATATCAGTCTCTTTATCCTGTTGGTCGAGTGTAAGGCAGGACTTGGTCCTAACTTCGCCGTTTCAAGGCTGTAACGAAGTAGTCATATTTTATTATCTATAATAAGGGCCGGTTTCTCCAAAAAAGTTAATCTGAATTTTGGATTAAACCATCAGCTGGCTCAATTGAAACACAAGTTAATAAAAGTGACCATACACTGACATTCCTCCATTGTTATCTCGGTAACAAAGCGTTTTTGGGGGTTGGTCCCATGGAACTTTTTTGTCTACTTAGTGTAAGGAATCAGCCTGAGAAGTATTACACATTCTTCCTGAAACACCCTGTATACAACATTCTTAATTTTTCAACAATTTATGTATAATATTACATCTTATCAAGATGATGTAGGCTATATTGAAAGTATTCACATTTTTCAAGATCATTTAAAGGCACTCATAACCAGATGAGATAAGGAAGCACCCTGAATGCTCTCTTAAGCTTAAAGGAATTCTTATAGTCAGCCAGCATTTTTGAGAAATGAACTATACAAGAATGAATGCGGTACTTGTGGTAGGTATTTAGTAGTATCTTAGCCTACATACAATGATTCTTAGCACGGGAGTAGTGAATAATACAGGACTAATAGCAAATATAATTTTAGATTTCGAGTACCTAGCTGAACATTCATATTATAGGCTAACTTTTGCTCTCTTCAAAATGAACTGTGGAGCCAGAATTTGCTGCCAAAATGACGCTTCCTCCTCAAGTCTTCAATACTCTTGCCTTGCCTGTTATGGAGATTTACTTACTCCTTTGGTCTTCCACATGGATCAGTGTCTGAGGAGTCGTCCTTACCGTGTAGTGGTGAATTTTCTATACTTTTACTTATTTATTGCAAGAGAAATAATTTTAAAATTTTGAACTTTGATGGCATCTCCCACATAGAATTTTCTCGGGAGTGCCTCTTATTATCAGTAAATTTGGAAATCATATCTAAACTAGTTTTTAGAGTACCTAATTGTATTCATTTTGTGGAGGTTTAATGTTTTCTTTGTATTAGTTTGCTTGCTGAGAAATAAAAATTTATTATTTTTCATTTATTTTTCCCGTGGCTATTTTCCTACCGGTAACCCCCTCCCCGTCCTCCAATTTATGAAATTGAAAAGGCAATTTATACAAAATTGATCATACATTCCTATTATACAATAGTTTTCACAAGAGCACATTAATTTAGCCTAAATTCCAAGTAAGCCTACTTGTGAAATCCAAAGGTTTTGACTTAGATTTTCAAAGACTGAATTAATCTACCCCTTTTTGGTACGTATCAGCTCTAAAAGAATAGATCAAAATTCAACGTGTGACCTCAAATTTTCCAAGTAATTTTATTGACTATAATCTATAACTAAATATTTTTTCCATAAATAAACAATATCAATTGAAAAATCAGAAACAAAAAATTACCAAAATTTAAGGTTTTTCAATTTTTAAGGGTGAAGATGTACCCTAGGACAACAGAAAACTTCAATTTCGGATTCAGCGCACTGGAATACAGTCATATCATAATATAAAACAACCGGAAAAAAACTTCGCACCATTTGTCTGACAAAACTACCATTAGTTTACTGGGCTATCATATCAGCCCTGACGTCAGAGTTTGCAAGCTACTTGAACTGATCGATAACTTTTGCCGTCGGCGACTGTGACAGCATCAAAACGAGAATTCCTTTGTCTCTACTGTAACGCTGAGAGAGTGATATAGTACTCACCTCTGTCAGGACAGTCTGAAGCTGTCTTCAAAGGCGAATAAGTATAGATGAGGTCACTCTCTTATCTATGTACTTTCTCAGACAGCTCGTCGATTGTCCTGAGAGAGCTGAGAATTGATAATAGTCATTCGCCAACCGCCTAACTATTTGGCATCAGCTATATTATTTCAATCTTATATTTAAATGTAGTCTACAGTGTTATACTCAGATTTTTTATGCATTATCAAGACCATAGCGTATATGTCTTTGTCTTTTGATCTTGCGGATATTGAGGCTCGGTGCACACATGCGATAGCGGCTCAGCTTGGTCACTGCTGGATTAAAAAAAAAATCAAGATTCAGCGTTAGTTTGTTCAATGCACTGTTCAGCGGCTCACGATTGCGAGTCTCTAGCGGGTCCAATGGATAAATGCTCTCTACATAAAAGTTAAATCTAAAAAAATGGGAGTAGAAGAATTTTGATTTCAGATTCGGAATCAGCGCCCCCCGAATTAGTAATATTCCCTACATGAGTTCAGAAATAATAATAATTCAGTAATTTTTTTCATTATGAAAGTCGTTTTATAATAGCAGTCTACTCATTTCCCCCTTTTATTAAATGAAAATTCAATTTATTTTCTCTCTAATAAGAATATTTGGAAGTTCTAGTATTGTTTATAAAATAATAGTTTCAAGCAGAAATGTTTGCTTTGTAGATTGATTGAATCAGACATCAAAGTGCCAATTTCAACTTGTGTGACTCATTGGTGTAACAATTGAGAATGCGCCGGTCTTATAATCAGAGGTTCTGAATTCAATTCAGTTGCTGTTCCAAAAGAAACGTTCCAGTAAGATAAGACAATATTGCTAGAGTGGAAATTTGCTGAACTCAGTTGAATACAATCATAATAAGTTAGGCATCAAATTAAGGATTTGAAACTGTGCATTGATGTGTATTGATGAGTAAGCAATCGTTGTGTCTGTCCAGAAAGTCTCGTTTTGTAAAATTGAAAGAAATAATAATAATAATTCTTGTGAATTTCATTCAAGGAAATGCCATTCTAATTTAAAGTGTATATATCATTTTATTTTATTTGTGTTAATATTACTTTGATCTTTAGGTCGCCTATATTTTCTTTGTCTAGCGGCTCCCCACCAACGGATTCAAAGCCACACATATTTTTGAGACTCAATGCATATTAAATTATTTAGTCTATGCTGATCATTCGAACAGAATGGACTAGTGAAAGAGCACTTCGTAATTAGTTTCCAACAAGCTACGACTTTTTTGCTAATGTTTTTAATAATATTTTTAGTGCAATAAGTTCTTTTCCATTTTCATTATATTATTCTAATTGGTTGTCTCTATTTTGAAAATCATTTGTTTATTGTTAATTCAAATTGTTTACTATATTAATTATAATTTTGGTTTTGTTCCATCCTATTGATAATTATGTAATAATTATAAACCTTGTAATATATTTCATGCATTGGCTTCAGCCTGGAAAAAAATTGTCTTGTAAAAATTAAATATTAATAATACTAAAATTATAGAGTAGTAGCCTAAAATAGGATTGATAATATCATGTGATTAATTTATAATATAATTATATTATACGATACTGCAGATACTGCAGAAAAGTAAGCAAATGAAAATATATCAATAGCAATATCAAATTATTATTTCGACATTCCAACTATTCTAATAAAAAAAATTTTTTTTTACACTTGATAGAAAGTTATCAGTTTTGATCAACTTGCCATACATTGAAAACCTCTATTTTCCGGAATAAACAACAACTGATAATAAAATTTTAGCCTTATAGAATTACAAGATGGTAAAAGATCAGCCACTAATAGTCTGTCCAAGCAAAGAAGAGCCTCTGGCAAGATGAGAAAATGACTTCAGCTCGGTCAATATTGGTTCAAAAATTATTGATTTGGTTTCAGATTGTAGGAAACATTCTGATCTACCAAATTGATAATACTTGAACCAACATTTACCGAGCTGGAGTCATTTTTTCATCTTTGCCAGAGGGTCTTCTTTGCTTGGACAGACTATACTAGGCTACATCATTATTCTATAGTATTAATGCTGATAGAGATGGAAAGTCTCTCCAAGCAAAGAAGGCATTTCGGCAAGATGGGAAAATAACTTCAGCTTGGACAATATCGGTTAAAAATCATAGATTTGGTCTCGAACATCCTGATCTTCAATTCAAGACCAAAATTTTACTTTTTGAACGAATATTGACCAAGCTGGAGTCATTTCTCCATCTAGTCAGAATTTCTTTCTTCCTTGGACAGACTACAGTAAATAGCGAGAAATTACTACAATGATTATCAGACTCTATAAATGAGTGCCATTTCGCTTTCATTAAATTAGATTAATTACTCATATCAGTCTCTTTATCCTGTTGGTCGAGTGTAAGGCAGGACTTGGTCCTAACTTCGCCGTTTCAAGGCTGTAACGAAGTAGTCATATTTTATTATCTATAATAAGGGCCGGTTTCTCCAAAAAAGTTAATCTGAATTTTGGATTAAACCATCAGCTGGCTCAATTGAAACACAAGTTAATAAAAGTGACCATACACTGACATTCCTCCATTGTTATCTCGGTAACAAAGCGTTTTTGGGGGTTGGTCCCATGGAACTTTTTTGTCTACTTAGTGTAAGGAATCAGCCTGAGAAGTATTACACATTCTTCCTGAAACACCCTGTATACAACATTCTTAATTTTTCAACAATTTATGTATAATATTACATCTTATCAAGATGATGTAGGCTATATTGAAAGTATTCACATTTTTCAAGATCATTTAAAGGCACTCATAACCAGATGAGATAAGGAAGCACCCTGAATGCTCTCTTAAGCTTAAAGGAATTCTTATAGTCAGCCAGCATTTTTGAGAAATGAACTATACAAGAATGAATGCGGTACTTGTGGTAGGTATTTAGTAGTATCTTAGCCTACATACAATGATTCTTAGCACGGGAGTAGTGAATAATACAGGACTAATAGCAAATATAATTTTAGATTTCGAGTACCTAGCTGAACATTCATATTATAGGCTAACTTTTGCTCTCTTCAAAATGAACTGTGGAGCCAGAATTTGCTGCCAAAATGACGCTTCCTCCTCAAGTCTTCAATACTCTTGCCTTGCCTGTTATGGAGATTTACTTACTCCTTTGGTCTTCCACATGGATCAGTGTCTGAGGAGTCGTCCTTACCGTGTAGTGGTGAATTTTCTATACTTTTACTTATTTATTGCAAGAGAAATAATTTTAAAATTTTGAACTTTGATGGCATCTCCCACATAGAATTTTCTCGGGAGTGCCTCTTATTATCAGTAAATTTGGAAATCATATCTAAACTAGTTTTTAGAGTACCTAATTGTATTCATTTTGTGGAGGTTTAATGTTTTCTTTGTATTAGTTTGCTTGCTGAGAAATAAAAATTTATTATTTTTCATTTATTTTTCCCGTGGCTATTTTCCTACCGGTAACCCCCTCCCCGTCCTCCAATTTATGAAATTGAAAAGGCAATTTATACAAAATTGATCATACATTCCTATTATACAATAGTTTTCACAAGAGCACATTAATTTAGCCTAAATTCCAAGTAAGCCTACTTGTGAAATCCAAAGGTTTTGACTTAGATTTTCAAAGACTGAATTAATCTACCCCTTTTTGGTACGTATCAGCTCTAAAAGAATAGATCAAAATTCAACGTGTGACCTCAAATTTTCCAAGTAATTTTATTGACTATAATCTATAACTAAATATTTTTTCCATAAATAAACAATATCAATTGAAAAATCAGAAACAAAAAATTACCAAAATTTAAGGGTTTTTTCAATTTTTAAGGGTGAAGATGTACCCTAGGACAACAGAAAACTTCAATTTCGGATTCAGCGCACTGGAATACAGTCATATCATAATATAAAACAACCGGAAAAAAACTGTCGCACCATTTGTCTGACAAAACTACCATTAGTTTACTGGGCTATCATATCAGCCCTGACGTCAGAGTTTGCAAGCTACTTGAACTGATCGATAACTTTTGCCGTCGGCGACTGTGACAGCATCAAAACGAGAATTCCTTTGTCTCTACTGTAACGCTGAGAGAGTGATATAGTACTCACCTCTGTCAGGACAGTCTGAAGCTGTCTTCAAAGGCGAATAAGTATAGATGAGGTCACTCTCTTATCTATGTACTTTCTCAGACAGCTCGTCGATTGTCCTGAGAGAGCTGAGAATTGATAATAGTCATTCGCCAACCGCCTAACTATTTGGCATCAGCTATATTATTTCAATCTTATATTTAAATGTAGTCTACAGTGTTATACTCAGATTTTTTATGCATTATCAAGACCATAGCGTATATGTCTTTGTCTTTTGATCTTGCGGATATTGAGGCTCGGTGCACACATGCGATAGCGGCTCAGCTTGGTCACTGCTGGATTAAAAAAAAAATCAAGATTCAGCGTTAGTTTGTTCAATGCACTGTTCAGCGGCTCACGATTGCGAGTCTCTAGCGGGTCCAATGGATAAATGCTCTCTACAGAAAGTTAAATCTAAAAAAATGGGAGTAGAAGAATTTTGATTTCAGATTCGGAATCAGCGCCCCCCGAATTAGTAATATTCCCTACATGAGTTCAGAAATAATAATAATTCAGTAATTTTTTTCATTATGAAAGTCGTTTTATAATAGCAGTCTACTCATTTCCCTTTTATTAAATGAAAATTCAATTTATTTTCTCTCTAATAAGAATATTTGGAAGTTCTAGTATTGTTTATAAAATAATAGTTTCAAGCAGAAATGTTTGCTTTGTAGATTGATTGAATCAGACATCAAAGTGCCAATTTCAACTTGTGTGACTCATTGGTGTAACAATTGAGAATGCGCCGGTCTTATAATCAGAGGTTCTGAATTCAATTCAGTTGCTGTTCCAAAAGAAACGTTCCAGTAAGATAAGACAATATTGCTAGAGTGGAAATTTGCTGAACTCAGTTGAATACAATCATAATAAGTTAGGCATCAAATTAAGGATTTGAAACTGTGCATTGATGTGTATTGATGAGTAAGCAATCGTTGTGTCTGTCCAGAAAGTCTCGTTTTGTAAAATTGAAAGAAATAATAATAATAATTCTTGTGAATTTCATTCAAGGAAATGCCATTCTAATTTAAAGTGTATATATCATTTTATTTTATTTGTGTTAATATTACTTTGATCTTTAGGTCGCCTATATTTTCTTTGTCTAGCGGCTCCCCACCAACGGATTCAAAGCCACACATATTTTTGAGACTCAATGCATATTAAATTATTTAGTCTATGCTGATCATTCGAACAGAATGGACTAGTGAAAGAGCACTTCGTAATTAGTTTCCAACAAGCTACGACTTTTTTGCTAATGTTTTTAATAATATTTTTAGTGCAATAAGTTCTTTTCCATTTTCATTATATTATTCTAATTGGTTGTCTCTATTTTGAAAATCATTTGTTTATTGTTAATTCAAATTGTTTACTATATTAATTATAATTTTGGTTTTGTTCCATCCTATTGATTATTATGTAATAATTATAAACCTTGTAATATATTTCATGCATTGGCTTCAGCCTGGAAAAAATTGTCTTGTAAAAATTAAATATTAATAATACTAAAATTATAGAGTAGTAGCCTAAAATAGGATTGATAATATCATGTGATTAATTTATAATATAATTATATTATACGATACTGCAGATACTGCAGATACTGCAGAAAAGTAAGCAAATGAAAATATATCAATAGCAATATCAAATTATTATTTCGACATTCCAACTATTCTAATAAAAAAAATTTTTTTTTACACTTGATAGAAAGTTATCAGTTTTGATCAACTTGCCATACATTGAAAACCTCTATTTTCCGGAATAAACAACAACTGATAATAAAATTTTAGCCTTATAGAATTACAAGATGGTAAAAGATCAGCCACTAATAGTCTGTCCAAGCAAAGAAGAGCCTCTGGCAAGATGAGAAAATGACTTCAGCTCGGTCAATATTGGTTCAAAAATTATTGATTTGGTTTCAGATTGTAGGAAACATTCTGATCTACCAAATTGATAATTCTTGAACCAACATTTACCGAGCTGGAGTCATTTTTTCATCTTTGCCAGAGAGTCTTCTTTGCTTGGACAGACTATACCTATTTCACTTATCTCTGCATCCGATTTTCCGCGAATAACCTCCTCACATACTGCCTCCCAAGCTGCTCTCTTCCTATTCCTATCTTGATAGGACTCGGAAGCAGTATCCCAAATAGCTGATTGCACGTGAATGGCGCTAATAAATAAATTAGTTTCAAACGTTTCCATCACGAACTGACAATGTTTCTTTTCTAAGTGCCTAGCATAAACTGACTACAAAGTGTACGTGCATGCGCAAACAGATGCGCAGAAAATTTCTGATATAGACCAAAGTCCTAGAAATAATTATATAAAAAATACTTATTCTATAACAATAATAATGTTGAACCTTAGACAACACATCCAGAGGAGTTTATTTATAAATTCAAAACACTGCATATTTTCAATATCAACTTTTATTCTCAAAATTAAACCTCATTACCTCTCTCTGGTCCATTCCCTGAACTTCTGATCATGACAGTTTCTTTGACAATGCTCAATGTTTTTTTTTAGCTTAGCCAATACTAGGCATTCTATTTTAACTAACCTACTGTCCCAGGGAATCAAGATACTGTAAAGTCAAAACAGTTTGCAGTTTTGTGTAAAATAATAGTGATGACACATAGGCCTACATCTTTGAATTTCTGATATTGCATTGAAATGATGATTTCCTATTGAACTGCTGATCTCGAGGTTCTTATTTCTCTAGTTTCATTTTCCAATTGATTGATCATAGGTCTAAATACGCAAAGTCACGTATTGCATTTAATTATAATAATGTTACTGTTTCCAAGATATTCAGCGACTTCTGTGAATTAACTATACAGTACTATGTAGTCTACTTGATCCGGTCTCACACGCAAAATTTATTGACATAAAACTTTTTCCACTATTAAATCTTTCAAAAGATAAAACTTCGAATCAAAGAGTTTTTGTATAAAAACTCGGGCAGAGTTTACCACCCATGTGGGAGTCTAGTGCCCGGTTTTTCCAAGCACACTCAAAATTGAGGGACCCTCAAGTTTACTAGATTTCCTATACTTATCATGGAAAATGTCAGCTGTTTATCAAAATTTGAGGGTCCCTCAACGTTCAGTGTGCTTGAAAAACCGGGCATCAGAGTCTTGGGGTAGCTGATAGTAGAATAGAATAGAATAGTCTTTATTGAAAACAACAAAAAATTGATGAATATTCAATTCATATTATACATCACAGATTAATAAATTCAATTATTTTGATAGTTCTTTTTCTAATCATTTTTTTCTGCAGACAAGCACTCATGGTTTGCTAACCGTCTGAGGTATTTGAGGTTGGTAGCCTTCTCTAAATAGTCTCCTCTTCGTCTTCTGAATGGTAGCCTTCTGTTAGTGGTTGCACGGAATATTTTTCATAGTAGCTGATAGTATATATGATATACAGCAAATATTTTTAACAAGGCCAGGTCCCCCAGTGACACCGCCTATAGATAGGATGAAATGGATCTATTTTGCATTAAAGTACACATAACTTTCAAGAATCCATTGTATCCGCACACTACTGTACTTACTTGACAAAATTATTAAACCAGACAAAAAGATAAGATATCAGGGAAGAGGAGACTGAAGTTTGTATTAAGTAAGGGCTGAACTAAGAAATAAAATTTATTACTCCTTGTTCAACTCAGGGAAAATAATTTTGTAGAAACTTTTATTATAAACCGGAATATTGAATTATTATATTATATCAATATAATACATAGAAACATACTGTATATAATATTTTTCATAGTAATAGTTGTTATAATGATAGCTCATAGTTTAAATAATAGGCCAACATGATAATGTAATATATGTTAATGATGACTATGATATTGATTAGAAATAACCCAAGTAGATTACTGTATAAAATTGAAAAAAATAACTTCCTTATTTTTCATTATTTTTGAGCAATTACGTGAGTTCTTACTAATTAGGTAGCGCTGAATCAAAATCTGAAATCAAAATTTTCCTATCTCTATTTTTACGCATTTCAAATTTTTGTAGAGAAGTGAATTTCTTGGAAAACAACGGCGACCGAAATGCGGTGAGGCAGTACTCGGCGACAGTTTTGGCCCCGCCGCGATCCAGCCATCGCTCGATGATCGCACCGCTGAACTGTGCACCGCTCCATTTGATTGCTAGTACTGCCAAACCGCTGACGGGGTTTCTCAGAGCCCCCGCTGGCGTCAAGCTGAGCCGCTATCGCATATGTGCACCGAGCCTGAATGATTATTTCTGGAGAAAAGCCGAGTCAATAGTTTAGGCTACTAACTTGCGAGTCGATAGAATACTATCAGCTACCCCAAGACTCTGATGCCCGGTTTTTCCAAGCACACTGAACGTTGAGGGACCATGATAAGTATAGGAAATCTAGTAAACTTGAGGGTCCCTCAATTTTGAGTGTGCTTGGAAAAACCGGGTACTAGACTCCCACATGCGTGGTAAACTCTGCCCGAGTTTTTATCCAATAACTCTATGATTCGAAGTTTTATCTTTTGAAAGATTCAATAGTGGAAAAAGTTTTATGTCAATGAATTTTGCGTGTGAGACCGGATCAAGTAGACTACATAGTACTGTATAGTTAATTCACAGAAGTCGCTGAACATCTTGGAAACAGTAACATTATTATAATCAAATGCAATACGTGACTTTGCGTATTTAGACCTATGATCAATCAATTGGAAAATGAAACTAGAGAAATAAGAACCTCGAGATCAGCAGTTCAATAGGAAATCATCATTTCAATGCAATATCAGAAATTCAAAGATGTAGGCCTATGTGTCATCACTATTATTTTACACAAAACTGCAAACTGTTTTGACTTTACAGTATCTTGATTCCCTGGGACAGTAGGTTAGTTAAAATAGAATGCCTAGTATTGGCTAAGCTAAAAAAAAACATTGAACATTGTCAAAGAAACTGTCATGATCAGAAGTTCAGGGAATGGACCAGAGAGAGGTAATGAGGTTTAATTTTGAGAATAAAAGTTGATATTGAAAATATGCAGTGTTTTGAATTCATAAATAAACTCCTCTGGATGTGTCGTCTAAGATTCAACATTATTATTGTTATAAAATAAGTATTTTTTATATAATTATTTCTAGGACTTTGGTCTATATCAGAAATTTTCGCATCTGTTTGCGCATGCACATACACTTTGTAGTCAGTTTATGCTAGGCACTTAGAAAAGAAACATTGTCAGTTCGTGATGGAAACGTTTGAAACTAATTTATTTATTAGCGCCATTCACGTGCAATTAGCTATTTGGGATACTGCTTCCGAGTCCTATCACGATAGGAATAGGAAGAGAGCAGCTTGAGAGGCAGAATGTAAGGAGGTTATTTGCGGAAAAATCGGATGCAGAGAAAAGTGAAATAGGTATAAGGTCTGTCCAAGCAAAGAAGACACTCTGGCATCAATGAAAAAATGACTCCAGCTCGGTAAATGTTGGTTCAAGAATTATCAATTTGGTAGATCAGAATGTTTCCTACAATCTGAGACCAAATCAATAATTTTTGAACCAATATTGACCGAGCTGAAGTCATTTTCTCATCTTGCCAGAGGCTCTTCTTTGCTTGGTCAGACTATAAGTGGCTGATCTTTTACCATCTTGTAATTCTATAAGGCTAAAATTTTATTATCAGTTGTTGTTTATTTTTTTATGTTGTTGTTGTAAGCAAAAAAGTCGTAGCTTGTTGGAAACTAATTACGAAGTGCTCTTTCACTAGTCCATTCTGTTCGAATGATCAGCATAGACTAAATAATTTAATATGCATTGAGTCTCAAAAATATGTGTGGCTTTGAATCCGTTGGTGGGGAGCCGCTAGACAAAGAAAATATAGGCGACCTAAAGATCAAAGTAATATTAACACAAATAAAATAAAATGATATATACACTTTAAATTAGAATGGCATTTCCTTGAATGAAATTCACAAGAATTATTATTATTATTTCCTTCAATTTTACAAAACAAGACTTTCTGGACAGACACAATGATTGCTTACTCATCAATACACATCAATGCACAGTTTCAAATCCTTAATTTGATGCCTAACTTATTATGATTGTATTCAACTGAGTTCAGCAAATTTCCACTCTAGCAATATTGTCTTATCTTACTGGAACGTTTCTTTTGGAACAGCAACTGAATTGAATTCAGAACCTCTGATTATAAGACCGGCGCATTCTCAATTGTTACACCAATGAGTCACACAAGTTGAAATTGGCACTTTGATGTCTGATTCAATCAATCTACAAAGCAAACATTTCTGCTTGAAACTATTATTTTATAAAAAATACTAGAATTTCCAAATATTCTTATTAGAGAGAAAATAAATTGAATTTTCATTTAATTAAAGGGGGAAATGAGTAGACTGCTATTATAAAACGACTTTCATAATGAAAAAAATTACTAAATTATTATTATTTCTGAACTCATGTAGGGAATATTACTAATTCGGGGGGCGCTGATTCCGAATCTGAAATCAAAATTCTTCTACTCCCATTTTTTTAGATTTAACTTTCTGTAGAGAGCATTTATCCATTGGACCCGCTAGAGACTCGCAATCGAGAGCCGCTAAACTGTGCATTGAACAAACTAACGCTGAATCTTGATTTTTTTTTAATCCAGCAGCGACCAAGCTGAGCCGCTATCGCATGTGTGCACCAAGCCTTAGAGAGGTTGATAGCTATCGATACCCCACAAACTTTTCCTGGAATGCAAAATAATAACAACTCAACCATCCTTTGATCTCCAAAGAACTTTGTTTTTTCTGATGACGTACTCTGTAGTCAGGCCTCCATTCAATTCCATAATATGTTAGTTATAATAGCTTATAATATTATATCTTATCAAGATAATGAAGGCTATATTGAAATTATTCAACATTTTTCAAGATCATTTAAAGGCACCCATAACCAAATGAGATAAGGAAGCACCCTGAATGTTCTCTTAAGCTTAAAGGAATTCATTATAGTTAGCCAGAATTTTTTAGAAATGAATTATACAAGAATGAATACGGTACTTGTGGTAGGTACTTAGTAGTAACTTAGCCTACATACAATGATTCTTAGCACGGGAGTAGTAAATAATATAGGACTAATAGCAAATATAATTTTAGATTTCAAGTACCTAGCTGAACATTCATATTATAGGCTAACTTTTGCGCTCTTCAAAATGAACTGTGGAGCCAAAATTTGCTGCCAAAATGACGCTTCCTCCTCAAGTCTTCAATACTCTTGCCTTGCCTGTTACGGAGATTTACTTACTCCTTTGGTCTTCCACATGGATCAGTGTCTGAGGAGTCATCCTTACCGTGTAGTGGGGAATTTTCTATAATTCTACTTATTTATTGCAAGAGAAATAATTTTAAAATTTTGAACTTTGATGGCATCTTCCACATAGAATTTTATTGGGAGTGCCTCTTATTCTCAGTAAATTCTCAGAAATCATATCTGAACTATATTTTTTAGAGTACCTCATTGTATACATTCCGTGGAGGTTTAATGTTTTCTTTGTACTAGTTTGCTTACTGAGAAATAAAAATTTATTATTATTCATTTATTTTTCCTGTGGCTATTTTCCTACCGGTAACCCCCTCCCCGTCCTCCAATTTATGAAATTGAGAATGCAATTTATACGAAATTGATCATACATTCCTATTATACAAGAGTTTTTACAAGAGCACATTCATTTAGCCTATATTCCAAGTAAGCCTACTTGTTGTGAAATTCAAAGGTTTTGACTTAGATTTTCAAAGACTGAATTAATCTACCCCTTTTTGGTACGTATCAGCTCTAAAAGAATAGATCAAGATTCAACGTGTGACCTCAAATTTTCCAAGTAATTTTATTGACTATAATCTTTAACTGAATATTTTTTCCATAAATAAACAATATCAATTGAAAAATCAGAAACAAAAAATTACCAAAATTTAAGGGTTTTTTCAATTTTTAAGGGTGAAGCCGTACCCTAGGATGGCAGAAAACTTCAATTTCGGATTCAGCGCACTGGAATACAGTCATAATATAAAACAATTGGAAAAAAAACTTTTGCACCACTTGTCTGACAAAACTACCATTATTTTACAGGGCTATCATATCGTCAGAGTTTTACTGGAAACCTGACGTCAGAGTTTGCAAGCTACTTGAACTGATCAATAACTTTTGCCGTCGGCGATTATGGCAGCGTCTCTAGTGTAACGCTGAGAGAGTGATATGGTTGATTCCACATATTATAACCGGTTCAGCAGGTTGCATGAATTGGCTAAACTGGACTAATCGAGTTACTTGCACATCCTGACTAATAAAACAACTTTACTGTACTAATCGAACCTCTGGTCTAATTGAAATACACTTCCCCAATTAGTACAGGAAAAACTGGACCAATCGAACCACTCTCATAAAACAACTTATATATTTGAAAAACTGGACTAATCAAGCACTGGACTAATCGAACCCTACCCAATATGATCGACAATAGTTTGATAAATAATATCAAATAACTTGTCTTCTTATATACAGTCTTCTTGCTTAACAATGAGATGACTTGACGTTATTGTAAATTGATAGGAAATTACTAGTTGGCTATTGTTAATTTTTCAGATCTAATTATTTCAGTTAACAAATTCAATATTCTTACTGGTAGAGTGGATGCCAACGAAATTGGTGGTTAGCGAATCTCTGAAAGTGGTCTAAGGAAGCAAAACGCAGATCGCTTGCCAAATATCCTGACAGAGCTGCGCATTGATAACAGTCCCTTGCCAACAGCCAGATTTTGGCTTATAACATGCCTACAGTATATATCAAACCCTAAACCCTGGAAATGTATAATATTATACAGAAAAGTATTCTGAATCAAGTAATAAACAGTGATGTACCATACTTCTAGTTACTGTAATGAATCATAAACAGCTTTTTCAATCCCTTTGATGAAAATTTTGTCAAATTATTGTAGTAAAAATTGATATTTGACTTATATTTATTATTGTGTTGTGTATCCCTTCTTTTTGACAAGTAACTCGACATTGCTTTAAAAGTCACTTTTTTAGAAGAAAAACTCTGATGAAGTTCAACACCAGGACAAAACGATCGACACTACATGAGTGAGTTTTACTACTATGGTACATTAGTATGTACTAGTTCTACTAGTACGGTATCACAGTATGTGTTTTTAGAAGCAACGTTAACCTAAGTTTCAACTTATATAATCTAAAACAAGCTATCATATTACATTTTTGTAATTAATAATATGTTTGTATATTATGGAAATAGGAATGGATAATAAAAGTTATAAACTCACCTGAATTACCAGACGATTTCGCTCTGGCAAGAGCAGCATTTGTTACAGCATTCCTACGCTCTATGCAGCAATTGAGCATCTGCAATCAGACAATTTCTAATTAAAATTTACAGACACACATCAAATAGACACTCAATTTATTACATAGAAAAAATCACTCTCAAACTAGAGAGAGATAGATGAAATAAAGAAAGGAAGGAATAGAAAACAGAAAATATTCAAAATAATGAATAACTTATTTTAAAAAATAATTTGACTTACATAAGTTGAGTTTCATTCATTTCCAGTGATGAGTGAGGCAGCTCTAAATGACACAACTTACTGTATAGCAAATTGAAATGAAAGGGGTACAAGAAAGATGATATGTAATTTGAATTATGGCATGGCTGCAGCTTCTGTCTTCAACAAACAATAATTCAAATTATACCTAAGGAAATCTATAAATAATTCTATTAAAATTTCAAACCTACAGCATGGTTTAGAAATGGACCGAAAAACACTGTGAGGTGTTTACATAAAAATTGAGCAGAAAGTTCTTGTAAACATGGGTTCTAGAATGCTTTGTTAATAATGATGGAAGATTTCACATTTTTCTTAAAATTTCCAATTTTATTATTTTGTAGCGGCCATGTAGTGGCTCATGACAAACTGGTACAAAAATCAACTTATGTAAGTTATTTAAGCACAGAAATATTAATGCTGACCAGGGTTGCCAACCGTCCCGATTTTGTCAGGACAGTCCCGATTTTTGCTGTTTTGTCCCGGGTCCCAACGTAATGTAGGACGCTAAATGTCCCGATTTTTTTGAGAAAAAAAATCAACAATGAAATTTTAGTTCAGGCATATGCGATTTACAAAGTATGACTTCAAACTTCAAGTCAACTACTTTGATACAAGCAACAAAGCAGGTTGACCACTAAAAAGGTAAAGTTTAAGTTGTCAGGTTGTCAGTACTGGTGTGACCAGTAAGCCAAGACCAACTAGAAGGAGAAGACCTCAACATATAAGAAGAATATGGCTGCAATGATTCAAATTAACATGGGATTTCCAACTCCACTCAAACCATTGCGGCCATCTTCTTTTTCTAGGTTGTGGTCTTCTCCTTCTAGTTGGTCTTGAGTAAACAACCCAGTAGACACCGGACATTCTCCATGTGTCTATATTATTATTATTGTTTGGTGTTGAAGCTTGAAAGTTAGAATTCACAAATTTGCTGCAATTTGAATCAATGCATTTATGAACAGTGAGTAAAAGTAAAAGAGTTTGTTTTCACATTCTCCATGTGTCAGTCAATGTTATTGTTATTTGGTGTTGAAGGTTAGAATTCACGATTTAGCTGCAAATTGAATCAATGCATTAATGAACTGTGATTGAAAGTAAAATGGTTTGGGTTAGTTAGTTTAGTTTACACATTCTTCAAGTGTCAATGTTATTGTTGTTTGGTGTTGGAGGTTAAAATTCACGAATTGGCTGCAAATTGAATCAATGCATTTTTATGAACTGTGATTGAAATTAAAATGGTTTGGGTTAGTTTACACATTCTCCATGTGTCAATGTAATTGTTGTTTGGTGTTGGAGGTTGAAATTCACGAATTGGCTACAATTTGAATCAATGCATATTTATGAACTGTGAGTAAAAGTAAAAGGATTTGTTTTTAAGTATTGGAACAATTTATGAACTTTGGAGATAGAACTGATTGAACTCTAATTTCTATTTTATTACTTGATTGTCAATTATTATTATGAAAAACAGTTCTGAAGACTCAGAAAGTGATGATTTTGGCCCATCCACTTCAAAGACTCCCCCCAAAAAAATCAAACAATTATGTAAATTTTGGGATAATTGGAAGAAGACTTATCAGTGGCTTGAAAGAGGGAACACAGACTTGAATGCTAGGTGCAATGTGTGTAAGAAAGACTTTTCAATAAGTCATGGAGATTTGAGTGATGTGGAACACCATGATAGAGGAGCAGAACATAGAAGAAGGATTACAGCTGGAGTGCATTCCCAAATGGTGAGTAATTTTTTTATTAAGCCTAATACTCAAGAGGCTGATTTGGTGACCTTGGCTGAACTAACCAGTACTTTCCATTGTGTTAAGCACAATTCTTCTTATAATGCTCAGGATTGTGCAAATAAATTATTACTATATCTTCTTCCTGATTCTGTCATTTCAAAAAAAGTATGTTGTGGTAGAACAAAATCCAAGGCAATTGTCAAAGAAGTGCTAGGGCCTCTGGCAGAAAAATGTGTTCTAGATCAATTAAAATCAACTGATAGTGTGTATTTTAGTGTGATGACTGACACATCAAATAAAGGAAACCAAAAGATGTATCCTGTTTGTATCCAATTTTTCTCACTTGATAAAGGATGTCAAACCAAACTATTGGACTTTTTTGAGTGTCCCTTTGAAACATCAGATGCAATCAGTGATAATATTTTGAAAACTTTGGAAAAATTTGAGCTCAATATTGAAAATGTTACTGCTTTCAGTACAGATAATACAAATGCCAACTTTGGCATCAAAAGATCTGCATATACTTTACTAAAGGAAAAAATTCCCAACCTCTTGAAAGCTGGATGTCTAGCACATGTGCTTAATAATACTTTTAAGTTTGCTCTGCATAAGTTGAACTTCGATGTTGAAGGAGTTGTGCTCAAATTATATAGTCATTTTCAAGGCTCAGCTCTAAGAAGAGAGGGTCTTAAAGATTTCATTGACTGTTGTGAGCTTGAATGGCAGGAGTTGACCAGACATGTTCCAACTAGATGGTTAAGTTTAGGACCAGCAGTTGAAAAATTTTTAAAAGTCTACCCTGCACTGATGACATATTTTCTATCTGAAGACTGTGTATTTTCAAATTCACTAAGAGAGTTGCTCTCCCTGACTGGATTTGAAGATGAGGACAAAATTGATGACCTTCAGTATTCAAAAACTTCTTTGTATTTACACTTCTGTGCAAATGTGGGTTCCCTCTTTGAAAAATCAAATATGCTCCTACAAAGATCTGACACCACTGCAATAGACCTCTTTGAAATGATGAATTCACTATTGGAACAATTGAATAGAAGGATTGAAGAGAATTTCTATGGTTCCTACATGAGACAGGCAAGGAATCATGCCAATTCAGAAGTCTATGAAGAAGCTATAAAAGACTTCAGAATATTCTATGAGAATGCTTGCTCATATTTGAAAAGTCATTTTGATTTTTCAGAGAAAAATCCATTTAAAAGCTTTTCTAATTTGTCCTTAAAAAAAGAGGTGACGTTTGACCAGATAATGGAAGCTGTTGCAGCATTAGGCATGTCTGGAAAAGTTTCTGAGGATGGATTGTTTCATGAGTACAGTATTGTGAAATCATCTTTGCTGGATGTTATCAACTCAGATTTTTCTGTTGAAAAGAAATGGATAAGCCTTTTCAAAAGTGTCCAGAATGTGAATAAGATGGTTGAGCTGTGGAAAGTTGTTTCATATGCACTGAGCATTCCTCCCTCAAATGCATATGTTGAGAGAGTTTTTTCTCATATGACCATGAAATGGACTAAGACTAGAAATTTTTTGCTCTGTAAATCTAATAAGAGCAGAACTTTTAATATCTTTGAACATGGAAATGACATGTGCAGAGTTCATCTCTTATTACAAGAGTAACAAGAAGCTCCTGGCTGCTGCTAGGTCACAGAAGAAATATGAGTGGAAGAATGATTAATGTTGGAAATTGATGACTATATCACACAACCCAGTAAGTGTGTGTATTATAATGTGAATATTGAAAGAAGAAATTATTGTAAATATTGAAAGGAGAAATATGACTTGAAGAAAGATTAAAGTTGGAAAATTATGGCTTTATCACACAACACACAACCCAGTTAAAGTGTGTATAATATTGTATTGAAAGAAGAAATTATTGTAGGTATTGAAAAAAGAAATTATTGTGAATATAGAAAGAAGAAATATGACTTGAAGAAAGATTAAAGTTGGAAAATGATGGCTATATAACAAAACACATAACCCAGTAAAAGTGTGTATAATATTGAAAAAAATTGTAAATATTGAAAGAAGAAATATGACTTGAAGAAAGATTAAAGTTGGAAAATGATGGCTATATAACACAACACACAACCCAGTAAAAGTGTGTATAATATTTAAAAAATTGTAAATATTGAAAGAAGAAATGACTGGAAAAAGATTATTGTTGGCAAATTATGGCTATATCACACAACCCAGTAAAAGTATGTATAATATTGTGAATATTGAAAAAATTGTAAATATTCTGAATATTTGATTTGAATAACATCAGAACCACACCACACCCTTAATTAATTGGTTGGTTGGTTGGGAAGGGTGTGGGTGGAACTCAAATTGCAGCCACCTCCTTGTGGTGAGTTCTGGGTAATTTTGTTGAACAAAACTAGCAAAGAGCTGCTTAAAATTTATTAATATGTACTAATAACATGACAAACATTATTCAATTGTCATTATGTAAAATAAGATCTTAATTAGGAATGTTATGAATATTTGGGTCAGAAATAGTACAGGCACAGCACTCAGCCTAGTTTTCTTCCCTGCTAATAATAATATGATTACATGATTATAATGTTTATTGTATAGTAAATTGAATAATATGGATTGAACAAAATGGGTAACATAGTACTGAATATGATATGTTAATAAGAATATTATGGAATCCTTTTTCGTCCTGTAAGGGAGTGAGGAGGTTAGGATAAAATTGATGGTTTATAAATCCTTAAAAAATACAGAAAATACTTCCCCTCAAAAAATAACCCCCCCCCCCGGTCGGCGGGAGACATGTGTCCCGATTTTTCCTCAAGAAAAGTTGGCAACCCTGATGCTGACATTGTCAATTCAAGGTAAGCGTAAGCTACTAGAATAAATTTTAGTATGGCAGTGGCGTAGCCAGGATTCGATTTCGGGGGGGGGGGGGTCCAAAGCCAATGAAGGAGGGGGGTTTGGGACCTCCCCCCAAAGAAAGGGGGGTCCGGGGGGTCACTCCCGGGAAAATTTTAAAATTATGTAGTACAAAATACCGTTTTAGAGCTCTTTTTTCATTAATATGAAATTGGGGATAGAAGAGGTTTTGGGCGATAGCCTGCTTTTTATTTCCTCATCTTGAAGATTTTTGTACATGAAATAGATAAATAAATAAATTTACCTTATATGGTTTAATCCTCAACATTATTTAATCTGGTTAGTTCAGGAAACTTTTAGGCAAATTTTTGTGTCCAAAATAGCATTGTAACAAAATTGTCAAAGTGAAATTCATAATTAAGATTCACCCTTTATACAGCTCAAAACTCAACAATCGGAATATTTTGAGCATCTGTTGTTCCTGAGCATCAAGAGTTCTGTTATGTGTGCGATTTTTTGTGTCCAAAGTAGCGTTTTAAAGCTCTGTCTTTGAAGATTACTAGTAAATAATTGATCATCCAGAGTATTATTTAGATTATTAACTTTATGCAATATTCACTTCAACCATTTCAACCCCCAGCAATGAGCTTTTCTTAACATCACTTGATCAGTTCAGGGGGTATTTCCAGTACAAGATTTTAAAGCTCTACATAATATAGAGCTCCATTTTCTAAGATAAATTAATAATACAGATGCAGGCTTTATGCAATTTAACCCTAGCCTAAACAATCTGCACTTTTTGAACACCACTTGGTCAGTTGACAAAGAAGTAAGACAAAAGTTTGCTCCAAGTGGGAAAACTGAGTGGAAGTTGGACCCCCTGGACCCCCCCTCCCATCTAGCTACGCTACTGGAACCCATGTTCTTAAATAGAAATTTTTTCATTATTCTGATGTATAAGGAATCAGCCTGAGAAGTTCAGTGAACACTTATGAACACTCTATGTGGACTGTATCAATTTCAGATTCAATGATAGTTGAATCAATGAGAGATGCCCTCGTCACTCATTCAGGGGGGAGGGGTCCGGACCCCCTGGACCCCCCCTGTCTACGCTACTGCTTTAAACACTTCAACCATGCCAACCCCCAGTAATGAGCTTTTTTAACACCACTTGATCAGTTCAGGGGGCATTTTCATCACAAAATTGTAAAGCTTTACATCATTATAGAGCTCCATTTATCAAGATAAAGTGAAAATACAGATGCAGGCTTTATGCATTTCAACTCTAAACAATCTGCACTTTTTGCACACCACTTGGTCAGTTAACAAAAGTTTGCTCCAAGTGAGAAAACTGAGTTGGCGGTGGAAGTTGGACCCCCCTCCCCTCTAGCCACGCTACTGGAACCCATTTTCATAGAAATTTTTCCATTATTCTTAAGTAGGGAATCAGCCTGAGAAGTTCAGTGAACATTACTGTTATGAACACTCTGTGTGGACTGCATCAATTTCTTAGTAGTCTCTCATTCAGAGGAACAGAGTTCAAACATGAAGGTTTGCCCAAAATTTCGGGGGTGGGGGGGGATGTCCGGACCCCCTGGACCCCCCCCTCTCGATAAGCTACTGGATCGTGGAAAGCCCAAAGATTGTTTGAGATAGGCTTCCATTGCGGATTTTTGAGGTCAGATGGATTTAAGTTACATGAAAATATTATAAATTGAAAAATCAGTTTAAATTACATGCCTGATAACCTCACTCCGACGACAACCACATCACTAGAATCTTGTCTTTTTAAATCTCTATTGACGAAGATTGGTCTACATTGTAACAGAACATTACAACTAAAAATCTATTTTTAAACGCACTTTAAACATAATTTTTTCTGTAATTATTACGACCGAAACACGAACGGATAAACTCGAACACGAGACAATGAAGAAACAAGCTTCCCGCTTCTGCTCCATCAGTCCATCACCATCGTCATCAAAATGCTTTGCTGTATGCTGTGAGCTGTGTACTGTGTATGATGTGATCAAATCAAAACAAACTCAAAGCGATAGTAGCGCTACAATCTCAAGCGGGCTGGCCCATACTAACTGGCCCATTTCCCTCACTAATTCAAAGTTATTCAGTAATCCTGATTTATATATTGTTTATTTATATTTATTATTATTGCGACTTGATAGCAAGTAATCAAGTATTTTAAGCAAAGGTGATGATGAATAAGTGAATGATAATGTTTACATGGTGAATGAAAGATGATGAAAGTTTACATTACAATTTTCACTTTGAAAATTTAGGAATTTTGATAAAAGTTCACTGTTCACATGATTTATAATTTATGCAACTCTATACACTGTAGGTGTATCTTCAAAATATATTGCAGCTAGAAAGTGAATTACCTGACAGCAAAAATATTGGGGTTTGGCATGATGACATTTCATTTATTTATTTATTCATTAGAAACAAGAATATGAGGAAGCAACAGATCAGAGATCCCTTTTGCTTCCATTACAACAATTGATTTAAAATACAAATCGATAAATTATAGATACAAAAAAACTTAAATGTAGAAATGTATTATGATAAATATAAATATAATACAATAAGATGTTAAGATTTTGAGACAAAAATAAATAAATAAAGCCATGATCTTCTTCATATTAAATTCAATCAATGTGCATGAGCTTCAAGAGACTGAATTCTTTCTTACTGGCAATAAAACAACCGAAGAAAAGAAGTGAAATAAGGAGAATATTGCTATTTACCTGGAGTTTCTGATTTAGCAGACACATTTTCAAGTCTGGAAAGCCAGGAGCAACTCTGTGAACAAAAATGTCAATTAGTTTTATCATACACTATTGAGTTACAATAGTTTCAATTGTAAATTTCACAAAATTTTTGGTAAAAGGCTAAAATTTTGAACTAATTTAATTCAGTCTATAGGGAGTTGGAATTGTTAGGAAACTTAGGAAGAGATGATCTTGAATTTTTTCCAATTTTTTAAAAAGGATCAGAATAAATTTCAAAATTGGTTGATAATTTCAATTTTTTCAAAAGAATTTGGAATAGTATAAAATTAGGTTTTTTTTGTAAAGTTTAGACATGCTCTTTTTATTATTTTCATTTTCTTTTGTCATAGCGACAGATGAATTAATATGAGTAGAATCATATTTGATTCTGGGTGGTCATTATTAACATGAATTAGAAGCAAGCAGTGATAGGTACGGTAAAAAGCACAATTAATCAACTGATTAATATGAATGGAACTGGAAAGCGAGGCTGATATATAAAATAACTTAAGGGTAGAACTGAACCTGCAGAACAGGATCTGCTCCTGAATCGGAATGTATCTGTATCTTCATCGATACATAATATCCATTCGAGTATTATTCGATCAGATGGCACACGAATAAACTGCTCTGTCACGTGGCTGAACAAACAAGGAAGGAATAAACCCAATGGAGGAATTCCAGGAGGAGGCATCTGGGAGAGAGCATTTTGCAGGAAACTCAAGCAATATCTGATATACAGAACCTCCTGTATCATAGTGCCAACATTTTAGTCCAGTCAATGAGTATTTTTTAGGGGAGAAAAAAATTTGAGGCTAATTTTTCTCCCATCGATTACTATCATATAGACAAGTGTTCTGCCAAAAGTCCCCACCCCTACCCCTCTTGCTTACCCCCAAAATTTCCATTTGCAAGGATTTTTTATATTGGATCTATCTCAGCAACCATTGAAGATTAAAAATCCAAATTTTTTCTCATTATTTAGAAAATTAAATTCTCTTCATTTCATGTCATTACCATTTCACTCTATCTCCTGTGGTTCAAGAGTTATCCATTTAATAATGAGAGAAACCCCTAAACTTATGCATGAAAATGCTATTATTTTCCAAATAAAAGTTTACCGGTTTTTTCTATTGAAAGATGTCTCATATAAAAGCTGTAGAGCTTTTCAAGACCTACATTTTGAACTATATAAACATATATTTTGCCCAAATTTAAGGTGGGAAAAAGTCCGTTAATATGCGATAAATACCCCCTGGCGTGCCAAAATACCACGAATTGAGGAAAATTCATACGGAAATAATACATTTGGGTAAAAACATATGAAGCTGATTTCTTTCACATCGATAAATAGCATATCGGCAAGTGTTCTGCCAAAAGTCCCCACCCTTACCCCTCTGGCTTCCCCCCCAGCAGCCCCCAAAGTTTCCATTTGTATGGGTTTCTTATTTTGCACGTATCTCAGCAACAATTAAAGATAGGAGAACGAAAATTTTCTCATTATTTAGAAAATTTAATTCTCTTCATTTCATGTCTTTACAATTTCATTCTAGCTCCTGTGGTTCAGGAGTTATACATGACAGAATGAAGGAAGCCCCGAGATTTATGCCTCAAAATTTCATTATTTTCCTAATAAAATATCACAGGATTGCTTTACTAAAAATATCTCATATAGAGCTTGTAAAATACTTCAAGACCTACATTTTGAGTATAAGAAACATACATTTTGTTGAAATTCAACGTGAGTAAATGACCGTTAAATTACGATAAGCACGATCTCGGAAGCGCTCGGCGGCTGGCCATTTATAGTCTGTCGAAGCGGAGAAGACACTCTGGCAAAATGGAAAAATGACTACAGCTAAGTCAAGATTGTACCGAAAATTATAAATTTGGTTTTAAATGTTAATTCGAGACCAAATTTATCATTTTTAGAACAATATTTACTGAGATGTATTTTTTTTCCATTTTCCCAGAGTGTCTTCTTAGCTTCGGCAGACTATAAATGGCCGGCCGCCGAGCGCTTCCGAGATCGTGCTTATCGTATTTTAACGGTCATTTACTCACGTTGAATTTCAACAAAAAATATGTTTCTTATACTCAAATGTAGGTCTTCAAGTGTTTCACAAGCTTTATATGAGATATTTTTAGTAAAACAATCCTGTGATTTTTTATTAGGAAAATAATGAAATTTTGAGGCATAAATCTCGGGCTTCCTTCATTCTGTCATGTATAACTCCTGAACCACAGGAGCTAGAGTGAAATGGTAAAGACATGAAATGAAGAGATTTACATTTTCTAAATAAAGAGAAAATTTTCGTTCTCCTATCTTCAATTGTTGCTGAGATACATGCAATATAAGAAACCCATACAAATGGAAACTTTGGGGGCTGCTGGGGGGGAAGCAAGAGGAGTAAGGGTGGGGACGTTTGGCAGAACACTTGCCGATATGCTAGTTATCGATGTGAAAGAAATCAGCTTCATATTTTTTTTTCCAAATGTATTATTTCCGTATGAATTTTCCTCAATTCGTGGTATTTTGGCACGCCAGGGGGTATTTATCGCATATTAACGGACTTTTCCCCCCCTTAAATTTGGGCAAAATATATGTTTATATAATTCAAAATGTAGGTCTTGAAAAGCTCTACAACTTTTATATGAGACATTATTTGATAGAACAAACCCGTAAACTTTTATTTGGAAAATAATAGCATTTTCATGCATAAATTTAGGGGTTTCTCTCATTATTAAATGGATAACTCTTGAACCACAGGAGATAGAGTGAAATGGTAATGACATGAAATGAAGAGAATTTAATTTTCTAAATAATGAGAAACAATTTGGTTATTTATCTTCAATGGTTGCTGAGATAGATCCAATATAAAAAATCCTTGCAAATGGAAACTTAGGGGGGGAAGCAAGAGGGGTAGGGGTGGGGACTTTTGGCAGAACACTTGTCTATATGATAGTAATCGATGGGAGAAAAATTAGTCTCATATGTTTTATTTCCCCTAACGGGTGTATTTTTGCACTCATTGACTGGACTATTTATGATGAAACATACCAATTATAATATTATATTGTAAGAGAAGTTTATAAATTTGATTTAATAGATAAAATTGAATTATGCCATGGCAATATAGGTACATATAAAAAATAGGTATATAAAAAATATATAGGTACACAATAAAAAAATCAAATACCCCTTTTAAAAACTTTAAAAATATTATTTAAAAAGGGTATTTGATTTTATAGTTATCTATCAATTTTAAAATAACCCTTATAAGTGTAAATTTCAATTTTCAATTTAGGTATCTATAATTTGAGATATTTTATGTATTTATGTGGACTATAATTATAGGGACAAAACATGACAACCACGGCGCTGTCGCACTACTAGTGGAATATCGACAAGTATCAAGTAAGACTTTTTGGCTGAGGCCGCACTGTCGGTGGGTAGAGCGTGGAGGGTGGAGGGTAGTTGGTAAATCTATAGAACATACACACCTACCACAGTAATACATCGAATGAATGGTATGACGTCATACTGTTTTTTGAGGTTATGTTGTCCATATTTAAGAATTTCAAGATGGCGGCTGAACACATACCATTCATACGATGTATTACTGTGGATGGTATGTATGTTCTATAGATTAACCAACTACCCTCAACCCTCCACGCTCTAGCCACCGGCAGTGCGGCCTCATCCTTATTGATACAAAAGTATCAATTTAGTTAATACTTTATCAACTAATAAACTTCTAGTTAATCGAACTTGCAAACAGTAATCACTTATGTTTTGGATGGACGTCATCAAAAAAAAATTGTTTTATAAAATAATTTTATTAGAATAGATCACAATAATTACATGAGAATAGCACACGATTTTTCAAATTTATTGGGCAGGATGAGTTATGCCCCAAAATTAATCGAGAACTGAGAATTGAAATTTATATTCAGAGTGAATAGTTCATAAAATTATGTTAGTCTTTTGGAACCTGGCTGGTAACTTCTCATATTGAGATGATTTGAAGAGCGATAAATAGTAATTCTTAATGGATTATTTTCATTATTCAATGATTGATTATTCCGAAGAAATATATTGGTTTTTATTTCAAAAAAGTCTGAGAAATTATCACAAAATGATCAGTGCATGAGTATCTTATATGGATAATTATTGTTCCTGTTTTAGAGGATTTCCAACAAACTTTGGAAACCATCCAACTATGAACTAAATAGTGTATGATTCTTCTTCTACTAGCAACTCGTACCTACATAATTTTTCTTATACGAAAGCTTTTTTCAAATTATGTCAACTTTCTTGAAATTCTTAAACTTATAAGTTCATTTAAGAACTAATAATCAAATATAAGTAATTAAAAAGGCCAATAAAAATGTATATAAATCAGTGGTTTGACAACATCTTGTCTTTTCATTTAATATGGATAACTACCACATTATCACATTCACAACTACTCAAAAAGAAGACTCATTTTATCAATCCTCTCAATGCCTTTGATGAAAATGGCTCATTATTTTCAATAATGAGGCACATGATGGACAATGAATATTCCATTTTTGCCTTCACTACTGATAATAAGAAATAATAAATAGTACTAGTACTAGATGATGGGACTTACCTACATTTCTTATAGTATCTATTTGGTTCGAAAAAAGTAGAACTTTCGCCTGAGACTAGCAGTATCCGTAAATTATTTTCCTATGATTAGGATATTCTATAAAACTCAATTAAACTCTACAAAACTTATTCTCCTATAAAACTCAACTACTCAAATAAGGCGCGCTAGCAGCAACTAACGCGACCACGTAATACGTAACATACCCTTAAGATCATGAAGATTCTCAAGATACCCGTAACATCATAGAGTTTTCAAAAAACTTAATTAATAAATAGATGGTGGCTAGGTCACCTGATCAGAGCAACACTTTCTTGTTCTGTACCTTCCTCTTCCTCCAACACTATTCGTCATTCGTCATCATTCGTCAACCGCCAATTTTTTTGTTGGGAACTCGCAAACTCGTAATAATTGAAAATGAAAATTCATCAATGACACGCAAAGGAGAAAGATACAGTGTGAGCCGTGGTGCAATGCAACAGAGGGTCTTCCGTATCAGGGAGTTTCCTATGGTGCTGTTGATGTTGAAAGGGACAATGACCCGTAAGTCAGCAGCGGCCAGTTCAGCAACAAGTGTGGGTTGCGCTACGTCAGCTGAGGCCGCAGCGGTCTGAAAGAAGGCAACAGACATCAGTCAACCGTTATTCCTGGAGACGAGCAGACGGTCGACCGCGCGTGCTCCTCTATCCCGTCAACTGATAACGTCTACTCCTCCACCAACCAACAGGTGGCGTGCGATACACAAACAAGAATGTAAACTTTTGTATGGATTTTTCCGGTAAAGTTGTGTTCTGTCATAGAATTTGTTTGTTTTTTCAAATTCGTGTTCACGTACAAGCTGAGGACTGGAGTAGTACAGTGAGTTTTCGCCTAGTTTTGAATTCTTAAAAATTCAAAGAACTGTGAATAAACGGATTGTGTTTCTCAACTTGGAATGGGGATTGACAGTATTTGGATGTACACCCTACACACAAATTTTGGCTGATCAATGAGAGATTTCTAGAACGGTAAGTGGAAAGTGTTAGATTTAAATTGTTAATACTGTGATGGGGATGAGGGATAAAACAATCAAGTGGGATGTTAGGGACCAAACTAGAGCGAATTCACAACAAAGTCTAAAAGGTTTCAAGGACCAGGTGAATGGTGATCAATATCCACCTCCTACCCCCTCAATACGAATGAGAATCCAACTTTTTAAATCTGCAATTGTTTCTTCATGGTCCAAAAAATTCAAGTTTTTTCGTCTATATTGTAGATTTCAAATCATCACCTTTCCATTGATTGACCAGCTTGAAATCTATGAATTTTTATATATATTTCAATTGGCCTAATCGAGTATATTAACAAAAATTTTCTTCATGGTTTTCAATGAACACAGAAGAGCCGAAAATCTCACTCAGAGTATACTTCAAATAGGCTACCCACCGCTCCTCTCCATATATTACTTTTTCATCACAATCACATGCTAAACTTTTCCAGTATCCCTTGATTAAATGATATTTCAATGAATCTTTAATGTGAGAAATGGAATATAGAAGCATATTATTGGAAAATTATTAGAAAATAACTATTTGGTAAGTGGACTGAAATGGATGAAAAATTAATAGAAAAATTTTTATTGGGTTTGTCACAGTGTACTGAGAAGCCGCATTATAAGAACAACAGGAAGAATAATGCTAATGTATTCATTATTTCAATCTAGGAGAACACTCCTTACATTGTTTCCTCTGCCAACTGAAAATATGATGAACCTAGGTAATACCTCAAAAACAACCCAAGACCCTTGGTGTAACTACCTAACTACAGAAGCTTCAGTCTCTATGGATTAAGTCTCTAACTTATAAAAATTTTCTAAATATTGAATTTTCTATTGCAATTGAAATTTCAAAGAACTGAGGGTCGAGTATACGTTTTTTAATTGTGAATTAATTCTCCAAAAAAGCCTCAATGATCGAAATGAAGACTAGGTACTCAATATTAACGTTAATATCTTATTAGCGATAGGAAATGAGGATGAGACACAGCTTGAATGCGATATCTCTCAATTCATTTGGAGTTGGACAAGAAAGATCGAACAATTGTAAGAAGGTAGGATTAATGATAGTCGTATAGCAAAGTAGGTGGTCTTTAGCTGAAGATTAATCAATTTTCGTTTAGGTGCTAGAAGAGCGAGTGAGAAAAAGGCTGAGGCTTTGGCGCGTGTATGGGAAGGTGCGGGTCATGAATGGTGGTGTGGTGTGGTGTAGTCACGGCACGGCACACTAAGCTGGTTTGGCCTCAAAGCCTACATTGTACACATTGGATCCATCCGGTCTGTCGCTCAAGTTATGCAGTTCATTACCGGCTCGACTATCCTCCAAATAAGTCAATCCTGAGCCAAAAACGGAAAATCACATTCCGTTTGCTGTTTTCAATGTGAGCTTTATTCATATTCAAACCAAAGTGTGACTCGATAATCTAGAACTCAAATCAAAGGTGCCAATCAAATCGACGTAGAAGTCTTGAAAGCAGGTGCGCATCAAGTCCAAAATGGTTTTATGAGAACAATCCATAAAATATCTATATTGATTCACTCGTTAATCAACCAAATAATAGCTAATTGATCTCAATAAAATTCAATTGATTTGCTAATATCTTTCGGCTCGGTCAGAGTTGGTTCGGGGACTACGGGTTCTATTTGAGAATTTATAGCTTTTGGGCGGGTATTGGCCGGGCTGGAGTCATTTTCTCTTCTTGCCGGGTTGTCTTCTTTGCTTGGACGGACTGTATAGTGGAGTGAGTATGAAACTGGCAACCAGCTGGTAGGCCTAGGCCCTTCATGGGCTGTTGGGAAATTGACAAGAACAAACAATACTGTTAGGCATTATTAATATGATATAGTTTCAACTGCGTTGCGTGTTCACGGTTCAATTCTTTCAAGATGATACATTCAAGAAGAATCACACACAATATGATACATGTATCAATCAACGGAAACAATCTAGTTTACAGGGTTTCTCCAAGAATTATTGATACAATACTTTTCAATAATATCCAGAACATTTTAATGTGATTATTCAATTGATAAATATTTTACCATATTGTGTATCTTCTAGAATTCCGTAAATTATTGAAGGTAAATTGAACCGTGTACAAACCACTTAATATAATACGTATCAAAATTTGATATTATTAATATTTAATATTACACACATGGTTCGTTACCAAGTTAGTATGGTCCGGTAACATTAATATGTGCTTGTATGTGCTTGTAAGATGGCAAAAATCACACATTTTATAACTCTGCACCATTTGCTATTGGATGAGTTTGGGGGTTAGGAACCAATAATCAGTAGTTGAAATAATAATTAAAGTTAGATTGGCCAACATGTGCATTAATATGTGCATTACTATGTGCTTGTAAGATGGCAAAAATCACACATTTTATAACTCTGCACCATTTGCTATTGGATGAGTTTGGGGGTTAGGAACCAAGAATCAGTAGTTGAAATAATAATTAAAGTTAGATTGGCCAACACAACACCTGTGCTACATTATTAGCTTTTGCTGCTCCACAGTGCAGCATTGAATTCACTTTCAATTTTATTATCCAAGACTGGAATTCTTTTGATTCTTGAGTATAAGGACCATTACGGTGAATACCGGAAGAGTCTTATACGACAATAATTAGAAAGTGAGGATGAGGACGAATGTTTGCTTCCAACAATTTGACATTGTTTACGTTGTCTTGAATGGACAATCAGTAGACAAACGGAATAATAACAATTTTAAGTCGATTACGATAATTGCAGCACTGATGCATTTACACTCAAGGCACACATAGATTCACAATCCTGATTACTAAAAAGAATAATTAGAAGATAATTAAAAATTAGGAGGCCATAGGGTATTGTACCAACGGATCACAGTCTGTTGTAATGGAGAGTTCAGTTAAAGCAATTAACTAGCCTATATTAAAAAGTTAGTCATGACTCTCAAGTGAAAAAAGTTTTCAATTATCTTTCAGGGAGAAATCTTCCTGGTTTTTAGGGCGTAGTATTGATGGATATTTATCATGTTTCTGAGAGTGAAATCTTGATTTACTTATTTATGTAACCATAAAATGTTCTTCGATTCTTCAAAATTGTATTTTATTAAAGAGCTTCAGTTTCATAATTTTTTTATTTCAACTACTGAAGGTGTTAGAGAATTCTTATTAAAAGTACCACTAGAGAGAATGAACAAGAAATGGAATGAGAAATGATTATCAAGATGATAACCTTGTTAATGAGAATTAACCTTGTTATCTCGGAATAGAGTAGGCCTTTTATCACGGATATTTTGAATATTGAGTTGGCGTGAAATTATTCCAAGATATGTAAGAATGTTATCACAACATTGTGTTAGCGTTTTGATAGTGAGAAGATAAACCAACAACGGTGGTTCTTCACTGGAAGCTGTGTCGAAGCAGCATTAGCACTATCTCTCTCTCTTTATCCATCCGGGCGTCGCGGCTCAACAGTCGGGAAAGTGGATCCGATTTTCATTGATTTCCATCTCAAACCGATCTTTGCTTCCTTTCTTTACCGCCAGAATGACAGAAATGAGTCTGCTGAATACAGATTGAGATCAGCAAACAGATGATACGTATCATATACTGTACACACTGTACAGACATGTAGGCTATTTTTCTACAGGTCATTTCTCAAGTCATATTTATTTTATCATTAAAATGGCTTGACTCGATGTTCAATTGTTGAGTTGATATTACATTCTCTACAACGGTGTACCTATCAAAATGTATTGTAGCGATCTGTTACTTACTGGAAAGGTCTTCAACAAACTAAAGAAGTGATTCGATGAACTGTCATGTCTTGGTAATGCAAATGATGTGCTGATACAAATATGTGCTGATATGAACAGTATTAAACGGAAAGTTCAAAATAAATTGAATAATTCTAGTGAATCTTCTGAACAACCCAAGTTTCATTGAACTGAGGCTCATTTAAGAATATTTCACACGCTGTTCAAAGAGAAAGTTCTCTATGAAGCAGCTTCATTTAAGACAATAGACCTATCAAATTATAAAATGAAGATAAAAATGAGAAACTTGTCTTTGGAGAGAATAGATAAAAGAATTCTTCAAATAGAATGACTGGGATGTTACCATTAGATCAGATTCTACACAATCGAGCAGTTTCCAGTCTTAAAATTTGAACAAGTTTCAGCTTAAATTTTGAAGATAATTTTATTGGAATGAGTAGAATACTTTAGTTTGGAATGATTTGGTGATTGATATGAAATTTTTGTTCAGTACTTGAAAAAATAATTCCACCAATAAAAAATAATGAATAACCTACTTCTGAAACCACATAATAGAACAGTAGTTATTCTTATCTCATAACCTGACCTAGTACTACTGAACTCCCTTGCGACATTCAAGCTTGATTGCTGCGTGAAAAACACCTAAAATGATATAATTGAAAGAAGTAGCCTTTCCTTTGTCAATAGGAAAAAGACCGTTCAATTTAAGCTATTAAGAGTCAGCGAATTGTGAGAATCACTCGACCTGGACCTACGCATTCTTTGAGTTTTTCGAATGGCTTGTTTATTGCTGAAGGTTCCATTCTCACGATGATTCATCCATTCTTATGTAAACTGAATGGCTGCTGGTTTGTCCATCAGATCTTTGAATGGTAAACTATCTTATAAATACCCATAAACTATGTGACCACGGTTCATTTTTTTCTTCAATAAGATATATAAGTGATGATACATGTATCAGATAGAACAATTCAATTAAAAGGTCTTGAAATGTATTGTACTGTTTGTTTTCAAATGTTGAATTTGTCAATCGCCACCAAGCATATCTTATTGAAAACAAATTAAAACGCGGCCACGCGTGGAAATGCAGAAAAAAATAAAAGAGGGTAAAAGACCCCAAGAAATATAGAATAGTATTAGTTCTTCCATTTTCTGTACACCTTGTATTTATTATTCATGTATTACCTAGTGAACTGAATATGCAAACTTGAACCAACTGCTGTTATAAGGTTGAAAAATGAACCATTTTAGCCACTGTACACTGAGTTTTACATGGACGTTTCAGTTTTATGCTGTAGCCTCCCAAGGTAAAACTACCATATAACTAACTATTAACTGTAACAACTTTAGCTATAGTGAAAAAACGCATAATTTTCTTTATTTTTTCCAAGTCGTTCTGAGAAGATTAGTATATAGTGGAGTCTAGCTAATTTCTTGTCTTCTAAAACTAATGATTCAAGATTACCAGCCTCTATCCACCTACTCTCAACACCGACTTTCCACGCATGTCAGAAAAATTGAACTACTTTGAATCCAAGTCAAACTATACGGCTGACCTTTAGAAAACATTCCTATTTGAATGCGAGAGCTCAAGCTTCTATTCCAAGGTTCCTCTTTCACGCATTAACATAAAACAAAAAGAAATATTCGATCGTTAGTAAAGAAAGTTCTGTTCCAGTACTTTCTATGCGATAAACAAATTCTTTGAGAAATAAGTTGGAAGTGAGTTGACTGGAGGAGTATACTGGTCCAGCAAGTGTCAAGGTCATCGGGTTAATGTTCGGGATAGCACAGTTGCAGAATGCAGGATGAGAGAAGAGAAGATGCGGTGAGGCAACTAGAATTAACGGAACACCGGCCAGTTCACATACAGATGATACTCTGCTCTGGACAGGAATCCCTTGGATATTATTTTCTTTAGTATCCAAATACATTAGATATTATTTTCATTGGAATCTTAATCCATCAAACAGAAAGTTCCGACTGAGATACCATAAACGTTGATTTAATTGGCTAAAAATTTAGAGAATTTCAATCACCCACCTGATTATTCAGGATAAATATTGTAATTGAGAATATATTCTGAATTTCTGAATATAAGTTATATTTCAGATGAAAATTTCTTCAAAATTTAGTACGAAGTAGTACTGTATTTTCTCAAAATTTGATCATTAATAGGATAGAGCTGATACGGGATCGGGGAATCGGAAGCCAAATTGATTTTGTGACTATTCACATGTCAATAGAATCAATAATAATATTTTGATTAAATTTTTGTAACACAACACTACGAAATCTATTCAATTGATTATTGATTTTCAAAAACTCTTTCAGAAGAGTGAGATCATTGATCGATCCAAATTCAAAACACTCAACATGAATTAGCCTTCTTGCTTTTCACTTTACTGTACTTGGAATCCCAATCAACAATATTCATTCAAATTTCACCAATATTCAACAAAATTCCATTAATTTTCTTCGATACCATTAACTACCACAATAATTTCCCAACATGGGAAATTGTGGTTATATCGGCTGTGGAACTTCTTCGGAACTCCCCACAAAATGAGCCATACGAAATAATAATAATAATTCAAATTTCAAGTTATTGTAGGCATACAGTCTAGAGCTCACATCATGTTGAGAGACAAATTCCATGAATGAATGTGGTTGGTATTATCGAACCATCACACTGAAAATACACGTCTTAAATTTATGCGATCGTCTAAGCATGGTGCTTATACATTGTCATTGTTGTCTAATTTCAATCAATAAGTTTTGATTGTGGGTCGTCATAATGGGCTTCAGGTAACAATGATTATTACGGCACGGCAGTGCGAGAATGGGCGACAAATGGTAATGATGATGGAACAAAGCGTGGCTGCGTTTCCTTGGCGTTTTCCCGGGAGTGCAGCACCGAAACAGACAAAGACAAGGCGTCACGCGTTGCATCAGTTAGATGATCATCACACAAGGCACCCCAAACAGTGGCGTGATTTGCACGTCGACACGCAAACTAACCCTCGAGGTCGGGCTAACAGTAGATCCTCAAATTCTGTGACACTTGCCATCATTCAATGCTCACATTACACTGGTAACCAAGAAAAGTCCTGTCCCAATTCATCGTTGTCTTGGGCCAATGAGAGAGTTCACACGGATTTGTTTTGTTTATTTTCATTATTTTTGCTTTGTTCAATCCCTCGCGTGGCGTAAGCTAATAATTCACGTGAAGATGACTACTGGAAA
This sequence comes from Sogatella furcifera, assembly GCA_017141385.1. Taxonomy (NCBI): domain Eukaryota; kingdom Metazoa; phylum Arthropoda; class Insecta; order Hemiptera; family Delphacidae; genus Sogatella; species Sogatella furcifera. The sequence goes on from CM029547.1 coordinate 30,690,037, forward strand.
ATGTAAACAAATGCTTGAAATGATGGTTTGTTCCCTGGTTAAGTACTCGTATCAAACTGTACAGTAGTCATAACTGGGAACTGTACAAGCTAGCCATTGTTTATACCGGCCCTTGTTTCATAATTATTTCTTTTGTTGTTTTTAAATTGAATAAAATATTTGAATATTCCCTGAATTTCATTTGAAGAAGCAACTCACACTCACTTGAATTGTCAAACCAAAGACAATCTACTCGTATAGTCTGTCCAAGCAAAGAAGACCCTCTGACAAGGTGAGAAAATTCCAGCTCTCCAGCTCGGTCAATTTTTGTCCAAAAATTATTGATTTGGTCTCAATCGTAGGAAACATTCTGATCTACAATTTGAGACCAAATCAATATTTTTTGAACCAATATTGACCGAGCTTGAGTCATTTTCTCATCTTGCCAGAGGGTCTTCTTTGCTTGGACAGACTATAGTTAGTCTAATCTACTACAATAGTAGTAAGTCTAAGGTTAAACACAACGCCTCCAAATCTTTAGTTTTATTTTTCAAGATAGAAGTCAACAATTGACTGATTGAATTTAAGACATACAGGTATTTAGTCTTTTCGGAATTCAGAAATTTACACACAGCAAAGGACAACTCAGGGAGTTTATGCGCAAATAGATGGTAGAATATTACAAGGAAATGCATAGTTAATCTCATCATGTCTGGTGATTGATCGTATTGATGTCAACTAATCTAGATGTAACAATCCATCCACCTGTCGAAAATTGTGAGAAAATTCTAAAGAATTGAGACGCTTTTCAAGCATATCAGACGAGGAAGGGATATGGATACAAGGCGGAACCAAACGGTAATTCATAATACTCGTAAAACATAGTTGTTGTTTTGCGCTGTAAGTCACCGTACTACGGCTCGCGTTAACTGGCTGGCACTCCTGCAGAATTATCGTTCGTTATTCCTCTTGTCATTTTGACGCGACAATAACTTAGCTTCAAACGAAATTCGGCCAAAGGCGTTTTCCCGGGCTCTCGCCCGCGAGATATTTATAGAGCCTAGCCTATATAGTGATATAAATGTAGTGAGTATCAGTGTACTTTGTCAGTGATTCTTCCCAGTTTCTGCAAAGCAGTCTAGAGCGGAGTGTTCTTACATAAAGCGACCAACAATAGAGGTTATGTTTGCTCACCTTGTTCAGCAAAATTAATGACGGCGAATCCAGCCAGATTTTCGAACGACATGAAATAAAAAAGATTATGTCATTGCTATAACATTGTTAGTATTCCTTTCCAATTCGAGGATTAAGCGCTGTCTATAAAAAATAAACAATATAATTTACGAAATAAGCGTTACGTTACGACTAATCTTGGACAATGAGGAAGAATTTGAATGGTTTTATTGATGTTGATTGGCCGGTAATTTAGGCAGTTTAAAAAGGAGTATATGAATTATAGGAGAGTTTTATGAAAGTAAGAGTTCTACGGCAAGATTATCTAAAAACTAAAGGGATTGATTATAGTGTGGCCCTATTTAGCAAGTTTATTAAAAAGATTTATGAAGAGTTAACAATTCATCTAGATTTGAATGGTGGATATTAATTAGTATTGTTACACGTAAGGCTTAGAATAAAATTGACGTTAAATCTTGATACTTATTTAGAGTTTTATCAGTAATTCTGTATAACGAAAATGAATAGCAGATTCAAAATAAGTTGGCGGATGACAAATAACAGTAATTAGTTCTCAGCTCTGTATGCGAGAGCATATCGGGTCGACAGCGACCTCAGCTAGAGCATTATGCTCTCGCAGATCGCTTACAGACTGTCCTGGCAAAGCTGGACAGAAGACATTCATCAACGTCAACATAGCTGGAGTCTGCATTTCACAAGATATCGATAGGTGTTGATGGTCGAATAGAATACATGTTATTAAACTACTTAACTTCGAACAACAATTCAGAATGAACTCCCATTCAACCTAATTTGGTATTTCAAACAATGAAGAAAAGGTTCAATTCTTCCTAGGTTGGCCCGGAAAACTGTGAGGCCGGAAAATATCTCATTATTACGTTTCCATTTCCATAGCAGAAGGTTGATTGGTTACAGAGCTCTCGTAATTCAGTTATTTCTCTCTGGACCTTATCGCCTTCCAATCAGCTTGTTGTATCACAGACAGTACCTGTTCTAAATTTTAGATTGGATAGATCCTTCTTCCTCAACTTTTTACAATCTTTGACAACACAACTACATCCTCGTAATTTGTAAACAATATGAAAAAGATAGAAGTTGAATAAACAACAATTTTTTGTTGGTAAAATAGGAATAAATTTTTACTGGGTTAGATAGATAACAATATTCAACAATATACATCATTACCTCCATTTTTCAATTACCTAATGATTTCTAATATGAAAAATGACATTAATATAGCCAGTTTTCCATTACAGATTAATGTTACGAATATATTACATAAAGACTCTTCATAATTGAAAAATAAATAAAAATCAAACACCCTTTTAAAAAACTTTAAAATTATTAAAACAGAGACATGTTTCGGCACATTAGCCCATCATCAATGTGGATAAAAATAATAATGAAATAAGTAAACAAGATCAAAAATATAAGTCAAATAATATCGCATGATTGCAATTGAAAGCATATGTTATAACTCCTATTCACACCAAAATCTAGGTTTTCAAATTTTTTTCAAAAATTAGATTATTATTAAAATTATCTTCATTTAATATTTTTGCCATTCAACTTTTTTCCTTTGTATATTTGGAATTCTTCTTTTACATTCAATTTCATATTTGTGTTTCCAAAGTTCAATATTATCATATTCGTTTTTATATCTCTGAATGGCGACAAAATATTAAATGAAAATAATTTTAATAATAATCCAATTTTTGAAAAAATTTTAAAAACCTAGATTTTGGTGTGAATAGGAGTTATAACATATGCTTTCAATTGCAATCATATGATATTATTTGACTTATATTTTTAATCTTGTTTACTTATTTCATTATTATTTTTATCCACATTGATAATGGGCTAATGTGCCAAAACATGTCTGTGTTTTAATAATTTTAAAGTTTTTTAAAAGGGTGTTTGATTTTTATTTATTTTTCAATTATTTTTAACAGCCCTAAGTTTCAAAGTTCAGTTTTCAGACGCTTCATAATATTTTACCAGAGACTCTGAAGACATTAGTAAATAAATGTTCATTGTGAACCGACCACGTTGGTCAATCAAGTACTTGAAATAAAGCCAATAAAATATACTTCATACTTTGTTCATCTGAAAATGAGGACAAAAAACTGCCCAATTCAACACTAGGATACATATAGAAGTTTTAAATCATTGAAACATAAATCACAACTTGGGAGCAAAGCAGTATTTCAAACTTTGGACTCATGAATACACTAGGAATCTGAAATTGTTGAATGTAAATTAGACAAATGGGTGTGACAAAAAATAGACAAATTTCAGCTACCCACATCCCAACATGAAACATACTAGACAGGACTGTATGGAATGGAAATAGACTATTTCGTAGCTGCCCACCCCGACAATATTATGACAACGAGAAAAAGTTATCTACTTCTTTTTAAATGGAAAAGTTCAATCCTCAGTTGTTATCGAAGGTCGTTCTGTTTCCATAATATCTTAACAAACAAAAGTCGATCTAGGGACGGTCAATTTCTCATACGGTTAAATGTCAAGGACGCAAAGTGAAATCATAAAGAATCAAAGGGTGTTTAGTGTCAGTGTGGCGTCATACTAGTTTAGATTTGAAAATAATGAGGATTGCATGGCAAATATGACAACTGGAACTCATAGAATCTCGATGAGTGACAATCTGATTCTTAGATGATTAGATTTTGTTGAGCCAGTTATAGCCTACTTATCAAATATTAATTTTGAAATGAAGTCACTTGAGCAGGACATTCTATTTATTTATTCAACAATGGAGACACACAGAAAATATGTATTCAGTAACTCAACGTTTTCTATGTTCTACAGAAGGACCGAAGCACAGATTTCCATCAAATGTGGTAAAGCATGTGAATATTCCTGATAAGCTCAAGGTGAACAAATATTGTATTTTTGAAATATTTTTTATTTAAATAGGATAGCTTTAGGCCTACACATTTCTGCATAGCAATTGAGGTGAAATTCATTTCTTCCGTTACCATTTAATATTTTCTTCTTGGATGTTATCAACATTTTCTCAATAATAATAATAAACTGTTAATAATAGGGTTTCATTACATACTTGAGAACTTTATTATTAAAATCATCATTCAGAATAGAGGAATATGCTTCATTAACATTTAGAAAACGTTGAACTTATTAGAATTTGATCCCTGAGAATAATTTCGAAAGTTTTATTTTTTGATATCCATTAATAGTTCTAGAAATAAAACTAATTGAAAATAATTGCTCAAATAAGTACCAGACGTTTTCTGAATTAATCAAGATCTTTTCAGGAGGAAACGTCCGACATTTGATGAAATGTTTGCTTAATGATAGTCTAAAAGTTTTTCTATTTGATTGGGTTAATTATCATGAACGATAATAATTAAAAGTGAAATTGATGTGATATTTAGTCAACTTACATAACACACTGTAATTTGGATGCTTCTCTCAATACTGAACTATGGAATGATTTTAATCTCTGTGAAAGGTGAGCTCTTTTATCAGAATGCGCGAATGTATCTGGTGTTTGAAAGGTCAATGATGAAACAGATCTTTTTCCTTTGGATAAAAATGTAATTATTAAATTAGTAGCAAGGTAATCTAATGTGTGTTTCATCCTCTCAACTTTCACAATGCAGTATTGTTAGAGGCTTTCCATTATAAGAAAAAGAACATAATATACGACTTCAAATTTATGCCTTCAACCAAGATAATTTGAAATTCACTAGAAAATATTATTAAGAGAATAATCACAATTATAAGTAAGTGGATGAATATGTGGTTCAAACGTTAAACACGTCAACATTTTCTGGCAAATACAATTTTTGGCATGTTCATAACGCTACAATGATGACAATTTCTATAAACTGACTGATATGAGTACAATGAGCACAGTCGAGATTTCTGATTTTTAGTCCTGTACTTTACGAAATTCAAGCAATGGCATGAACCTCTCTTTTCACACCATACCTGAAAAACCATTAGTTTGTTGATTATGGAAATTAAATATTTTCCAAGCTAGAGTAAATAATTTCAAAATGTTGAAACACTAGATGAAGCTCATCCAAAAGCTTGGTCTGAGGTTGCTCAACTGTGAATTTCAACAATTTAATCAACTCTTGTGAACACAAGAGTACCAGACCAAACAAAAGAAGTCTATTATTTTGAGAGTAAAATAGAAAAGAATAGGATCAGCAGAATGATGCAACTGGGTAAGAGAGAAAGGTTTTCAGGCTTATTTCGACTATGGCTGGAATCAAGGACCGGCGGCTATCTATCTAGTATCTACTGGCTATCTATCATGGACAGAATGATTTGGGTTAGATTGCAAGAGCGATTAGAATAACATTGCACAATTATTCATTTTCTAACGAATTTATAATAACCCTTCATAATTACATAATTTAATGTAAAATTCATGATCGTGATTACGAAATGATCCCCAACCATTTTCGAATCCATTGACGATGTACAATCTGGAAGCAACCGCAAAATAAATAATAAAATTTGACTTATATTTAGTTCAAAAACTTATTACTTCATAATTGCAGAATAATATAAATGAATATTAACATTGAAATTCATTCGATTTAATAGATCTACGATGGTAGAGTCATTGACTCATTGAATAGAGACATCATAAGAGTCATTGAATAGTCAGTGGTAAAATTGTAAATTTTGTATCACGTGCTCTAACTGATGTATTATTCACGTGACAGGTTAGGAGTTGAAAATAGTTGATGGTGATTGAATATATTTTAGAGCTTACATCCTCTCAAAACCAAATCAATATAATTATCTTTCAAATAAGATTGCTGAAAAGAATTGAGGAGGAACACATTAACAGTTCTGTGGAATCAAGGTAGAACAATTGCGATACACACCTTATTTCAATGTATTTTTCCTCGCATACTCGTATATGTAAAATTTGAGGATAAAAATTTAGTTTGTACTTTGAATATTGAAAATAAAAGTTGTAACTAAGAGTTCCTACACAAATTACATTTTCAAAGTGATAAGTTATCGATTTATTATTTTTCCATTTAATTAAAATATTTTTTTCCATTTCAGGTGAGCAATTTCTCCAGTTACAAGATTAGTAATGATGTGGATTAGATGAGGCAAACTGTAAGTGATGCAAAACTACAAACTTAATAACTTGTGGGTAATCTATTAACATGATTTCAACATCTCTTTGGATGATACCTAGGCTTCAATTTCACTGGATTATGCTTTTTTGAGCTTGGCTAATAGTAGAATCTCACTAGCTGTAGCAATAGTTCACATGATCGGCTATTGGTTGAGTGTAGAAAAATAATATAAATCCAATGCGATTGAGCGTAGATAATCTTATGCATCTTATCTTGTCCCTCACTTTGTATCTGGTTAAGGACGTTTTATTTTTCATAATAGGTATTTCAAACTCCTTATTTTCTCGAATTTTAAAATTTGTCCAATATTTTTTTCTGATTCCAACTGTTACTTCAATCACCTAATAGCCTATTTTTATTAGTTCTTTTATTAGTTTCAGTATGCGATTTTCCTATAGGAGTAGGTGATTGCGTTCAATGATGGATTTTGATGTTGATTATTTTGTTTGTAATCAAACTACCTGTTGTTAAAGTACAAAAACGGATAATCTGAACTAATGAAAATAAGCAAGCTATACTGACGGACTGGGTCTGGATGCATAAGCTACCTGTTCCATTAATTCACGTGCAACATTGGACTGAACCGTTTACAGTATGGCATCCAGACCGTTATGCGCTCGCTTATCGAATGTGAGTGCTGGTGTGCCAATTCCCACAAACCTCTTCTCCTTCGCCACCCAACAGCAAACAATAAGGTTACGACAAATGAATTCTCATGCATATGATTATGTAGCGTTGTTCTACTACAGAAAAGCTTCAACATATAGCTACTAGCTGCTAGTACGGATAGTATGCGAGATGACTTAGAAATGATAACGCACAGAGTCTGATAAAAGAGCTCACTACCGGGTTACTGGGTAACATTAACGCAACTGAACCCTATGGGAAAATTTGAGAGAAAAATATTCGAGTTTTCCGATGCAATGATGGATTAGGTTCATCAATATTAACGCCTGATAGAACTACTACTGAGAATACTATGGAATAGAACTACTACCGAGGTATTACAGATTGAGAAGCGAAGATCAATAACAGAATCTTTATGAACACAGTTATTAAAGTTACTCACGCTTATTGAAAATGAAAAAAAAAATAATGCCTTTGAATTTCAGCTAAGAAAGATGAAGTAATAAAGAAATAGGAACGTAGTGAGTTAGTCTGATTTGTATCATAATTGTGTTGCAAGTGATCAGGAACATCTTTAATCAGAAAAACTTATGGGGATGATGAATATAACTAGGATAACTGGGGATATATGGATGTATACTTTTGGTAGGCCTAATGTACTATGGAAATTGCAGTACTGTAAGGCTCTTTCTGTGGGTCAAGTGAAATCCACAGAATTCAAAATTGTGCCAAGCTAAAACATAGAATCCATTAAATTAACAAATTGATTTTTAATTATTCACGTGGATTATTAATTGGAATGTAAAACTGATAACTCCATAAATAAAAAATGGAATTTCCAATATTATAGAGAGTACAATGTGAGAAAACTAATATGATTCGAGAAGCATTCGATGCGAAACCAGCCTAAATCTGTAGATCCATCCATTTCTCTCATAACATTATCACATCATCATCCAACATCCTCAACATAACCAACGCACAAGCCAAGAGATAATGTTGGTACCTTTCAGAGTAGAAGAACTGTTCGCGCACACTATTCAGAACGATTTGATCTTTGAACATAATTTTACAACCTTCAATAACAATCTCTGAGTGTTTAATGGTAGTGATTCATATCGTCACCGATTACGCCCAAGAAAACTGCAGTACGTTTCAATCGGCAATTCTTCATGAAACTATGTAACGTTCATCCCAACAAAATATCCATCAACTGGGGACAATAATGTCAACTTTCTTCTTCCGTAATCCGCTCAGTGTTGGTCGGCCCAGTCACGTCTTTAGGCTATTGGTGCTCCAACATAAAACGTCGTGAATTTCACCTCTATTGAATCCGTACAGAGCCCCGCAATTGTCTGCCTCCTTTATTCTCCTAAAGAATGAATGAATTCGTGGCTTTTCATAGCTCCATTTTCTGTGTATTGGATCGCGTAATAATGGCTTGGCTTGGACACATGTAGCAGGCTTTAAAAAAGAGTAGTTGCTAGTTGGTACAAACTGCTTGCTGTGTATCAATCATACCAACAAAGATTCCTTCCATTTCCTTGTTAGGACTTTCTTCTTTACTCGTCGTGTCTTATCTCAATACCACAAGTTCACCATTTCTATAACGAGTTCATCTGAACTGGGATTGATTATAGGCAAATCGTTTACGAATCGTGAGATCATGTCGATAGATATGTTCAGCGGGACATCAACCTATAATCTGAATGAATTTGATCGATAAAGCTTTAGTATTAAACCGATTATTTCCTAAGCAACGACTGCTGTGAGTTCGTATTGAACTAATAAAAAATACAGTTAAATATTGATGAAAAAGTTGAAAACTATAACCTTGATGAAACTGCTCCAGAATCAGTTCAGAATGTAATATTTTTTAATATAATATAAACTTTCAACTATGAATATTGAATGCTCACATCAGTTTCAATACTATGCTCTAATTTTCAAGAGAGACGAAGGGAAGACATAGATTTTCTTATAAGTTAATTTTATTTTGTATCAAAGTATACCTGAGAAACTCATCATTACAAGTCAATTCTCAGCTAAACTTTGAGTTTATCCTTACTTACAAAACACTGTGTACCCACTCTCACCCTACTGTGTACTCATAAATTTCAAGGAAAGATTTCGAACTTAATAACATTGGCAAAATAATATGAATGAACAAGTCTATCAAGAATTGATTAATGATAACATCCTGTGAAATTCCACTTCTTCAGCATATCCAAATGTAACTATGGGAGAGGCAGCTTGATTTATTAGTAGAACACAACTCAATTAATCGAGATACAAGATTGAAAACCAGAAGCAGTAAGAAATATCCAGGTAGCACTCAAGTTGATACTCAAAACGAAGATAGAATTGGAGAGAAAGCAAAAGACGAAGAAAAAACGTGAACTTGTTGATTGTTAATTGGCTGGGTACAAGATGTGTCTCCAACATGCGAGAGCGTCGACCGCGTGATAAGGAGGGGAGATTTATATAACAGTGTGCCGGTTGGGGTGAGAACTGTTCTTACATACGCCGAAAATTTATAAGGTAACGGTCCCTCAAACGAAACAGGCTGACAAAATCTCGAGATTCGCATTTCAAGTCGGCACATTCCAGCGAACCGGTTACAATATTTTCAGCTTACAAGAAGCTGAGACAGGTTAAAGGGAATCCAACCAGGAGATGCCAACTGATGCAACTGGAACTGTGTGTGGGATGGGTGCAACACTTGTTATATTGATCAATGAACTTGAAAAACATAATGAAAAGACAAATTTCTAGAGGCCTAATACGTTGATAGAACAGAGATCAAGATTATGATCAAATAGAAGATCATGTCATAATCTTTACAGTTCAGTTAGAGATGATAAGAGTGCAGTGGATACTACCCTGCTTGCTGATGGCCTTTTTATTTGCTACTGCTTAGCCAATGATATTTGATTCAAGTGGATTAACGGTTGATACTGATATTGCCGATGAAATGTCAAAAGAAATAAATCTATCCTTCTTGATCAGAGTATATTCTGTGAAATTATAACAATCAGTTTTTTTAAAAGTGAGTGGTGTGAAAGTAATGGCCTGAAAAATCAATGCACAATATTCAAGGAAAATTCATAATTTCTCTGATTAGAAAGCCATACTATCTCAGCTACAAAAACCCCGCTTCTGTTCATATTTATCAGACAGTCTTGACTACTAATCTTGGCTTTTGTATGATGACAAAATGTTAGCAAAACTATAAGAAAAATCGTCTGAATAGTGCAGCCTTTTATAGAATGCAATGTAGCCGGATAAAAAGTAATCGGTCGTCCCGTTGCTGGCTAATTTGGCGTGTTAATGGCTGCCGGGTCGCCACCCGGAGGTTGTCTCTCGTGTTGGCTACATGAGAACGCAAGACAAAGCCGTCCAACAAAAACTACAATGGAAAAGTAGGGCCGCCGTGTCAAGATAAGCGCCGCTCATCAATAGTTTGTCGCCCAGCCAACAAAGCCGCCAAAACAGGCCATCACTTTACTTGCCTATATAGTCGATTACTCACTCTGAGGGGAGCCAAAGCTTCGTGATATTATATTATTATCAATGCACAATTTTTCTTTGTGATATTTTTCACTAGAGAAAATTGATTCCATCGGATTAGAATAATATTTCAAGGTTTTTGCTGTGGAATTTTAATCAATAATGATGATGGTATAGCAGTTTCCAACGGAAAGTTGTGGGCCTATAGGCCTACATACTCTGGCAGAAAGCTCGCCAACTGTCCTGACAGAGCTAAATATTAATAAGGCTGTTAAATCAAGTTTCATTTCTTTCAAATCTATAGGCTATTGGTTGGAGGCACATGTAATAAGCATACTAAAGGTTGATGGTTTCTGGTTTGATTTGGTTACAAACAATGAAAAAATTATTACATTTCCAACTTGAAATTGATACAATACAAATATAGTCTGTCCAAGTTAAGAAGACCCTCTGGCAAGAAGGGAAAATGACTCAAGCTCGGTCAATACTGGTACAAAAATTATCAATTTGAACTTTAATTGAAGGAAACAATCTGATCTACTATTAAGACCAAATTTATAACTCTTGAACAAATATTGACCAGGCTGACATTTCTCATTGACCAGACATTTTCTCATCTTTTCAGAGGGTGTTCTTCGCTTGGACAGTCAGGTACAATCCAGGTCTAGGAAATTTAATGAAAAATTTAAGGTAAATCCTCTATGATAGAAAATGGATTACATAGAGATGATAATGATTACAAGATTTACATTGTACATGAATGAATGAGACATTATTGAATTTGAAATCTTTTCATAAGAGCAGTGGTAAATCATGTAACTGAAGATAAGGAAGAAGAAAACACTTTGCATATTCAAATCGAGGATGCTGAGTATGAATCTTGCAACCTATTAACCCTTTTAGCTTCATTCGCTTGGGAGATATATGGAACCGCTGCATTCGTTTTCTGGGATTCCAGGGCGTCGTTGCTTCAGAACTTTCTTTTTTTGGCCGCAAGCGGCAAGCCACCGCGGCAAGCCAATAATGAATTTGGAATTAGTTAACCGCAAGACGCAACGATTAGCAAATTAGTCATACGTCAGAAATATGAAAATCAATCCTTGCCTACTTCTCAATTGAAGTCTTCCTGTCAATGGGTTACTTCCGGCTGGATATGCCTTCTGGCAAAACAGAACTTGACCGGGTATAATCAATATTATGTAATATAGTGACCTAGTCCCTTACGTCAGCCACTTATAAATGAATAAGATAGAAGGGAAGGTGAAAGAATGTGGACAAAATAAAAATTAGCCGCAAATGTTCACAGTGGGTCACATGGATATAAGCAGATGAAAACTTCAACCAGATACAGCATAATGAAAATTAAATTCCCAATTCTACTTTTAGTCGAGTCATTCTAGGGTTGGAGGTGGAACTAATTGCAACAAAGTTGTTTTATGGTGGAAATGGTAGCTGAAACCCTCCTATTTAACGTGTAAAAAATCCCACTCTCAACTCGTGTCGGAAAGTTGTTTTTTTGGCCGCCATATTGAAAAATTTTGCTCATATTTTTGTTTTCTTGGAATAACGTCAAAACGAAGCGTCGGACAAAAAACCTTACTGAACCTTTTTTTTAGTAAATAAAATTTGCAAGAGAATGGTGGTAGAATCATCTCTTTATCTTTACTAGAAACCGAGTTAGGATTTTTCAAAAAAATAGGTTAATTTTCAAGAAAAACTGTAATTGACTATTTTCAGTTTTTGTTTGCTCAGATCTTTTGACATATTCCTTTGAGTTGTTCAATTCAAAATCCCTCTGAGGATAATTTTGTCCTCTACAATTTGAGACCAAGTAGACCTTTCTTCCTTGTAAGTTTTTTGGACTGGAGTAATTAAAAGATATCCTTGTATTTAAAAAACACTATTTTGGGGGGAAATGGTCTCCAAAAAAATTTATACCGTGCTTGTATTGATATTTTCTCTGATAATAATGTTTTTCAGATCAATTTCTAGCAGATAAGCTACTCACCGACCTAAATTTAGGTTATGTTCAATATTAAGGACCCTTCAAGGATCTCAATCTAAGGATACCTCTAACTATTGTAAAAGTCATCGGATCTCAACAAACCGTATCTCATTCTTTTCAGCTCATCAAGACGGTCTGAATTCATATACCATATGTCAAATTTCGTCAGAATTGTGGAAAATAACTCCTGAGAGAATATTGACTTTTCCATCATATACAAAAATATTTAGTTTTTTGCTTACAAATGAGTATATCTTCAAAGTCCTTCGTGATAAAAAAATGGAAATACATTAAAAATGTAGCAAAATTCTTACTCTTCGATTTCCTATGACTAAGGTTTATGGCATCACGCATTCAGAATAGTTACATCAAGTTAAATAAATGGTGAAATTCAATACATCTAATTTTTTAATGATTTGTTAGACAATCAATAGCCTCTAAATCAAGAATGGAGCAAGGTTAAGTCTCGTATTTGGGCTCAAATTGTAGAGAAAGATTAGTTCTACATACTCGATTGTCTCATGACCTTTTGAACCACTTTGTTCGATTGCAATATGATTGAAAAGTGAAATGAGTAGAATTATGGACCATTCTTTACCTCATAAGAACTAATATTTTTTCCTCTTATTAAACAGATAATTGTAGTAATATTATATGCAAATGAGAGATAAAATTGTGTTCTACAATTCAAGACTAATTACAATTCTTTATCACCAAGGACTTTGAAGATATACTCATTTGTAAGCAAAAAACTAATTTTTTTTTTGTATATGATGGAAAAGTCAATATTCTCTCAGGAGTTATTTTCCACAATTCTGACGAAATTTGACATATGGTATATGAATTCAGACCGTCTTGATGAGCTGAAAAGAATGAGATATGGTTTGTTGAGATCCGATGACTTTTACAATAGTTAGAGGTATCCTTAGATTGAGATCCTTGAAGGGTCCTTAATATTGAACATAACCTAAATTTAGGTCGGTGAGTAGCTTATCTGCTAGAAATTGATCTGAAAAACATTATTATCAGAGAAAATATCAATACAAGCACGGTATAAATTTTTTTGGAGACCATTTCCCCCCAAAATAGTGTTTTTTAAATACAAGGATATCTTTTAATTACTCCAGTCCAAAAAACTTACAAGGAAGAAAGGTCTACTTGGTCTCAAATTGTAGAGGACAAAATTATCCTCAGAGGGATTTTGAATTGAACAACTCAAAGGAATATGTCAAAAGATCTGAGCAAACAAAAACTGAAAATAGTCAATTACAGTTTTTCTTGAAAATTAACCTATTTTTTTGAAAAATCCTAACTCGGTTTCTAGTAAAGATAAAGAGATGATTCTACCACCATTCTCTTGCAAATTTTATTTACTAAAAAAAAGGTTCAGTAAGTTTTTTGTCCGACGCTTCTTTTTGACGTTATTCCAAGAAAACAAAAATATGAGCAAAATTTTTCAATATGGCGGCAAAAAAACAACTTTCCGACACGAGTTGAGAGTGGGATTTTTTACACGTTAAATAGGAGGGTGTCAGCTACCATTTCCACCATATAACAACTTTGTTGCAATTACTTCCAGGTTGACCCCTGTTTTGAGCTAGAATGACTCGACTATTTGATATCCCCATTATAAAATACTTACTGGTGAATTGATTGTATTAATTTCATAAAAACTTCATTTTACCTTCGTGAGATAACAAATAAGCCGATTTTTGATTGATGCATTTTGTCTAATTAGGAAAATTTCTTAGATAATTAAAGTAGTACGTTTTTAAAAGCGAATTGGTACCGAACTTTCAGAATCATTTAAATCAATCTGGATTCTATTACGAAACCAAATAGTTGCAGGACAATCTATTTTTATATAATGTATTTGAAAGGAGGATAATTGCTAAAACAGTAGTTCACACTGAATTGAAGAGATTGATTAATAGAGCTTTCTTTAGTGAAAGGCGTCTGGAGCAGGAGACAAGATTGATTGTATCATATAAATGGAAAAGCCTCATAACAATTATTATTACTACTGTGTGAAGCAGGGCTGCCAAAACAGAATCGTCATGACCTTTTGACGAATGTCCAACTTGACAATGGGGTGCTAACTAGGAAGAAGCGTCGACTACTGTACTTTCTCTGTCACTTGCTTCAAGAGGCCTCCAAAGACAAAACATAGCTGATCGTGGACAGGAAAAATTAATAACAAATGAAGAGAGAGGCGCGCGTTTTAGAATTTTCGAGTCAGAGTTTATTTATTCATCCTTTTCTTGTTTTGCAACGCACCAAAGAGTTGTACAACAAAGCCTCAAACAAAGAGGACCGGCACATTCAAAAGGGAAATAATCACCAGACACAACAGGAAAAAACTTTTACTTGCGGGAGTGAAGCCTGCAATGAATTATTGATTTACACTGTACTTTCGAATAATGTACTTGAGTGTTGCATTTTGCAATGAATGAAATTTGAAAAAAGAGAGTGTTTTGACAGCCGTGAAAGAAGCAAATGAATGAATGAATATAATTAAGTACAGGATAGTAAATTCAAAGTTCAGTTGGCTGATGAAAGATTTATGCCCTTATATAATATCATCGTTGAGACTTTTTCAGTGACTTTTTCACGACTGAATTATCTCTCATTTCTCATTTCTTTCATCATCCTAAAAACGGTTTTTAATTACAGTATGAATAAAAAATGCAATGTGTTGAAAAGTAACATCTTTGGAAACATCAACTCAGAAGATTCCCGAAGAACGAATACGCAAACGAATCTGATTAGGAGGAGCCTTGAGCAAAGTTCTCAACATAAGTTACAGAGATTTAATTTTTCATTGTTATCACATTTAATATATGACTTGTTGATTATCCATAATATACCCAAATCTTTTTAAAAGTTCAAGAGAAATAATGTGTTGAACGAAATTATTAAAATATAGTAGACAGTAGTCTTACAATCCTAGTAAAGATTCACTTTCAAAATAATCATTCTGAATTGAAAAATAACCAAAATCTGTTTTTGTAGATCTTGATTATCTGGCAAGGGAGCTAGCTGAATGATTTTCACCAACATTTTTAAGTGTTGTCATTCCTCTTAACAAACAGAAGAAGATTATCCATCGTGACAAATCATTCAGTTCTTTTATAAAAGTACTTATTTGCCAGTTTGGGAACAAACCGAAGCTTTGCTTAGTCAGGCAGCGCTGTCTGACATTGTTTGCCATGGGCGTTTTCAACCAAAATCGATACGATCTCTCAAACTTTCTTCGTTCTTTTCCCGAAGGCTGTTCCACCTAAATACAGTACGTATCTCTCAGGTCAAACTGCTGCGGTTAATTATGCTTTTTCCAAACCAACTTTACTTTCCATTTTTTTAGCCACAAACAGATTCACTCACTTAACATCTTGAACCAATGAAGAATTGGAATACTGTAACAATGTTAAGTGTCACGATCAATGATTTTATTCTGACACAGCTTGGAACAGAGAAGCATTTCCTTTCACCTTCCAGATTAATGAAGCTGAAAATTTTTAATGTAGCTGGGTTGTTGGATTTCACGATGGAATAGATCAAGATAGCTTCGACTGTATTCAGTTTGAAAGTTTTGGAGTTGAAAGAATACTGTTATTGGATATTGTGATAGACGAACAGCCAAATTGATAACCTGATAGAACATCAAATAGCCCATGAAGAAAAAGTCGTTGATTGAACTCTCTCTGTGTGTAGACCTACTGGGGTAGTAAAACTTATCGGTATTTTGGAGTTAATTAGCACATGGTATTTTAGTAGTATATGTTGAGTGTTTCAACACAGGGCAGGTGTATTACACGATAATAGTTCTATTATCATAGTTGATCATATCTGATTTAAAATATGATTTCGTATTTTTCATCTCTTTCCATATGATCAACTATATGATAATAGAACTATTATCGTGTAATACCGGCCAAAAGAAATTCAAAACCATCAAAAACTTTCAAGTCCTCTAGAAGTTTAAAAATCAAGTCATGACAAGCATAGAGATTTAAGGATGGTGAGAAAATGTTTTAATGCAACTTATATTCTTTTTAGTAGTCCAACATCACTATGAAGTTGACCTCGAATGCCCTCTTATTAACTAGTGTTTTGAATGACATAGCAGAAATTCCAACTTATCACTATTAAACTATCACTGCCCAACTACCACCCAAATTACATAAACATGAAAGTAATCTGTATATGGGACAAGTTGGAAGTTGCAATTGAAAGCACATATTGTTCCTACCACCAACTGGTAAAAATATTCCAATTTTATACAGTGAATCTCATTTTTGGGCATGAAGTCAATTTGAAGATAGGAACCACAATCATGAGTAAAGAAACTCGACAAGTGAGTGATGGAAACAATACATTTAAGCTAATACTACGGTGCAATACCACGATATCAGACAGCCGGCAAAGATTGGTTGAGAGTTGAGCTCTCTCATCTGGAGGCTTTCGACTGTCCATCATGTCACTGCTATACTTTGCGGAAGCTGAGAAGAAACGCAGTCACAATACACTTCACATTATGACGGCGTCTCTTCTCAGCTAACGCACAGTATATTATAGGCTGTTTTTGTGTACCAAACGCTTGACTTGTAACGGACACAGCCTAGTTACAGAAAGAGATGCTGAGCTGAAGAAGTCACGCTGGAATTACTATACGGGGAAACAAGAGCAAGTTCATAGACGGTAGGGCACAGCAACACAACACTCTCTATTCTCAAGGCCTCCTCCCTCCATCGATCAGAAAGACTTTAGGATCAGAATAATATATTTACAATATTCTAAATATTATTTCCGCTCCTTCTTCTATCAATAGGTTGTCTCCACAGCACCTGATCTCAGTTATGTGATAGTTTTTTTGTATTTCTTTTGATATAATGATTGTGGAGGAGTATATTGACCTTCTGAATGAGTTTTCTAAGAAATACTCCATTGATGAAATATTAACATTATTATTTTGATATTTCATGCTACAAATGGAATTAGGGAAAGTTCACCATAATATACAATTACTTCATAACATGGTAATATGATAATTAATACTCTTTCCAAGACCAGTATTTGTCTATAATAGTTCTATGTATGTGTTTTAATAAAAAGAAATGAAAATATTATTTCTATTCATATTGCTCTCACTTCATATAACACAGAAATAATGTAGACTTATAAAAACAATATCAAAATTACAACTATGCCATAATAATGTTGAATTTATAAGTTATTGAATGAAGTAAAGTGAAGACATTTACAATTTTTGCAATTTGGCTGATTCAAAGTTGGGTTAAAGATATTGTACAACAATATTGTATTATTGTTTTCGTGATGAATTGAGCATGGTGATCAATTTTTATCATTTCAAAGAATGATTGTTTTAAAAAATTACTTTCTTCAAAGAAAATTTTGTGTTCAGCCTCAAAAAGTTGAACACATTGATAAAGATTGAGAAATCAGAACATCATTTGAAGACAATTTGACAATAATAAAGGAAAGACGAGATGCATTCGGCTGTATTGTTTTATTGTTGAAATAGACTACAAAATATGATATTTGTTATTGTTTTCAGTTTGTGTAATAACTCAATCAAAACTATGTTTCTCTAAAATTTTTAATATTGTGATTGGCATCAAACTAGAACATCAAAATGAACTTCGAATTATTTGGGTCTGTCAAAATGAAATTTCCGAGTAGAACCGGTCGCAAAACAATCGATAGTGAAAGGTTGCGTTTCCGCAAAATAATTGTCTTTTTTCAGAGCCTACTCTCATTTCCAATTACTTACCTCCATGACCTAGAAATTATCCGACATCCTATGTGTCAACAGTCATTTACCTAACTAGTAGAGAGAAAAGAAAATCTGTAGAATGTGAAATTCTCTTGAAAACCTAAGAAAGTTTCAATACAAGTCTACTTAACATATGAGTAACGTGGGTAACGGTGAAGCAATGTAGGCTAGATTTGTAGTAATAGGCCTATACTAGGCGAAGTTAAATTGGATGGTGTAATGGACTGATTCTCCATCACTAGGAAACCTGCTTTGGTTAGCTCGGAATAAAACTGGGACTATCATCTGGAAAGTACGTTCCAGGATTTGTACGAATAAAAAACCTTTCCCCCAAAACTGCTATGTTTGCTCTCTAATCAAGAGTTTCAAAGCTATCATAGAGTAAATACAATTCACTTTTAGTTATTGAAAGAAGAGTGGCAAAATTCTTCCGAGTGGCACACTCGTAAGCAAAATCTGATTTTTTGATCAAAGTATACTCATGAAGAAGAGAAAGGTAATTGAAGAATTGCACGAATATTATTTGGGATCTTCGGTATCACACAATTCATTTCGGGCTGGAAGTAATAAATTTATTGGAATTTTCTAGTGTATAGATTAAATTATTAAAAAGTAAAATCATGTAAATCACAATCAGAGAAACATGAAATTACTGGCGGCTCGTGCCCACGAAACAGGTAAAGTGCTTTAGCTGTACAGTAAAAGATACGAGCACTTCACTTGTTTCGTGGGCACGAGCCGCCAGTACGTGAAATTTAAAGTAAGTTGCAAGTTGAATAAGTTTAATCTTATTCAAAGAATTTTACACTATTTTTATTTGGATTTCAAAGAAACTTTGATTTACGTTTTGAAATTTCTTCAGGACTATAGTTTTCAAATATCTAAATATGGTACTGTACTATGAGGGATAAATACGTTAATTGTTTTTTTACTATTTAATTATCAATGAAAAGGAAATAGAGCAGGATAGAAGAACGTAAATGAAAGTCCCAAGTTGGTATCCCACTTTCAAAGCAAGGACTAGATGGAAATTCTCAACTAAACAATCATCTTTTTTTAATTGACTATGCATCGAATACTTATTTACACATTACACATCCTCACTTATGCACGGTCTAGTTACGTTACAACGTTTCTAGCTGGAAAATTAACCGACTGATGAATAACCAACAAACCTAGAAGATTTTCACTTGAGACTGTAAGTTATTTGTCAATTGAATGAGCAACATTGCTTCTAAGTAGGTTGACCTCACATCAAGTTTATGTGTTCAAAAATCATTCAAAAGCTCTTACTGATAGAATTATATGAATTCCCTTATCAATCAATGTATAATAGGATATTCGAATTCGTGTACAACGTCAGAAACGTATCCTGGATTGATTTGGAATCGAAACTGAAGAATACAATATTTTGAAAAACTGGGGAGCTTTATTCGTAAATATTATTATTTATTAAATTTGAACATGAATATTTCGAATAAGAAGATATTTGTATATCTTTATTGAATGGTTTAAAAATAATTTTGCTCAATTCAACATACAACAAACTTTATTTGATCCAACTGGAAGACAAGATTTGAAATATTGCAACTGTATTCCAGAAGATGAGAGTGATACTTACAGATAAGAGCAGACCAAAAGTATTTGAAAGGAGCTTTGAGCACTATCATACTTATCAGTTCTATTACCAACAACCAAATTCTAGTAACAAATGTTACGATGTTGTCGTTGGATACAATGGAAACAAAGTGATTGAAAATTATGAGAGATCATTATGAATATCCTGTAGTCAAAAATCAACCAATGCTCAACTTTGGTGGGTGTCGCAACGCCTTCATCCGTCCTATTGCAATAAGTTCATTAACGAATGAGCTTCCTATCGGTCACGGACACGTTTGTCCGCGAAACGACAACATCTCTGGCAGGAACTGACGGAAGGATGCGTGACATGGGGGATAAACCTTGGCTCCGATTTCCAGCTTCTCTCACCTCATGCTTTATCATGAACTTTGTTCTTGTTATCTTCCAACAAAATGAGTGAATCGATCACGCAAACGTATCCCGTTATAATACGGACATCTAAGATACGATTTCATGTTGGAGGGCTTCGTTTTGAGAATTGTTCGTGTGTAATTAGAGGGGTGTCTATCATGATGGCTTTGTGTGCCACAAAGCTATCATTACAAGATTGCAATTGAACATCAATCAAGAAAATATTTTTGAGGTGGATGTCTGGAGACCCCGGAGGTAATTTGATGAAAATAATTATCAATGGGCACATGATCAAAGCTTAAATTCCATTCTTGATTACACTAGTCTCAAACTAATTGAATTTATTGAGAAGAGGTAAAATCAAAATTTAAGATTGACATGATTCATAAGACTTGAATTCAAGTTTTAAAAAAATGGAAAATTGTAATATTTATTTACAAACTTTTTTATTTCTGAATATAATCTAGTCTAGCCTATCCTTCCAGAATTTAAAACTATTTTATGACATTATAATCGATAATATACTATTTTTTCAAAACCTCTGCAATATTCTAAGACAGTGGTCACCAAATGGCGGACCGCGGTCCGGATCCGGACCGCCAGCCAGTTTTGTGCGGACCGCGATGTCATACAATCTCAACGAAAAAATACTTCGAATTATTAAGAACCATGGCTTGATTTCAGGGGAGCGGCGCTCCCATACCTTTTTCCCCAAGAATACATTTTTCCTGAGCGGCGTCATTCTTTCATTCTTTGAAATTGTATTATTAGTTTTATAAAAAGAGCTACAAAACATTGCTCAGATTTGCTAAAAATGCTCCAATTTTAGTGTTTTTTTCTAATTTCCCGGGGGAGGGCCCCCGGACTCCCCTCCCCCTCGTGAGCCCACCGCTTGCATACCTCTTTTTTAGAAATCAAGCACTGAACATAACTATAAACACCAGCAGTGTAACTCAATTAGAGAGGAGGTATTGTAGTTCTTCCAATGTGAGCGAAATCTAGCTTAACTCTCAATAAAAAGTTGGCTCAGTATTGATTTAATATTGTTGCATTGTTTTATCCAATCATTCTACGCCTAGTCATACGTTCAATTCAATTTATTTTGGTATTTCAATAGCCAAAGATATATTATAGTCAAGGACTAAATTCAAGAATACTTTTGACAATTTTATAAGTATTTATTCTTCATATAAATAGAATAGAAATAAGAGTAATTTTCACTGCCAAATCCGATTGAAATAATGGCTTTTATTTTCATTTTAATTCATCAATAGCATGATATCAAACTTCAATATATATTTGAATAACATTAAAATCAAAATACATAAAGAGTAATAACTATCCCAAATATTTAAATAATTATTAAAATTAATGTAGTAAAACTCAATAATTTTTCAAAAAATCTCCGGGGAGGACACCCCCCCCCCACCAAAACTATTGGTTTCCTATGGATGGACCGCGGAAGCTCACCTAGACTTTGTAACGGACCTTCATGAAACTTAATTGGTGACCACTGTTCTAAGATATTTGAAGTCAAGAGTTGCCATATCTATGCGAAAATGACGTGAATTTGAAGACAGCAGAATATATACAAATAAATGTATTATTAAAAACTAAAATGACTTCATAGTCAGTCACAGGAATGCTATCAGGATGATCATCAAAGTTAAACGAATGTACAATTCATTGATTAATTTTAAACAATAAAAACCTGAGTGCTATTTTGTTTAATTCAACCCAGAATTTGCATGTTCTAACTACAAAAACACTGGAAAATTAATTCGTGATAAATCCCAAACAATATTAATTTTTTTGAGATTAACTTGGACCACTTTCGAGATGAATTCAGAACACTGGAGTTCATGATAAATGCATGCGTGAAAAGGTGTCTACAACAAAAGAAAATTGCTTTTTGAGTCATTCACGACAATGACGACGCCTGAGGCAACTGTGACACGACAGTTGAAGAATATTCACAGCCGGTAAAAACCAGTAGTAGGTCAGCTACTGTCCGTTAGCGGGAGCAACACAATGTTTTAGGACAATTTCGCCGTCTCTGTGCACTGTGAGCCACCAACGTTGCCGGACAGTTTCGCTGTCATCGATCGTCAATTGCCGACCACATTTTGATTAATCGACTTCTTTATGCAGTCGCGTCCTTACGAATCAGGTCTCTGTCATTGGCAAGTGTTTTTGTGTCTGTACTGAAATCGAGTGCTGGAAAAAATAGTGCATTGGAACAAAGGTGAATCTTCCTGGTTGGCGGATTTGTGTGCGCCTAGTCGTGCGTGTAAACGCTGCTGTTCCCATCGCATGCGCCTGCATTCCTACGACAATGCCATGATCCCGAATTCTTTTTACGGTTCACAAACGTTCATTGATAATTGCAACGGTCTGATTTTGCGGTTAAAACGCTCAAAGCAACACCTTCTGTCAATGTTACGTGTACACACATTGCTGCTACCAACCCAAACATCTGCTGGATCAAATTATTTCGACTATTTAGCTCACGATCAGCAAATTATAGACGGCACGTTCGATTTCAACAAGCCAAATTAGAATGAAAATTTCGGCCAAAACCACTAACCGAAACAATTACACCAAAACTAGGCCTACTTGTACGCATGTTCACGTTCAGCTCGAGTTTAGTGGTTGAAGTTACGTAACTTGAATGTATTTTGCTCACGGAGAGGACAATATTATATCATATGCGAATGTTGGTTTCAAGAAAATGAGACACTAGGAATAACCCAATTCATATTATTGTTATTCATACCAAACCAGTAACTCAACTTTGACATGCTAGATTTAGATCTCGGTTATATGAAACAACTGATTCATATGGTTATAATGAACCAACAAATTCATATGGCTAGGCCTGCATGAAAAATTAATTCATCTTGATCGCAGGCTTGAGATTTTTCACTTGTTTACAGTATCTACGCTTTTTGAAATACGGCCTATAATAGATTTACACAATTTACACATTGGGTGATAACTACACATCAACGAAAACCTTAGTAGAAATGAACTAACATGTTCTGTCGAACAAAAATCACCTATATCGTTTTGAAATGAAGTTGCTTAGAAATAGATGAACATCACCAAAATAGTTTATGTAATAAGTTATCAAAATGAATAATTAATAAGTTCAATAGTAGCAATATCTTTATCGGATAATGATTCATGGACAAGGTGTAGCTACATTGGAAGAGAAATTTATTCTCAACAGAATAAACAATGACTGTAAGTTTCTTCAACATTGGTATCTCAAAAATAGACTAGCAATCAATGTTGAAAAAACTAAATTCATTAATTTCTCTTTGCGTGCATCAAAAATTTACCATCAGCCTATAATTTTCCATCTAAATAGCTGCACATATGATTTATTATGCCAATGTCCTCCTATAGAGCAAGTTGAAGAGATTAAATACCTTGGTATTTTTATTGATTCAACCTTAAATTGGAAAACGCATACAGCTAATCTGAAGAAAAATATCAATAAATATCTTTGTAAATTCTATCACTTGAGAAATCTATGTGACACAAATACACTTCGCACAGTATACTTTGCTCTAATCAATTCAAAATTAGAATACGGTATTGTATGTTGGGGAGGAGCTGCAAATGTGTACTTTAGTCCCCTGCATAAATTACAGAAACATTTTATTAGGCTCATACTATTCAAAAGTCGAAGAGAGATTCCGTTTCCTTTGTTCAAATTACTACGTATTCTCCCTCTTCGTCATCTTTTTGTTTTTAAAGTCTTGAGAATCTTCTTTTTGCGAAGTGGAAACGATGGGGTTTTCAGACCCAGCTTTTCAGAAAGAAGAAGATTAGAACTAGTATCAAGACTACCTAGAATAAATTCTAGCTTTTTTCAAAATCTTTCTTATACCTTGGTCCTAAAATTTTCAACACTATACCAAATGCTGGTAGAAGAAGTAGAAATTTAAAAGAATTTTTATCAATAATAAAAGACTGGCTATTTCATCATCAAGAAGTTGAAAATTTTTCCCTTATTCTATCCTAAGAATTAATTCATCACATAGGTACCTCAGCTATAATGGATTTTTAGTTTTTTCAGTCAATTTCAAAATTTTATGTGCTACTACTTATACTTTTTTCCTCAGCTCAAATGTAATTAACTTAGTTTGATTATTGTTTCAATATTGCAAAATTTAGTAACACTTCACTTGTATATTTGTATTTCTGATTAATTTTTCATTTTTGTATATATGAATGACTTTGTACCGCAATAGCCGCAGTATACTATGCTTAAGTTCAAAATAGCAACTATATAATATTCAAATCATGTACTTATAATTCATGACACTGGCAGCGCCTATGTAAAATTGCTGCCAGTATAATTCTAAGAAAAGTTATTGTGTAAAAGATTTTTGTTGTACAAAAGGAGAATAAATTTCATTTTTCATTTCAAGACCAATTTTTATGATCGGATTTTGTTAGCGATCAAAATCTAAAACGAATGAAACACTACTTATAGTAATTCAGGAAAAAAGACAATTTCCGACATACTTGTTTATACAATGTACTATAATTTCATTGGACGGCGTGAAGCGTAGCCTAATAATAGTCACATCAACCGCTTTTCACCAAGAGATGGAGAGATTTAACAATTTAGCCATTAAAATCTCCATCGCAAAAACTATTTAGGCTGAGTATAAACAAACACTTTACTTTTATCAGAACTTTCACTAGTTTTTCGTCTATTTGAATAGTGAGTAATTTTCTCATATATTTTTAAATCTTAATCCATTCAAATAATCTAAACCTACATGATAACTGTTGGAAAGATTTGTCTTGTAGATAAAGGGAGTTATCAATCTTCATCCAGCAAAGACAAAAATTGATCATGTTACTTTACCAGTTACCGTTACTGAAACCAGTAACTCAACTTTGACGTGCTAGATTTAGATCTTGGTTATATGGAAGAACTAATTCATATGGTTATATGAAACATTAAATTCATCTTGATCGCAGGCTTGAGATTTTTCACTTGTTTACAGTATCTACGCTTTTTGAGATAATATACTGACATTTAGGGTACTAAACGGCTGTATCCTTCAATTACTTTTAAACTACTGTAATAACCTTATCTCTCCCCAGAATAAATCGGGCAAGTACTGTACTGGGTATTGGTCTCTCGGTGAGGGTGATCCATCGGTGAACGTGACGAACACTGTGGACTGCTCTTGGAAGGGTAACCGATATTTAGCCAAGTGCACATTGGCGAGGTGGAACTACCCGTTAGGGTCTCCCCACCATTGAAAGCCATAAGAATATTTTTTATCGGGCAAGTACTAAATACTGCAAACATGTATAGGCAAATACAACAAGCATGGAAATTTAATAGTTCATCAATAGTTTAGGAGACAAAATAAGAACGAGAGTTATAATATTGACTAGCCGGCATGCTCGCTTCGCTCGCCTTCTCCGCCTAGCCAGGGGGCTCCGCCCCCTGGACCCCCGCCAGTATCGGCAGTGTAAGTGAGTCAAACAGGCTCGCTTCGCTCGCCTGCAAAACCTCTGCCAGCGTCAGCTGAGAAACAACAGGCTCGCTTCGCTCGCCTGCAAGTTCCGTTAAGAAGGGGTTAGAAATTTATTGAACACAGCATTTATTGACCTAATCTAGACCTGTTTACCAAATTTCAACATTTTCTGCCAATTTGTTTTCGGAAAATCTAAGAATAATTCCGAAAACTAGTAAAACGCTAATATTGAGCGTAACCTTGGGAAGTATATCGGACATTGTTTGAAAGTTGATTCAATATCTTCTTAATTACTCCATCTATAATCTCGCTGAACCATTGAATTCACACTAAGGATTGGTCGTATCAAGGCGGAAGATATACAACCCGCAATATATCTACAATTTTGAAAACCTGATTACTGGCGTAATCTTGAACAGATTTGAAAAATATTTTAACACAACATTTATAGACCTTATCTGAACCTGCCCACCAAATATCAACATTTTCTACCGATTGGTTCTCGAAAAAATTGAGAAAACGCCGAAAAACTATAGAAAAACTCATATATTTAGCGTATCCCTGAAAAGTTTTCAAAATCCGTTCTTAGCGCGCGTCTAAACGTCTAACTGAACATGCGTGCCAAATTTGAACGCATTCGGTTCAGTGGATTTTTAGTTCTGGTGATGAATTAGTCAGTGCCATTTCGCTTATATAGATATAGATTTGTGCCGTTATTCCTACAAAAAAATTGAATTATCAAGAACGATTACAATGAATGACGTGAGAAAAAGCAGATCCTAGTAATCTACAGGTGTAATGAATGAGTAGGTAGAAAAATGTGGGTCACCGTTACTGGATATTGTTTGTGCAGGTAGAATTAATTGAACATTGAAAATGCATTTCACAGAAATCCGTTTCGCTGTAATCAAATCAGGTGACATTAAATGTTCAGAAAATCCATTTTAGATTAAATGGGACAAGTACACTTTCAAACAATGAGTTTATTGTTATGTGCTCCTAATTTTTTTATAAATAATAATAATAAAATGAAATCAATTATGGTGACGAAATGACAAAACCTCTTCAAATTGTATCACAAAACCAATTCAATTTAATGCGGAAAAGCGGTTTTAGAGCTCATTTGATGTAATATAAGTCCACAAATGCAAACAGTCCAGTAATGGATTTGAGGATGATACTGTGATGAAATTGTATTGTGTTGTTTATCTAAGAGAGCATGCACTTAATGGAACAGTAATTGCTAATTTATGATAAAAATTACCGCATTCGGATGAATAGGGTTTTTGGCTAATCTAAACACTATTAAGGGAAACATTGGTATACTTGTAATGTGTAATAAAGTCTTGCTAATCGTACAAAATTAAATTTTGTTCTTTCTATAACTGCTAGAGAGTGGAAATCAAAATCTATATCTATATAAGCGAAATGGCACTGACTGATTCACTGATTCATTCATCACCAGAACTAAAAATCCACTGAAGCGAATGCGTTCAAATTTGGCAGGCATGTTCAGTTGGACGTTTAGACGCGCGCTGAGAAAGGATTTTAAGTACTTTTCAAGGATACGCCAAATATTTTAGTTTTTCTAGAGTTTTTCGGCGTTTTACTTATTGCTTCGAGAACCAATCGGTAGGAAATGTTGATATTTGGTGGGCAGGTTCAGATGAGGTCTAGAAATTTTGTGTTAAAATATTTTTGCTATCCGTTCAAGATTACGCCAGTAATCAGGTTTTCAAAATTGTAGATGTGTTGCGGGTTGCATATCTTCCGTCTTGATACGACCAATTCTAGAACAAATTGGCAGAGAATGTTGAAATTAGGTAAACAGGTCCAGATTAGGTGTAGAAATGCTGTGCTCAATAAATTTCAAATCCCTACTGAACGGAATTCGCAGGCGAGCGAAGCGAGCCTGTTTGTCTCAGCTAATCAGCTTACACTGACAGAGGTTTTGCAGGCGAGCGAAGCGAGCCTGTTTGACTCACTTACACTGCTTATGCTGTCGGGGGTCCAGGGGGCGGAGCCCCCTGGCTAGGCGGAGAAGGCGAGCGAAGCGAGCCTGCCGGCTAGTAAAGTATACAATTTCAAAATCAATTTCACAAATAAAGCAACATATGAAAAATAATAAGGGTTTACCTATTAAGGGATGAAATCAATAGAATAAGATTTTAATTCAGGGATCATTTAAAAATAGAACAACATTTCCATTTAGAAAATAATATTGGTCGATTCTTGAAATTCCCTACCACATATTTCAAACTCCAAAGTTCAAAACTGAGTTGAACAAAATAATTTTGAATTGAGAGCTTCTATCAATGGAAACTTTCTGAGTTGAGTCTTTTCAGTACTTTTCTAGTCTAGTCAGTATCTTTCAAAAAGTCCTTCAAGTATGATTCAGGTCTATAAGTCTCTACCTAAATCAGGTCGATAATATCCAAATAAAAGTACAAAAATTGGAACAGATCCGATATAAGTTGTTCGTTACTATCAAGAAGAAACTACTTAACATATTATGGTGCTTGAAAAATTACCAATATAGTTTTATCAAGTGAAACAAGTACTCCCCACCAAATGCGTGAATTTGTGATTTTTTTAGAACTCATTTGTTCTAATTTCCATCTTCTAATCAAGATTAGTGTTAAACGAATTTGGAGATTGACTAAGACTGGTCTAAAAAGGGAAAGCCAGAACAGGACACAATACATACGTAAGCAGCAGATTTCAATGGAGATGGAAGGTGGCGTTTGCCTAATTGTCATATCTAGTGGATGGAGATCAAGTCCATCTCTGGGATGAGCAGCAAGCAGCAAGCGACAGGAGACAATCACAGTCCGGAACCGTAGGCTTGCGCCCAGCGACAACATTCGTTTTCGTAAAAGGAGAGGCGTTTCTGTCTGACTGTTGCCTATTATTTTCTCTTTCTTTTAAGTAATGGCCTAACGACCAATTAGGCGTCCACAACGCAGAAAGTGTTCCAGGGTTTCCGGTGGTTGCTGCCACTAACAAAAGTTGCACTGTGCACCGATTGATCATGATAATGATAAGCGCATCACTGCAATAGATACACATCCAGATCGCGATCGGGAGAAAGTGTTACAGAACAAGTGAAAAAGTGCAGCCTGAATCTAGACTAGAGCTCATAATAACTTCTATTAAGAGAAATCAATTATTCAGTAGGTGAATCTACTTTCAAACTATTCTGAAGAAGTGACTCACTTGTTTCTCCCCTTTTATACATTCATTTTTGGTAAGTGACAGACATTTTCAATATTTTTGAATTGACTTCTTGCTCTAATATGTTTATGTTAGAAACAAAAGAGCTCAAAATTCTCACCTCATGAAGTATTTGGGTTTTGGTTTTTCTTCAAATATTGGATAATTATTCAAAGATGATCATTATGAAAGAATATTTCAATGTTTTATTAGTTGCATTTTATGTTAAATTCAGCGTTGTAATAATTTCTATATTTAATTAAAAAACAAATACGGGTTTGAGAGTTTTTGATAATTTGAATGAGTTAGGTATGTATATTCCAAGATTAAAGGTATTGCATCTATTCTACTAATTACTTATTCATACATTATTTTACTATTATCAATAAAACTCCACTTCAAAATGAAGAATTAATGAACTTCATTCCGGCGAATAAAAGAAATAGGGAAGTTCTTTATCTCCCACATAGTACACCGTTCATACAATTTCTCAAAATGATGCCATTAATAAAATGATAAGCAGAGGGACTAAAAAAGTGAGAGGTGAGATGCCAAATCGCCTCAATTGGAATGTGAAGACATGCACATCTAATAGGCCTGGCAAGAAATCGTGTAATGGTCCTCATCAAAACAGAAAACATAATGTCGGAGACCGCCTATTACTAACCGGCTTGATATTTTCAATTACAACGCCTTGTTTGGTCTACCTATTCCATGCATAGTGTTCAGTGAAGCCGCCCCTGCCACCATAGAGCGGGAGTTACGCACTTATGATCACACTTTCACGGACGATACCATCGGATAATAGGAGTAAAGACCAACTACTTGAATGACCCTAATTTACTTTCGCCAATTGCTATATTCTGCATCCACCGGTAACACTTTCATTCAAAACTAATCTTCGGAATGATTTGATTAGCTCTGATAGAACGCTCCTACCTTTATTGTGCATGAGGAGTATACGAGTACTTTGGAATGGTCCACCAATTTGAGTGTGAGGAGAATTGACTAAACAGTTTTGTATCATGCAATTAGTTTTTTATGTAGAATCTATGGTACTGTGGTTAAAAGTACCCAGAGCTCAGACGATTACATTCTTGACTTCTAATCTGGCAATTAATGTAATTTGGCTTAGAGAGGTAACATTTTGAAAGATGATTATAATGGATGATGAGCAACTACTAATAGAAGAGATTATAAGTGCTTTTATGGGATTAAGACGTCAATCACTCCAACTGATCTCGGAGTCTACATTTTTCAATGATATTTTTAGGGTGATCATTCATTTTCATTTTTGTAACAAAAAAATTCATAAAAACACAAGAGGATAACATTTTTTAAATCGATTTTAAAAGGCGACCTCAGAGCAAGGAAAATGAAAAAAAACATGATAGCATAATATGTTGAGAACATATCACGGGGTTGATTTAAACTCCACACTTCGCCCCTCCATTTTATAAATAACAGTCGATCGATCAGTTTTCGGAGAATCAATCAATTCAGCAGATTTTGCTCTTATAAAATGTGTATCAGCATTGAAAAAGAGACTGAACTACTATACCCCTGAAATCAACAGCTTAACAATACCTCCAAGCATTATCTCACTTTCCTCAGCAGTGAAGCAATCAATCACTGATTATAAACGTTATGTTGATAGAGAAGTTGATTAAGATTATAGGTTATCGCACAAAGACGTTGTAACGAGTTGTGCGGTGATAATCCAGGAGTTTTTCCTGGCGCAAAAAGGTAGGACAAGTGAAGTTCACGCAAGCTGAGAAGACACTTTTTACAATACACTTTACAATGCAAAGGAGTGTCTTCTCAGCTTGCACGAGCTTTCACAAAAAATCACTATCAGTTGTGGATAACGGTGCGACGCGCAGGTTATTGGCGATGACGGTGGCATGTTGCGGTCAGTCGGCAAAATCGAGTACTCTATCCTATTCGATGTAACTTACAACTTAGCGTAATACCCATAAGTAGGGGATACAGAATGATCCAAAGAGGAAGTTGCATCGAATAGTGAAGTTGTTAAAGCGGAGAAAACGTGACAATAATACCCTACTATGCTATTATGCTGCTGGAACTATTACCAATCATCATTTATTTGACCAAGCTCCAAAAAATTTTCCCCAGTTTGTTATGCACGTTCTACAACTGAAATTAATTTATTTCACAAGTCTGATTAAATTTATTGAAGCTACGCGTAGACTCGATGAATGAAAAATTTTATGAACGTTACTCTATTGGTTAACATAATTTGTTTTACATGATTTTTCAAGGAATGGCGGAAGTGTTAACAGAAAATCATAATACTGTGATAATAATTGAGGGTTTTTGTAGGCCTAAATAGTTAATTCATAGACCCATTATTGAATAACAAGAACAGTGGAATTAAATATGTTGAGAGTTTGAATTAATGTTGAAGGGTTTACGGATTCAGAATAGGCCTATTCTAATAAGTGAGGATGAGATGAATTTCAAATTTTAATTCTTGATAATGATGATAAAATACGTCAAAATAGAAATATTTCTGAATCTATAAACTCAAATAAACTAAAATGAAGCTGGTTATTGAATAATATTTATTAATTTGTTCTGATGTAAATATTATAACCTTATGTAATATTACCTTTCAAAACGTGTCCATTTTTGCCGAGAAAAAGCTATTGAATGATTTTGAAATGAGCAGGAAAGAAAATGCATTTCTTCTGAAAATGAATTTATTCTGACATCATTACATTTGGTTCAAATGAACTGGGACTAACAACAATAATAATTAACAATCATTTATGACGTAAAGTGAAGGTGAATTTCGGAGCTTGGACGTGGGGGAGTTGAGGATTATTTGACGGTATTAGTTTGTATGAAGATAGAGAACTGTATTTTTTGTTCTTTAAATTATGTGGTACTAGTATGCTATAAAAATGTAAGTTATAACATATTTTACTTCTATTTTTGCATTCTGCATCTATTATTGTACCACCAAATCAAAAAATAAGCAATACCATCACCTGGGCTTGAAATACTTGTTTATTTCAGTTGCCTCTGTCTGTAACTGAATAAGTTGTCCCTCTTCTATGAAAAGAGTGCCTCGTCCCCTCAAAAATGGTTGAAAACGGATGGGTTGATAGGGAGACAACTTGTTACGTTCTCTCTATGAACATAGATTTTATACTTAAATTTTACCGAACATACATTTTATACTTGAAAATTTTAGTATCACTTGGATTGAAGACCTTGGATTACACCTAAGGCTTGAATAACACTCAAGATTACATCAATATCTTGAATTGTTCACAGAAGACGTATAACATACTCATCTCAATGAATTCGTAGGGGAGCAGTTCATGCTATCTCTGAGGTACGCGACACTCCGAACCCCGAGCTAGGCAGTGCTTCCCACTTCTATCTCCCCTGCACTGACTATCCCTTCCTTGCCTTCTTCTCTTCTTCCCCGCACCGTCTGTACCTATCGTTTGGTTAATTATGCTTTATTTTTCTCTTTAGTTTTGTATTCTCTTTTTTTCTGTTATCTATTCATTTATTTTTCTGTTATGTTTTGTTATTTCCTTTCCTCCTTCTCTTCTCCATATTTTTCAAACCCCATTTATCCTTTTTTATTTTATTTATTTTGTATATTTTTATTCCTTTTATATTGCTGTGCTGTAGCAGACTGGCAATTACATCTGCCACTGGAGTGTCTGTCCTGAGGGTATTGGTATTGGTTGGATATTGGCAATGATGCACATATTAAAAAGATAAAGTTACTGCCTAAGTTCTGTTGGTGGCCAGACTATCTATGATCTCCTGGCCTTGAATTAGCGCACACACAAACCTTTCAAGATGAGTTCCAGAATCAGCTCTTTTCAGAGCTACCCAACGAGAAAACTAGGACAAGGAATTAGGATTTTACAAATAAATGTTGAAGGTATTAGCAGGGGGAAATGCGATTACTTATCCCGGCTTCTGACACAAAACAAAGTTCTCCACAATTCGATACTCAAATTTAAAAGTGATCGTATTATGTTTCCATGTACCTTCCTGAAATAAGTTATATTTGTTGGCTATAGTATGTGTTACAAATACTGGATTATTTTTAATTGTTTTTTTTTCTATGTATGTTAGTACATAGAACACTCATTATTTTATTTTTTTATACATATTGACGACAAAGGTTCAAGGACCTGATTCTTGTAAAATGAATTTAACATGTGTGTGTGTGTGTCTTATAAACTGCCATACGCTAATAATAAATATAATCTCAATGAAACAATGCTGATGAGAATCAAGCCAAGTATGTGAAAATAATTAATGCTCAACATGTGGGTCAATGTTTTAATGTAGTTTTACTCATGTACGGCCTTATAAAAGAAGCTAGAGAAGAAAACGTAGTTTTAAAATTATTGGGCAGCTAGTTGAGAACAATTGAAAATCAACAAACCGTTCAATTTGACCCATTTTAAATATAATAAGGAGGAACTAATCATAATTCTGTATTTTATGGGTTTTTCTATTAGATTTCACACACTAGTGCTGAACAATTAATGTGCAATCGATGGAGATTTGAAAGATTGAAATTCAATCTACCTTGATTCAACTTCAAGTAAATGTTAAAATTCTGATAAGAAATCTAGAAGTAGCTAATCCAAAGTAAGCATGAATATTGCATTACATTGGTTAGCGTCAAAATAACAATAGGGGTGATAGGAAACATTCCTTGAAGTTTGGATGAATAAAAGAATGCTCAATATTGGTATTTTTTATTTCTAATGTACTGAGAAAATAATATGATGAAGATTAGGATTAGACTGTCGACATTGAGTTCTGTTGATGCAATGAATAATTTCCAATCCAACGCAGAGAGAGAACAGCTTTAAATTATATCATAATAATAAATGCATAAATCTAATGGATGATGGAGCAGCTGGATATTTATGGACAATTTCCTTTATTTATTCTTATTTGAGCTAATTCATCATTATTAACAATTTGATTCATCCACGGGTGCAGTATAATCAAAAAATTGAACTCCCACATTCTTAAATATCCAATCCATCCTTCAAAAACTAGGTGGCGAGCAAAAATTGCAGTCAAACCTAGACACGGAAATGAATTGTACATCCACAATGAAATTTGGATCTATATGAATTCGTAGCTTCATGTTTGACGATTACTAAGGGTTCGAAGATGAGCTGAAAATATTCATCTAAAGAAAGCTATTTAATGGCCTTCACTTTCAAAATACAGTAACAGCATACCTGAAACTGAAATTGGTAAAAGAAATTCAGCAGGTATGAACTGAATCATTTACTTTCACATGCACATGTAGTAATCGCTCATTCTTTGTGAAGGCCAAGGAAGTGATGGATAAAAATTGCTGTAACTTTTACGTGAGGAAAAGTGACGGTCATCACATGTTCAGTGTTCAGTCAATCAAGGGATAATGGCTCAATGTCAATCGATGTTACAAAATAACGTCCAACGAACACGTAAGAAAAATCGACCCTAAAGTCTACTTCATCATTGAACAATAAACAATTGCTTGTCAAGACATTTTGAACGAGTTGATATCTCATTATTCGCGAGTTGGAATTGGCCGAACAGATTGGGTTTGAATCGATTCGGCGACGAACAATACCAATTCGTTAACTATAAGAAAAGCTGAATGAAGATAAAATAATAACAGACTTTTCAAGAGACTATTTATTTTTGGCAAGCGTGACGATGTTTACACATTCTCCTTTGTTAACTGTAGTAGTACCTATCTATCAAGGCATTGTTGTGATGAAGTATGTTGAGATTGTTGTATCAAACAAGTCATGAAGCTGGAGGTAACCATGTAACAATATTTACTCTTGAAATGATAAAATGATTAATGTTAAATAGTATATTACAAGATATGAGGAAGAAAGAACAGGATAGAAAATTTTTCAACAAAGAGTTTTTGGTTTTGTAAGATTACACATAGTTTCAAGCCGCAAACCGGTTTAGTATTTGGTGAGCATTTATTTTCTTTTTCACTGAATTTTTATTATTATTTTCTGGAGCAAAGAATGAAGCAAATTCAAATACGGTCAGCGCTCTATTAAACCCGAGGTAACTTGAAAAATACTTAAAAAATATAATAAAAAAAGGCGTTTCATGAAAGTAAAAAAATCAATAATTGATCAAGCCCAAAGGTGTAACTGACTACAAAAAGTTATGACGTTTCGTTTGCTCCCTGTGCGCTCCAACAGCTATTGTTGTCAGGATAATGTTTTTGAAATCAATAGAAGCTTTACATCAGCTGTTATTAGGTTAAACTACGTACAAGAGACAGATAAAACCGCCTAATTTTTTGGGATCAGCTTCAAATCTATAATCCAAAAACAGGTTGTTTTTGTCTCTCTGATAAAAAAGGCTTCTCTCATCATCGTCATACCATTATCGGTTACATACAAATTTTATAGATAGCACTGTTTTTTCGAGTACATTATATAAAAATGAATGGCAACGATTACAGCATGGCAACAGTTTTTGGAGATATGATGAAATAATTTGTTATGAGAATAAAAGGACCGCTTGAAAGTTATTCGACGGATAAGAAAGCTGACAGCTGATGAACAAGTGAAGGGTTTCGACAGGAAAATGCGTTTCCTTTTCAGGAAAGGGAATTGGAGAAGACATTTGGGATTAACCTGATAAATGATTCACCTGAATGGTCAATGAACGTAACGAAGAGAAGCCTAGAAATCAGTGATTAACTTTACGATCAGCAATTTTCCTTTTTACCATCAGTGTTTTACTGGAAAACTGAGTTTGTAGTTTCCAAAGTGGGTAACCAAATATTTCATTCGGGAAGTAATAAAAAAGAATACAAATCTAATTCAAAGAAAACCAAGAATTAGTAACACAGTGCATAAGTAATATTATGATATTGATGAAAATTGCATTTTGAAATGATTTCTATACAGAATTTGATTTTTGGGAATGATGATGAGGAATCAAGAAAATTATACACGTAATGAGTACAGAGATTTGACATTCTACAGATATACAGGAACAAATATTTTGTTTGTTGTCATAAAATTTTTGTATTTATTTAATTCTTATTAACGTCAAGCTTGAAGTGCATAGAATAGATGAATCCCTATCACTATCAGCTATCAGATATTCTGGTATGATGAGTAAGATTAAAAGATTGGATTGTAAAACCTACAATATTATCAAGTCTGACATTTGTGAGTTCCTTAGCTCGAAGAGGTCAATTCAATGTTAGGTGGATTATTACAACAGGTCTCCAGTATGCAGTAGCATACTCTCCTCAAATTGGCAGTTAATGGGGATGAAATTACCAGTTACACTTCGAATGCCTACTTTATTAGTTCGTTGAACGGAGACATCGATGCGAAAAATTATTAATAGTGTGATTATGGAAATTTGAACGCATCGTCCACTGCAAGGCAAATGAACACAACGGTATCGGCCATGAAGAAACGGTATCGCATCATATGGAGATAGGCCGCTGCAGACGGCACAGGCACAGCTATTTGTTCTGGCAAGATCATCCAAGGGCCACAACAGCAGCACTGCTCCAGTGCCAATTACCGTGTCAAACAGAGCGTTTGCGGTTTTTGAACCTTTCTACGTGTTTGCTCTCTTCGACTGCATCTTCTTACAATATTTTCACTTTTTCTGGTTTGGTGGTATAAAGGAGTTTTCACTCGATGAAAAAGTGAGCTTCCGAAATTACTTATTTGACTAAACAAAGCTTCAAACGAAAATTGTATTTGAAAAAAGCTTACTGATATAAAATCAAATAATTATCATACTGTAAATACAAAGAAATGCTTTGTGAAACTGAGTGAAAAGGCTAATTATCCTCATTTCAGGAGAAGCTAAAATTTGAAATAAATGCACTAAGTTAGTCCTACTGAATTAATGTTAAAGTACAGATGCGAATTGAGATACTTTCTTAGCACTTCTAAGAGCCTAATTTGTAACTGAAGCAGAAACAAAAACCGAGTAGCAGACCCTAAGAGAGGGGTATTCGTATTTCTATTATTGATTTATTTGAGGAGTAATGAAAAGTATACAAAGAAGAATGGTGCTACGTTCTCATTTCTCAGGAATAGTATCTATTACTATTGTGGAGAGCACTCTACAGTGAACAATCAATACGGGATTATTACTTATTGATTATTGGATAACACAAGTAACTCCATGTAAGATCAGTTTAAAAGGTTGAGTAAGACCTGAGGCCGGTCAGAAAGTTCTTGAGCAATTTTTTCAGTGTCGATTTCTCTCTACTTATTTGCATTCATTGGCGTTAACAACTTTCTCTTGAAAAGAAAAAAATTGTCCGAAAAAACTATTTTCCTCACAGACAACTTCATTTGTATGAAATAGTTCAACCAATACAGTTGGATTTCCTGTGAGGTGATGTATTTCCAAATCAACGCCAATTACAGAGCATCTAAAATAGTTTTCCATTTGAGAAGGCTATCTTCCATAGAGTCAAGCACATATTATCAGGATAACGTGTTCTCTCAGATTTTGATATTTGTGGAAGGAATAGGAAATATTGTTCAAATATATTAGGGATGAATAGTCAAAAAATCAACTTACTGACATCACCAATAAGGCACCAATAAGTGGATACGTACCTGCAAAAGAATAATTTTAATTATTTAAAATATTCATCATAACAATTTCCTTCATCATCATTTGCATTCAAAATATAGAACAAGAAAACAATTAATATATTTTATTTATAACAATTTCTTCAATCGAAAAAATACTCGTACAAACATGAGTACTGAGTAGGCCTACAACAGGCATAATGCCCAAAACTGTTCCTCAACCAATTTATAATAAAAGTTTTAATTAATGTTATGTCATGCAGTGTAACTGCTAACTAATTTTTCCATAAAAAAACAATTTTATATATATTGAAGCCTATTTGTAATTTGTAAAATTTTGATTAAATAACAAGACATTCTATTTCTTTAAGTTTTATTGTTAAAATTGAATATATTTATTCGATAGAATTCAATAGTTTCGTAATCGAGAATTCAATCGATGAATCGAGATGAGCTTCGACTGACAATAGACAGCAGAAATTAGAGACCAGTGCGTAGAAATAGCGTGATGGAGAACAGAAAGAAGAGTAAATCCGTATCCGATGTAATGGGAGACACTCTTGTACAACTCTTAATACTAGACAAGACAAATTACAACTAGGAGACTCAAGCAAGTAGATCCTAAGAACAGTTAGTTGAGTAAGGTGTCTTATCTGCGCTGGCCAGAGCTAGGCGACAAGACTGGAGGAGTCGACCTGGTTGTCGATGCCGATGCTCTTCTAGTTCCTTCCTCTTTCCTTTCAACACAGATATTTTGTGAGCACTGTGAATAAATTAACGGTTCAGGCATTTAGTCCGTTATCGCGAGGACGTGAGCACGATCGCTGCTCTGCTCTTGTACTGCAGGTAATGCGCGATGACGCAACCCTACCTAACAAGTTCAAGTTCACTTTTGTGCAATCCTCATGTGGAATCCTCGTGAAGATATTTAATCTAACTAGAAAATTCTATCATGGACTAACCTATTTCTTGTTCACAGTGTTCTGAATAAGCCTCTTCAAGTTTTGCTTGAAAGGTCGAAAGGTTTCAGCAGAACAGTTTTTGAACCACATCTTCATGAGAATGACAAACAAACAAAAACAATGGACAAGCACTACATTGATTTTTTAGACTTTGGAGATTTCAAAATTAGGCAATTTTGCGCTATCTGTATCTCAGCACTAGATTTCAGGATGCTTCGAGAAACGTATTTTATTATATTGAAAACAACATCAGCATTGAGCTCCGAAGTTGATAAAATCCTATGCAACACTTCTCGGATATTAAACTGTAATACCAAATATAGGGAGTACATAGAGGTGAATGAATTGAACTTTAAACTTAGGGCTATTTAAAATAATTGGTACTCATAATTGTAATAATACTTTTAAAGTTTTAAAAAAGGGTATTTGATTTTTTTATTTCATTTATCAAAGATGGATGAGTTTATTCATTAAACGATTATTCATTAAGTTTATTCATTAAAAGATTATTCATCAAGTTTATTCATTAAGTTGAAGAAAGAATAACAGGTTGATATCTATTACAATTTTGATAAAAAATGTGTTCCAAAACACGGATATTTTTATCGAAATAATGACCAACAATTTTTCATTTAGATTGTTGATAGAATAAATAAACAAAAATCATTCAAAAAAATTAAAATTGTATTGAAAGATCTGGTTTACTTAGATCTAAAATGTCATTAGTTTTCATGAGATTTCATTTACATAATCATTCTTTCCAAGTTCTAGTTTTATTATTCATAGTAGAGTAGGAGGAAAAGCTGAACCTTACTTAAATTTTATATATGTGCTATAACGTTCAGAGGCTCTATTAATTACAAGTTGATAGAGGTAAAAACTGGTCCAAAAGTGGAAGCATGGATAAGCTTGCTTGTAGAGTGCTTTGAATGCACAAGCATCAAACTACTGTACTGGTTCTACAAGACATGTCTGTAGCATCACAAAACATCAAATTATCATAAATGTTTCCGCAGAGACCAATTTAAAGTGGCAAGTTGTAATCCGAACTTTTACTTTTATCACATAATATACTCCCTTTCAACAAGTGAATAGAAATGTAATTAAGTTGGAGATTTCAAGTTATGCTAATGAGTATACAATAATGATAACATTCTAAGTGCTTGGTTAGGAGCTTGAAATAGATTGATATGATAAATTCAATGGATTTTGAAATAATAATATAACATGATTTTCATCAACATTTTTTGGAGCACAATTGGCAAATATTTTGGGAGAAATTTCTCCTTGACATAGAAGAACTTCCCTATTCATGGAATACTTGAAGAGTTTTCAGTACACCATAAATCGTGGTGAGAGTGTAATGTAAATATGTAATCTAATGTAATGTTCAATTAATATTGATAATTTCTTATCAATTATATACTTTATTGACTCATCAACCATCACTCATCAAGATGCAATATGAGAAATTTATGAGTACCTAATTCAATGTGAGAAAACTTTTCAAGAAATAAAAGAATTAAAAGAAATAAAAGAATAGGAGGAATTGGAAAGATTTATAAAACTTGAACCACGTTTTATATATTATTTTGGGAGAACTTTCTCCTTGACATAGAAGAACTTCCTTATTCATGAAATAATTGAAAAGTTTCAGTACACCATAAATCATGGTAAGAGTGTACACTGTACAGCACTTTAGTTTGATGGCAGAATTTATCTATTAAAATAGCGTACAGTACAGTATAGTAATTGACTTTGAGAGATGTACATGAAGTACAAACTGTAATAAGATTCTAATGTAATAACCGGATGGTTTCTTAGTTAACAATCAATGATTAGAACGCCAACTTACATCACCCACCTGCTAGCTGCTACCCACATCATTCTAATAATATTGAAATACAG
This sequence comes from Sogatella furcifera, assembly GCA_017141385.1. NCBI lineage: Eukaryota > Metazoa > Arthropoda > Insecta > Hemiptera > Delphacidae > Sogatella > Sogatella furcifera. The sequence continues at coordinate 30,730,520 of CM029547.1, forward strand.
TTCAGGAGTGGCCTGATGGCTTCAATTATAGTTTTGAAATACTAAGCATCTAATCTCATATTTGATTATAAAGAAACCTATCTCTTGAACCTCCAACACAACCAATAACTATTTTGAATAAATCCATTAAAATTTTGGGCGAATGAGACAAATTCAATCTCTGAAAATAATACAAATTTGAATCATTTAAAAAATTCATTGAAACAGTATAGTAATAGAATTTGTTTACAACTTTTATTTTGCAATTATTATAATCATGTTCCTTTGGCAATAAATAAATTTGAGTAGGCCTAAATCAATTCAGGATCAATTCAATTTAATAAAACATTTTCAATTTTTGGGTAGTTCTTGACTAGATTACAGAGAGAATTCTTGACTTCATCTTCACTTTAGTTCTACAGTGAAGAGAAGTTAGAAATAAAAAAATTCTGTATTTAGTTGCATTTCTGAAAAAATAATGAAAATGAGCATCGACATTAAACTGCAACTTTATATTACAATCATATCCTATTCACATTTGCATTATCAGTTATTAGAGTTCAATCTTTTTTATTGGTCCTTTTATTTATCCACACAAGCCCCTTCAGGATAAAAAAAGTATGGCATACCTCCAAAGTGTAATAATTCAAAAGATCATGTGATGCATAAAACCACTTTTCATGAGTCATCACAGTCAAGCTCAATTGCTCAAGACTTCCAGGCTGTAATATGATTTTTATATACTTTGTTATGCTGTTGCTCAACAATAATGCTAGAAATTCTAGAAATAATGACTTCTAAGGTGATGCTGTCTAAAACAAGAAGCAACGTTTGCTAGTAGATATTCAAGTCTTGGTTGGTTTATGAGTACAATACCAGAGACTAATCTCTATTCATTTCCTAGATTCCTGGTCAAGTAAGTCCAGTCACAATAGTACCACAGGAGCATTACGAGCTAACAAACAGCTGGCTACAACTCCCACAGTTTGTTTCGCAACATAGGCCTGTTTTGTAATGCAACTGACGGCTTGTGGGAACAAAAAACAGTCCCACATAGACTACATTATTATGATCTATCACTATGCCTATGTCCACTCACTGCCATCATTATACTGGGCTTCAGAACCCCGTTTGAGCAATAGTGTCCAGTTGGATGACTCATTTCCACAAAAGTAGAAACAAAAGTAAATAACAGACAAGCAAATATGACAAAATAAAATTCGCTCCGGCAGCTGGCGGTCGGAAAGAGTGCATTTCAAATGCAATTCTATGATGGCTCAAATCATATGACTTATAATGAGCTATTCAGGGTATGAACACAATTTTTGGCATTAGTTATTCGCCATTTTCTCTGCCATTTTTGATTGGATTTTTTTCGTTGATGGCTCAAATTGTAGGGAATAATAAGGGTATTATACCCACCAATTTTCAAAACGATCACGTTATTGGTCAATTTGTAGTGATTTTTCAAAATTTTCATCCCCCAATTTCACCCCCTACCCTTGGACCAATTTGGCTGGTTAACGAACTTGACCGGTTAACGAGCTGGTTAACGAGATATTAACACTAATGATTTTTGTGCAAAATTTGGTTGCTCTCCGACAAGCCCTTCGGGAGTTATCGTGTTAACAAGAAACTGTACATATATAAATAAATAAATAAATAAATATATATATATATATATATATATATATATATATATATATATATTATATATATATATAGAGAGAGAGAGAGAGAGAATTTGAACGGACATCAGATTCGTGTTCTAGGGGCTCGGAAACGTGTAAAAAATATATCACATCATAAATTTTCGATTGTCAGGGCAAGACCAATAGTGCATTTTTTCAAATGAAATGCACTAATAAAACAATCGGAGAGTAATTTAAAATTGTAATTTTTGTTAAAATAATGAAAATTGTTATGTTATTACAAAAAATTGGCTCGAGAAATAAAGTTTTTTATTGTTTCAAGAACGTATTTTTTTTATTCAATTTGTGGTATCCTAATTTTATTGCAATAAATACACATCCACACGATGGAAAATAATGATGTGCAATGTATGTTTCAATGCACTAATGTTCTAAATTTATGTGTATTCAAGTAAATTGAAGTTTTTGAAAGAAAATGTAATGAACAGTAGAATGCGCATGGATGGAATAGAACAAATGGACAGCTATTGTTTCTAGTTCATGGTGACATCATAAATTAGCTGAAATATGATTTCTTATTTTTGGTGGCATACATTCAATTAATTCGCCTCATCAATCACCCTTAAACTCACCAAGTCACTATCCATTATTAACGGACAAGCAAAAGTGCATCATCTGCAATACAAAGATTAAGGAATATAATTTTTCCCATAAACTAGAAATATAATTGGTCTAAAACAATACTACTTTCTATACCTCACATCAAATAATCTAATTAGGTTGTGATCCAAAACAATCAGACTGATCCAGGCCACTTGGTTAATAGCAAAAAAGCCCGCACACACAGAACCCATGTCAGAGCACATGGGGATTGTCGCATTATGCGGGAGGCAATTGATAGGAAAGCGGCACACAGTTTTCAGCTGTAAAATGCATTTCCAAGCGTGACCTTTTTCCATCGCCAGAAACAAGATGGAGGTTGATTTTCCCATTCCATCCAATTACGCTATTGACAGCGAATGCTCCACTTCCTCATTGGATTGTACTAGACTGGTGACAGTGACATTCTCAGACCTCAAAAAACTCTATTATCTACTAGAGACTATCAACAATCTTAAAAAATGACTGCTTTGCATAGTCTCCAAACAGATGTATTATCTTTTTATTTGTATATACAGTACATTATCTGTAGTAACAGAAGTTATGTATGGATTAATTACTAATTTATTTTCAGGAGTGGTTTGAGAAATAGTTCCTTGATCCTATTAGTGGTTAAACCACAACTTTAAGTAAACAATCTCTTGAATTACGATCTTGAAATTATTAGTGGCAAGTATATTTAATAGAAATTGTACAGTTTTCCTCCAATTAAAATATTTTGTTGACCATCATACAAATCTTCATTTCCAAAACAAAATAAGAATAAGTATTATCCATCGTTCTATTCTCTGCAGTATCTCTAATTATAACTTATAATTGATTTCTTTCGTCACTTAGTAAATTTGGAAAAAAATATATTGAATAAGCGATAATAATTTCTGATATTGAGTTTTTCGGAGCAATATCGCAGAAATTAGGTTTCAAAATGAATTTCCAATTCACCAAGTACGAAATGCGTTATATTTCATATTCAGAGTCATATTTTGAATCGAAGAGAGTCCACAAAAACACTTTCAATAAGAAATTTCTCAATTAGTCCACTACAGAAAATTGTAATGTTTTATTTCAACCTAGGTGTCGAGCCTACTGCAGCAAATGAAACCTACATAATTTTCGATACAGACAATGGAACATGAAACAAACGAAACCATTAGCTATGATTAAATTCATTGTGATTGTGACTAATGAAATTTCAGTTGGGAGTTTAATTATTGATCATTATCACTGTTTTATTTCAGACAGAAGACACACCGCCCATTCGCATAAAATTGATCCAAACGCATATGTGGTCTCGCAGAGATAAACTCGGGCCCTGACCTTCAAGCTCGAAAAAGTAAGTAAATCATTGTTTGTAAAACTTTTCCAATTTTTATTATTAAATAAATCCACTTAGTTCTTTTGTTCTTTGATGAAAAACAACTGAATATCATTCAAGAAGTCAATATCTTTATAGTCCGTGTACCCTTACATATTATTAAAATTTTGCACAAAAATTCAATAGAACTACTATGAAAAGAGAACTTACAAAATATATTTGATGAAATATATAAATTCAAGAAAATTATGCTTTATTGATTGACCTCCAAACAAACACTATTAATAATGATGAAATCCAAAAATTGAGAGAACATTGAAAAATTTACAATACCAGATGAGCATTTAAGTCCAAATAGTGCAACTAAAGATCTGAATCCAAACTAACAGCAAAGAAATAGACATACATTATGAATAATCTGATGAGATTAAATATATCATAGCTTTCTTTGGTGCAGTCATAGCTGTTTTCAAGGCGGCTTTGAAAATGGCTTGAGCTGTGAGCTTGAATATGAGGTGACCTGTCTAGGAGAAAAAATGTCCAAGAGTATGATCGTAGAAAAACCTACAAATAGTTAAACCAAGGTATTAATTTAATCAATTCAAATGCATGAAGAGAATCAGAGACACTACTAACGGATAAAGCAGAATGCAAATGTAGCAGTAGCAGCAGAAAGATGGATCAAAATTCATGGACTGAAAAAATTGGTCGAAGGAATGCAGCCAGTTCGATGACATTGTCGAATTGTGAGGTCTGCGCCAACAACCAAGTTCCAAGTCTGCATTCAAAGTACGTTCACGCCCCCGGGCAAAATTTCAATCTGAATCTGAGCTGAATAAAGTCACACGGTGGCCTGGCCTAGCCTGCACATTGATTCTTCACGCGTTGCTTACCGTATTGTACTGGCAAAGAGTCATGCATGAAAGACGGAGCCAATACTCGGAGTTTATTGTAAAGGCCACATCATTACCTTCCGGGGGCCAGATCAACGAACCAACGGCAGCAGCATGTCTAATTGTTCGCCAGTTCCCACTCGGTTCAAGCCCCCAAACTCAAGCCTTCATCGCAGGTTTCAATCTTTGGCAAGAGACCATACTCGATTTCTAGACATACTATTTACAGTGAAAATGATCCTCTATTTCAGATACATTTTTGAATCAAAGCTCTTGAGACTTTGTCGCAATTCCACTTTATTTTTAAATTATATTGAATATTACCAATCATAATAATCATTTCCACTACCAGTGATATAAAGCTGAAAATTCATCGTAAATGATAAGAAGCTTTAATGAAAAAGTATCATGGCCAAAATAGTTTCTAGGTGAATGCTAATGAAAATGGCGTACTGTTGCCTTCCTTCATGGGAAAAAACTGAATCAAGGATTATAGACTCATTGTAATGATAAATTGGGAAGATTAGAGTAGTAATTATTATTGAAAAATCCCTCTTTTCTAGAATCAATGTCAACATTGAAGATTTGAAGTGAGTGATATAGTAAAGGATCAATTTAACAGACAAAATAGCTTAATGCAATCATTACAAGAGGATTCAAATTAAAGGTCTTTATAATCAGAAAGTTGAAATTCAGAGAAAATACTTTTAGTTGAGAATAACGAAATAAGAAATATATTGGAAACACTTGTTACCAAGAAACTTAAAGAGTTAGATTATATGAAAATATTATAATTATTATACAAAATACTCTGTCACGTATTATAAAATCAATATTATTCTCAGGAAAAAAGTAAAATAACAGAAATTGTTTGTTCTAAAATTTGAAAAAAGACTTAGAATGGGTGTATCAATCAGAACCTCTACAAGAGGAAGGAAATGAACAGCAAAAAACAGGAAAAAGCATCATCAACTTACAAACTTAATGCCTCTTCCTGTTCTCAACAGTAACGGTCGTGCGTAAAAATGAGAAGTCTGAATAGAGCAACAATTGTTAATTGGGAAGACCACAAATTAGAAGCACAGAGTGAAGAATGGGCGAGCCAAAATTAAATGTATTGTTATACGACCCCGAGACCGTTAGTTTGTTCGATCGTGAATTTTTACGAAACAAACAAACATAGATTTAATCTATTCTGAGAGAAAATTACAACCATTACAATGTAAGAGACAAGTCTTTACAAGTAGTGCATCCTTTCAAATAGAGTAACTGTGAAATAACGGGGCAGTAGGACGGCGAGCCAAGGTGAAGGATACCGTCGTCACTATAAAGCATTTGAACAATACCAATGAGGTCTCGCCTCTTGATAGCTGATACATAACCAACATTCTCTTCATACTGACATATCACGAGTATTGAAGATTTTACAAAGCGGTCTGTCAACGTTCAATATAATACATTGAAGAAGATACACAAGTATAAAAAAGTGATACCTGTATCAAATCAAAGAATGGTATTGGAATTTCTTTTTATGTATACTATTCATTAATGATACAGTTTATTCCCATTTGACTGGAAATAGGGGTTATTATTTTTTCCCACCAATCTATAGTTTGTCCAAGCAAAGAAGACCCTCTGGCAAGATGGGAAAATGACTCAATATTGCTTCAAAAATTATCAATCTTATCTCAAATTGTATAACACAATGTTATCTACAAATTGAGACGAAAGTTATGATTATTGAGCCAATATTGACCGAGCTAGAGTCATTTTCCCCATCTTGCCAGAGGGTCTTCTTTGCTTGAACAGACTATTTTAGCCTATTAATATTTGCATTACACTCTAACTGATTAACTGGATGTTATTCAGAGGTGTTCTGCGCCGTCACTTGGTTACGGAAACTAGCTTATGGTTGAGAGGACCAACTTTACCAACACGCTATCTCTATCCTGATTGGTGATTATTCACCTCTGCTGTATTATAGTCGAGTGAATATGAAACTGGTAACCAGCTGGTAGGCCTAGGTCCTTCATGGGCTGTTGAGCCATTGACAAAAACAATCTACTTTATTGCTATAGAGTAGTGTTTGGTATACTCAAACAATTCAGTAATAGATGGCTTTACAAATGATAAAGATAATTCAACATGGATCACTATTGACTGGGAGATGCATCACTGACCTACGCCATAATCTTTGAATTATCATATATAAATTTTAACTGTGCAATTTCAACTGACTTGCATTTGATTTTAAGCCAGAAAATGTATACAAATGACCAAAAAATATCAACTAAATCACGACGTAAAAACTACATTCAATTTTACACATAATTTAAACGAATAAAATAGATTATTTGTTTATTGTGTTCGACTTGAGTAACTCAACAGATGGAATTTTGATCCAATTGTTTTACTGAACGCACGATTGTTACTCAAAGATATAGAACCATTGCATAAACCCGTTGACAAATTCAACATTGAACTATGGTATAAAGTAAGTGAGTCGGGTCATGGGTTACGGCAAACAGCATCCGTATATACGAGCTGGATGACTGTGGATTTCGCTGGGGAATCGAGTGCTAAGATACCACACCCACATCGCGAAAGAATGATTACACAATTCATCTCTGACCTATCGACATCGACAGTCGAGAGCAGGCCTCAGAATATCAGCGTTACAACTGGAGTAGATTACTTTCATACATTGCAATACAACAGCTACTCCATTTGGTTATCGTTATATTGATTACTAATAAGAAAAAAGGGAGATGAAAGGGGATGATAAAAAAATAAGGCGGTTTCCTAGCTGATATTGCCTACTTGCAGTTGATTTAAAGCATTCATTGTCTCTTTTGATTTTAAAAACATCATCTATAGTCCATTCACGATCACTTGAGACGAAATAAACAAACCTTTTGCGTGTGTGTGCGTGTAATGGAAGGCCTTCTTCTATGCGAAGTCAGTCCGACTAGTCTTTTCTCAAGACTGTTTTCTTGAGCTGTGATTGGCTACAGCTGTTGGTCTGTGACCGAAAGTTTCGCATAGAAGAAGAACTTCCATTACACGCACAAAAAGTGTGTTTATTCCGTCTCAAGTGACCGTGAATAGAGTATAGGCATAGATAAATGACAGCTCCAATTGACTAACATCAGCTGTTGGAGAACACAAAAGGAGCAGACGAAGCTGCCTAACTTTTTGGCGTCAGCTGTACAAACTACTGTTACTGTATCAAGAATTCCAGAAGAAAACTTTTTGAGAGTAAAAGGTATGTGTTTAAAATTGTTTCAACATGAAAATCATACAATGGCTAAATCTATTACAGGTTCACTAAGATACTGAAAGATACTAATAACTGTAATTTGAAACAAATTGGAGTATTTCTTATATTTATCCAATACACGGCAGCGTCATATATACAGCTCCATACATACCTAATACAAGGTATGTACCGTGCAATAGGTACCCACGTGTTTACACACTTCATACATACCTTCAGTCCTTCATACATTCATAAATACAAGTTACATTGATACTTGTTAAATGAAAGTTTTCTCGTTGATTGAAGAAATTGTGATGTTTTAGAAGAAAATATAAATGAGAGAGAATGAAAAGCAAACACAAAGAAAGAAAGAAGAGCTTCCCGTCTTTTTGTTTGGCGTTTTTGGGTGGTGACACGTGCCCACGGACGATGTCATAGACCTACGCCCAATGTCAGTGGACTTGCAGCCGTTTACAAATGGTAATGAACTGCTGAAGTAATTTCAGGACAGAGCTGAATGACTCAACGCAACGAGCTGGAACCAGCCACCCGTGTTTACACACAAGTTTGCAACTACTCTATTGGCAAAAAGCCTTTTCAGATAGACGATCGGCCACCGGAAAAGTGCGATAACACTTTTTCCTCTGTGCACCTCTTTGGCCTCTGTGTACACTTTGGCTTTGGTCAACCGCGAAAGAAAAAAAGAAAAGGAAAACGATGGAAGAACGTGATGCCAGTGCAATTCCATTACAGAATAAACAACGTGGTAGGGAAAAGACCGAGAAGAAATGAGTCGAAAAAGGTGTGACAATTGGAAGGAATGAACAGAGGTGGGATCGGTAATTCACCTCTGTTATGAACAGAGTTGAGGAAGGAATGAACAGAGTTGGGCGGGAGCAGGAGCTAGATGAAGAGTGGAGTTCGTCTTCAAAAGGACTTGAAATAAAACAAGTCCTTGAACAGCTAGCACTGAAAGAATTTGGCAGTCATGTGACATGATGTTCTCTTATTGGACACTTACTACTCGCACTAAGCACATAATTATACCGCTCGTGATGTTTGGAATACTGCCATTGAGCGATCAACATTTGGGCAACACTCTGCAATGCAATGTCAAGTTCTAGTGATTCCACTAAGACCTATTTAATCCAAATTAAATATCATGGAAAATAATAATTCAAATTCAATCAATTGAATATTAGGAAACACAACCTCCGCATAAAATAAAAGTATTTTGAAAATTATTAACTAGAATACATTATATAGGCACATATTAATTATAGTCGGCGCAATCTAAGTTGACGAAAACCCCCCTCCACTCGAGAAATAGCTATGTTGTCATTTTGCGTGAAATTGAAACTTCTCCTAACGCACATTCAACTGAATGTTAAAAGTGACAGCGTAGATTCGGAAAAATCACGCGGTGTTGTAAAACTCACTATTTTTATGATAAACCAGCTGTTCGCAGCTCAAATATCCAAGTCGATTAGCTTCAATAACTCCAATCTTCAACATACAATGATTCATGCATATACCGCTCTCCTTACTTTGAAACTCTTGAGAGGCCAAATTACGATTTTCCAACTATTTTCGACACTTGAAAAATAATTTCAATTGTTTTGAACAACTTTCTCGCTTTCACCACCCACTTATCTTCTCAAACAAAAAAGTTTCTAGATCATCGAAAATTTCATGTTTTCTGATGGAGTTGACTCGACATTGACAAACATATTCATTAATTGAAACTTAATTATTGGTCGGGTATAGAAAATTCAGAAGCCATTAGAAAGCTCGAATTCTCCTTGTCATTTTGATATAAAAAACTTTATATGGGTTGTGACAACTCTTTTTGGATAGCTATGAAAGTACTGTATAATTTTAATATTGGATGGATTATCATTTGCCTACTAGCAAACCGCTACATCTTATCAGGCACTCTTATCTTTGAACGATTAGAATTATTTATTTGGTTGACTCACCTGTCATCTTTATTTCTATTCTAATTAAAATTCTCTCTAAATTTACTGACCGGTATAATTATTATTGTTTATTAATGGGGTACATAACCTCCTACTGGTCACTGTACTATATTATTATTGTACTGAGTGTTTCCCTCCCTTTTTGACAGCTGATTGTTAGTTAACATGGAAACAATTTTTTAATAAACTTCTTTCATTCCTTTAAATGCATTTCATATCTTTTTATACATGCATTTATTGCAGCTTTATTCTAAAATTATTTGAAATTAATAAACTCACTATTTGTATGATAAATGTAACGTCATAATAATCTATTGATAAGAGACACAACATGCAATTTACTGTTTGTGTACTTGAATATTTATTATTTGTAATTATATGTAGGCTACCATAATTATTAATATATTTCATGCATAATTTATATTTGAATAAATTATTGCTAGCACTGTCTATAGGTTTGTAATAGTCAACTGGTCATGCTTTCAGCTAATTTTGTTATTGAATTATTATTTATTATAATTATATTATTGGTAAGTCTTAAAATATAAATCCTTTGTAGCAATAAATAATTTGAAAAATTTTAAATTCGCTTAGTTGATATTTTGGAGTGGACTCAAAGGACTATTTTTCAAACTCCATTTTGTTTTGTGGTTCAATGAAATATATGATGTATTCAAGGGCAGAGATCTATGAACATTGAAGGTTAAAGAGGGCATCTTCTTCCTAAGACCCTTTGATTGTAGCTGTTATGTACCAGTCGTAAATTTTTGAATATTTTAAAGAACTATCAGTATTAATCCAGTAAATGATGCATCCCAATTAAAAACGATAAAAGCAGTTCAATTTCTTGAAGTGATACTACCGAGCCAATTCCAAAGACAAGTACAATTTCCAAGAGATGATTCCAATGGTCCAGCCAGCCCAGAGGGTAACAACGCCTGATCTTCAATCCAGTGAGTGACAAATTATTATAAATGGGGATCCCCCTGGTGCGACGAAAATTTATATAAAAGGCCTATATAGTGCGCGAAAGAATAAATTATTCGCCGATAATGATAAAAAATATTGAATTAATAAATTGATGCGCATCAAATGGTATAATTACTGATATAAAAATCTATGTCTTTAAAGTCTATATATTCGAAATTTACATTATTGAAATTGATTTATTTGAAATCACATAATAATAAAATATTATAATATTGAGTATTGATATTTATGAACTGAAATTTATCTATTTGCAATAATTTATGAACTGAAATTTATCTACTTGTAAATTATTCACGTGAAATTTGCCTACTATGAATTTATCTATTCGAAATTATGTAATAAATTATTATAATATGAAACATTGAATTTATGAATCAATTCTTCCTGAGCATTCGAACCACGAACCAAGAACCCTGACTCAATTGCTTATCTACCTAGAGCTTAGCTTGAACCGGCACCCAATAGCACCAGTATATGGGGCTTATAAATCTATTAAATATACAGAATGGCTTTCCCAACATGGAAACCTGAAACCCTGTATTAAGTATTATTATAGGGTGTATCGAAAAGTTCCTGTTTCAGTTTTACAATCTAAATCAAAATGGCTATCATTTCAAAACGGAATTTTAGGACTGTATCAAAAAACTCTCATTACAATACAGTTGTCACTTTACGACACTGTTCCAGAATTCATTCCGTGTTCCGGGCTGATAAACAACCTACACAGCGGTTGAATCTTCCAACTTCTAACCTAAAAACTTCGACAAGTGATAATATTCATCTTAAGCCGCGTATCGACAGTCCGAGGCATGTGCCACGAATGCCTTGCAGTACAGTCTGGTGACGCAAAAAAAGTATAAACTCATGGCTTAGGCATATGTGTGAATATAATCTGCAATTATCAAAAATAATTATAATTATAGTATAGTATATAATTATAATTATAATAAAAATAATTATGATAAAAAATCTGCATTTTTTGTATCCAAAAATGCGAGCATGCAAACAAATTGACTTGCGCCATCAAGTGGGAGACTAAGCAACTAAGCTCTGACAATTGATATTTTGGACTTTGGAGGTTAGTTTGTGCTCAATTAGTAGATAAAAATTCAAGGCAATGCTTATAATTGCCTATTAGAACCTTCTGCACCCAAATAGAATTCTTAATCACAAAAATGCATAGGAATGTGGTACAATTTTGAGGTTAGTTAGTAGAATTGTTTGTTGTGCGTTGCGAGGCAACAGGCACTGCTCGCTGCGAATTGTGTGCAGCGTTTGCCTTGCTGCTAGCAAACCCGGTATCGACAGTCCAAGGCATGTGTGGCACATGCCTTGGACTGTCGATACGCGGTAGATAGTAGACTAGTAGTAGTACTCTTTTTTTGTGTCAACAGACTGTACAGCGAGGCATTCGTAGCACATGCCTCGGACTGTCGATACGCGGCTTTACCGGTATCTGTTCATCAATATTTCAGTTTACGTATTTGAATAGTCTAAAGTTTAGATAGTTTAATATATCTTTAAATTTATAATATCTTAACTTCTATTATAAATTGCTTAATAACTTGTCTCAAAGGATGACATTGAGAATGAAATTCTTCCAACTCCAGAAGGCAAATTAGCTATATACGGTATGTAGAACGTTTTTATTGTTGATTTGGGCCTATATTTTAAAGATAATTAGTCTATTTCGGATGTAAAAACAACTAAATTGTAACATGAGTTATGAATAGAGGCCTATGGTAGGCTATAACTTACTAGGCTACTAGACTGTTTTTGTTTGTTTGAACTTACACTAAATTCACAATAAGAGTGAATGTTTATTGAGAAAATTCTATGTTTCTTCAAAATTAATACACCAGTTGGCTGCCATTTTGAAAATTTCAGCTATTTTGAAGACTTAACACTTATACTTGAACCTGCCAAATTTTATTACAATATTTAATTTTTAATTTTAAATTTAATTTTTGATTTTAAATTTTAATTAAATTAAAAATTAAATATTGTAATAAAATTTGGCAGGTCCAAGTATAAGTAAGTCTTTAAAATAGTTAAATTTTTCAAAATGGCGGCCAACTGGTATATTAATTTTGAATTTGAATTTGAACAAATCTTCTAGATTGTTTCATTGAAAGTGACTTATTTTCGGCACACCCTGTAGAATACTTTATGCAACGGTTGTATTCAGCCTTTAACGCACTCGATGAGATATTTAGATCCAACTTACATCTCACTCGTGCGTTAAAGGCTCTCATTATACAACCGTTGCATAAACTACTATTTTACTACAACCCATGATTGTGAGAGAAGTGATAACAAAAAAAAGTAATATTTTCGCGATTTTTCAATTTTTCAAAAAAATCAAATTTCCTTTGAATCCCATTTCCTTTTTTTCTACCCAGGAACTTTTTTAATACTACTGGCATATCAAGGATAAAATTCTGCGTCTAGATATGGGGTTCAATCGCGAATTTGAAGATGTTCCAATTTTACACAATCTGGCAACATAGCTATTTCTCGGGTGGAGGGGGTTTTCGTCAACTTAGATTGCGCCGACTATAGGAACATATATTGCTATAGGCCTATAAATGTTTTTGTTATGAAGAATGCAACTATGTTGTAGCATAACCTTCTATCATTCTATCGAGAAATGATAAGATGGTTATGGTTGTAGAATCTGATGTGAACTTTCAATATTACAGATAAAAAACATATTTTGATCACAAAGTATTGTTTCTTATTTGCAATACTATATTATACAAGGATAAAAAGCTATGGTTTCTCGAGAATTCTAGAAGAAAAATATTATAATTTTATATTTTTAGTGGAGGTAAATTTTGGTAATTTTTAAATTTATGTAATAAAATTGACATAATGTTGAAACTCATTATTTCTTTTGAAACAAAACCATCTTGGAGGAACCTGAACATTTCTTTGTCTCCAAAGAAAGTTTCAACTGTTTTTACTTTTGTGGTCAAATTTACTTATGTGAAGTAACAGTTGCTTATTGTGTTTTTCGAATGTAGGAGATCTAATGTGGGAGAAACTTTTATTAGCATAATATACTAGTTGCTGAGGATTTCACAATTTTCAAGGAAAAACAGGAAGACTTCATGTATCCTTAAGTATTAAACTAAACAATGATGCCAAGCTAATTTGCAAAAATTCACGTGTGACCAGAACAAATCTAATCAAACATAGTAGAGATAAACAGTAAAGCCTATTCCTGAATCATTCTCCGCGAATCAATCAGAACAGAAGTGATTGTTTGGGTCGCTCAAGATATCCAATTTAGTTTTTGTTAGTGTGATCACAGGCAGGATCAATTTCAGGAAGGTGAAGGAGGAACCAATTGAAATGAACAAGGTTTTTCACAAGAGTGCGTTGGAAAGGGAAGCAGCTTTCCAGCAAACATTTTGTTGGAAGAAATCCGTACTAAATCAAGGCGACAAGAATGTAATCAGGAGACAAGTTGATTAGGGCATTGACCCGCTTGATAAACGGTCAATGTCACTACGCCTCCTAATCGATTCGCATTTCACAGGAAACAAAATTTAATAATAAGTTCTACTACTTTCAGTTACTATGTTTTATAGAACAGAAATGTGGAGCATTTTATAATAAACAATTACTCTCAAATCTATGAAAAGGTTTATGGAATTGAAGTTTCTATGTATAATTAACTAACTGTATTCCAAAATTAAAATCATTTAAAGATATTATCATCAATTATGATAACAAATAATGCTGTTGTGTGAAAAACATTGCCTCAAGTAAAAGCAGGTATTTATGCTATACATTTCAAATAAGCTGAAAAAATAATAGTAATAGTATAAAGTACAATGACGACAAATCAATAAAATCATACCATATATCATTGTGTTTGAAGTAATAAGAAAACTTTATATTTCATTTTATAAACACATTACTGCAATTTTTTATGTTAGAGTTGGCTTCTACTGTGGATTTCAATTCAAATTATTGTTAAGGACCAACAAATTACCCACGCACAAAAGCTATGTAGGCACTAAAATGACCTGTAAACATTAGAATACTCTTCAGGATCACTGGCATTACCCCAAAAAACCCAGCATAAAGAAATTAGCTATTTTTGAGATTTATTTTCTTAGTCTCTAAACTTGAAATTTTCCATGTATCCTAAAATAATATCTAATTACTCCTCAAAACAACTCCTTCGACATCACCTCTATATGACTTCATCAGGTCAGGAGCAATGTAGATCTCAGTTTAACAACTCAGTTGAAAACAGGTCAACCCCAAGAATAACTGAAAAATTTAAAGACTGCCAGATATGACAGAAAGTTGATAATGGAACGGATTAAGGAACAAGGAAATAGAGAATGACAATTATTTTGCTCATAGCAACTATTCAGGGTTAATCCTAAAATGTAACAATAAATGAGAGATTGGAGATGGGGATAAATAAGACGAAAAAGGATGGAAGTTTCATGTTCATATACGAAGCTAAAGGAGGCAAATAATGAGACTTCTATTCTAATCAGGAAAATTTACAAGATAAAAAAAGGTTAATTGAACAGCCAATTGAGAAATAAATAGGAACACATCCTAGTGAAGGTGGATGACATGGGACGAGAATTTCACACCTGAAGCAGTTGAATAATGGGACATTTATTAGGATTGAAAACAATTATTTACGAAAATGGGTTAATCGAAACACACAAGCTACAATTATTTAGGGAAAAGAGAATCAGAAAGGACGATTTAACAGCACAAGAATTCCTAATGAATACACTCAAAGTGCCCAAAGATGTAATGAAGAGAACGATATAGCACGGGAAGATACACACATATAGTACAAGAATTCACATTGAATATAATGAATTCTTGTTATACAGAGCAGAGGTGTAATAAACATAACAATATAGCACAGGAGAATACACACACAGAGCTGGAAGGTGTAATAAAGTAAGATGATAATCAGGTGGTTGGCAAAGGCACGAGCAGTCTGACCAGAGGTTGAGTTGAGTGACCCAGTGATAGTATAGGGACGGAAGCAGCTCCTCGTACGGTGGGTGACTGGGACAACGGTTCTTCTCGCTCGCAAAGCAGCCGAGAATGTATGGCTGGAGAAAGAATTGTGCTATGGAATGGAAAGATTAGACAGAGACGGAAGAGACCTGTTCAAACCGGGATTCAAATATTGACGATGGCTGGCTCCTAATATAAAGCGTATTAAAACCAACTTATGGCAAAAGCAGATTGCCGTCCACCTTGAATTTTCGACTGTTCAGAATTCTCTGTTGTTTGTCGCGCTCTAAAAGTAATCACTACAAAGTGAAAGGTTACCCTACTTAGAAGGATATGTGCATAGACATCTAGTCCCAAAAATGATTAAGTTGAACTACAGCTTAGAGCTCAAGTCCATAGGTTTTTTCAGCTGAAATTTATGTCTAAAAATCACAACATTATGATGCCTCTAATGAATGCAAATAGGAAATATGAACATAAATTTTCTCTATGCTTTTGAAAATTAGTACACTGGAGACCTTATTATTATGGGAATACATTTTTACTGAAGGAATTTCAATGGAGAATTCACATTCCATTGCTAATTTATCATAGTAGCTATGTAAAGAAGGTGCACGGATTAAAATCATATCATAAATCCTAAGAGCTTTTATAATAACTTTTTATGGGCTAGTCACATACATAAGAGAAAATAGGATGTGCATCAATGTTACTATCACGTTTCAAAATAAAAGTATTTTATAGACCTTGAAAATATAGAATATTGTGTGACTTATAATAGTCTTATTTTGAGGAAATGTATTATAAAAATAATGAAGATATCCTATTTTAACTCAGTTGGGAATAGAGTCCTACCAATCAACCTTCAGCACTAACTAATCTGCATAAGAATTTTCTTCAGCTAATCATGCGATTGAAGTCATTTTCAAAAAATTCTATTCAGCTAAAGAAGACAATAGGAGAAAATAAGAAGCCGAAGAGACAATAGAAGACGATAAGATTACAACTCTCCTCTCCATTTATTTGTATCAGTATGGAAATGATAGAAATAAGATTACTTTATTGTATCTGTACATGCTCAGTTCTCAGAGTTGGAAAATATATCCATCATGGATTTTATATTTACACCAAGATTGACCTTGATACCTTAATACATATTACTTGATGCAGATTGACCTTGTCAAGTCAAGAGTACAATCCCTGAAATCAAATAATTTAAAATAGATATTTCCCAAATTACTCAATGTCAGGCGAAGCTAAACGTTTTAGTCGGATTGACAGAATCTTGCAAAATAAGTGGAACCAAGTGGGCAGAAAGCCTTGCTTTTAGAAGCTGTAACAATATTTCACAATTCATTGTTATGCTGGACACAGAAATTAATTTACATTCATTGAAGTAGAAATAACACAATATTCAAATAATTGAATCATATTCAATGTCCAACATGAAAACAGCTATATTATTGTTGAGAAAATTTAAATAACCTTGAATTGTAACTATTTCCCAATATTCATAGGTGCTCTATGAATGTGAGAATACAACAGTATTCTACAGACATACAATTTTCATCTTATAAATTTATCAACATGCTACAACTAATAAATTCATTAAATTAATTATTCAACTTATAAATTAAAGAACTTACAAGTTTTTTCATCAAAACAGATTGAAATATTTGTGAATACTATGACTATTACACTATTTGACAATAATAGTGTAGTGTAGATTGACAATAATACACTATTTTGTTCATTCCATTCATGTTGGTTTCCTTAACAATATGACATTCAATAGAAAATGAGTAGCCTATCTAGCTTTTAAGCTAATGGAAGCCGGTTAGTCATTCACTCACAACCACAGGCCGCAGCGTGCGGAGCAGCATCCCACATTGGCTGCCCTGCCCGTTAGGACTCATAAGCCAAACCAAGCATCCAGTCAGGATAATTACCCCACATCATTATTTGATGACTGCACTGACCAGTTCCAAGACGAAGCCAAGCGTCTGAAATGCCTAACTGTACGCGCATGCTGCAGATAGACATCTGCAAAGTTATAATCGTGTTCCACGCACGAGTTTACGCACTGTGATTCACTACAGAGAAATCAGGAAATTCCATGCGCTTTGATGAAAGTTGTAATTCGCTTCTCACGATATTATGATTCCTAAGAATTCTTACTTATATTTGGATGGAGGTCAAGAATATTTGAATAGACACTTCTTAAATTATGTCCGCTAAACTGTGGATAAGGCTCAAGAAGAGGTGATAAATAATATAGAGCACAGATGAGGGATAAGGTGAAGTGATAGTGGATCGCGTGAAAAAGTGTATCACACTTCACTATCATAATGAAAATTCATAATTCAATCGAACAGAGCGTCCAATCGGTGAGATTAGATAAGCGACGTGCCTCTGCCAGCACCGTTGTACTGGTGACCGGTTCCTCTGAATTCAATTTATGAGCCTCAAAAATCGCTTCCCGGTGGTTCGGAACCCACCTAAAGTAGTAGGTCCATTCATCTCTCATCATCATCCTTCCCATTATCCACGCACAGGCCCAAAAGCCCATGTGGGCATCACCCTCAAAAAAAAAAATAATAATAATGATACTTTTCACAATTCATGGAGTAGTACTTCATAAAATTCAATTTACATTGATTCAGGCTTGTTTTGTTGCATTATCATTCTTAATAAATTGGATTGTAATATTGTAATTTGAACTTCTTATTAACAGTGAATGATTAATTTATTGGTGTATGATTGTGTGCCATTACTTAAATATTATGTAGGCCTACTTTCATAATAGTCTACAACAATTTTTATGCAACACAGCTTCCAATTATAAAATGTTCCAATGATTTGAATGTATCCGGTCGATTTTTTGTAGTTTCAACACAAAATAAAAATTTACTAGAAATTTGATTTCATTCGCAAAATAATCATATTCTGCATAAATTTTCAATCTGATAGAATGATTTTGTACTTTGAAATATCCAATAGGTTATCAATAATACTTATCCTTAGACTTTTTGTACAATGATGAGGTTTATATGGACTACTTCAATACTTCCAATCTTACACATTATTGAAAAAATTATATTTTTTTATAACAGAATTATAAATCTAAATTCAGAATGACTGATGTTTGATTATCGACTCATTTCTCTACTCTATAAACTTAAATTACAACCAACTAACTTCAAATATCTTTGCAGAAAAATGGGTTTGGAGGCGTTGGGCAGGGGGGCGCTATTAGCAGTTTGCCTGGCGGCAGCACTATGCGCTGGGGGCGCGCGGGCGCAGTGCCCTTGGGGGCGCGAGATAGCCGAGCTGCAGTCATCGTGTATCTGCGCCTATAACCTGGGCCAAATGCTGTCCGTTCAATGCGACATGGTTGACTTTCCCGAGCTGATGAGGGCGCTCGACGAGTACGCCAGCACGCTGCACATCGACCTGCTCTACGTCAACAACAGCTCGGTCAAAGCGATCACCGACGACATGTTCGCCAATCTCAAGCTCAACAATCTACAACTGTCGGGATGCAAGATTAAAACAGTCGGCAAGAAAGCTTTCCAAGGTACGGAAATCTCCAATTTATTTTGTTGTAATTTTTCTTGCACATTAAACTTGGTGTAGGCCTACAATAATAATAATAATAATACCGTGTGATCTTGCTGGCTGAGGTCTAGTGTCAGAGTTTTCAGGCCGCACCTGATCACAATCATTGCATCTGATGTACAATGATTATCATAGAACCAAACACGAATCATAAGTGGAAAGGATGAACTATTTTTCTAGGAAGACATCATACTTTCCAAAGTCATCAAAACCTATAAAACAAATGAATAAGAATCAAAAATTTGTGTTATTAAAGAAAATCGTTTTCTGACAAAATGAATTTTTTAAAATTCAACATTTCCTGATAAAGAATGATAATTTATTAGTACTATAACAGTAAAACAATATTATATTATAAACTAATTTTCAAGAGTTCTTTATATTAAAGTCATAATTTACATTAAATTGTAATACCATTAATTGGTTAATACATTGAATCTTATTAGAGTATCAGTAACTCTATCCTAGAATCATAGAAGATTTAATAACAAATAAGAGCCCTCACTAATAAATGTTTATAGTAGCTATACAGCATTTCTTCATTCAAGCAAATATAGCAGATGATTTTTGAAAGCACCAATTTTTCCTTAGATTTATTTATAAAAATGAGTTATAACATTATTTTTGATAACATTTATTATTTTATAACATTATTTGTTTAAACATTTATAACTTTATGGTTTAAATGCTTATAACATTCATTTTTTCAAGGTTTGGAGCCAACTCTACGTAACCTGAACCTCCAAGACAACGAGCTGGACCAGATTCCAATCGAGAGTATACAAACGCTCACCAACCTCAGTCTGCTAGACTTATCGCGCAACCGAATAACCAAAGTACCCGACGGCGCCTTTGCCACGCTCAACAACCTTTCAACGCTCAAACTATCCGACAACAACATCACAATATCAAGCGACGCCTTCCGAGGACTGGAGGCCTCCTTGAAGAACCTCAACCTGAAAGGCACGAGGCAAAAAGTGATCCCTGAAGCAGTGCGTAATCTACGCACACTCGCATTCTTGGATTTAGCTCAGAATGGACTGCGCGAGTTACCCGGACCTGGAGGTGTCGGCATATTCGATGGTCTGCACTCTCTCACTGCGCTCAACCTCGAGAGAAACGTCATTCAGACCGTCACCGACGACACTTTCCATGGCATCCGAAACACGCTCAGCTCTCTAAGTCTACTCAACAACTTGCTAACCGATTTTCCAGTGACGGCTGTCAGTGAGCTGTCTGAATTGAGGGTGAGTAAGAAAGAAAGATCCCTTTCTTAACAATTTAAATATATTCATTTAATCCTAAATAATATATACAAGTGGAATATAATTATCATACTTATTTAGAGAGTTTGACAAATTTACCTGACAGAACTTGAGTTTTTGGCCGAAGCCCGACTTAACATTAGGACACTGGTATGCGTTTTCAATGTGTTTCTATGTGTTTAGATAGTGGAACGAAATTTCAAATGAAGCCATTTAAAAGCTCTAAAGTCTTCTTCACCAACAAACATTGACAACGGAATAGCAATAAAATATTTGATGGAAGTCATTGCACGAAGAAGGCATTGCACCATGTTTTCTATAAGTGAAAATATTATGATTGCTTAAAATGTATCTGATTGATAATTGAACTTTTTTATTGGAGCTGCTTTAAGATTCGCCTATAATATTATTGAGCTAGTGCTTTTAACTATCACGATATTAGCCAAAAGCTACTTTTTCTTGTACTGGGTATTGGCCACTCGGTGAGGGTGGTTGCTGAGTGATCGTGGAGTTAACTCACAAACACTAAGGACTGCTCTTGGATGGGTGACCAGTATTAGGCCAAATAAACTACACATTGGCGATGTGAAATATACCAGTAAGGGTCTCCTCACTATTAAAAGCCATAAGAATATTTTTTTGTCCAAATTTTGAATAAACAAAACTCTCAGAGCTTGAAAAGTCTTTCAGAATTGTATCATGATAAACGTAAAAACTTATGTGCTTAAATGCAGGATTTGAACAAGTTTTGCGAAATTGTATTTTTCTTCATTCCTAAATGGTGTATTTGTACATATAACTTGAATAAATGAACTTATTCTTTCAAAACTTATAAATGTATGCATTGAACTATGTTGCAGGTACTTGACATAGGCTTCAACCTTCTAACCGAGTTACCAATAGACGCATTCCAGGGCACGCCCTCGCTAACCCTGTTGGCTTTGGACGGCAACCCACTGGCCAGCATCCCAGCGGCCGCGTTCGCCCATCTCAACACCACGCTGAGAGGTCTAAGCCTAGGGGGCCGCTTCCTGCACTGCGACTGTCGCCTGCGCTGGGTCGCCGAGTGGATCCGGCACGGAGACCTGCAGGTCACTAGCAGAGAGCGCAATCCACAGTTCTGTGGCTCCCCCTCAAGACTCAAGGATAAGACTTTTTACAATATGGTACCAGAAGGTAAGTTCAATTCATTTTCAAAAATGAATTAAGGTGTAAATTAATTTCCAAAAGATTGATAAGCTGTCTGTATTGATAATTTTGATGTATTACACAATAAAACTTACTTTGAATTATTTCAGTTCAACTCGTTGAGATAGTATCGTTTTAATGTTAAATGATCACTCGAGCACTAAATTTAAATATCAAGTGATGTGAATTTGAAATACATGATTTTACTAGGTGAAATAGAAATGATCATGAATTATTCATAAGAAAACTCAACATCAAAGAATGAGGCTTTATAAACCTGGCATTTCTAGCACAATCATGAACTGATTAGAATTGGCAATAGATTATTTACAAACAAATATTCTATCACTGAATATACAGAAAAACTAATGAATCGATTTTATATCATAAGAGAGCTATATTGCGAAAATCGAATACAGCCTGTTTCATGATTATTAATGTTGCCAGTCTTGTAAAAAGGAAAAAGCGGGTATACTAGATCTATAAATTTACTACTCGAAACGCAAATATTCAACCTTCATTGCTAGTGAATAAAATAATCTTATTTATATTATTATAATAATAATAATATCCATGGCATTCGATTTTCAGAGCTTTTATGCGAGAACGAGAACATGGGCGTAGCTTCAGTGGTAAACACCGATCAGGACGATTTGTTGGCTACTCAAGAGATCGGCGTGGCAGTCGGCTATGTGGATCCACACGCATCGACATCAGAGAAAACGTCGCCTACAACGACAAGCAGCACAACAGAGCTGACAACAACGACAACTACATCGACAACCACCACCACAACAACGACAACTCCCAGAACAACAGTCACAACACAGTCATCAACGTTACCACAGAGGACAATGATGACATACAGGACTACACCTTCAACAACGACCACCACCACAACAACAACCACACCTCCACCTCCCAGTACAACAATGTCGCGGTTTGTTCCCACAACACGTAGGAGTAATATAATTCTACCGCGCACCACTTCCAACCCATGGCCACAGCAGCGTCCTCACATGGCAATGGGCTTCCCCAGTGCGGCGCGACCCGTGCAGGAGGTGCTGGTCAGGTCGGCGCACCGACTCGACAACTCGGTCATCATCCAGTGGGACTCTGAGACGGCCAACATCCTCGGCTTCCGTGTCGTCTACCGGCTGTTTGGCGACAAAAGTTTCAAGCAAGGCCCGCCGCTCGAAGCCAGCGAACGCGAGTTCAAAATAAAGAACGTTCCGTCACAGGTAAGGCTTTGGTTGCACAATTGACATTGAATGAATTTTTTGTACAACAGCAAATTAATAATTGAATGAATTTAGATACTAGAAGTTGTCATAGAGTTTTATGAAGAGTTATACTACTACAGAGTTTTATTTATTGTTAGAATTGCGACTTGATGGCAAGTATTTTAAGCAAAAATGATGATGAGTGAGTGAATGATGATGTTTACACATGATGACAAATGACTCCAGCTCCAGAAATATTGGTTCAAAAGTTATAAATTTGGTCTCACATTGTAGATTGGAATGTTTCCTACAATTTGAAACCAGTTAATAGATGTGAGGTTATGGAAATTTCTTGCACTTTTATTTATTATGATATTTTGATAACGACAATATCAACTTCACAGCTATTCAAAAATATTAAAAAAGCATTCCACACCAAATTGATAATACACCCGTACTTAATGGAAGATGAATAATTGAAATAATTATTGATTGATGAGATAAGATTTCTTGTGAAAGAACAGGAAGTATCAATGATAAATATTTAGATTTTTCAGTTCAGACGTGAATATGAAAATTATTAGGAGTCTACAGTAGAATTCCATCAATTTTACAAATGGATCAAACATAAACCAATGAAAAAAATACACATAATGATGTTTGTGGTTGTTAACTATTAGGACTTTCTCAAGAAATTGCTGCTTTCCTGGTGTAATAGTCCGACTGAAAAACATAATTACTTCATCTTACAATATAAACAATTATTAAAACATTCCAAGAATACTTATTCATTTATATCAAAACTAAGGTCAAATTAGTACATTCAAAAATTAAAACTTAGAAGCTTGCTGTGCTAATGTACTAAGTTTACTAAGTTTTTTAGATAAATGAATGAATGTTTTATTGCCCAAAAAGCTAACCGTAACTTAATTATAAATATTGATATATGTCCCAAATCCTCTTCAATTCATTTATTCATGAAATACACTTTTGTCGTCTATATTTTGATCGGATGATACTAATAGCGAATAAATTTCAGGAATGCATAGTGGTGTGCGTGATATCGTTGGAAGAGATCAACGTGACACCCGAGTCGGTGCCCTACAGCCAGTGCCGCGAGGTGCGCACCGTCACCTCACCCACCAGCAACATGGACAAGATCACAATCGCGGCCAGTGCGGCCATTTGCGGCACCGTTGTCATCGCCGTCATCGTGTTCGTGGCGGCCAGCCGCCGTCGTAGCCGTAAACTGCACACTCTGGCCGGACATCATGGCGGCAAAATAGGCCTCGGCGGCGGCCTCCCTGTTGCCTGTTGCCCCGCCTCCTCTCCTGGACCCCTCTCCTCCCTGGCCACCCTCTCCGCCTTCACCACGCACAAGGACTGGGACCAGGTGTCCGTCTATAGCAACCGCAGCCTCGGCCGGCCCCGCATGTACCACATGGAGCGACAAGGTCCTTCCTCTGACTTCTATTAACCTCTTCTAAAGTAACGTACCTCATTCATATACATGCTGCACATGTCTATTCTCACCGCACTATTTACCAGTACTGTAGTGTTGAGCTTATTGTTGTGTAGGTATCAGATGAGCAGTAGTGATTTCAGTTGTGAGCACCGATTACGTCCAGTTTCGAGTTAGAAATCAGGTTTTGTGAGCTGGCTCATTAAAGAGTATAGATATTTCAGTTGTGTGCCCAAATTATTAGTCCAGTTTCAAATCAGAAATTAGGTTTTGTGAACTGAGCAAGTTAGAAATTAGGTTTGGTGAGCTGAGCAAGTTAGAAATTAGGTTTTATGAGCTGAGTGCTCATAGAGTATTTATTTTTGTGACAGATAATATGATTATTGATTGTTTATAGATCCATGACGCTATGTGTACACTTTTAATTTTGAAAAGTTACCTACGTGCAGACATAGAACTTAAATTAAGAAACCGATTTTTGTTTACTTACTGAGCCAGGTACTTTTGAGCTACAAGAGCTTATTGCCGACCCTGTTTTATTATTTTTTTAATGTTATTGTTTATTAGTGGTAGGGTGGGTTACTGGCTTTTACAACAAAAGGGATTTGAGCTAACTCACCCTACTACAAATAAACCGTAGTTTATAACAATGATAAAACAGGGTTGGCAATAAATTCTTGAAGTTCTTGAAGTTGGAAAGTTACTGGCTCAGTAAGTGAAGAAAAACAGATAGATTTTATTCATACAAGATTCGATTCTATGATTTCAATAAATCATAATTTTAGATATCGTATATTGAATACAATCAAATAAATAATACTAGCCATATTAAGTTGAATAAATGTTCAAAGGTTTACATTTGAAAGTATCGATACTATGGTTTCCTACTTATGAAACCCGGCCTTCATAAACGCTTGATTGATGGAATATCCTCACTACGAGCAATTTAAAATGTCACCCATCAAGTTTGACACAACAAAATCGTTCCCAACACACGCACAAGCCTAGAGCTCATAACAAACATAAGCAATAATACCTAAAAAAGGTAATTTGTAGGAGCATATTCAGACCGTTTACTCATATCAGGAAGGTGAAGGTTTTAAAATGTAATAATCAAGAGACAAAAAATAATCATCGAGATAGGTAAACTACTGTAGTTGGAGGAAACTGTGATCGTAATTGACATGACTGAAATCCTAGATGAAAATCAGTAGCTGAATGTAAATTGCTTTAGAAATTAATAACGGTTCCTATAAATGCTCATGTAATTGCATTGTGTTGTGAGTATTGCATGCATGTGTCCAGTGTATATATGATTGATTGTACAAGCTTTTTAGACAGACATTTGAAATGATTCTCAAGTGTAGAGGTAGATGGTTTCTGTAATATGTTAAAAGTATTCTACTACATTATTTGAATCATTTCAAAAGTCTGTTTAATGCTTATGATAATAATTAAGAGTGATTATTTTTATCATAATGATTTGGTAGCTGAATTTTATTTTAATAACAGTAGCCTTTCGGGTTGACTACAAATAAGTAACATAGTGATTTTCAAATAATTGGAGTAGGCTTGGAATATTTTTCAGTTGTACATAAATTTTTATCGAATGTATAGATTGAATGATATTATCAAATACGAGTGGGATTCGCTTTCTAATACCGCTTTGAATCAGAGTAGATAGATATATCTAGATACATAACTAGTTGAAAGATCTGCAATAGGATAGAGAAATAATTCCAATTGGATAGAGAAGAGAGAAGAGCATCAGTTGATTTAAAAATTGTAAATGACTACATAAATTAATATAAATTATCAGAAAGCCACTTTGAGTATTTTGAGACAACATAGTTTCATAAGTTGGTTGAATATTGTTTAACATAATTAAAACTCCATAACTCGAAAGCTTAATCAATATAGGAATAGTTATTATACCATGCAATCTCATTTCTTCAGTCTTATGGATATCGAAGAATGGTAAAAACTATTTCAAAAAGCTTGAGGTTCTTAAACGCATAATTTATAAATATATGCAGAGAGTAAATATTTGAACGGCAGTTTGTCGTTTCTTTATTTCCATTCTGCATGAATAGAAAAATAAAATGAGTAATGTCCACGTTTTAAATCTGCACTGTACTGTACACCTGATTGCACTTGATCTATTCTCAATCAATGGATGAGCTAAGTACTCATAATAGAAAACCTATCTTTTTATTACTCTACAAGTAACTAAAAAATTTACAGATTCTATTTTTCATCAAAGTAGAAGAGCACAACACTAGAGTTGAAAAATCCTATTTTTCAAGAATTTAAATATGTATGATTAAACTATGTATATTTTACCTTAACATCAATTTAAAATTTTGTTCCATGTTACAGGCATTCTTTCAAATTTGGAATAATCATGAAGTATAAGACATAATTTTCTGCTCGCTTTCACATCTCTGGTTCAAAATGTCCACACTTCAACTAGGATTGGAAAGGTTTCATGATAATTAGAATTGCAATTTAAATAAATAGATAATATGATATTATTGATACTTGTTTTTTTTAAGTACAGTATTTCTGAAAGATAAATATCAAATAAACCCAATTTTTAAATGCACTAAAAATAGGCCTGTAGGTTTAATAAAGCTTTTTTCACATCAGTGAGGTCCAGTCTTGGAACGAACGGATGAAAATGTTTTTGCTGTAAAATCATACAAAAGTGTACCAGACGATATGAGTGGAATATAGAGTAATAAATAGTATGATATAAATTTATTAGGCCAATATTAGAAGCTAATTCTATGGCAAATGAATAGAGATGGAAATATGATTTCTTATTTCCATCTCAGTTCATATGATTCCATATTCCATAAAATAATATTATTATCTAATACCGGCCTTAGAATTCATCAATCATCTTGTAAGATCCGGTCTCGGAGCACACTGGTGTGATAAAAGCCTCAGTGACGCTTATAAGCTTATTATGAAACGAAAGTAAGAATAACCAACTCAAACCCACATTTAATATGCCACTTTACTCAATTTCTTGAGTTCAACCGGAAGTATTTCTGAGCTACTTCATCAAAACTACCTGTGCTACGTCATCTTAATTTCAGATATGCAATATGAATTGAATTGAATTGATTCAATTCAATTCAATTGAATTAATATAATAATATTAAGTGAAAATTGAAACTTATTTGATCGTATGAATTATGCTGTTGTGAATTGCAGGCTCGCTGAGAGCGGCAGGCTGCATGGGTGACGAGCCACGCACACACGTTCCACACTTTACTAGCAAACCGGTGAAAGCACGATCGATCGCAGACGGCCAGTCGCAGCACAGCTTCTCAAACAATTCCGGTCGCTACATGACCAACAACGCCTTCTCCTCCGGTTTAGTCAATTCCAGGCCAGGTAATATTCAATCACCAACAAAATATTATTCAATTCGTCAATTGTAACAATAGCTTTGGAATAATTCATTTTAACTAACATTGATGGAAGGTGTGATACTTGCTGCATTTGAATTCATATGGCTGCGTAAGTTCAGGTTATCGCTCCACCCATATGAGAGAATTTTTATTCTATTTATTAAACAATGCATGCCAAGGGTAGATCTGAAAGCGACATATTCGGACAATAATAGAGTCACAATACTTAGCTAGGGCAAGAAACTTCAGAACTTCAGGAATTCTTCCCTTCTGTGCGTAACGGTCCGACGGTCGGCCGTACTCGAAGAGCTGTAGCCAATCAAAACTCTTGTTGTCAAGGAAAAGAAAAGAGCTGTGATTGGCTACAACTGTTTTAGCACGGCCAGCCGTCGGACCGTTCCTCACAAAGTAAAACCCACCTTTAGCCGAAGGTTTTGGTTTCATCTCATTGTGACCAGCAACATGACTGTACCTGATCAATTCAACGAGTTTGGAGTGGATTTCCACTCACTTATTTCCCAGGGGGGCTAAGACCAATACTGAGAAATACTGACCAATACTAAAATACTGATCAAGAGTGAAAAATTTCCATCAATAATACGATACTAATTTTGAGCACTTTGTTGCAGAGCTCCGCCAATCGCGGCAATCGCTGGCGGTGTCCGAGCGACTGTCGCGCATCAGTTACCCGACGGCGACGGCAGCGACGGCAAACCACACACACCAGCGACCGCGTCAGCGACCAAGATCGCGCAACCACGACACGGGAAGCACGCTGGGTGGCGTAGGCAGTGGCCTGCTAGGGCGACCGGCCAGTCGCTACAGCACGCATGGCTCCACGCACACGCTCAACAACTACTGCGGCGGCGGCGACACATCCGACAACTGGACTGATCATGACATGGACATTTACATGACCAGAAACCCCACCACGCGCAGCGGACTAGTGCCTTTGTGATCGAATAACTAATACCGCGTCGTCTAGTGAACTAAATTGTGAACGAGTGATTGTGTGTTCGAAAAACCCTTTGCTAAGGCCCAAGTGAGTCAAGCTTCTATGTACCATCTTCTTTTAAACTGAATTCAGATAACAGTGAACGAGTGATAGCGGGTTTGGTAGAAAATTTTGCCTCTATCGACTGATTAGAACGTAATTCAACTAAAATAGAACGAACGAATGATTTTGGTGTGGCCCCTTTGCTAAGGTCTTAGTGGATATCGCCTCTACTAAACGCATCATTTTCTTTTAAACTAAGAAAACAAGCTAAGAGTTAGTGAGTGTTAGCCAAATCCTTTGCTAAGTTTTATTATTAAGGTTTCTATGCATCATAATCTTCTTCTTCTAAACCAAGTGCAACTTGAGAATTTTTCTAACTTGAATTACTCCTGTACAGAAAACTATGAATCTACCATTCTCGCCAATTTTGAGCCACCTCTTACTTTGATTTAGTTTAATCGAAGAAGGTGCATAGTTAGAAGTGGAACAAACATTATTAGGTTTGAAGAAATATACAATTGTCTAAAGAAATTAGTGTAAATCATGATTGGAGCACATGAGAACCCTTTGTGTAAATATGGATTTCAAATGATGAAACGAGAAATTTTAGTAAAAATATTATTATGAATATTAGGATGTGAACATTCTAGTTTAGTTCAACTATTACAAAAATATTGATGACACAGTTTATCTACTTCAATTATAGCTTGTAAACGCCCTCGAAAAACTAGTTGAAGATAGTTGAATAGCTGATGTTTCAACTGAACTATCCGAGTTTTATCAACTAGCTGAAGTAGACATATTGGTTAAATTGTATGGAGATAGCATGTTATCATTCTAGTTCAACTAGTTAGAAGGCTGGTCATAGGACGTAAACATCTTAGCTGAACTAGTTGAATAACTGATAACATGTTAACATTCCAGTTGAACAAGTTGACTAGCTGATGGTAGAACGAAATTTTCTACTAGTTCAGTTAGATGAAGACATGTATAAAAGGTTCAGTTCTCAAACAGTTAATGATATTACGTGAATTATCTGAATAATTCACTTAATGGCTACCTAAAATCAGTACGGCTGTTCTAGGTTTCATAAGTGCATAAAATAATAAACGAGAACTTCTACCATAATTATTAAATATAAGTACACTAATTTGTTAAGTGGAGAGCAGTAGAAGCTCTCAACCAATGCTTCGATGCTCAATTTTTAATTTCTATTTTGGTTCAAGTTATTCTAGAATTGCACAAACAATTGCAGTTTTTCTAAAATAGTTTTTGCTATTTTAGAAATGCTAAAAGTACGTCAGGCCTAGCTTTAAAAAAACAAGTTTCAATGCAGTTGAACTAATAGATGTGTGAGAAGCTAAAAGACAGAAAATGATTGAAAATCTGTAAAATTCACGCTCTGCACACTGGGTTAATTGAATTGATTCAATCATTTATTTTTTCCTATAATACTACAAATACCAACATTCTATTGAAAAAATATCCAGCCTACAGTAAAAGATGATCAGTGAAGATTATTTTCACTCAGTAAAGGCAATTTGTGATTTACAAGGACTAATATTCCATGAAAAATTCTATGCATTGCTTTTTGTTTGAATAAAGGAATGAGCAACAAAAATGTAGACAGAACCTGAAAAATGTTCTACCAGGACCTCTTAAATACCTAAGGTATTTAGAAGGTCTTGGTTCTACTCGACGAAGTGTAGTCAATTGATAAATATGATTACTGTAAATTTTCTAGTTTTTAAATACAAATTGTATATAAAGTTATTTATATAAAAATAATCAAGTCATTGCACAATATGAACTATACCTAATTGTATATATAAGCAATAAGATTGGATAAACATTTTCAACGGAAATAAGAGAAAAATGCGTCTGCAAAATACTTTGAAGCACAAAACATTTCTTTTCTTTTTTCTCAAAGTGTAATCTGAGTCATAATTCATTATATCATGATTAAATTATGAATATCTTTGTCCATGCATACTTCTAAACTGAAGACAACGAAGGAAATTGTAGAAATCAGATTAAAATTTGAAAGCAACGAGAAATAAAATTGAACAAAATTAAGTATTTTATGAGTTATGATTTTTCCCATTTACCAAATAGATAAGTATTGACTGCTGATCATATACAAATTTGTCTTTAGTTATTGGTTAATCAGGTTAAAAATAATATTATCTCGTAAACAAAAAGAAAGGCTTTGACAACTTTGAAGAAGCAGCATAGACTAACCTATTCTGGCACATCTTTCAAATACTAGTACACCTATAAATAAATTTTAATACTGGGACATATTCTGGTACACCTATCTGGTAAATACAAAAGAAATAATACAATCTTCAGATAAATGTTAATCACAGTACTCACAGTACTTCAATTGTTTTAATTCATGCACAACATGTTTCGACTATTAATAGCCATTTTCAAATGCAAATTCAATAATGAATAAAAACAATTGAAGTGTACTGTGATTAACATTTGAAACAGTAATAAAGTAGCCCTAGAATGAAGGGAACATTAATCTTCAGATGGTCTTAACTGCAGCTTCAACGCTGTCAAAGCCGTCTTTTGTGGGCGACTGATACGCCAAAATTGTCAAACAGAATGAGAATTGAACCCATAAAATTACTATTATCGACTACTGTATTCCAGAGGAAATAAAATTAAATCAAAGTTTGGAACTAGTTCTAAAGTTTTGAATGCATAAAGAAGTTACAACTATTAATTACTGTATTCTCTTGAAAATAGTATTGAATCTACCCCTTATACTAAAGGGTGATTCAAAAAGAGCGCCGGTTTGAATACATCAAATTAGGAGATTTATGCAAACAGAAAAATGAAAATGAAATAATACTTCAATATCTTCATCTGACACCCCGATTCAATGTATGAAGAATTATGTCATGCATGTTTCCTTCTCTACGACGCTGGTACTCATCAACTCTATTCATGTAATCCACTATTGTAGTATGGTTGAGCAAAGAAGACATTCTGGAAAGATGGGAAAATGACTCCAACTGAGATAATATTAGTTCAAAAATTATAAACTTGGTCTCAAATTGTAGGAAACATTCCGATCTATTGATTAAGATCAAGTTTATAATTTTTAAACCAATATTGACTGAGTTGACGTCATTTTCACATCTTGCTAGCATGTATCCAGACTATAGTCGTGACTTACATGAACATAGTTGATGCGTGACAGCGCAGTAGAGAAGGACACATCTTTAAAATAATTTTTCATACATTGAATCGGAAAGTCAGATGAGCATTTTGACGTATTTACTTTCAGTTTTTCATTAAAATAACCCTCTCAATTTGATATACTGTATTAAAACTCGCGCTCTTTTTGAATCACCCTATATATAGCCTCAATGTTACTGACTGACTAGCATTGGATTGAAGTTTCTAACTATTACTCACCCGGGTATTTTAATTCCGTTGTTCCAACGGAAACGAAGTTCTTGACAGAACTCGTACCAGAGATGAGCAGCCGCCTTGGTGCCGCCCAGTGTGTGCACAGCGTGAGCCATCACCACCGCCAACCTCCACACAAGGCCATCAATCGGCGCACTTTTAAAACCGCTGCCGATTGTAGTTTCAGCCTGCAAATATACACCAAAATGTATTCAAATACTGATAAGAAATTTATGTGTAATATTCTACAATGAGAATAGCTTTCTTCTTCATTTCATGTCATATTTCTTCCTTAGCTATTAAGGAAAAACCGCAATAATACGAAAAAATATTGCATGATAGTAAAAATGATGAAATGAAATGCCTCAACTTCTTCCTCAGTTATTGAAAACTGTAATTATACGCATGAAGTATAGGTATAACATAATAGTAACTTATGTTGAGAAAATAATGAGATAGAATACCTTATCAAATAGTCTGCATTACATAATATCAATGTTCAAATCACAATACATTTTTGATTTGTTTCATCATAAGGCCCATTCTACACGGGCGTAGGAAACTCGGCGTTAACGTCGCGTCGGCAACGCGTGCTCGACAGAACACATTGTGTTAAATGGGCTTGTCTACACGAGCGAAATAATCACGCGTTTTCACAGCGTCAGCGGGCGTCAACGCGTTGCCAACGTCGAGGTCGGCGTTAGCTGGGCGTTAGCAACGCGTTGAGAACGCGTGATTATTTCGCTCGTGTAGACAAGACCATTCAACACAATGTGTTCTGTTGAGCGCGCGTTGATCAGCTGGGTTTTGTATCACTTTTTCTAGGTTAGGTTCATCAGCCATTTTGATTTTCTCTTCACGCGTTTGCTACGCCTCGTGTAGTTTGCAAAAAATTTTGACGCGTTAACGCGACGTTAACGCCGCGTTTCCTACGCCCGTGTAGAATGGGCCTAAGAGTGATCTTAGCTTGGAGTTTTGCAACACTTTGATCATACGTAAAGAAAAAAAAAGATTTAATAAGGTCCATAAGGAAAAGCGAGCATGGTTGATAAATTTAGGAAGAAGACAAGAGAAATATATTTATTGAGAAATATTGCAAAATGGGCTAATAAAATATTACATCAAAGTATACTTGATCTTCAAAGCACAATATATATTATGAATATTATGATTATAGATCGAAGATTTATATCACTCTTATAAAATGGCAACTTATTGCAATAAGTCCACTTACAGAGTCTTCAGGTATTAGTTTTGAAGTAATCATAAAAGTATTTTTAGCATTGATTGGCATCAGGTTTTCCTTTGACCATTCAATAAGATTATTGATATACTTCCGCAACGATAGTGAGTCAACTCAATTCCGGACTTTATTTTCTTGAAGATCTTGAGATCATCAACATACAGTATTGCCTCAAACTTTACATTATTGATAACATCATTATATGATGAACAGTAAAGAATCAAGGTTTCCAATCTTTCAACAATTGTAGGATCCGCTTTTGAAGATTGTAGTAACAGTTATCTCAAGCTTTCCAATGTGAGTTATCAATGGTGTAAAAGTCATGAGAACTATATTTTATTTACTATATAGAAAACAAAGAGGCCAATAATTTAGACAAAATATACACAAATAATAACATATACTGTATATTACATAACATCAATCAATTGAAAATTATGTTTGTTAAGCAAGACTAGTCTAGTGTCTATAGATGTAACTTTGATACTTATTTTAGTTCGTAGGCGTTCTCAACTATGTCATTGAATATTTAATAAGCAATTGGAAAATAGATTAAGATACGCAAGAGAACGGTACGCAAGCATTCTCGTAGTTGTCACCACCATCTGCGTTCAAAAACCGGGGGTAACTATTCTACATGGGCATGAACTATCTACAATGTAATGATTCATCCATCAATGATAAAATAAATTTCCTTAACACAACTGCAGGAATTTATTGTCAAGGATATAAGTGGATCAATGAAAATGCTCCATGGAATGCACGTACTATATGTTTCTTGTGCGATTTTAATCAGAAGCAAGCTACTAGTGTAATTCAATTATCATGTCAACGGCGAATAACATAACTCTACGAAACAATAGAAGATTATATCATAATTATCTATAAATTGATCATTGATCATCAAAAAAGTACCAGAATCATGATACTTTCTGTTGGTATTGGGACAAAAATTCCAAAAATCAAGTTGAAGTGTGAGAAGCTTGGAATTATTGCCTTTGAACACAAATCTTTTATTGTACATTAAGCTTTGTCATTGGCCATCAAACAGTATAAAATACAAATAGCATGGTACACGTGAGTAGCCTAAATTGATTCTTATATAGGCTTGTGTACAAATGATCGATTATCTATTGCATGTTGTGATCTGTTCTTATCAATTAAATGTAGGGATAGGCCTATATATTTGAAAGTGTAAATGATTAAAAATAATATTTCAATCTCAATTTGGGAGAAAATATACTTAAAATGAGATCTCTTACCATGTTCGGTTCTCTATTCATTGCATTCCCAATTGTTTCTGGATATGGACTTCTCTGTAAAATATAAATGAATTGGTCACAATCGTAATGTACAAGATATTTGATTATTAAGAGCAACTGGATTATTCTTAAGGTAAACCTATTATATGATTGAATATGTTCAGAACGTTGAACCAGAGATAATAATTAACAGAATAATTAAAATGGGATACAAGTTAAATTTACTATAGAATTCATGAAAAATGTAGCTTAGCCTATGAAAGTTCTGAATTCATGATTTTCTGAAATAGTTCTAACCGTTGGTTACTTGCGCAACAATCGATATCTTCTTGAAAATATATTATTAACAAATGTTAATTTTTCCAATAATATAGAAATCATTATCTCTTGATTTGTTTATTGAATAGATTCATTCATACTAGATATTTCATTTTCTGATCCATCACGACGAAATTACATTACTATATTATTGGACAAATGATCAATTTATAATATTACTAGTCTACTCGTGACTCATTGCCTAAATTATTAATTTCGGAAATGAAGCCCAATATGTGCATGCTTCGGTTGCTAAAGAAAATAATATACAGAAAAAATGCCAGTGGATATTCCAGTCAAAGTTGTGGATGATAATAGATACGTGATTGGATGGTGAAGAGTAATGAAATTATTAATTTGAAGAATTAACAATTCTTTCCAATAATAGATGATAATAAGTTCTTTCCAATGATGAAAAACATTTTTCAATCCATAAACATGCCTTTTATGAACAAATCCATCGAATTCTGGAATAAGATAACCGTGAGATTACCATAAGATTAATGTGTTTCATCAATTACTGGAGAACATACGAACAATTTTCTGTCGAAAGTTGCTCAAAGAAACCATTATAAATGTTGATTGAGAAATTATATTACTCGGTGGAAAGACTATAATGCTGATGGCTTCCAAGATTTGGATATTGTAACTTTAAAATGCGTTTCAAAACATATTCTGTGTTTGGCAATGTTTTATTTTTGAAAAGGTCTATATAATATTAGTATTATATTCAAATGTGACAAATTTCCCATCAAATAGGATTATTCACAAGTATTGATGTGATGTAATGATGATGATAAATGAATAAATGTGAGGCTTGTTATGCCTCAAATTAGTGGAATTGTGCAGTCATTCTACTCTAAAAAAATTATCTCACCACACTATCTTGAGAATTATCAGCATCAGGAAATAAGAAATAGAGTATTGGCATAAGCATATCGTTGGAGATGGGGCCCCGTGACGATTTGTCTCTTCTGGAATGTCCAAAGCTCTGGCCAATCACTTTTCCAATACTGGGTACTTTCGATTCAGTCAGCACGTCGAATGGCGTTGTTAATGTTGGACCTGCAAATGAAATAATTTTTCAATAACTTTATTCAGAGCCAAAGTTGTAGAACGAAATCAGTTTGCAATCTAAGGTAAAAACGAATTGAAAATATTATCATAGCATTATAAAATATATTACTGAAACATGTGAATTCAATTCAGTTGCTTCTTTTTTACAGAATAGGGAGATTCTAATCCACATAAACAAATTAATATCATGTCATGAGCGAATAGATTGCTAAAACGTATTAGTTTGAATCTCCTTTTCATGTAAGTACTATTCTGATTTCCACAGTTACAAATCTCCCTGAAAAGACATATTAAGTTGAATTACTTAATTGAGTTTCCTTCAGGATCAAATGTGAAGCTAATCAAATTTATTTAAAGCTGCCATCCACCAACATAAAAGATAACTTAACGCATGCAATTACTAGACTGAAGCAGTTAAAATCTATCTTGATGAGTCGATTATGATAAATAATCGATCTCACAAAAAAACATACCAGAGTCATGTTGCATGAAATCTCCCAGAAATTCGTGCATTGAATGTTGACTTCGACACAGTTCCAGAATTTCGAACATGTACTCTGAGAGTAGGCAGGCAGGCTCATCGACCATTCTAGCAGACAGAAACCAATTAGTGGCTCTGAGTGGTTCGAGGTCTGAGTAGGCCTGGCTATCGACCAAAGCCGTTTCCAAGAACTCTGGCCATACTGCGTGGAGCATAAGCTCACTAGAAGTAAAAAAGAAAACTGTTATTTGGAAGTAGTCAAAATAGACAGCACATGATGTGCGAATTAAATAAATAATTAAGTGACTGGATGTAACGGTAAGACGTTGAACTAGAATTATTGCAAAATTATCTAAGAAATACCAAATTATGTCCAAAATTATCACCGTGACAACATGAGAATAAAATATGCTGAAAACCAGATAATGTCAATAATATAATTTATTGATTTTTCATGTTCTCAATATAACAGCAAAAATGTAAGCTCAGTTTAATATAAAACATCAAATAAAATATTATAACAACATAGCAAATGAAACGCTGTGATGAAAATTAAGTAAGATGGAAATAAATAAGATATGGCCGAGTGGACTGGGGCGTTACAACCTTCAGTTCGCTAGCGCTACCCGGTCGTGGGTTTCTACCATGGTCGTTTCCCACCTCATAAATCATCCCCTCGCACAAGTAAAATTGAATACATATGTGGGCATCATCCGCAGCAAAAAAAACGGCAAACATTTTATAAGTGCGCATTGACACCAGCCATAAATGTATCTGTATTGAATTTGTAGTAATAGTAAAAGTAGAATAGAATAGGGAACTTTATTGAAAAAATATCTAAGGTCATTAGTTTCGATAGGTAGAGAGTAATAATGCATACGCAATATTAAAAATACAATATATTACATTGAGGTTCAAATAAAAGTATTAATAAAGAAAAAAACTAAAGAGAAGATTTTAAGGCAGATGTCTTACCTATTACTTACACCACCAGTATCCTATGATAGTTTGTCACTATATTGTCGAGTTACTATAACTTTATGCCTTCATTTTCCTAGTTAACACATAGGACTAGTTGAATATTCCTAGTCTACTCAAGTAGAATGTACGTTGGCCTATTACTGTATTAATCTACTCAAGCAATTGCAAATGTATTGAAATAACTGGAGACTGATCATTATTACAATTGCGAGTAGAAAACTATTGGAAAATAGTAAAATAAGAAATAATAGATTATATCGAACAATACAACAATATAATTGAATGCATTATTTCATGAATATATGTAATTATTTGGAGCGAATAATTTCAATTTTGGATGAACATTGGAAATCGGGATATTATTTGCAAAGTTGAATGAGAACGACCGTAGGATAATATTAAAAAAGTATAACAATACCTGACAGGTTCCATACTTGCACCAAAAGGCAAAGTTCCTAGCTCTTCAACGCCGACTTCTCCTTGAAGTAGTTCAAAATTGGGAGGCTCTTGGGACCAAGCATAGCTTGTCCAATCTGTGAGGCTGTAAGTGAATTTTGCAGATACTTTCACTGGCTCCCCCTCAGAGCCACTCATCATTCCCAACCGACTTTTGAAAACATTCAATAAACCTGCAAAAAAATGAAAAAGCGTTACCTCAGATTTCAGTCCGTATGACAATAAGGCATAGGATGAATTTAATAATGTTACAGAAATAGATCCTGTATTCAAGCGAAATGCATATGCCTGAAATGTATATAATGCATATATATGAAATGTATATACCATCGCGGTATAAAAATAAATAGGCTAATGTATTTCTAAAAACTCAGGTTATTTCATGACCATAATTTGTTGAATTTATACACTTGAAAAGACAAGCC
Organism: Sogatella furcifera; assembly: GCA_017141385.1. Taxonomy (NCBI): domain Eukaryota; kingdom Metazoa; phylum Arthropoda; class Insecta; order Hemiptera; family Delphacidae; genus Sogatella; species Sogatella furcifera. The sequence goes on from CM029547.1 coordinate 30,769,101, forward strand.
TACATGATTATAATTCAGCAATAACCACGAGTCTTTTTTTCAATTGATAAAAGAACTACCTATAATAAAGGATTTATATAAAGAAATAAAGATGTTATCTTACATAAATATACATAATCAACTATTTACGTTTCAAGTAGGCCAGTTGCAATTTATAATTATTGTAGGCCACTACAATTTAAGTAAAAGAACTGAAGAAATTGAATCGAGCTCGACAAAAGCTAGTTTAAATGGATTCAAACCATTTTAAATGTATGGGTGTATATAGACTGCTCAATTTTCAAGAGTTTGCGCTAATAATATAAAAAAATCAAGATTTTTTACATATTTGTCGATCTTTGAGAAAATTGTGCGAAAATATGCTACTGATATTATTGTTAAATTCTCATTACTTCCTTCTCTTTAAATTATTTTAGACGCAAAGTCACTGTTGGCTTATAATTTTATATGATCACTTTATAAAGTAAGATAACTATGTCGAGAATCGAAGTGTGTCATAAAACATATGATTGATAGAAAATATTACTATTTTATAGTCAGATATTGTTGGATAACTGTTTGGATGATTGAGATTTTACCAGTTAGATGTTTGCAGTCCTGCGGAACTTTCTTCAAGTGCACCATTTCAAAATCGGCTCTGATGCCCCTTCCTTCACACAAACCCAAGTGAAAGTTTCTCCAAGGTTCAAGAGCTTGAATGAATACAGGTACTTCACTGCAAAACATCAGTTAAAGGATCATTATTTGAAAAGTTATGCGGACAGGAAATAACGTCACATCTGATATAGGCCACATATATGAGTACCAAACATTTTTTGCACCGATGAAATTAATATAATTTGTTACCTTAGATAGGCCTAAGGTAACTTTTAGGAAAATATTTTTGCTTTGTCAATATTTTGATACATAATAGGCTATCTACTAAGCTAATGTTGAAATTTGTAATATCTACGTTCAAATAAGATGCACAAATGAATAAGAGTAAAGGCAAATGATTTTATTTTTATGATTTTATCATATGTTGTTATATATTATTATGTAACTATATTTAATTATATCTGACAATTTACCTATCAAACGGGAATATTCCCGGAAATTGATGCTATGTAATGATGATTAATAAATAAATGATTAGTCCGTCAGAGAATAATAAATTACCATTAAAGTCCGGGTTCGTACTGTCAATCTATCAGTACCCTAGTGAAATTAAACCTATTGAAGTGGAGCGGGGATATTTCTAGTGGGAGAGATCTTATGGATTGAGAATATTTCCATGGCCAAGAAATTTTGGGAATTTATAAAATTCAGTGCACAGCACTTGTTGTGGTGTGTTGGGCCTACCCTGTTGTGAATTGGTCTCTGTTAGCCTACTTCAATACAAAAACCGTCTCACTCGTTTGGAGCGAACATTTTTAAGTGTGTGTTGGGTCGACTCGTTGGGCCCGCTCTAAACGGCAAGAATTCATGACTCTAGTCATCTAGAGAGAATTAGTATACATTTCGGGACATTCCATACCCTAAAAATGCATACTTGAACTCTAGAAATGGCAAAGTTATTACTCTGACTTTGTTGTAGGCTTGAATGAGCTATAATCAATTTGAATGAATGAATTTCCATTATATTGAATAATTTTTTTCAATTAAGTTATTTCATTATTTTAAATAATGAATTTTCAGCGGTTATAACTTACAGGCCTATATCAGTTATAACAAGTAATGCAGTGAAATTATCAACTTATGAAATCAATTCTTATAACATTGTTCTTACCAGGAGCAGTTATTTACTGCTATGCAGATGGAGCTTAGGAGGATTTTTATCTTGCTTTCTTCGGCTATATATTTGGCCATTGCAGAGGCGCTAGGGTTGATAACAATGAATTCTCTCAAACTGTACAGTCTAGCAAGTACATGTGGATGCGAGGTGTTATCGTTGTAGACAACAGGGATGAAATCATTATCAATGTGCATCATATCCTCCAGAGCTTGCAATCTAACGTTTTCGTCGTCATTATCGCGTAAATTTTCAGTTTCTTGTGTTTCCTCATCATCTTCATCAGTGAAAGAATATCTTGTCATTGAAAATTGGAAATCTGAAAGTAAAAGAGTCGATGATAAACGCTTTATTATAATCATTGGATGATAATAATGTTAACTCAATAATGAAGATAATTTTTTTAAATTATGTGTACGTGCTTACTTGCTTACTTAAGAAACGCACGTGCGTAATCCATCAAACTTAAATTTGATAGAATAATATATTACGCTTCAAGCACAGGAAGTTTTTGTTGACGGTGTGATAATAATACAGGAGTTTAAATGGAAAACAAAGTAAGTGCCAAAAAGTAAATTTTTCAGGAGCGGCCAAACACCGATATAATGGGAATTGGCACTCATTTATTGTTCTCTACCACAGCAACACTGTCCAGTGTCCAGTCATTCGGCTGGTGGCACTTACATCGTTCTCCACCACAATCAGCATTACTTAGGTAGCGCCCCGCATGGCTCTTACCCCTGTAACCCCTAGCGACATCTTTCGAATTCAATATTTACCAACAAAAATCTCATTTTTCACAATTTTGACACTTACATGGTTTTCCATTTGAACTCCTCAATTTCCCGGGCGAGGCCCTTGGGAATTATCCGATTACCATAAACATCTTTATGTGAGAGTCGCGTATCACGATAATTTTCACCACACTACGGGCCTGTTGATTTAAATTTAGGCCTATAAAAAATAATCGAATAAGAATTCCTTACGGCGATCTCTGCGATTTGAACTGAATTAAGTTAAAGAGGCTGGTGATAGTGCATTGTCACCCGATCAAGCTGACGGGTAGGTCACTACTAGTAGGTCATGTGACTTCTTTCCGTACACTAGTTCGGAAAGACTGTCTTAACTGCAAATGAAGCTTTTCCAATCTCCTGAGGAATTGCATTCTGTACAGTGTGGCAAAAAATGGCATTCTATTATTCTTTAAGCTTTTCAAATATTGGCTATATGGTGCGATTTTTCAAAAAAAAAACGTTTCTATTTCAGCCTACTTATTTAAAGAGAGAGTGACAAGATTTAAATACAGGAAAATCTCTTAAAAGTTAGGCTATTTTCATAATCCAGTAAGGCGGTACTTATAGTCTGCGCAAAGTTATGAGCATTTGTCAAGATAGCTTGAAAGTATCCATTATAGTTGAGTATGTTGGAAGCTCTTCCACTGTATACACACAAGCTCACCCAAATGACCACTCTATGCATTCAAATAAGAAGCCGACAATTTTGGCAAAACCATATAACCAGTTTCAATAAGTTAGGTGTGATAAGGATTACACCTTCATGCTTCAACTGTAAAAGGACCAGATACTGCCAATAAAAGAGCCCCTTTTCTGTTCGATAATTAACTCTGCTGCTGGTTGATCGAATTGGTTTTGTATTTTGTGTCAGTTTTTTTCTGAGCACTTTTCAAATGTTTCAACTTCTTGAAGATTAAATAAGTAAGTTAGTTGTTGATAGTGGAGTGTCTTTCTCTTTTTTCATGGTTAGTCTAGGCCTGGAGAAAAGTAAACTGCTGCCAGTCTTATAAGTTATTTTGAAGATCTACATTCTATAGGTGTACCTACCGAAGAATAAATATTCTTCCAAGCTCAAAAATCTAGCACAACCTACGTGATAGGAACATTTCAGTAATACGTAAGTTGCATACTTATAACTTATTCAAACTGCTTTAGGATTGGGAAACGCCTTAGTGGTGGCCCGTTGTAGGTCGGTCCTGGAGCAGTTTTAATCTGATCCTAATAATTGATGAAGCCTACCTAGATCTAGTCTTTCCAAGCAAAGAAGACATTCTGTCAAGATGAAGAAATGACTCCAGCTCGATCAATGTTTCAAAAATTGTAAAAATTTGTAGGCTATCTTGCTAGAATGCCCTCTTTGCTTGGACAGAAAATATACGTAGCATGTTGCCTACGCTAAGAAGAGGCTACAAACCAAAATATGATCTGTTATCTGTTATGCATATTACGAGAATAGGAAATAAGAGTTTTAACATTTAAATTTTGCTGCGAATTCTAGTTTCCCATGGTTTGAGTTGAGTGGTAAATTTTACTTAGTTAGCTAGTTAGTTTTACAGATCTAAATACTCATAAGTCTTACGTTAGCAAGGTAAATATTGTATAACTTATTTGTAAATAAATAACTCTTCTCACCAGCAAACATTATGTTTTCACATTTTGATATCCAGTTCCTACTGGACAACTGGCCTGGCTTGAGTGGTTTCAACAAATTGGCATTGTTGGAGCTAAGTTTCCATTCGTGAATTATTTCTTCCAATCTGGCAATGAATATTTCCCACTCTGAGGCTGTAGTAAAATCACAGTGATAGACGTCTTCGTCAAGATCTTCCTGTAATGTATGTGAAGACATGTCAGCTTAGTAAAACTTATCAAGCATCAACAATAAATTTCTCACATCAACAAAGGTTTGATATGATTTAATGCTCCTGGAAAACGAAAATAGTATCCTAGCCTTTGTTGAAACACGAATGCGAAATAAATTTGTGGGTTATGTTATGAAACTTCCTCGCATATCATTACCACAGAGTAGAGTAGATAGACTTGACAGCGCGAGATTAGACACAGTTTTAAATGGAAGTCATGGGACGGGGCAACTCACTATTTCGACAACTCGCTGTTTATCCAAAAACACCGAACTGTCGCTGGGGAGGTGACTCGCTGTTTGGACAACTGCGTGTTTTTTTAGAAATAGCGAAATCACGTTTTGGCTATTGCAGCTCGGCAGGCCAGGTCAGGCAACTGGCTGTTTCGTGCCACAGTCCGCCATCAATAAAACTCATCTGTCTAGGAGGGGCATGCAAACTTTGACGCTAGTCTGATACCTGATATACTTCGACGCAAGTCTATGCAGCTCAGTCAATATTGGTTCGAGAATCATGAATTTGATTTCAAATTATTGTGGGGAACATTGTGATCTATAAAAAACTCGGTGAATATTGGTTCGAGAATTTGATGTTTTAATGCAAGTTTGGCATATATCTTATATTTCCAATTAATCGTTGATAAGCCATGTATGCTAAGCAGGCTAGAAAGTCTGGAAAAAAGCTTAAATTATAGGCTTAGAAAATAATAGGGTTAAATTCTGCTAATTCTTGACATCGAATATATTTTTTCGAGAAGTAGGCCTATCTATCATTCCCAGTTTTGTACACGAACATGACCTCTTTTCACATCTCTTCCCTCAAGTTACCGTATGTCATTACAGTAATGAGTAATCTGTAATTGAGAGATCAATTAGACCATCAATATATGGTCCACTACATAGTTTGTATTATTAGGTACCTATATATTATACGGTAGGCCTATTAAATAGAAGATTTTGTATACTGTAGATGATGGAAACAAGTGTACTCAGTTTCTTCTCCTATCTCTTGGTCTACATACAGCACTTTGTGCCTGAGCAGTGTGTGTGGTAGCAATCTGATCCAGAATTTGTTGCAAATTGTTTCTGATAACTTACTTGCAACTCACATAATAAATGAGCATCATTTTCAAGTCATTATTGTATTTTTTCACTTTTACCCAATTGGAAAAGGATAGCAAATTTAATTGGGAGAAGACAAAACATTCAGGCCAAGGATTGACAAAATTTAATATTTACACAACTCAAGATAGGCATACAATATTTATAAAAAATTGCAGAATCATTTTAGATAAACTTAATTGTACTATTAGGCAATTTATCATTTTATTCCACTAGTGTACTGTATAGGTCCTGCATACAACATTATAGTCTTTTATTATCTTCCTCCCTGCACACAGACAAATTATCCATGCGGTGAGAATAATCATATTATCTAAGTACTTATATTTTTGGGAATATATAATTTTTTATTAATAAACAATTTTGAATTTGAATTTTGCGAGATTAATGAATTAATTGCTTCATTGATTGAATCTTAACACATTCATACTTATCTTGGATATCGCGGATTGAAACAGCAATAACCACTGAGCATAATGTGAAAAAATAAATTCTATGTACAGAATATCAGGTTTTAAGCTTGCAGAATGTAACCCTCAAAGCGCGTGTGGGCAGACTATACCCTTTTCCCTCAAAAACATAGACGAACTCCAGCATGTAAGTGGCCCCAAACAATTTTTTTTTAATTCCACTATGAATACTCTTGTTTTGTCCCCTCTTTGCAATACCTACATCATTCCAAATCACAGTTACAAAAATGATCTCCTGAGCTCTTGTGCCCCTGGTCAACTGTGCATCTTGCCCACTTATAGAAATGGGCCTGCATAAGTCTGTCCAAACAAGGAAGACCCTCTGGCAAGATGAGAAAATGACTTAAAAAAATATTGATTTGGTCTCAAATTGTAGATTAGAACGTTTCCTACGATTAAGACCAAATCAATAATTTTTTAATCAATATTGACCGAGATGGAGTAATTTTCTTGCCATTTTGCCAGAGGGTCATCTTTGCTTGTACCAGTGGCGTAAATAGCACCCCCGCAGCCCCCGCAGTGCGGGGGGGCGCAGGCTTCTGGGGGCGCCACTTTAAAAATGTAATTGACTGCAAAGAAATGTATTTTTATTAGAATTAAATTTTTAAAAATTAATAATAATTGAATAATTTTCTAATGAATTTATATTTTTAAATCTTTTTATATTTTAATTCAGACTTGTTATACATAACTTGAAAATATAGTCCTAGAGTACAGTGTTCTTAAAACTTTTTTCCCCTGACCCAACTTTTACGATTTGATAAACAAGACAGAATATACAGAGTGTTTCAGGAGGAATGTGGAATACTTCTCAGGCTGATTCCTTACACCAAGTAGACAAAAAGTTCCATGGGAAAAACCCCCCAAAAACGCTTTGTTACCAAGATAACAATGGCGGAAAATCGAGATTTTTCAAAAGATATTAATTTTTTGGTGGCTTTACTCAGGTTCTTAAATAATCGATTCCCATGTAAATTTAGCTTGGGAATTCAATGAACCCACTCGGCTTGCGGGGGGCGCTCAATGGCTTAGTTACGCCACTGGCTTGTACATACTATACTATCTTTGCTAATATTGCCATATTGTTCTCCCAGGAAGAAGAAGCAGTTTCTGTAACTATGGAATTTTTATCTATGACAAATGAGACCCTTTTCATTCTTCTCAAAGAATAATGTGTGGTTGGAATTAGAAAGTTCTGGTTCGGTCAATAGGCTGGATTTAGTAATTATTCAGGCAGAAGATCAAGGGTTGCCGCCGGGTATTGTTAACTCCACTTGAAGGAGAACTAGAGGTAACTGACAAATAATATTGTAGAACAGTCAAGAGAGAGTGAGCGCGTGTGGCAAAAAGAGTGAGTGAGAGTGTATCAGTAGGGATAATGAAGTGACAGAGCGAACGGCAGAGAATAGAGAATACAAATAATTCTTCTCTGTCTTTGTTTATTTTGTTTTCGCCACTTGAACATGATTTTCTAGAAACAGATGCGACAGCTAACCATCATTGAGTGTCTCTTGCCTACACACACATTATGACTATCTTTTTCTTTACTAACAAAAAGCTTTGTCTTGCCAATTTCTCAAGTACAGAACAATTCTATATTGAGGGACACAAATTATTGGTACGTTTCCTAGTAAAGTTAATATCACTATTTGGGGCTGATGCCGATTTCTTCCTCAATAGATTATTTCTATTTGATTGATTTGTGTACTTGGCAAGAGAAACCTAGAGAGGAAAAATGTAAATGTGAAAAATGAAGATGAGAAACATCAAGTGAAAGAAACTTAGTACAAAAGTAATTGATTATAGAGAACAAAAGGACAATCATCTATGTAGTGGAGAAATTAAAATAACTCATAAATACATACTATCAAATATTCATATACAGTATTATCCAATATGATTCTATTAATAATTCGAGGGATTGAAACATTAGGGTTCTAAATGCCAAATCCTCAACTTTTCAAGAGAGCAGAATTTCAAATTGGGTACTGCAGTAAATGAAGGGAATGATATTAAAATATTCAATGTGTGTTTTTATGAATTTTCGTACTCTAAATAGATAAAAAATATGTCAAACATTTTTTAAAGTTATCATTATGTAGGATGTAGGTAAAAAATTACTTTTAAAATTATGGTGGAACCTTGTTGCTCTAATGCCAATGCCACGTTTACACCAAATTGTTAATAACTTTTTTGAATAACGTATTTGACCGAACGTAAGTGAGGTCTAGATTCAAGACAACAATTTTGCATTTCTCTTTATGTTTGTTTGTTCCGCATTTACAACAAAATGCGGCAATAGATTCTAATGAAATTTGACAGGAATGTTCCTCTTGAAATTGCGCGTTGATGTATATGTAAGGTTTCTTGAAATATTGCATTTTAAGGATAATATGAAAGGAAAAGGTACTACTTCCATACTAAAATATTATATTATATACATTCATACTTCTAAACATAGGAGAGCTCACACTATAGAATTATTCATGCTTAACCAGCTTATTATTACTTGCATGCAATGACGCATGCAATTAATGAAACTCAACAGAATAATAATCAAACCCTTCATGAATAATGCCCCATCCATGGGTGACTTCGTGAGGTCCACTATTCACAGAACTACTAGTATATTATTATAACTAACTCACTATAAAAAAGTTATTAACATTCTGGTGTAAACGTGGCTGTGGCGTAGTTAAATTCAACAATGTTCCATCTTAAAGCTGGAACCATGATGATCTGGTAAATCACTTTCTCATTAGAACACGGTTCTTGTTCTTAGATATAGGACCTTTATGATTCGAGATTGATTTGATTTGTTATGCATTAAAATTCTATCAATTGATTAAAACCTTATTGGATTTTGTCTGATCTATCACAAATGATCCATTAAAGTAAATTTTATTACAAAAACAATAAATTGTATAAGATAAATTTATTCATAAATTTTAATAAAACCTATTTACAAATTAATATACCTAGTAATTTGAATTCTAATATTTGTATTTAATGATAAAACAATGAACAAATTTCAAGACTATAATTTAATAGAATATGCTGATAATGAATAACTTTTTTATTATATTATTGTTATCTTTTATTACTATTTATATTATGCCCATCAATATCAAGCATTCGAAGTAGTATATTATCTTCATCAATAATGTCCATAATGAACAAAAAGTAGAGCAGAATAAAATGAAGAGAAGCTAAACTCTTGACGTACCATAGGCCTATCACAACCATCATGTTCTCAGTATGAAAGAGTAAAATTTCAACAACAAGGTTCCATGTAGCACATAGAACTTTGTTGAATTTTATGTTGAGGCTTCCTAGATCAATATGATTCCAAGTACAAAATGGAACCTTCTTGAATTTTGCATTTGGTATTTTGGACATAGAACCTAATTGTTTTGCTTTATAAAAAACTACTTATAATTCGCAACTGAAACTTTGAAAAACATCTGCTAGAAGTAAAATAGAACCATAATGCATTAAAATCTCAATTTGTGAAAAATATCAGTTAGAACCACGGAAACTAGAATACACGGTAGGTATCATAAGCCTGATGCACAGAAGATTGATAGTATTATGCCGTTTCTGGAGCCCCCAAAAAATAGTTGATTACGTTACCATAGAAGCGTCAGTATTCAATTTCCTGTGATTCAATTTTTTATAACGTTTTTTGTGGGCTTCAGAAACGTCATAACTATAGAGACAGTATATAATAATCATAGTGTGGACATTGACAGTGTCACTTTTGATTGGTCAGCTCGGTCAATTCCACCATAGTTTTGCAAACTCTCATAAATCCGCGTATCAACAGTGCAAGGGATGTGCCGCAAATGTCTTGCGGTGTGTTGATACTTGTGCAACTGGAACGCAGTCGATCAGCTGTGGCCAATCATATCTCTTGCTATTGAATTTAAAGGATAAAATAAGGATTCTTAATTCTTTAATTTATAAAAAATCCAGAATTTCTCGATTTTTAAATAAATTAGTGGTTTGACAACATTTTGTCTTTTCATTTAACATAGATAACTACCACAATATTAACTTCACTACTACTCAAAAAGTAGAGCATTCTACAATTTTTTAAACTAGAGAGGAGTAATAGCATAGAGTAACTAGCACAATAGGCCTATTCTTAATTCTTATTGTCTTTGATAGAACATTATGTAGAACCAACCCCTACCAAGCTTTTACATTATTTCTTATTATGAGTATATGTATAATGTTCTTAGACATTATTTTCTATGAGATAAGAAAATAAATTTACCAGGAAAATCTCTGAAGTAAGTTACTCTTACTCTAATAGTCTAATTGATGGTAAACACGTTGCTGTATTCAATTTTACTGATTTTCAAAGCTGAGAATGGTGCTCAGAATCTTATTAAAAGACTTTGTTCTTGTCATATACAGGATTAATCACTAAATGATAGTTACGGCTAAAAATAATTAAAATGATAGGCTATTCTTCCATTAACAAATTGACTGTAGGAAAGAGAGGAAGACTCTGCAATCATACAATAGTAGAAATCGCTGAAAAGACAAAAAAGCAAGAGTTATATTTAATTTAAGATATTCAATAATTTTAGAACTGATATCCATTTTATCAGTCACTAAACTCAATATTAACATTAGAACGGTATTGTACAAATTTGAGTTCAATATAGCCTTTAAAATATTATTTTTTCAAATTCAAATAGGCCTATATTGATAAACTCGAATTTTTTAAGTCAACTCCATTCTCCTAGTTGAAATTTCAAACTTCAAAGCTGACGTCTTTGCTATATCTAATCACTAATTACACTGAGTGATGATGATAAGTTTATTGGTTGAATTACACATATTTGTAACTTGGCTTCTTCTCCATCCATTGATAACACTCAACTTAAGGTTTTGATAGAGTTTATTAAGGTACTTTACATTACATTATAATCAAATTACCTTGGCATTTATAATAAAATTAAAAATCAATCATAATCACAATTGAGATTACAGTCAAAAACTATTCAATCAAATAACCGTTTTCTCACTAAACCATCATCTTAAACTCATCAAATTAATAATAAATGACTACAACAAGTCCAGGAGGATTTTTGTAAATATTAGTGTGGCTTCAACATTGGTGTATTAGGTATTAAGTATATCAAGCCTCATGTTTTGAAATTTGTTCCTCTATAACAACATATATAGGCTATGATATGGTGATTTTAATCTTGAATATTATGTCATCATAGAGATAAATTCGTAAAAAGAGGCTTGATACATAATAGGCTACAATACCTCAATTGGAAGTCAGCTAACATCAAGTTATAAAAAATAACCACTTGGATTTTTATTTTTAAATAGCCTATAACTTTATTAACCATGCTATTGGATGCTAAATCATGGTACAAAAAGTCATTGAATCGCTTCCCCAGAATACTTTATACTTCAAAAAATAAATCCAAATGGCTTCTTGTGATGAGCATTTGCCATAATAATCGATAATACAGTACTATACATGAATAGATTGACGTGATAGACGTAAATAGGGATGTTGGAAAGTGGTGAGAGTAGAGGGGTAGGAGATGGTAGTTGACTACCAGACTCAATTAATATTGCAAAAACTAATGGATAAATGTATAACAAAAGTCATTTTCAAAACATAATAGCCAAAAACGTCGATATATTGCTTCGAGTTGCATTAGCTGGCTGTATGTGGAAGCCGCTGTATCCTATGTTCGGAAGAAGCATTGGCTGTATGTGGAGCTGGCCGTATCCGGATGCCACTGTATGTTGTTTGAAGGAGGAATCGTCTGTATGCGATATAGAGAGCTGCGGTTTTGAAATCGAGTCACCCGGAACTGGCTGTATGTGGATGTGTCTGTATCTACTGTTGGCGGTAGACCACGCAGAAGTGGATCATCGCAGACGACAGAATTAGAAAGCAGCGTGAACAAACTAGTGATTCACTTATTCAAACACTTATTAAAATATTTCATTGTTTCTAAAGAAAACTGTACTTGGTACTCGGATAACGTTTTATGTTATTAATTGATAAAACATTAGTGCACAATTCAGCTCACTTCCGAACAATAATTCCGAAAAACGAATATTCCGAAAGCTAGCCGTGTTGTAGGCCCATAGGGAAGGACGGCATTGCCATCTAGAGTAATTTTTTGATACTAGAGAGAGCGGTAAAGTTTGAAATTTTAACTAGCAGAATGAAGAAGTAAACTTGAAAGTAATAATTATTTGAATTTCAATAACTGACTGGAGCTTATCAATAATTATTACAACAAAATATTCAAGAGAACTTCTAAAAGAAACCCCTACAAAAGCAATTTAAAAAATAATTATTGTATTGAATATTATTATTATTATTATTATTATTATTATTATTATTATTATTATTATTATTATTATTATTATTATTATTATTATTATTATTATTATTATTATTAGTATGTTCTCAGATGAAAGTGAATAATATTTTCTGCATTATATTTTTGTATCAAGAATAGTCAATAGTAATATTACTACTGTATAATATGGTTAATAGTGACTAGTAATACTGGGTAACATTCAAAATATGTTTCTTTCTCAAAATATGTTTCTTTCATCCTTTCATTTATTAAATGAGCTGGCATACCATTCATCAAACATGCCTGGATATTTTCAGTAAAAACTTCAGATTATGAGAAATAATTACATTAATTTAGTAGCTCCCAAGTTCCAATGAAAAATAAAATGTAGAAATAACTTTGAAACATTCTACTTGATTACTTATTACTGTTTACTTACCAGTACTTGTTGTTTTGTATTCAAGATGTTGAGTTAAATCGTAGGTCCAACAAATAACCGTTTCAATAGAATATTGGTTCAATAAGATACAATAAAGATATAATCAACCTTTTTATAGTTCAACAATATAAAAGTGTTTGTGATATTATTGATACAGTACTTTTAGGTTAAAGGCTTTTTCATATTTTAATATTGTGTGTAGTGATGTGCGATATGCTGCATCGATACACTGGCCTGTATTCGCCCATCACTAATATTGTGGGCCATAAATTGAAGCATTTTTTGGTTTGTCGATGACACACTTACACGCCATCATACAGTGAGAGACATATAGCGAACGCCGCTTTTGAACAGATTTGGTTTCCGGCGCTCGCTATATCAATATAAATTACTCCTCTTTTTTGCATACAGTGAACTCCACTTTTGACCAGGATACAGTGGCCTCCTGTTTTCGACAGGATTCCTCCATATACAGAGGAATCCACATACAGCCAATTCCGCGTTCCCATTGCTTCAGATAGGCTTGAAAAGGTGATACCATAGAATAGGCAGTTTTTGTTGAATGTCATAGAATTTTTATTTTACGACTGTTCCCCCACCCTAGAGGTAAATTGAAAAATAAAAGGTGGAACTTGTTCAGAATGGATTGTACTTTCACCTCATATGTGAATTTTCTACATATCTCATCTGGTTTCAAGTTGTAGCAAGTTTAAGTGAGCAATTCTGACTTTTTCCATAGAAGCTCAAAAACTACTGCTTTTTTGACGGTTCATAGCTTGGCAGTCATTGATCCAAAGTTCGAATGTGACCACTCATTTTGTAGCTAAATTTGTTTTCTTCAATTTGTACTGGAACACATTTTTTGATAAACCGACTAGTTTTCACAAAAAAAAGAAAACCTCAAAGAAGTCACAAAATTTAATGGTTTTTTGGAATTTTGGGGGTGAAGCCATCCCCTGAGGAGTATGCAAATATTATATTCGAGTTCAGCGTCCTAATACCTATGAAACTGTCAAGAAAAAAACTTTTGCACCGCTTTCCTAAAACACCCGTCTGGACATATAGTCCGACCAAGCAAAGAAGAGCCTCTTTCATGATGTGAAAATGACTCCAGCTTGGTCAATATTTTTGAAAGAATTATAAATGTGGTCTCAATAGTAGATCAAATCGTTCCCTACAATTTGAGATCAAATTGATATTTTTTAAATCAATATTGACCAAGCTGGAGTCATTTTTACTTCATGCAAGTGGCTCTTCTTTGTTTGGTCAGACTATACCATTTGACTGGGCTACTCACTCGATTATGTCCCACTCACTTTCTTGACCCACTTAATAATTAGCGGGTTTTTCGTCGGTAATCTTTGACACGGTCTTGTATGGAGTGGGCGGCTAGCGGGGAAAATAGCGAGTTGCCGACAGGCAGCGCGATCACACAAAAACAGCGAGTCACCCGTCACAGAAAAATAGCGAGTCACCTCCCTGGCGACAGTTCGGTGTTTTGGCTGAAACAGCGAGTTGTCGAAATAGTGAATTTACCCAACCCGAAGTCATCAATCAAAGGAAACTCATGAGTCTCCATTATGATAGAAATAAGAGCAAGAAGGAACTATAAGTGATTTTAAAATTCTCATCTTGTTCAAATTACTTGTTCCTTCACTCATAATCTGTAATTTTTTTTTCAAGTAATTATTTGCCTCACTTTGAACTCTGTGACAGTTGACAAAGAATATCGATGTTTTTTGCTATATCGATATTTAAAACTAACGGTGTTTCAGTCCTAAAAATATCGAAAAATCATGTGAGGTGAGTTTGCACAGAAAAGGACAGTGTGCGAATTTTATCAACACCTACTAATACACATTCAAATTAGTGGGTGTTGATTTTATACACAAGATTTAGGCGTCTCATTTTACCCGTGCTAACAAATTTTTCAATAGACATAACAGAGCTTGATAAAAATTAAAAAAATATAATGTGTGTCAATTGCTATCCAAGATGTTGTACGGTATGCTCAACGTGTTTATGACTCACATGTTACATGAAATGGATATTATTTTACATTTTCGAAATTCTTATAAATATTCCTATATTTTTTACTACAGTTGGCTTAAAAATTTGGTGTTTTCATTCTACTGAGGATGGGCTCTACTTCCTTATAATCAGTCTCATTGTTGGGAATTCTCCAGACTCCATCCTTTTGATAACTCTTATTCATAATAGTTCTTATAGATTGTCTTTCTGTTTTGCTCACCTGATCTGTCTTATTCTCATTTCTGATTTGGAATAAAGTTTCACTTTCACATGCATAAAGTGCTTCTGGAAGCACTACACTATTATAATGGCGAATTTTTCATTTTATGGAAGATGTTGAGATGTTGAGCTCTTTTCATTTTCATTATTCAATTTGGCCACGTTCCGGTTTTCTTCAGTCTGCAGTGAATAATTTCGCCCAAGTACTTAAGTTGAGTTGTCAACCACTTTTATTTCTTGATTATTGATTCTTATCCTATTCATACAGAGAGGATCTATTCATAGCCTCCTTTAACATATTGAAGGAAGCTATATGATCTATTGCCATAATTTCAGTTTTCTCATGTGATATTTTCAAACCAATTTTCTGAGAAATTCTTCCAAGACTCTCAATTTGTGATCTAACTTCTCTCATATTCAATGAAAGTATATAAGGCCAAGTCATCTGCAAATCCTAGAATATTGCACTTTATTGCATCTCTGCCTATCCCTTTTCTAGTACTCACTGGGGATTTCCACTTGCCAAATTTCTATTATACAGTCCAATGCAATATTGAATAGGATGGAAATCCCATCTCCTTGACTCAGTCCAGACTTTATAGGGAAAGGTCCCGAAAGCTCTCCTCTGAATTTGACTTTTGACTGTGTATTTCTTAACGTCAATCCTATCATCTTTATCAACTTTGGATGTAGACCATAATAACTTACTCCTAAATTTTTAACAAGGTTGCTTCATGAATGCAATCATATGCCTTCTTAAAATCAATGAATGTTACAAACAGTAGCTTTTTATTGATTTTGAAGTTCTCAATTATCAACTTTATAGCCAGAATCTGGTTTGCACAACTTCTATAAGGCCTGAATCCTCCCTAGTATTCCCTTAATTGAGGTTCCAATAAGTTTTTTGATCTATTAAAGATAACTTGGGATAGAATTTTATATGTGCAATCCAACAGAGTGATTCCTCTGTAATTATTGGGATCTGTCCTTTATTTTCCTTTTATGTTGAGTGGATGGATGATACCAGTTGTCCAGTGATTTTGAAGCCTTTCCTCATTCCATATGCTCACAAAACGTTTATGCAACTCATAAGGGTCAATATAACTTCTGATACAATAAATAGAATTAATCCTATTTTAATTAGTTTTTTCACTTAAATTTGAATAAAAAAAATGAAAAAAAACTATCAATTGAAATACTTTGACTGCAATTCTTCCAAAACTCCACAAAAACCTGATCCTCTCCACATGCTTTATAATTCATCAATAAATGGTGGCTCTGCCTCCTCAGGTTTGGGCAATAATCCCTGTCTAGTTTAGAATAGGTCCTGTTTGTCCAGAATAGGTTCCTCTCAATACCTTCACATATTCTGAATTTCCCTATGAAAATTCTTATCCATGAATAGTACATGATCAATCTGCATGCCATTTACCTTTTCTGGAATCAGGATGTTTCCATGTTTTCAGTTTATGTTGCAATCTCTTGAACCAGATTGATTTAGATATGAGACCATTATTTCTACAAATTTCAATGGTATGGAGGCCAATTTTATTTGTTCTTTTTTGTGCTGGCCATTTTCCTGTAATATCTCTTAATTTCTTTTCATTCCCCATTTGAGCATTGAAAACCCAACCAAAATGTTTTTGCCATTCTTGTATGTAATACACAACTTTCCAAGCTAGATTTGCATTTGGAAAATTGCAGTTTACAGGAGAATCAAAGATCAGCTGTTCTGAATGCGGGAATAATCATTCTGATGATTATTACAGCACTAGTCATCATCATGATGATAATTACCGCACTGAAAATCTAGCACAGCTGTTTTTTCCAAACTCCGACTTATGAATAAATGAGTCGAACAAGCCGCCATGACAGTTCACTGTGTACGTTTGTGCTAGTGTTGTGTTGAGGTTATGTTGGCTTTAGTCAATGTTTTCAGATGTTTGAGGTTTTAATAAATCCTTCTCAGTCTAGTATGATGAAAAAAATGTACATAATTCGTGTGGAAAAGTTTACAAACTCATAATTATTTTCCAAACTTGCGTTCCACTCATTTGGAGAACATAATTATTTGTTTGTAAAAATGCCTTTTCCAAACTCATTATGTGATATACTATTACTTGATTTGGTGGTACTTTGACTATTGTTTTGTCTAGAAGATTCCAAAACTTTTGAAGTTCTTCTTGCTCTCTTCATACAGCTGATAACATTATAACAGCTGATGAGACATTATGATAAAATTTTGCTATAGAAGTACATTTATAAGGACACAGTTAGTTCATACATTGTGTTTGCAAAATGTATTATTGTATTTCGTATTATTGTATCTATGTTATTTACATACAATATAAGAGTAGTCCTCAAGTAATCTATTACCAAACTTATGTATATTGTGCTGAATACATAGTGCCCTGAAAGCCATGAAATTTTGGTTCCATTCCTATTTTCCAGCAATTTACACAAGAATCAAGCGTTGGATAGAAAAAAATCATCTTGAATAAGATCAAGTTAATAAAATTTTCGCCATAATCGTATGTAATTGACAACTTTCTAAGCTAGATTTGCATATGGGAAATGGCTGTTCACAGAGAATCAAACATCAGCTGTTCTGAATGCGGGAATAATCATTTTGATGATTATTACAGCACTAATCATCATCAAGATGATTGCCTAATTACAGCACTCAAAATATGTTCCAGCTGTTCTATTTTGAATTCTGACGTATGAATTAACAAGTCAAACAAGCTGCCATGATAGTTTACAGTGTGCTCTTGTGCTAGTAGTTGTTGTGTTGTAAGTCACATTAGCTTCAGTTAATGTATTTAGTTGTTTGAGGTTTTAATAAATCCTTCTCAGACTAGTATGGCAAAAAAAATTTACATACTGTAATTCATGTTGGAAGGTTTACAATCTCATAATTATTCTCCAAACTCGCCTATTGACTCGTTTGTGAACATAATTACCTATTTGCAAGCAAATTTTATAATTTAGCAAGTAGTATCTTTTTATTTTGGCATATTTTTAGCTTTCGTTCTGTATATGAAACATTATTGATAGACCTTTTTATGATATATTATTTTTATGATTAAACTTGTTTCAACTTGATAAATATTGCACTATTATGCCAAAATAAAGAAAAATATTTGAAATCATTCATATGTTAAAACGCCTTTCCCACACTCATTATGTAATATACTATTCCAAGAGACTGAATTCAAATCCAAACTTCCTTATTAAATAATGACCGTGTTATGAATTTCCAAGGAAGTGTTATTTTCTTGACAGAAGTGGAAATTTGTCACTTCTCAGTTTCAGATTGTTTATAGCTTTCGCCGGATGTTTTGAAAATTTGTACTTAATAATCCCTCTAGTGTTGTTCTCTACAATTTGATAGCTAATTTTCCAGCTCATCAAAGCTATTAAAAAACTCATTATATCATATGTCAAATTAGGTAAAAATTCATGTAGCCTACTAAGTATTCAGTAATATGCAATTTTTGTCTTTAAAATATTCATATCTCGGTAGTACCTGATGATGAAAAATCATGATTGGTCTCAAATTATTGATAGATTGTAACGTGTTCATTGGTATCATGCATCACGGAGGTGTCATGGCCTTCTTTCCTCTTCTGATTCGCAAATTTATCTCTTGAGAAAAATGCTTGACCTTTCCTCGTACTCAGCTTTGTTAAATGAGTTGATACTTCATGTATGGATTATTAGAATAAGTGGGCCTGTGTATTTAATCAAATAACTGTTAACAAGATTACCACACCACCTTTCAAATAATCAAGTAAAATAAGGATTTCCGTACGATGTTAATTCACAAACACTGTGGACTGCACTTGGATGGGTGACCGGTTCTGGCCAAGTACACATTGGCAAGGTGGTCCCTACCCATAAGGGTCTCCGCACCATTAAAAGCCATAAGAATATTTCTTTAGGACAAGCCACCAGCACTAAGGCTGAGGCCGCTCTGCCGGTGGGTAGAGCCTGGTGGGTGGAGGGTAGTTGGTAAATCTATAGAACATACACACCATCTACAGTTATACATCGTATGAATGGTATGTGTTCAGCTGCCATCTTGAAATCCTTAAATATGGACAACATAACCTCAAAAAACAGAATGACGTCATACCATTCATACGATGTATTACTGTGGATGGTTTGTATGTTCTATAGATTTACCAACTACCCTCCACCCTCCAGGCTCTACCCACCGGCAGTGCGGCCTCAGCCTGAGGGTGATATTATTCAGGCGTGAATCACGTCGAGGAAACGCTGAGTCTCCGAGGAGTTACAACAGTGCGAGCGTCCACGTCTTTATAAAATCACCCTCAATGTATACATATAGATAGATAGTCAACTAAAAAAAGCATTTTTTAAATCGACTAACCCAACGTTCTTTTGCTGTGTTGATAGCCACATAATATACTCTCGATCTTAGTTTAGTTTAGTTTAGTTTGATTTTTGTCAAGTAACATCACAAAATCAAGCAAAGCTTGGCAGTATTTGACACGTCAAAAATATTGAGTACCTACAGTACTCAGAAAAAAAAGATCAAAAAGAGAAGAAAGTCAGAACATACAAAAGAATTAACATACTCCATAACTCCAGGATCATGCATTGTAAATATGTTTGCAAAGAAAATGCTTACACACGCCAACAGATAAAGCATTCCTCTAAATTGTAAGGAGCTGCATCAATCAATTTAGTTTTTATTGCATTCTTAAACTTTTCAGGATGCTCTTGTGCGGTCTATGCGTGGGTAAAGGAAAAGATGACGATTAGAGAAATAATCACAGCTTTAGATGGGCTCCGAAATATCGAAAAGTATTTTTGAATCTTATGGACAGCAGGAAGAGGGCTTTTAAATTGAATTTACAGAACTAGACGTTATAGCCTATGTGTGAGTACAGTACTTTTGAGGTTCCTGCCACTCATGGATGTCGAGGAGGTTGAGTATCGATTCGAAACTGTTATCGAGGGAATTATCAATGAGAGAGTATCAATGGATGCATCACCGCGTCATCTTCCCACTTCTGATTCGAATGAATGATTTTTCACTCACTTCTTTCCATTCTCCAAGGGAATGCATCACTACCGTATTTCTCCTATTCAGCTTCTTAGAAATAATGCATCATTTTGATTCACTGACCTATTAGAATATCGTTAATAGAATAAAAAACCAGTCCACAATCATCGTCTACCATCCTACGAATGAATAACAAAGTTAAATAAAGAACTAACTATTAACAAGTGAAAAAGCATTCCGTTGTCCTACAAGGAACATTCTTCCCATCTAAAGTACAACTTATTTTTTCTTGCAGTGTTTATGTTCTTGTCTTGTGGGTAATGACGAGGATGATGGTGATGATAGCAATCCAAAACCATCGAGAAAGCCATTAGATTTTGAATCACATGAATGATTACATTTTTCGGAAAATGGGCTTCAAACTGAAAGTGTTTACTATGACACTATATCTATAATATGCAGTGACACCTACAAGTACTTATCACTCACTAAGCTACAGTTCATCCCCGTTTCAATAAGCAATCATAGGTTGATTGATGTAAATCGTCTCTACAATGATTTCACTGTGACTCATTATGAGGGGGTGGAGAAAATCTTTAAAATAAGGCACCATTTAGAGTGGTGATCTCTGACTATGGGAGTGTGAGATTGCTTTTCTCTGCGACCGCATCCCATTTTGAATAATTAAATGACATTTCACACATCACTAGAGCCTAGCTCTGCTTTTGTGATTTTTACGTGAAGAATTGAATAAAATAAAATAAATAAATAAATAAAATACCGCACTAAAAACCTCACATCAAACCCACCAAATCTCAGTATGAGACCGATCCGCATTTAATTATAGCAACTTGATGATTGAAAAATTGGAATTAATAGATTTAAATGTGAAGATTAAATTTCCGGAATGTCAAATCTTGTGACTTGTTAGTGAAATTTAGAATATTTCACCTGAATTGTTTAGAATACTCCGGTAACTTCTGCTGAAAGTCTAGCGCCGCGCGAGCATTCATAATGATTTCATGATTTCGAGGCGAGCACTCACCCCATGTGAATCTACTCGCTTTCATTCTGCCAATAAAGGGCTGCTTGGCTGCCCTGCGCGCTACCTGCCGACGCTTTTCCAAAGTTAGAGCTCTAGTGTCGTTTCAGTCTCCAGGCTGCGACCATCTAACCGCTTTGTGCAACCATTCCCTCATTCATGGTAGTGAAATAGATAGTCAGGATCACTAAATTCCAACGCCTGATCAAGCTACATGGTGATAAAGCAATAAGAAGTATATTGGAGCAAAGGGAATCGAGTGGTTGCAAAATTCGCAAAACCCGAAAAACACTTTCTCTCTCAGTAAGCGATGCAACGCGTGCTTCTCAGCTTTCTGCCGTGTCTAGTTTGATGAGTTCTGTGCGATCCTTCTAAGGATCTTTGCTTCGAATTTACGCTATACTTAGATAGTTGAAAACAACATTATCGTGATAGTTCATTCGCTATTTATCGATTCCAGACTCCAAAAATAGCAGGTAAGGCTACTAAGTCTTAAAGAATTCAATTTTCTTAATGTTCAATTACGCTACTGTGAGGTAACAATAAATTATATCCAGTTGAAAAGCTCAATCTACTCCATGAATCTATTATAGATACAATATTCATGAAGATTATTTGCATTGTAAATTGTAAATTGCACTGTTTAAGAGATCAGGAGAAGCGTTTTCCAGACGCAGTTATTTTCAAATAGACTATTGAATTTGAAATTCTCATGAACTTTTGTGCCCAATACTACTTGCGGTAATTGCGGTGAAGATGTTTTTATAATCTTAAACATATCAACAACTTTTGTATTATCAAAAATGTGTTTGGAGGTGGCAAACGTATATTATTTTTTAAACGATTTGCAATGTTTCTGCAATATTACATATCCATTTTCTCATTTATATTTGTACGTTCATTCCTAATTATTTCGAGACACTTTCACTCTTTCATTCTTTCATTCTTTCAAATAAGCAGAAAGAAGACTTCTTCTGTGTCAAGAATAGAAATCCATCCATTTAATACCTATTAGTCATCTCAATGTTGGAATGTTTTTCGAAATCCACAGCTTTGTGGTATTCTTTTCCAACAAGAGGAATTGCTATAGTATCATGTTCGTACTTGGATACTAGGAATATTTATGAGATCAGCGTCTTGACTTGATCAATGTAATTCCAAACACATATATATATTTATTAATTCATTTTACAGACAATAATAACTTATTGGTTAAAAACACAGACTTATGTCCAATTTATGTTATGAGAAAGTAATAAATATAATATAGTGCTCTGTAGGCCCAAGTATATATATATGCGAAAAAACCATTCTTTTCCCGTCAACTCCAATACATAAGAATCAAAAATAATTTTCTGGCAGATTGGCTTAAAAGTCTGAGGCGAAACAACATCCTGGTTACGAGATCGAATCTCATAACATCTTCTCCACCCCACCAATCAACCTCATAAATCAAAAACTTATGTGGGCATCATCCGCAATGAAAAAATCACATACATTTGAGAATACATTTCCAGAAGATTGAAATAATTATAATCACTTAGTAATCACAATAGCCCTACTGTATATTATCTGAAACCTTGAATAACTTGAACACATTCAAATGTCAATCTACTCCATAATAATTATATTATAGATACAATATTTATGATGATTGTTTGCATTTTAAAGAGATCAGGAGAAGCGTTTTCTAGACGCGATTATTTTCAAATAAACTATTGAATTTGAAATTTTCAACTTTTGAACATGTGAGGTACAGTGAACTTCCCACACCTCCAGCTAAAGACACTTCTTCAAAGAATAATTACAGAGATTCAATTGGGATTAGATAAACTAGAGAGACAAAATGTTTAGGGATCAAAGATAATATAAAAATAATATTCCATCCCTATTCCTACCACTCTTCAACTCTTGAAAAGGGACTGCTTGCAAAATGAATACAATAATTGAATTTCCTTTACATTCCAATGAAAAATGTGGTGACCCAATGAGTGTCCATAATTTGAAGGATCTGTATGATTGTTCATGTTATCTCTCAACTAAAATATGTGATTACATTCACTTTTCCACACTTTAAAAAATATGAATCAGATAAATAATTAATCAATGCAGGGTGAAACCAGTTTCTGAGCAAGAGCCAAAACCCCTGATGTTTTGCGACTGAACATGATAATTTCACAGTTTACCTGTTGATTGGGTGGGGTTCAGCAAAAAATCCTTTCACGTCTCGAAGCGGAATTCAGATAGTTGGGAAACTAACAAAAACGAAAGGTTCACAAGTTCCAACCCAGTTTATATGCAAAGTAATGTGGTAACAAGAAATGTGCGCTATTACTAATTCATAGGACTACTCTGATGAATTTTATCTTACTCTATTCCATGATCCTCCTGGATAATCCTGAAACTATCTTGCATAAGAGACTATTCATCGAATATTATGAATTTCAACACTGGCGACTCGTGCCAACGAAACAGGTGAAGTGCTGTACAGTAAAAGATACGAGCACTTCACCTGTTTCGTGGGCACGAGCCGCCAGTGAGTTTCAATCGTAACAAAATTACAAGTCGTGATACCCGGTGTCTTGAACTTTATGCCTTCAAATAATGTTCCACGTATTCGTTCAAATGAGAGTTTTTCAACCTGCTGACTCTTCTGTCAATTGAATTGTTTCTAGAAACGTTTGATGAAGTATGTTCTTAAAATACGTGATTATACCTAATGGTTGTTGCATAGCAATGAGTAAAAGTACTCAAAAAGGGATATATTAAATTTGCATCAACTAAGCCAAATTAATATAACATTATAGTACCTCCAAGCAAAGAAGACTTTCCAAGTCCAATTTGAGATCAAATTGATAATTTTTGAACCAATATTGATCGAGCTTGAGTCATTCTCCCATCTTGCCAGAGGGTCTTCTTTGCTTGGACAGACTATAGCAAGAAATCAGTAACGAATGCGAATATTGCAACCAATTACTATTCAAAATCATTATTATTTGTTACTGTTTGTCTGCTCCTGTTCGCTCTTGTGTAAACGTAGACTCGTCTCAGATTTACAATGCTCGAGACATTCAGAATAACTCCAGATAAAAGTTGTTTGTGGAAAATTTGATCTCCCCAAAAGTTAATGAAATGTTTCTTGAAATATCGTATTTTCTTAATTTCTATTGTATATTCAAAATTGGATTAATATGTATAAAATAAATGTTGATGAAGTCGTATAATTACGACTGGAAAAATTGATGTATAGTTATTGCTGAAATTATTGAAGACTTCTGAGGAGATTACATGAATTGAAAGATTCCAATAATTAAATAAATTTGACTTAATATAGTACCCAATATCCAATAAAAAAGAAACTGTTCATGCTTTGAATATCGCGTATTAGAATTGTTCGAGTTTTGAAACTGAGGATTGAGTAATAAATGATAATAATATACCTACTATATAACATAACCTAAATTTGAACGGCTCTTATCATTTGGAAGAGGACAGGGTTGGGCGTAGATATGTTGTAATCTCCTTGAAATATTGATTGATTCAATGAACAATTTGGATAAATAAGTGATTTGACACTTAGATACTATTGGGAAGATCAAAAAAGGCAATGACCTCATGGAATAATCGATCCATGTCACATTTTCCAATAATAAGGGAGCGCTAAAAATCACAATGATGAAAAAATGTTGAATGACCGCAATAGGTCAGTGTCAATGTCCAGGCAAAAGGTGCTCGTAGAATAAATTTTTCACGCCACGCAATACTTGGAAGCAGCCGATTCAGGTGGATAAATCACAATGAATGAGCGAGATCTAATGAAACATTTGTTAGGTTTGAGCTGACAGTGTGTCAGGCACGAGCAGGCCACTGTCCGGAAATAGAGCTGGATAAATGCTGCGAATAGCCGTGGATAAATAATTCAGTAGAGCCGAACGCTATCCGGTGACGATGGATGGTTTAGTGCGGTGTACGGTCGGTCATTCATCGTTCTATTAAAAATGAATCTGCGCTCCCACCGATCGTAAGAGTGACCTTAACGATCCAATTTCTACGTTTCTGTAGGCGGATAAAGATAGTGCCTGTCGTAGACCGTAGTAGCAGTTGTGTTTCGACGACATTATCAAATATACGACCTGTTTAGTTGCCATTTTATTTTTATTTTGTACAACTCCAAGGAGAATTAATGTTTTATTATTGAGAGATCGATTTATATTTTAATAAAATAACTTTATTTGAAGAATGAAAATTTATTATAACGAGATTAGAACATGAAATACACTATTGGTAGCTGCATTGAAATTTCTGATAAAACATAAAGTGAAAATTGTTTCTGTTCTCCATCCATAAAAATAAGATGGCGCTCACTTTTTCCCTTTTTGTTGAACGTCTTGGTCGATTCCTATGCATTCATTGTGGCTTTTAAAGCAATGCACCCGCAGCATGTTTGAAAAGCATTACGATCAAGTGTGTATAAAGTGTGAACTCCCTGTGTGCACCCTAGGCTTCTGTGTGTGTTGTGTTCTTGAATTTCGGTAATTGTGTGCAAAGTTTCATAAATTCCCCAATAGAAGTATAGTATCAATATTCGATTAGTTTTATCAAGCGGGAGAAAATACTTGTTGATACTTAGTTGTTGTTGAGAACGAGAAAAATTCCATTTCAGACAGAAAATTATTGAGATAACTCAAAATTATTTGCTAGCACTTACTTATTAATTGAGGGGGTTTTTACTGTTTTCTTTTCAACGTCAAATCGATTCATGAATATGAGTGTTGGATAAACAGTATTATTCAGTATGAAGTTGATATGATGACGTTGTAATAGAAGTAACATAAATTCAAATTGGTGGGAATGCTCTATCTTTAGGATTATGTTATTGTATTAATTTCGAAAATCGAAAAATTTGACAAAATGCTCAATGATTCATAACACCTTGGAATCTTCAAGAAATTTCAATTTTAATCTAAGTTAATAAGTTGGTGAACCAATTTCGGTTCATAAGTTAACAATAACATTTTGCGAAACAAATATTTTTAATTAACACAAGTACAATTAGTATATAGTGAAATTACCAGATTGATAAGTATTCGATAACTAAACTGTTATATTGGATTTATAATGGAGACAATGGATGTTTGCCAAGTATTTAAATCACACCGGGCAGGTAGGAAACGTCAGCTCCGACCGCAATAGCTAATCGATTAGGATTAAAAGCTCCCACTAATTAATTGATCGGACATAATCCTATCAATTTCCAAGAGATTTCCATTTTGTTGGACAGGGGTTTTTACAGCAATAAATAAAATGGTGAGCTCAAGAGATAGCACAAACGATGAGAATGTTTTTATTGTAGGGGTGATATACGTATTTGGAAGTGGATGTAATTTTTGAAAATAAAAATCTCTCCATAGCTCGATTTGTATTCATTCACAGTTATAGAACCGTTTTTCTTTTGTATTATTGACTATGTATACGATGACTCCTCATGGATTGATATTGAGTTTATCTTATTTACTCTTCTAAATAGCAGTGAATGAATAGAAGTAAACGTTTGTGATGATTCAGTTATGAGAATAGGACATCTTAAAAGCAAGAATAGTACAGTAGAATTTAACATCTTAGGTTTCATACAAAATATTTACAATAATTAATTATAAGCAGGGATATTATACGGTCGTAGGAACGGTTTCGAAGTAGGTCTATTTGGGTTTTGACTTCAAAGTTCCTCATCTTGAAAAAGATGAGAAAGAGAAAAATGAAAATGTTTCTGGTAAGAGTTTCAAATCCTATGAGAATAACAATATAGCAGATGGTACTATGCATTATGCGATACTGTGAACTTCTCTTTGGTTACTAGAAAAAGTTTTTAAAACTGAGGAGCAAGGAGACTTAGGAAAAGTAGGGGTGGGATACTTATATTATCATGGAATAATAGAAGAAGTTCTATTAAGCTGTGACCGCATTGTCGGCGGTTGGATGGAATGGAGGGTGGAGAAACTGAATAATTGTCTCGATTGTGCTGAGCCGCCTCCTTGACATTCTAAAATATGGACAACATAACCTTAAAATATATTGAATAACATAAAAAAATATGTTGCTAGGACCACAGGAGGGCGAAGGTTTGGTGAAACAAACCAGCTGAATTCGTCACCTAACCAGGCTTCAAACATCCACCCTCCATGCTATCCATGCTCCATGCTCAATCATGTATGCTATAATATATTACTAAGAATATTTTATGTTCTATAGATCATACATCTACCCTCGACCCACTGCAGCAAGAGTAGGTTGGAATGATGAATTTCCTCCTTATAGATTTTTATCGCTCCTTGACTAATGAGAGCTTCTGACTACAGTGGAGAGGAGTCTGCAAATTATTTTTTTAATCAATCGCATGAGTAGCTTACTTGATGAATTTCCTTCCAACCTCTAATTTTTCATCATATACCTGGATAAGATGTAGACATGTAGTAGGATAGTGATAATACAATACTCTACTAGTCGTATTAATTAATTCAATGTGATATCAAAATAATCAAATACACAAATAAGTGACATTTAAATAACTCTTGCACAATGAGAATTAGTTTTTCACGACTTGGAGAGTTCGGAATTCTTATACGATTATATTATAATTATATTCTACAGGATAAATTGGACTAGTTGATTAAATTCCATTATTTCATATACCATTTACATGAATGCGAAATGAATCAGAATAGTCATAAAATGCAATTGAAAACACAAAGTGGATAATCTCAATGAATATCGCGTCAAAGCACAATACCAGTAAGAGTGGGAACTTCACATTACTAATAAACCTATTTATTTTATTGCCGCTAATCAAACACTATCTTATTAAGTGGTTTAGTATCTTGTTATCTCATCAAGAGCTCTTGAAACAATGTGTTCCTCACTACGCTTCATCATAAATTTTCACGAGGGGAAAGTGAAAAATCTGTATTAACACAGGGCGCTGCATAGAGATGGCCATTGTTTACTGGCATTGTGTATTGGCAGCTCAGTGACATTATCAATGATCACGTGGCTTTATAATCGTCGAAGAGAAAAGTGCAGAAACAATCAATCATTTTTTGAGCGATCACAATAGAGCAGCTCTTGGGAGAAAGTTGAAAGAAGGATCAGGTGAATGGAAGAGGTGAATTGTTATGAATGAAGGGCTGTCGTTTTTGGGTGGTGGCGGGTGGGTAGAGGATAGAGTAGGGGCGGATAATCGATTGACGAACGAATTGAATATATATGTATAGATGTATAATATACAGTAATGGTAGCACAGTGGGAGCAGTAGTTTATCGACTTGATGGCAAACAATTGGACGAGCCAGTTTTGGACAAGCGCGTTCGCTCGCTCGCTTTGTTGGAGGCCGCCGCTTCATCTCAACTGTTGGCTCTTTGTGGCGCTGCCTCTGCCTGTGACCATGCATATTACTCATTATTTGTCAGACCAGCTCTGTCTGCTGACGTCATTCCATGCTCGATTGCAATGTTCGAATTAGGACAAACGCCTTTGTGGATTTGGCGTTGCTTTTAATAACGTGCCCATCCCCCTATTCAGATGCTTCCCTTTGAGCGTTACAATTACACTCATGAACTACTTTTACTAACTTTGGATTGTCGATACAAATATGGATAGGGGAAGGATGATGTGCATAACGAATAACAAGCGAAATTTTCTGTCTAGGCACAATTGCAAGTGGAGAAAAAATTGATAAAATTACAGACCTGAAACAGTATTCGTGATCTGTTTCATGAGATATAAACGTCATACAAACAGGAAAATGACGATCACAGAATAGACTCAACAAGATATTGTCTAGTAAGTGTCGGCCTTTTTCCTCAATTCATTCCCTGTTATTCATTCAGTTTACCATTTACTTGGAGAAGACCTTATTGACCCGATCATGCAGAAGCCATTCTGTATCCATGCAGAAGGAATAAAAACAGTTTATATTGCACAGATATGAACCTAGATAAAAAAAAACAGCAAGAGACTTTGATAACTTAAGAAAAGGCTTGCCGGCCTCGGTGGCGCAGTGGGCTAGGGCGTCACAACCTTCAGTCCGCTAGCACTGCCGCAGGTCTGGGTTCGAATCCCAGTGGCATGGCTGTTTTTCACCTCATCAATCACCTTAGCACTCAAGATCCATTACCCACGCACAAGCTAAAATGCTTATGTGGGCATCATCCGCAATAAAAAAAATATAAAAAAAACTGTAGGTCTGTGAGTTAAGTATGTAGTAGAGTGGTCAATACTAGAAAACGTCGCGTTAAACTCTTACAATGTCTTAATCTTACAGCACTTCTTTTTATTAGAAAAAAACTAACAAGTTCCAAATAGCATGTAATTTAGCTGTGACCTAGTTACAAGCAAGAAATCTTATAGAAGCCGATAAGAGTAGGTGATCATATTCTCCCGTCCAATATGTGTCGGTGTTGAGAAAACCTTTCATCGATCCATTTGTAGAATTCAAATTTCTGAGTTACCTACATTTTGACAATCAGTTCAATCAACATGAAAAATTGGTGATGGATTTATTCTTCAGTAACTTTGAAGTTTGAAAACGACTTCATAAGGCTGTTTAATATGTGTATTTGTAAGGATAAAATCTGTTCTTAATGAAATAGAGAGTGAGTGGGAAGCACATTGATTTGAACTAACAAGGAGGAACAAAATAATCTCATCAGCTGGAAAAACCAATAGTACACGCTTTAACAACAGAACAAGAAGTGTTTGCTCAGTGAAAGCTGAAATCCCGCTGTGATGTTTAGTTTCACCCCACTTGACCAATGTATAACAGCATGCTATTCCTTCTTGCTCCTGCTATTCCTTCGTGACCGCCACAAAATAATTTCTTCCAGCGTGGTCTATATTATTTTATAGAGATTGAATAACTGTTCAGTAAATGATTAGGACGACTTATAGCTTATAGCTATAGGTTTACCACTTGTATTATCATAAATCTTGTATTGTTATTTAATCATTAATTCCCATCATTTTATCATTCAACTTCATTTAATTCCCCTTGCTTTATCAGCCCTGTTTTCAGACTCGATCATTTTCTGAAAAATGTATTGAAGCTTCCATGAAGCGTATTCTCAGATCATTTACTGCGATTAATAAAGCCACGGTTCTATCATCACGTCTCTACTGAAGATTAGATTGAATTTAGTATCGGGTTTCGCCTCTTGTTCTGGCAATCCTATCAATATGAAATGAGTTTTGAAGCCTGAAGCAAAATGCCTTCAGCTTCAGCCCTTGTTCCTTTTGTGTGATGCTTGGGAGAATACTCCTCGATCGCTTCATGTATTAATTATTAAGAAGATGAAGGCTCTCCAATCATCTCATGATAAAAATCATGTTCCATTTCCAGACTATATAGTTAATGAACTTTTCGATCGTTGATGACAATCTGACATAATTTTATACAATAGTTAATTCCAAATTCTAGATCGAACTTGAGAAATTTTTTCGTGATTCTTCATCCGGTTGCTGATGCCAGTCCCACTAATACGCTTTTTACCAGATTTACAGTCACTACATCAAACAAATTCGAATGTATTCATTGAAATTTCTACTTTAACAAAAGTGTTCAATTGTAATTTGGTCATTTGACACAAGCACTTAAGTCCACTTTTTGAGGAAATGAGATATTTACACATCCGGATGTAGAAATTTTAGATCTACACTTTGGTAAAACAACCCAAGTCTTACTTCCATCATTAAGACTGTTTTAGCATCGTAAGTCAGGTATTGCAGATGAATTATGGGAATCTATGTTTGGGTAAAACCACTTAACTCACTATTTCTATTGTTTTGAGCATGTGTAAAATAACTTAAGTCTTTCATTTCATTCGGGTAAAATGACTTAACTCCACTTATGGACTCAATGACTTAACTCCGCTTCTTTCTATTTTCTTAATAGAATTAGCCTACTATGTTGATTTTTCCTCAAATTGATCTGCATTAATTTTCTGTAGTTGTAACATTTGACCAAATTACATTCAGTCGTTGCTCAATCCCAATCAATTCAAAGCTTATAGTAGTGCAATCAAGTACAATTTCAATATAGAATCTTTTCCATGTAAATTTTTTAACTACCACAGATGGAGAATAAAATAAGCGAAATTTCAATAGTTCATCAAAATATACGAAGCTTGAGAGCGAATTTTGATGTTTTTCTGGCTATTTTGAATCAGATTCAAAGGAAGCCTACAGTAATAATCTTAACAGAGATATGGATAGAAGAAAGTGAATCCTCTTGTTATCGTATAGATGGCTATTCAACTGTAGGAATTTTCAATCACAATTATCGATCTGGAGGTACTATTGTGTATTTAACTAATGATATAAGATATGAAAGTAGAAAGGTCGATTTCTTATCGGCTGATTGTATTTACTGTGAGCTGATATTGCTACGATGACTTATCGTTCTCATTGCTGGCTGTATATAGATTGCATATATACTCACAAAGTATATATATAAATGAGTTGAACAATTATCTCTTGAATCTGGATGAAAGGAGAAAAAATCCAAAACCTTTTTTTATAGTAGGCGACATCAATATAAATTTATTAGCTAATGAAAATTGTGTAGATGATTATAAAATAATGATGTTTTCTTTTGGTTTTGAATCCCTAATTAATGAGCCTACGCGATTGATAAATGATACAGGAACGTGTATAGATCATGCATTTGTACAGCATCCCAAGAAATGTCCAAATAATAGAATAAGGAATATTGAAGCCGAGGTCATGCACCTAGGTATTACCGATCATTCGATGGTAGAATTAGTCATTTATTATGAAGCAGCAGCTAGTGTACATCAGAGAGCCGCCACTGAAGTACACAAAAAAACAAGAATAGACTATAAAAAACTTTCTGAAATATTACTTGAATCAGAATGGGATAATGTGATAGGGAAAGCAGACAATTTTGATGTTGAAGAGGGTTGGGAGAGATTTATCTCTTATTTGAAAGAAAAAACTAGCGAAGCAGAAATAACGTATGAAATAATTAGGCATAGAGTGTCGAAGCCTAGAACTGAGTGGATATCTGATAGGTTGATAAGAAAAATTCAGTTCAAGGATTTCCTCTATAAGAGGCAGAAAGAGGAACCTAATATTGTGAATAAGGCTCAGTACATAAAATACAGAAATAAATTAAGAAATGAAATACGCAGGGAAAAACAAAACTACTTCCTTAAATTATTTGAATCTAGTAAGAATGATTCCAGAGAGCAATGGAAAATTGTGAATAGACTGTTAGGAAGAAATAAGGACAGGAGGAACATTGATAAAAAAGTATTACAGGATGGAGAAATAGTAGAGGGTAATAAACGTATAGCAGACAGTATAAACAACTACTTTCTCACAGTGGTTGAGAGTAATAAAGCGAAATTAGAAGCCTGTCCACGTTATGATGAGTACCCAGGTGCAGAGATTTTTCCAGTCCATGGTCCAATAGAATCAATGTTTATCTATCCAGTTAATGATATTGAAATTGGGGAAATAATTAAAGATTTAAAAATGAATACTTCGCCTGGAGTGGATGGTATCTCAACAATAAAAATAATTACTTTAACAATAAAAATAATTTCAACATACATTACTGATGTACTCGTTGAACTGTGTAATATTAGTTTACAAAAAGGAATATTTCCCTCAATTCTTAAAAAATCTATAGTAATTCCCATTCCAAAAAGCACAAAAAACAATAATATTGATAATTATATACCTATAACATTATTATCTATTTTCGCAAAAATATTGGAGAGAGTAATGAAAAACCGAATACTGAATTTTTTGAATGAGAGTAACTTTTTCAGTGACAACCAGTATGGGTTTCTAAAGAAGTGAGGCACAGAAGAGGCTATGAAGTCACTACTTTCCAAGATCAATGATAGCTTTAATGAAAACTTAAAATGCTCAGCAGTGTACTTGGATATTTCAAAAGCATATGATTCAATAGAACACGATTTGCTTTTGAGGAAACGGAATAGGATAGGAGTAAGGGGGTTAGCAAATCGGTGGTTTAAGAGTTATTTAGAAAATAGATATCAGCAAGTAAGATTAAACAATGGAAATGAGCTTAGTAACATCGGCTTGATTAAGTATGGCATACCCCAAGGATCAGTGTTATCGGCGATACTATTCCTCTCATACGTCAATGACCTCTGTAATGGTAATGTGTTGGTTGAAATTGTATCTTTTGCAGACGACAATGCGCTTTTCTATGAAGGCAGAAACAGGATGGAAATCCTGAATAAAATGCAGATAGATATGAGAAGTATACGTGGTGGTTTTCTAAGAATAAATTATTACTGAATGCAAAAAAATCCAATTTACTTCATTTCAAACTTCTAAACCAAAAAATAGATGACCCTCATCCTTTACTTAAATATCACAAGTTTAGCTGTAATGTTGATTTAATGGATTGCCAATGTGATGTTATTGAAGAGGTTGATTGTGTCGAGTACCTTGGTTTGATTATAGATAATAGGCTGTCATGGCAAGAGCATATCCAAAAAGTAAAGCGAGAGATTTTTATTTCTATCAGGAATTTCTATTTCTTAAAGGATATTTGTCCAAGATATTTTTTCGTGCACTTATACCATACTCTGGTGGAATCAAGAATTAATTATGGTCTTATATGTTATGGGAGTGCCTATGAAACCAATATGAGGGCTATATTCATAGCGCAAAAGCATATAGTAAGATTGATTTGTGGCAAGACCAGGATGGAGCATTCGCATCCACTATTTAAGGAGCTGAATATATTGCCGGTCAGAAAGTCCTTCTTGCTAAAATCAATCATAGATATTTTTAAAAATAAAAATGATTTGCCAAGACAGGATATTCCATATGGGGTACGCAATAGAAATAGAGTCTACTTACCAAGACCACGTTTAGAGCACAATAGGAGGTTCTTTAGATATGTAGGATATAGAATTTACAATGCGCTGCAACTTGATATCCAAAACTGTGTTTATAGTAATAGGTTAAAGGTCACTTTGAAAGAACATATTTTTGCGCTTGATAATGTAAATTTGTTTTTTTAGGAATTATCTCAGCTGAATGAATTATACCTGGGTCTACTGGGTTACTCAGGTCTTAAACTTAGTTTTCCAGTTTCATAAAATCATAGAGTTTGAAATGTTCTGTGTACGATTGCTATTGTATAATTGCTACATCCAGAATTTTTGCTAAATAAAAATAAATTGCACATTACTAGTTGGAATGATAGTATATAAATTTACCTATAAATAAGGAGTGGTTGTTTATGCTTTCTGTATCGTCCGTCTTCTGGACTGTATTGATTTTCTAATGCTTGCTTTTGTATAATTATTTTATATTTGAAATGTTTCAGAGATTATTTTTTAGTTGTTATCGAGTTCTCGTGATTTCAAGTAACTAGGTTTTAGAGCTATTGTATGATTTAGTTTTTTGAACTATGAGAGTGAGCTAGAACATTTATTTTAAGTTTTGTCTTTATTTAATTAAAAATTTGTGTTCATTTATACTGATGGATCCCCACACAGGATTACCTTTGGGGTCTCCTATTTAGACGATAGGCATTCATTTTTTTGTAAAGTGTTTGTTTATTGGTCGAATAAATTTATTTATTTATTTATCGGCAGCAGCAGATAGACTGCGTATTCGATGAGATGGAATTGATTGGCAATAAATTTCAAGTGCTGCCTCTCACATGCCGTTGGCGATTGGTGACACAGATCGATGAGTTGATTTGCTAAAAAGGTTCAGTAGCTATTCAGACTACACACGTGGCCTTTCCGGAATAATTTTATCCCATTAGTTACCTGTGGCGCAGTGGATGGTCATCATTTACATGTAAAGCTTGTCTGCAACCAGTAATAAGTTTAGTAAATTATTTCCAAGAGAAAATTTTCAATACTGAAAGTATAGATGCCAACTGCTTTGGAAAGAAGTATTTTATAAATTTAATAACAATCAGGTTGCAACAACATCAATTCCAATAGTAGGCCTATTGGTAATAAACCACTTCATTAATCCTTAAGTGAAAGTATTCTATAGAGAATTATAAAATTGCATTAAAAATATCAAGTATGCAGAAAGAATGATTCACTCGTTGATGAAAGATCAGGAAGCTCATGTAAGTACAGGTAAACTTAATTAAGCAAGTCAATGTATGAATTTGAAATTTCCTGTGGGGCAAGGTTTTCCTACTTATTGAAAAGTATTACGATATTGTTGTGATATTGGTTGAAACGTTTCTCAGTTTATAGTATATTGGTTAAGCTTCTAACAACTTGATACTAATTGAAGAATGAGCAGTATTAATTTGTTGATTCTGGCTAACTATTGGTAGGTTAGAGAGCTTCAAATAGCCTAACTACTCACAGCAGATTGAAGTGTATTCTGATTGATGTCACGTATGTTTTTTAAATGAAAAAAATATAAACATCAGAAAAATATAGACTTAATAGAGACAGGAGAGTTATGAAAGAAAATGTATGCGAGAAAAATACTACTTTCAGGACATAATCTATGAATTGAAGAATCGGCTTCTGTAGTAGTAGCTGAAGATGGATTAACGGTGGCAAGATAAAATATATACTTAAGTGTAAGTTTATATATGAGAGTATGAGTGAAACTCATACTTGGGAATATTTTCTTCAATATCCATCAATTTCCCATTAGGCTTGTGACCTTTCAGTATTAACTTCGAGGAACATCATTCACTATTTTATTTCAAAGTCTTTGTAGATTGATTGTATCTAATTTTCATTAAACTTCCATGCTTGAGCTTGGATCGGATATTATTCCCTTTCTGACGTCATGTATACATCGTTCGTTTTGTATTATTCCAGCATGTAGTTTAATAGTGGAATAATGCATGTAGACTATTTGTTATGCACTAAGGAATTTTCAGACAATGAACAATATCACTCATCCATTATTCACGAAATGCAAAATAACAGCCTCCCACTCCATTAGCTGCGGAATGCAGAGCAGAGCCCAAGCTGCACCAAAGAGCTGATGCTATGCAAAATCAGCTATGAATCGATTGAATTATTCTGGCCATTCACATCAACCATGTTAGCTTTGTTACATCAGAGTCACTAAATTTTTCCACCTCTAGTTTCCACTCGTTTATGCATTCGTGACTCTCCTGGTGGAGAGTCGCTTCCTAGCGACTAGTGGAGAGTCTCCTAGTGGTGGGTAGTGGGTAGTGGGTAGCGCTTCAAGTATTGATCACAAAATAATATCATGTTGCATTTAAATAATTCATTTGAAACATATTCGAAACAAAACACCCTTGGAATGCTATTCAACGTATGCTATGTATCCTATTCACTCATCATTCAATGCTTAATACCTTGCTGCATCAATTTCAATTTTAATTGAGAACAATTAGACAAAACCTCTAGACTGTATTTTACACGTAGAAAACAATAAAATTCTGCATTGAGAGACACTAATTTCTTATAAGAGGTTCAAGCAATGTTCTTTTCAAACCAAAAAAATTTTCTCACATGCAGTTGCTAACAGCACATTTAATTAAAAAAAAAACATGAATCTTGAGCATTGTCAAGGATATTAGTAGATCTGGGAAAGTGCGGTGGAAATACAGAGAAAAAAAAGGAAAATGAACACTCAACATAATAATAAATCTGTAACTGAACATTGCTATTATTTCCAAGCTTTCAAAAGAATTATGAGATTCCATTGAATATTCAAATGGAGAATAAACTTCATTAGGAAGGTATAATTAGTAGATGAGGTTCACGGTTCTGGAAGATTTTATGAGGAGATTAACTCTAATTGAGGGTATTCAGAGCTTCTAAGATTATGTGAGAAAAGTAGAAGTGGAATGAGTTATTAATGACTGGCTGGAAAAGGGAGAAAGGCATAACAAAGACAGGCAGAATGTGACCTCTACCCTTTGCGCGTTTTAATTCCTGCCTTTGCAAGAATACTCTGAACATCTCTTGCAAACATTCTTCAACCAACAATCAATTTATCAAAGAGGACCTCATTCTCTCATTCGCGCCGTCTGTCAATATTACATTTGCATTATTAATAAATCATTATTCATTATTGAAATTCAGACTACTCTATTCAGTTATATATTGATTATAAGCGTTGTCAGTTCCCATTGCAATTTTATAAGGATGAATGAATTTTATGTGGTAGTGAGCCTTTATCCATTTCGAGAAACGAGTCCATTAAATATGATAGACTTTTTATTAAAACTCAAGAAAGTATTCAATAGAGTATTAAAAGTATTCTAGAAGTGTTCTTGAGGTAACCTGGCAGCTCATTAGTAAATTGATGAATCAAACTTCCATCCATATCAACTCAAACTTCATCATATTGAAATTTCCCAGGCCTTGAGTACTTCCAATCCTGCGGTCCTGCAATTCGACTTTAAAATGTTACTTTCAGTATTCAACCTATTCATATCAATCAAATTTGACAATCAAGCTCTACTGTCTCATCTATTCGTAAACTCAACAAAAAGCAATCTTTCATCAATAATTATATCATGGTATCGAGCATTCGATTCATGTTGTTTCACACACACATTATACGTCTACTTATGAATCCATCTAAATTAAGAGGTGATTGTGAAGATTGCACCTCTAGCTAGGATAGGAACTGATAGAAACCAGGAAGCGCATGATTCAAAGATAGTTAATTAACATCCTAACAAAGTGCATTCCATGGAAATTGACCGTGAAGGTGAAGCTTGTTACTTGAATGATAATATCACACAACGCTTCTCCCCAATTAATTTTCATCCAGTCAATATCATCCCATCAGAACAATGAGATCGTATCGCCGACATTATAATGGTGCCGTAGCTGGTCAACATTTCCCCAACACATCTGCTCGTGAACTTGAAACAATATATAATGGGGACCTATTCCAACCAATTTTGACTTTGTCAAAAATATTTCTTTTTTCTTCCATTTGCATCAATTAGGAAATATAATTAACATTAAAGTAGAGCCAAATATAAAAAGAGCTTGCATATACGTAGTGGCACAGAAAAACAGGAAATTTTGAAGTAAAATGTACTTCAATAACGGTATCCGTTCCAGCTTCAAATTGTTTCTCCAAAAATGACATCTTCCACAAAAGCTGGAAGCCCCTCCACGTGGTGCGCTTGGATATCCAGATCAGGATGGAGACCTGAATCTGGAGAACTAAATTGGATACAACCCCTTGTTCCAAAGCCCTTCTTTCAACTCCCTTCTTCTATCTTCTTTATGCTTTGGACCTTTCAAACTCTAGAATGGCACTTATTTCTATTGACTCAGCTGTTAGCCATTCTTTCTTTTTCTTTCTGTCGGCCTCCCTTGGGCGAACTCTTATTTTTCTTCAGGCGTCAGGTGGCAGTCGGCCGTAAAAATTTATAAGCCACAAACTTCTCCTAATCCTATGATAGTACAACCAAAGAAAAGTGATGTGAAGGCTAGGGCGTCCCCCTGGAGCAACGGGAATGTTAGGGCGTCCCCCCCAAGCAACAGAAATGTTAGGGCGTCCCCCCCAAGCAACGGAAATGTTAGGGCGTCCCCCCCAAGCGACAGAAATGTTAGGGCGTCCCCCCAAAGCGACAATACTAGACGTAGCATCATTAATATGCGCTTAGCAACATGGAACATTGGATCTATGACTGGACAAAGCCAAGAATTGGCAGAAGTATTAAATAGACGAAATATTAATATATGCTGCATCCAGGAAAGGGTCCAAATCCAGGGACATTGGAATTGGATACCAGCTTATATACCATGTTACAACAAACAGGCAGAACAGAGTAGGCATTATCTTGGACAAACAGTTGAAACAATGGATTATATCTGTGGAGAGACATACTGACAGAATTATGACCATCAAACTAGCACTTGACAAGCAACCTTGTTTGAATATCATTTGAATATCATATGCTCCTCAGACTGGCTGCACAAGCAAAGAAAAGCAGAGTTACTGGCAGGAACTGCAATATATTCTCTAGGGTATACCCATCTCAGAAAACAGAATCATGGCAGGCGATTTGAATGGCTATGTAGGTAACCAGGCCCCAGCAGGATGTGAAGTTCATGGAAACTATGGGTATGGTACAGTTAACATGCAGGGGCAGGATATCCTGGAAATTGCTGGAATTTTTGACATTCCAATAGTTAACACATACTTCAAGAAAAAAGATGAACACCTAATCACCTACAAGAGTGGCGCAAATGCATCCCAAATTGACTACATTCTATGCAATAGCCCAATGCGAAAATACTTTAAAGACTGTAAGATCATTCCAGGTGAACCTCTCACTACACAACACCGACTGTTAGTGGCATGTTTGAAGTTACCACAGTGGAAATACAGTTTTAGAAAGAAAGCTGAGCCAAGGATAAAATGGTTGAATCTGCAAAAACCTCAAGGAAGAGCTCTGAAATTGGAAGTTGTGGAGTTTTTGGAAACATGTGACACAGCAGGAAAAGATGTAAAAACCGTATGGAACGATTCCCAAAAGCATGCAACAGATAAAGCAAAAGAGGTTCTAGGTACTAGCAAGGGTATTCTGAAACAAGGAAAAGACCCCACTTGGTGGACTGAAGATATGAAACTGTTCCTGCAAGAGAAGAGCTTGTGTTTCAAAACCTGGCAAGCTTCAAAAGAGGAGTCAGACCGCCAAAAATATGTTGATGCTAAGAGGCTTGCTAAAAGGGCGGTTGCATGCTTGCGGGCTGCAGCTAGAGAGGATATGTATAATAGATTGGAGAAAGCTGATACAGACCAGGAAATTTTCAGAATTGCAAAACTCAGAAATAAGCAAACTAAGGATATAAGACAGAATAAGTACATAAGAAACTCTACAGGAACACTATTAACTTTGGATGGTGAAATCAATGAAAGATGGCATGAGTATTACAGCCACCTATTAAATGAAGAGTTCCCACAAGAGCCACTACCTTGCCAACCATCAGTACATGCCCCTATAAGAGCAGTTGTGGTGGAGGATGTGGATGTTGCCCTTAGTGAAATGAAAAATGGCAAGGCAGCAGGACCAGATAAAATACCTTCAGAACTCTTTACAATATGCAGAGAGTCAAGTACATTGTGGCTAACAAACCTCTTCAATCTCATACTTACAAAGGGTGAAATGCCTGATGGATGGAGACAGAGCAACTTAGTGCCATTTTACAAGAACAAGGGTGATGTGGCAGACTGTGGCAATTACCGTACAATTAAGCTAACATCACATGCCCTGAAGATCTGGGAAAGTGTGATTGTTGAGAGACTGAAAGAATTAACTACAGTTACACCTAATCAATGTGGCTTCACTAGTGGAGTAGGCACAATAGATGCTATACACACCTTAAGAATTTTGATGGAAAAATATAAAGCACTAAAGAAGGACCTTCATTTTGTCTTCATAGATCTTGAGAGAGCTTTTGACAGTGTTCCAAGGGAGCTTATATGGACAGCACAACTGGTTCCGGAACAATACATTAAAATCCTCAAGGACATGTATGATAACATCAAGACCAGAGTCCTTAGTCCTGCTGGTATTGGTCCAGAATTTGAAGTCAAGGTCGGGGTGCACCCCGGTCGGGACAAGGATCCACCCTCAGTCTGCTGTTGTTTAACATTGTGATGAACTATGTCACCAAACACCTTCAGAAGCCAGCCCCTTGGTCACTTCTATATGCAGATGACATAGTTCTAGTAGCAGAGACATTACAACATGTTCAAATAGACTTAACAGCATGGTGCACAGCATTAGAAAGCCAAGGGTTAAGAGAGAGTCATACTAAAACAGAATACATGCACTGTAACTTCTCAGGAATCAGAACATCTATCAACATGGCTGAACCTTAGCTTGATGGCATCTCTTTAAAACAAGTTGACCACTTTAAATACTTAGGATCTACTCTTACATCTACAGCCTGTGTCAACAGAGACATCGAGGACTGGATAACAGCTGCATGGCTGAAATGGCAATCATTGACAGGAGTGATATGTGATGTAAAAATGCCCGTCAAGGTCGAAGGAAACATATATAAGAGAGTAATTAGGCCAGTTTTAATGTATGGTTCTGAATGTTGGGCTACACAAAAGTCAGATGAACAACAAATACATGTTACAGAGATGAAGATGCTCAGGTGGTCGGGAGGTGTAACCCTGAAAGACAAAGTCAGGAATGAATACTTGAGAGGAACATTTAAAGCGGCTAATATAACTGAAAAGCTAAAGGAAAATCGCTTGCGCTGGTACGGACATGTTATGAGACATAGTGAGGATCACATGACCAGACATGTAATGGAAATTGAACAACCTAGGAGACGCCCTGGTAGATCGCCGACAACCTGGATGGGTACCATTTCTAAGGATATGAGGACGACGGACTTTGAGCCTGAACTATCACAACAACGCTCAGAATGGCGGAAAAGGATTAGGAGGGCCGACCCCAAGAGAAATGGGACATAGGCTCGGAAGAAGAAGATGTACTTCAATAACTGAGATGTAATCATTTGATTTATTGTTGGAAATATAAAGAAAGATAGTTCTGATCTAGACTTCTAAAAAATAAATTTTTCTTTGATAATATCCTTGAGATGACGGCCATGAACATTCTGGAAGCAAACAGTGAGATTAACAGTCAGCATGGAACGTCGAAGTAATGTATGTGAATTTTTCTTGTGGGGCTATTAAAAAATTAATGTGTTCACTATATAATTAAAAGCAATCATTCAGTTAAAAACGAGGATTCAATAAGAAATCGCTGCAATCCCCATTGCTGTGCTTCGACATGCCATATAAAATATCAATGTTCCTTTTCAGGAATCTATACATTTGTTTGATTGGTCGTCAAGGACATTGTCCATAAAATTTCTTTTTTTTTTGTTAAAACACTCATGAAACTAATGATTACATTCCCTTTATTTACGTAAGCGTTACTTCGAAATTTCCCGTTTTTCTGTGCCACCCAGTAGCTTGTTCATTGTTCACTCATCTGTATCTACTTTTCCTTCAAATTTTGAAACCTATACTTTGTTTACAGAGTAATTGGAGCAAATTCAATCATTTGGGTTCTATAACCTTGTTAATGCTATATTTTCATAATTTCTATTGTAACCTTATAATTTCTATGTAACCCAGCTTGATTTAGTTTTTTAATTTATTTCAAATAAATTAATCTCCGGGGTATGAAAAGTTCAAATATTTCCAATTTTATTGAATATGAATAGAAATAGTAGATACAGAGTCATAATTCCAATTTCATTCTGTTACATCGATGAACTTAATGATGTTTAAATGACAC
This sequence comes from Sogatella furcifera, assembly GCA_017141385.1. Classification (NCBI taxonomy): domain Eukaryota; kingdom Metazoa; phylum Arthropoda; class Insecta; order Hemiptera; family Delphacidae; genus Sogatella; species Sogatella furcifera. The sequence continues at coordinate 30,811,566 of CM029547.1, forward strand.
CACGTTTTTTCAAATTTAACTAATCCTCATTTCAATCTTACTAGGTTTCAAATTCTCAGAAGACGCCTAATCCTACTTTTCAGTGATATCAAGCATTCCATGTTCAGCTAGAACAAAACAAGGTTCTTTCTAGATTATATTGAGCACAAATTCCAGCGTGGGTGAAGCCCATTAAGTTGATGACTCAGCCTGAAATTGTAGCTCACGGGCTTAGTGGGGTGGAAAGTGTGAGAGTACATTGCACAGAACAGGTTGAGGAGCGTGGAGGAAAAACTCTTATCTCGGCGGCTCAGTGCCCACCTGTAAGCAAACGAGTGAGAGGAGCTCTGGTGGAGGAGGAGGAGGAGGAGGAGGAGGAGGAGGAGGAGGAGGACGAGGAGGAGGAGGAGGAGGAGTGAAGGGTAAAAATAAAATTGTTAGGCCGATAAGACCCTACAAGCTTTTCATTTGTTCGAACCGTTCTTACTGGCCTATAAACAAAATAATGCGTTGTTCATGACACATATCAACTTCCGTGAGCTGATGGAATGTATCTCTAACCAGTTTTAACGTTACCAAGCTCTTTTCTCATTTGCTCTCGCTCTATTGTTCTTCGCCTAATTCCCCCCACTCCGACCACCACTATCACTTACTTTTTCCAAACTAAGCTCCACGCTCTAATGAGAAGAATGTCTGACCAGAACGACGAAGTTCTTTAAAAAGAGCTTAGAAGCTTTCTTCACTAATGCTTTCTCAATATCTCTCTCCCATCCAGTCTCTTCCACTTTCCCTTTAATTCCTCCACAATCAATTATCTTGGATGTCAAACTTTCACTTTAAAAGTTTCTTGACAATTCATTATATTCTAACTAGAGTAATGTCTTGAACTTTCGTGGAATCTAAATGACTCGGAGGTTCGGTAATTTTTCTGTTTTCATTGTTCTAACTGATCTGGCTAACTGATTCTAACTGACTCTTATCAATCTTCCAGCTCATGTTTTCTTGTTAACTGAATTCTCCTTCTATTGAATATTCCTCTTTCGCTTCATTCTTCACCAAAATCTATTTTTTTCATTTCCATTTTTTCCGTATCTATTACATTCCTTTCTTCGTTAAAATACCTTTGTCGAAAATACGTTGTCCTAGCACTCATTTTACTAATCACGGATGTCATTTTAGCTTTTCTTATGAACTTTTTGTTGGAAGCAAACCACAGATTTAATCCCTAGTTCAAACTATAGATCTACTACGTATCATCTAAACTTTTGTTTCAGCAAAAAAACAACAATTTCTCCCTATTTTTAAGCGTAGAGAGTAATCCACTCATTTTTTATTTGAATTTTGACTAGTGATGAAAAGATGAATGCTCAACACCAGATATTTGTATCGTTTATACAGGCAATTATACAGACAAAAAGTCAATTCTGTGGCTTTTCAGCCATCCATTTCTAATATGAACTATATAAGAAAGAAGCGCAGCGTGGCGTTTGAGTGACCAGTTGTCAGTGGTCGGCTGATTTATGACAGTTTTTGCTGGGCTTTATGAGGATTCGGGGTGGCATCAGTGTGGACCAACACGGTTTTGCTTTTGCAGTTGGCAAGTTGGCAGCCGTGTCGACTGGGGGATCGTTTTGTAGTGTAGTAGGCCGTTCGTAAAGTTTGAAGTGTGACGTCACCGGCGCGGGGCGTCGCGGCGACCTGCTGCAAGCAGGCTGTTGAATCAATGGGACGCCGTGACGTCATCAAGAACGAGATACCGCCACCGCGTTACGGCCAGGCGAAGGAGAGGAACACATTGATCCGTTTTGTATGAGAGAAGGGGAAAACTTTGTTTGGTGGGGGTGAGAAAACCGACCGACTAGCTTTTTGCGTGTACCACCTATTCTCATACACCTATACACAAACAGAGACAAACACACAAAGAGATACGCCCCGCAAACTCTTTTATTAATGAAATACTATTTTCAGTCTCACACTTCTCAAAACACTGCTACTTTGAACAAACTGCTATTAATCCTCTTCTAGCATACAATTAATCGCCTTCATTGTGCTGCAGAATAAGACATCGACATCAGCATTCATGAAATATTATTTTCTGAATCACTCCACTCTCCAAAACTGCTACTTTTGTTCCTGCTATTCCTCCTCCTACTCTACAGAAGTATGCCCTGTTTGTGAGTTTCAATGCTACAAAATAACCATAACTATAGAGTGCTAAGACTCTAGCAGAGGCTTTCGAAGAAATGGTAAACAGACCTGTTGCCAGTTAGCCTTCTCTCCTTCCCATTAGTCTATTAGCTTCATTTATTAGTCTATTAGCACAATGCACATTAAATCAATATCAAAGCTTGCACATTGTGTTTACTTTACAGTGGCTGGCTGGGGGTTGCAGATCCATATAAGATCTCTCGCTGCAAATTATTATTTAACTGATGAATGATGGATAGTAAATAAATAAATCTACATCTATAGAAGCGGAATGGCACTGACTGACTGATTTATTCATCAACAGAACTACTTTTTTATTATCACCAGAACTAAAAATCCACTAAACCGAATGCGTTCAAATTTGGCAGGCATGTTCAGTTAGACGTTTAGACACGCACTAAGAAAGGATTTTTCAAACTTTCCAAGGATACGCCAAATATTTGCATTTTTCTAATAGTTGTTCTGAGGTTTCTTAGATTTTTGTAGAACCAATTGGCAGAAAATTTTGGAATTTTGTGGAGGGGTTTGTCTTATTAGGTCTAGAAATGTTGAGCTCGAAAATTTTTGATATTCTTCCAAGATTACGCCAGTAATAAGTTTTTTAAATTGTATATGTATTGCGGGTTGCATATCTTCCGCCTTGATACGACCAATCCTTACTGTAAATTCAATGGTTCAGCGAGATTATTAGATAAACTAATTTAGAAGATATTGAATCAAGTTTCTAACTATGTCCGATATACTTACCAAGTTTACGCTCAATATTAGCTTTTTACTATTTTTCGGAGGTTTTCTTCGATTTTTCGAGAATCAATTGGCAAAAAAATGTTGAAATTTGGTGAACAGGTCGACAATAGTTTAGTTTCAATAAATTTCGATTCCCTTCCGAGGTTACTAATTCAGAACGATAACCCAGACAGACGAACCCTATAAAGTGCCCTATATATTGAGAACCCTGTTTTAACTGTTTTTCTCAGCTGACACTGACAGAGGTTTTGCACACTGTTTGACACACTTACACTGCTGATACTGTCGGGGGTCCAGGGGGCTCCACCCTAGAAGAAGGCGAGTCTGCCGGCTAGTGAATGAATAATGTTACACAGCGCGCAATATTGGATCAAATGTTATCTTACAATGGTTTCTATAAAGTTTATCCTATTCTTCTTCCATCTATTTCTAAACTAGGTACTCATTTTTGTTTATTGTTTGAGAAACTTGAAACTCATTCATCTTCAGATCCAACAGTAATGGGAATTCTACCTTGGTATTGATTTCCATTTGGGTACCAATTGAATTCTATTAAAATAAATAATCGGTATTCCCGTTTGACCAGAAAGTTCGAAGATAATATCCACTGAAATATCGATGGAAAGCATCTTTTAATGATGAAGTAGTTGTGTAAAGGAAATAATTATTCACGCAATAAATAAGTTCCATCAGACTTGCAGAAACAAACGTCATGTGGAAGTTACGTTGAAACGTAGTTTCTCACTATAGAATTGAAACGTTTAAAAACATTTCTCACTTAAAAATTTGGTTTCAAATGCAGTATAGTAACAGATTCCAACGAAATTTATTTTTGGCGAGTGGACTGTTCCTAGTGCTCAGCTCTATTAGAATAGTCAGCGAGAGGTCTGTGAGAGCATATAGAGTTGCGAGCGGCTTCAGCTATTATTTTCTGCTCAGGTAGATAACTGATACAGTCTGTTTCACAGAACTGATTATTGATAACATGCCAATCATCACTTTCGTTAGCGTCACCTTTACCGAAATAATGTTTTCAATTTGACAAATTCATTTCGCCAACGACTTTCTGGGTTGATAGGCTAATTCTATTAACAAAAAGTTACAAACCTGCTTTCTATAATATACTGATATTGTTCAATGGACCTGCTATGTTGTTGGGTTGATGTGAGGAATAGCCTTATTAATAAACAGTAGAGTGATTTAGTCTGCTTATTAACTAACAATAATGATGAACATGCAATAACTCCATCAAAATACCTCCCCTGGCAGAGAAGCTCTTGAATCATGTAGTGTACGCAAAGTAAAGGATGATCGAAGCTGAGATGGAAAGTGATGTTGGAGCACTAGAAAGGGATAGCTTTGAGAAGGATAGTGCTTTCGTATCCATTTCTGCATCCGATTTACTTAATGGAAAGGGAATCTCCTGGGATGGAGAAAAACTGTCAGAAGATGAAATCGACTCGCGTGATGACTCAGAACCTCACCACTGAAATTCAAAGGTTGGCAAGTAATTCGTTCCTTTCCCATAGTTTCGATTCCTTTCTCATACGTCTTGGTCGAGTGTTGGTGTAAATTCTATTTTCGATCGTTTTCATATAACGAATAATTCGTTTGTTCATTGTTCGTATTGTTCATTTTCTAAAACCAATCTCAATCGAAGGTAAGAAGAAAGACTTCGTATCAAAAATTGAATTGAATTAAAATTATGAGAAACTCTATGCTTCGAGTAATCTTTTGAGTAATCCCAAGCTTCTCACTTCTAGTGCCTTTTTTCTTCAAAATGGATTCAGTTCGAACTCGAATAAAAGACTGTTCAGAGTTCTCATACAATTACCAATACAAGGTTCGATCCATCTAACAGTTTCTAGACTACATCAATAACTATACTATTCTGTCACATTTCCTGGATTCAATTTATTTTCGATCAGCAAGTTGAAAAAGGTATAAGCCTATCTGATTTAGAAATATATTAATGTTGTTGAAAATCGTTGGAAGAATATTGCTATGAGATTGTCAATAAAACATCAATATTTGAAAGGAAAATGAGCTTTGAAATCTCACAAAAAATATTTCCTTCAACTTAGACAAATCCGTGACAGATATTCAACCATTCCACATGACAAGTTTCCTTATTCAAGCATGTATTATTATAAGCTTTCTGGAAAGCACTCTTGACGATTATTGAGTAAAGTCAATTCTCGAGTGAGCCTTTTGTAATAGATTCTGTAACGTCTTTTCTTCAGTATCATGTCATGTTTGAAATTCGCCGAGCGGAATTTATCGGGCTATCTTTTCTTCGAGAACAGCCTTTGAAATTTCAATTCTTTGCGAACCGAGGTAGCATCTTGGAGAATAAAGTACAAATTTGTTCTCCACTCAGGGAAATAAACTCCTTTGAACTTATTCAACGAACTAGACTGTAACAAATTCTCGATATTGAAGCTTTGAGATGGATCAACTACAAACACGAAAAACGTGGGTTGTTGCTTCTTCCCATTGAAAATAGATTTCAGTTGTAGGCCTATTAGCTTTGACTGCATCGCTTGAGAGTAATAACATATTCATGTTATTTGAAATTTAAGAGTTATTGATTGTTGATATCATGTTTTCTATTTATTAAACAAAATTAACCTAAATCACATTTTAATTATACTTTCAACGCTAATTTGGCCAACCAGGCCAACTATTGTCTTGATTTCGGATCACAAGCCCAATTGTGGAAGCGTCAAGATGTAATCACAAAAAAAAATTCCGTCAAGATGTCATACTCGACCGAAGGTGTTGGTTTGTTGAGACTGTGCAGTCTGGCCCTTGCACGTTCACGACAAGATGTCACCTCTACAACTTGTAATCAGTTAGAAGGGGACGAAACACATCACACTGTTATCTTGAAACCGGCTTTTGAAAAAGATAATTCATTGGACTGGTTGACACCTTGACGCGATCCCTTGTACTTCGGAAATGCCATTGAATATACTGTAGATATATACATACAGTACTTCCCCTTCACTGGCAATGCTAAGACAATTGATTCAGGATCAAGTTAGGCAACCGGCTCGACACAAAGCTTAACTGGAGCAATGACTTATGTGAATGTGAATGCTCCAACAGTTTCATAATCTCACTGGCGGCTCGTACCCTCGAAACAGGTGAAGTGTTGCACAGTAAAAGATACGGGCTAATGAGAGAATAATGATTCATTGGTCCCTTTTATCAACGCTCAGTTTTTAGATTGACATGGCTATATGTGGAGTGGATGAGGCACAATTATTATTAGAAATATAATACATTGCAATTCTCAAAAGTTTTCTAAAGATGAAATTAGTCATGAAAGAGTAATACTTAATATATTTTTGTCAAGAATTAGTGTTTTTCATATAAAGTTGAAACATGATTGCCAATTCAATCGCATAATACTGTGCATCGGAAAAGTGGATACCAATTGACACCAATAAAATTGACTCCAATTCAATACTGATGCTGATTCCATTTATTGAAATTCACTGTATTTTTATAACAGCTATTTATGTTTCAACTCTTCAGAGTAATGATTTTGTAGCCTACAGTTGCATTTGATAATGACTCTCAAGAGTTGAAGTATGCTATTCGAATGTAAATTCATGTAACTAAAGGTAGAAAAAAGTATCTGGTTTTTTATTTAAGTCATAAAAATAGGTAATATCAATACAGAAGGCGAGTGAAATTACGAGAGTGGTGGGCTTCGTTCGTCTATGAATAAACAAATACTGTAAAGTAGAATAATTCTACTCTACAATTATTATAGCCGAGCATTGATATAATTATAGTGCAGTGATTTGAATTGAGCTTTAGTTCATTGATTTTCATCCTATCTTTGAACATTGTCTTTCTCAGAATGAACGCTCTCATAGAAATTTTTCGACTAAAATTTAAAGAAGCGTTTACTAAAGGAAGTTCAGAAAATCTCTGGAGAAAGTTTAGCTCATTTTTGTATGAGTTTGCTCATTTTGAAGAAATATGAAAATCTTGAATTCAAAATGTGGAAGGAAGTTACTCAGAATCGCATATTTCTTCTAGAAATCACTTATCTTCTGATAACAATTAAATCTTGTTTGAGCGTTGAGGGGCAATTTCGTACCGTTCCCAACAATCGATTGATAACTTGTAATCTGTTCCGTGTCCCCTATTCCACTGAAGCTGTCAAATAATCAAGCTGTCTATCATCAAGCTAGTAGTTATTGGAATATACTCTTCTTGTTAGAGGATGGAATTATTCTTAATACCTTGTTTGACACAATGAAAGAGTTTAATAGCATATGAAGAATAATGAGGGAATTCCATTGAAGATCTTGAATAAATAAATAAATATAATAAAATGAATAAATAAGACTTCTACTCACATGAATCAAATCCAGGTTCAAATTTAATAGTTAAAAAAAAAACGTTGGTTTTGTAGACCGTAAATAGATTATTCTTTAAATTGAACAATTTATATTTATTTCTGTTCAATTTAAATTAATCAAAATTATTTTGGCAAATCTTCATGAAAATTTTCAGTTTATCATGGATATTATTATGTTCTGTCATGAGATGAAGTTTCTGGAAAGCAGCCATTCTGAGAGCTTGTGAGAGCATTTTATAAATGGGTCTGAGGCTCTGATGAATGGGATTCATTCAATTTCATGTGGTCGAGTCAGTCGAGTCATATGTCTGTCACGTTCTTTGTCTCGCATTTACCGCAGGCTGTGAACTGAATAAGTAGTGGCAGAATACAACTTACTGTGACAAGCTCTGAAATATTGTCTTTTTATTCCAGATGCATAGTACTTGATAAATTATCATGATCTTGGCTGCACCCAACCGAGTATTACTTTCTCAATACCTTTATTCTTCTCAATACCTGGTTATTGAAACCTTCACCTGTTCTGATTTTCAGAATAAATCAGTACTAGATCATGAATTCTATTATAAAAAAAGTCATTAAATTGGCTGCGTTGGAACGGAAAGATTTGAATAAGTCATCAATTCTTGAAAAATATTCATAATTGGTTATGGATATGATGATGAAATTAATGTAACCAATCACTGTAAAATTTGTAAACCTTAGTTTTTGGAAGCTTTTGATGAGTTATTTGAAAATCATCAATTTTTCATGTTTTCAGTTGATGGAATTCTTTTTTTCCCTGAGAGTGCTTTTACACTCTTATCTTATTTTCATAAGACTTACGTCTTTGAGCTTCACTTTACACTTGGTGTAAACAATTTTGAAAAACGAGGTAGGAGTGTACAGGCATTCTCTCCTTGATCATTCTCTCAAAACATTGTTTCTGTTCAACAGACAATGCGCAAAAGTTCACACCATTCTGCCTAACAACATGCTCCATCATGCCTTGGAATGGAGGACATAAGGCAAATGTTATATGAAGAAAAGGCTCACCACTTATTGTACTTTCTAAATTGATGAATGTTGAAATTATTGTTTTCGAATAAAAAATATTAAATTCTTTCCGTTTCAATGCGCAACACTTTATTATAAGAAGTAGCCGGCAGGCACGCTTCGCTCGCCTTCTCCGCCTAGCCAGGGGGCTCCACCCCCTGGACCCCCGACAGTATCGGCAGTGTAAGTGAGTCAATCAGGCTCGCTTCGCTCGCCTGCAAAACCTCTATCAGTGTCAGCTGAGACAAACAGGCTCGCTTCGCTCGCCTGCAGATTATGTTCAGAAGGGATTCGAAATTTATTGAACACAGCATTTCCAGACCTAATCTGGACCTGTTTACCAAATTAAAACCTGTTTGCCAATTCGTTCTTGAAAAATCTCAGAAAAACTCAAAAAATTCCGAAAAATTTTAAAACGCTAATATTGAGCGTAATCTTGGGAAGTAAATCGGACATAGTTTGAAACTTGATTCAATATCTTCTCAATTATTTCATCTATGATTTTGCTGAACCATTATATTTACAGTAAGGATTGGTCGTATCAAGCTGGAAGACATGCAACCCGCATAACATTTACAATTTTCAAAAAGTGATTACTAGCGTACTCTTGAACGGATTTCAAAAATATTTTAATACAACATTTCTAGACCTTATCCGAGCCTGCCCATCAAATATCAACATTTTCTACCGATTGGTTCTCGAAAAAAATAAGATAACACTGAAAAACTCAAATATTTGGCATATCCTTATGAAGTTTCAAAAATCCTTTTTCAGCGAGCGTCTAAACGTCCAACTGAATATGCCTGCCAAATTTGAACGCATTCGATTCAGTCGATATTTAGTTCTGGTGATGAATGAATGAATCAGTCAGTCAGTCAGTCAGTCAGTCAGTCAGTGCCATTTCGCTTTTATAGATATTATAGATTGTTATTGGTAGTTACTTAGTGATCGAGGAGTTGAGTCATCAACATCGCCAACAACTCTTAAATGGATGACCAGTATTTAACCAAATTGATATTGATCCAATAAAATCCAATATAATTTGTATCCTTAGAACTAAATTTCCTAGATTAGAGTCTAGAAAACCTTCATACGGTGGAATTGTTTCATCGTACAAGTAGAGTCAGTGTTTCACTGTCAAACAAATCATCTTCTCATTTTTCTTCTCCCTTTCTGTCATCACAGGGTAGGGGTCAAGCAAATCTACACAATCGATTTGTCAAAAACTATGTCATGAAAATAATTGTGTTGTCAATAAGAAACAGACCGCCATCGAATGAAAAAGTAGAAACTGCTTTCAGTGCAGCCAAGAGGTCGCTTCGATTATGTTGTCAACTGTCACTTTCAATGATTGGATGAGGCTTAAGTCAAACATTGTGGTGTTCTGGGATAGGAAGGAGGGGTCTCAAAAAGAGATTGGGTTTGAACCAAAATTACAGCCTAGCGAGGCATAACGAACGCCGGTCCCAGGGGCTGGTTGACCGCAACAACGTATCTAATTTGAAGTGTGGTCTTGGCATCGCATGGGTCCTAGTCCTTTGGACTCACATAATAATATATATTGTACATCTTCATGTAGAATATACGAGTACATCCTATATTATGCTCTTCCACTAGCATTGAAAACAACGAACAATTACTTTTTTGTTGATCACAACTCTCCACCTTAAGTCATTTATTATAATATAAGATTCCTCACTCCAAGTATCCACACAACATGCCTTAGATATCTTAGAAACGGAGATACTTGGAGACTGAATTCGAGTGGAGTTATTCATACAAGTCATACATGGATGTGATCATGTCTAGTGAGAGTTTCGAGAAATGATCTACATGATAATGCACTCAAAGTTGAAACTTACCCTCATCAAACAATTCATATTCCAAAATCTATTCATATCTGAACAATATTCTCATTGTAGAATCATATTAATGTAGCTCTTATGCAATCAAATTCGAAAAGCTTTGAAATTATTCTGGCTGCTCCATTTTAGGAGATGGATTTTAGCTGTAGAGACTGTATAATTGGCTTTACCATTTGAAAATACCACTCGGAGCACAGGTTAATGTTTTTTCTCAATTTCTATTTCGAGGAAAATGTTCGAGTCATTTGCTCATTGAATACAACAGACGATTCAAATCACATTTTTCTCATTTTTATATTCTACCTTGATTTCTTAGTAGATTGAAATTAAATTGAGTGGCATTTTGAATCACCTGGCCTTGATCTCTTCAAATTGAAACTCTTAATACTTGAGATGATGTCCCAATTTATGTAAGGAATTGTCTCTTGATGCTTCGAAATACTAAGCTGTCACTTAGCTTGGCTGCAAATAATTATATTTTGTGAGTTGAGCTAGACGGTATAATCTAGACGGCTCAGGCTGTGACATTGTTGCGAAAATGAATTTTCATAACGATGAGGAAAGTGGGGGCATAATTGGGAGGTGAAACAACACTCACCCTCGAGCCACAGCCGGTCGGGAAAAAGTGGAGTTTATTTTTCGAGCACAATGGAAAATTCACACACACTCCTCCACACAACACAATAGAGCTCCATTATTACTGGTATCAACTAGCAAATGTTATACACCATCCTCATCAAAAATTAACATGTTCACTTCCCGTCTTTTGCTTCACATTGATTGCTCTCTCTATTTAGTTCAACTGTTGCTCCAGCAGCAGCTGTATTGAATAAATGATTGATTAATCTTAATAAACTCAACCCTTAACCTCGTGCCATAGTAGTAGATTCTATTACAAAAGTGGAATGTTACTTACTCAATATAGTACAGAGAATGTATAACAGCGATAACAGTCTCTGTACTCGATATGGAATAGAAGATCAGATTAGATTAGTAATCTTAGCTAAGATAAATTAATACCAGAGCCCATAAACATTTAAGTGATAGGCGAGAATACAACCAACCAAAGTTAACGAATCAATGCTTATTACAAATACAATAAATATTGTTAATCTGAAACTACGTTTCTTAGCAATAAAAAAAGCGGAACTAATTTTGAGGTGTAATCTTATTGACGGGGTGGGTGGCATGAAAGGATTTACTTGTTCATAGTCTAGTTCAATGAATGGTAGGCTATGGAATGGATAAAGTTCGCAAGTACAAATATTAGAGAGGTTTTTTATGAGGCCGCTCGAAGAGCATTGTTTCTGTTCCTACAGCGATGTGCTATCATAAGTTAGAGCAAAGCAATTTTGCTCTTCCCAAGTGAAATATCAGGAGAAAAAAGTAATATATGAAAAAGAGATAGAAGAAGAAGAAAAAGAGAGCAAAAGGAAAGAGGTGAAATACCAAAGTTCAGATGAAAAGAAACATGTGACAGTGACAATGAAGCTGTTGTTTTACTCCTGAGAATGGAATCAAAACCACAAAAGCAACAGTAGAATTTGTGATTGTTCTGAACAAGCATTCTGTGAAAACTTGTTTGAACTCCAGTCCCTTATCCCTATTCCCACACCACTGTTCGATTGAGATGCAAGATAATTAGAGCGACAAAAGCGCCTTAATAGTTGGAGAGCCTTTTGTCGAGTGATTCTCATCCCCATGATAACTCATTTCTGAGCGGCGCGGAGCCTCCACTGAATTAAGCAGACCCTTGAAATGTAGACGCTCTTTAAGGAAAGCTGAAGATTAAGAATCCCTTCTTTGATAGCCCATTCTCTTGGATAACACCAGCTACTTCGCTAGTTTAGAGGAAGTCGGAAAAGCTTTGTATGAATGATTGCGTTTCACTTATATAAGGGTACTCACTACTCAGGAAAGGAAGTAGTGAAGGGCGTCCAGTAGCTAAGAATATAAATACAGTAGTTTTTTCTTGAAAAAATTATACTTATAGAAGATAAATATTTTTTATTCACTATTTATCATAAACAGCTCGAACTTTATTGAAAGAGGAACAAAGCTCATAGTTTATATCAATGGAAGTTTTGTACATTCTTTTTTGAAAAAATCGTGGACCACATTTAAACAGCTGTGTTGATAAAATATTGTCTAGTTTCAGGATTCAGCATGGAATCCATCTTCCTTGCTTTTCGGATGATATGAGATTAGACAAAAATAATTATTTCTAATGATTGTAATTCAAGTGTGGAACTGCCTTATTACAGTCACAATTGAGTTAGGTATCAATGCATTCTAGAGAACTGAATGAATTCAGTAGCAATTAAATTCCACATCAAATTGAATAATTAACTCTAATTCACTCTCTTAGACGTAGGCTACATAATATTCTGCTTAACAAACTGTGAAAGTCATTACGAGCCTGTAGCCACATTTCCAAGAGACTTGCCCTGTTTCAACCACACGAAATGATAACACTAGCTCAGCACTCGCCACTAGATTAATAGATTAGACTGGCGACAGGTGGGACCGAAATGAAACATTATGGTCATAGTTCACTCAGAGAGAAACGAGTTACATGGAATACATGTGTTCAAGTTTTCACAGCACTGAGCACTCATTTCAACAATAGTTCTCATATCAGACTCTATAAAGCAGACTTAAGAAGTGAATAGAAAAAGCCTGAATGAATTATTTTATAGAGTATTCTATCATTGATGATGTCGAAAATAAAATATATTAATTTACAATATCACCAAATTCCATAAACCATATTCAAATGAGTATGATTGATCCGATTGGAAAAGGAAAACGAATATGAGTTTTCTGAAAGGTTTTTATGAAAAGTTTAAGTACTGTAATACATAATAACTTCATCATAAGCATACTCTGTTCTGTTGGAAGGCTAGAGATTCCTCATCAAATGATCCGTATAAATGTATAATGTACAGTTTGTCTAATAATTACGTATGAATGATGAGTTACAGTTTCAAAGTCTACTTTAGTTTGTGAATTCATAGGATTGAGAGATCTTGAGAATATTTCAAGTTAAAGTTTAGTGATACCAATATAAGTATAGAATAAGAGTTAAGTGAAATCTTCACACTTGACTTGAAATTCCAGTTTGAAACATAGTTACAACATATTGTCCCTCTTTTTATTGAATGTAAGGAGGTGCTCAGTTTGATTCAATCATACCATTGAAGATTTGGATATCTCGATTGAGATTTTAGGAGCAGAGAATGTTTTTATTGTTGGTGTTCTATGTATTTTAGTCATATGGAGTAACACATGCCTGTAACAGTGTAACGGATTACAGGATTTAAAGAATGCGAAAAAACATTCTGAATATAACTTCTAAAAGGTTGAAATTTAATTGAAACTTACTATTCAACTAATGATTAATGAATTTTTGTGTTCTAGGATGAAGATTCCAACACCTGGCCTATTTCCTACAGGAGACTATAGAAAAGATGGACTGGCCCTATTCACGAAACTCATTAGAACAAAGAATATCGAGGGAATGCAGGGAGAGTTACCACCAAGACTACATTCCAAATCTGACAAAAAGCTTAAATTAACGGTGAGTTTCCAAGGACCGTGATACTTCCAAACTTCGAGTGCTAGTTGTGAGATTCCAAAAAAACATCCAACTGCTGAAAAATTCCGTCAATTTAGCCAATGCATTATTATTGGTTAATCTTGTACCATGATTTGACCTCCTTGTAACCGGCTCAAAGCTTTCACAATATACAAACTAAGGAATATATATACACAAAAATCAAGATATGTGGCAAACCTGTGCAACGTATTGTTACAACCATATCATATATTGGAATTTAGTAAATAATAATGAATGATCCGATAACATTGCATGATCCAAAATTATTTTATTCATTATCCGTAAATGTGAGCTTTGATTGATGAATAGATATGATATTATATCATACTTATTAAACCGATGAAGAACATTCATTTATTTTTCTATATTCATTCATAGGAATAGAAACAACAGGTTCCCTCTTATTATTTGTCTGTTGGATACATGTATGATAATTACAACAAAATTTACTTCTTGAAATTTACATATCAGCTCACATAGAATTGAATTCTGAAGGAAAATTTAAAAAAATCAATAAAAATAAAATCGAAATAATGAAAAATAGATATTAATTCAATTCAGATCTAGAACTTTATTTTGAACCAATCGTTTGTGCTATTGCTCAACGTTGTTACACGATACTATAGTGACTGTATAATCAGATTGATACTATTCACTTCATAGTTCTGGGGGTGAAATCGTGTTCATGAATGATAGCAGGAAGATCGCTTACAAAGGTGACAGAAATTGTGCTCGATCAGCTGGTATTTATACAGCTTCTAATCCCATCGAAAGGGGAGAGAGTGTCACCCACAATGAAGCAGCATCGTGATACCGTCACTGAGGGATATAATAATTTGAGAAGCCATGGTTCACAGAATTGGAATTAAATTTAAATCGATTATTGAAGAAATTTTGATAATGAAAAAAAATAAGTTTTCATGTGCATAAAACGAGATTCAATTATAACATTTCATTCATGAGCAACCGCTCATTTTTGAAAAAATCTTTCTCAAAACCTTCAAGATTTTGATCAATGATCAAAGTGGACTAACTTGCGTCTGAGGATGCGTAGACCCGCATAGATCCACGAAAATAATAATCTAAGAGCTACTATACAGTGATTTCGAATCATTAGGAAAAAGGTATTAAATTCTTCATGCATACATGCATCACTTGTCTTCATGTATTTTCTTCACAATTCTTCATGCATCACAGTTGTAAAATCTTGGCTTGATCAGCACACTCTCACCTTAAATATTAAAAAAAGCGTCTACATGGCTTTTTCCCCAACAATCAAGTAAATAGCGACAGAAATTCTAGATGAGGGGATTAAGATCCATTCGTCTGATTGCGCTCATCAGAGTTGTCTGATAAACTTGAATATTGTGCATGGGGACTGTATATGTCAGACTTTAATGGGTGTTAAGGAGGTAAAATACCTTGGGGTGATATTAGATCAACATCTTAGATGGAACGCACATATTGATAATATGTGTAAAAAAATGAAACATATTATTCATAAATTTTATAGTCTGAGCAGTATCTGTGATTTGAAAATGTTGATGATGGTCTATTCAGCATATGCCCAATCAATATTTCAATACGGTATAAGGGTTTGGGGTGGTGCTCTGGACACTCACTTTCATAAACTAGGTGTGATTCAGAGACACATAATAAAAGCGGCCCTCCGAAAACCAAGACGCTATTCCAGCCACTTACTATATTCAGATTTCCCAGTCCTTACAGTAAGACAGCTTTATATAAAAAATCTAATTCTTTACATAAATAAATTCAAAAACTCTTTTACTCCATACACTCCAGCATACAATTTCCGATCACCTTCAAATTACATTATTCCCAGAACAGATCTTGTAGTATGCCGCAGACAGTTTCCATACGTAAGTGATAGACTCATAAATCTGTTACCTGAACATTTCATCACTTGCAACATCACAAAATCAAACATCAGAAGGATGATTCAGTGGATTAAATCAATGAATGTATTTCACCTTTTACATAATTAAGTTTTTTTTTCAACTATATTGCCATCATACACATATATATACATGAATAATTGTCATTTTTCACTACTTTATAATAATATTATTATTTTCATAAATTAAATGAAAGCCAAACTGAAGTAATAATAATTATCGTTAGATAGATAGCAATAATTACCGTACATACGATTAAAATTTCGAACTGTTTTTTGTTACTCGTCGCCAGCACACAAACCAATAAGGTTTTGCTGGTAACGCCAATTAATTTTAAGAAATTAAAACATTATTTTTTGTATTTTATAGTTTCTCAAGTGAATTATATTATGTTATGTATTGTTTTTGTAAATCATTTTTGAGGCAATAAAAATTTGATTTGATTTGATACAGCATAGCTATTAGTTATACTTAAAAATGGATCATTAAATATGAATGGATTATTATAATATAAATTATATATAAATGGATAATATAATAAAATGGATTTTCAACATAAAATCTTCAGTGGAACTCCATTTTGGAGTGCTCTTCGATAGTTCCTTATAGGCTAATTACTGATAATCAGTTTCAATAAAGTGAATGAAAGTCGTGCATCTATTTTTTATAAAAATTCAAATGTAAAGTTGCACAATAAAAGTGAAGACCTTTTTTTTGGTAGAGTACCTTATCTGTTATGAATTGATATAATTCTATGGGAATCGTATTGTTAGAGTGATATCAAAGTGATTAAACTATCAGTACTGTGGTACTTTATTTCACCTTTAAAGATAGAAGCTTACAAACTTCTAGCTCCGAAATAATATTATTCCCAAGAATGAGCCGATCACTTGGTCGAAGAATAATGCAATTTGTTCATTGATATCCATTTCAGTGAAAATACTCCTTGTTCAATAAAAGCTGAACAAGTGAACATCGATAGTACAGGAATATATATTATCCTTGAATCATGGATACTTGTGGAGGTATGAATGAGACTCTGCTCGAGCATTGTCGTGTGTGGAGCACACAAGGGCATACGGTGAAATGTGGCTGTTCTGGGAAATATGGGGTATGAAAAACATTGGTTTTTGCAAGAGAGTGGAAATCGATATACTTTTTCCCGAGAGCGAGTTGCAATTTCCGCCCCAGTGCCATTCGTCAACAAGCTTTCAGATTCTCAACGTAGTGAGAATAGAAATGAAGTAGCACAAGAGGTCGCGAACATTTCCATCCGTTGCGTGAGCTCTACATCAGCTGAAGCTGTCTTACACCCCACAATGTGGCTGAGAGTTGCCTCTGTACTTCTGCTCAGAGAGCTATCTCTCTTCCCCTTCTCAAGTAGACAGGCGCACTTCTGAATCAAGCCTGTGTTTACTCGAAAAGCTACTGCTGATATTTTGAGACTGTAACTGAGGTTGTGGAGTTCTTTTCGCAACCGGAATAAGAAAAGAAAGTAGCTTGGTGTGATTTTTCAACTGATGTTTGAAAACTTTTAGAGATTCATTTGAACTATATCCAAGCTGTCAGGACTGTGAATGATGGAAAAGGGATGTTTACTTAACAACCAGAATTGAAAAGAAAGTGTAGTCTGTCCAAGCAAAGAAGACCCTCTGTCTAGATGACTCCAGCTCGGTCAATATTGGTTCATAAAATATTGATTTGGTCTCAAATAGTAGGTCAGAATGTTTTACGATTGAAACCAAATCAATAATTTTTGAACCAATATTGACCGACCTGGAGTCATTTTCTCATCTTGCCAGAGGGTCTTCTTTGCTTGGACAGACTATATTTTATTGTCAATTTCCAGCCAACATAGGAGAACATTAACATCCATTTGAACTACAGAGACTATGAGCTAGCCTATTAAGTACCGGGTATTGGCCACTCGGTGAGGGAGGACGCTCATTGATCGCGAAGTTAAGTCTCGAACATTGAGGACTGCTCTTGGATGGGTAACCAATATTTGGGCAAGTACATATATTAGCGAGGTGGAACCCACCTCAAAGGGTCTCCTCACCTTTGAAAGCCATATGAATATTTTTTATGAGCCTATGAGTTTTGAAGATTTGAACATTTATCATTTTATTATATAATCCATATAAGATCAATGAAGTATACAGGTACTAGCCGGCAGGCTCGCTTCGCTCGCCTTCTCCACCTAGCCAGGACCCCCTACAGTATCAGCAGTGTCAATAAGTCAAACAGGCTCGCTTCGCTCGCCTGCATAACCTCTGTCAGTGTAAGCTGAGACAAACAGGCTCGCTTCGCTCGCCTGCAAAGTCGGCTCAGAATGGATTCAAAATTCATTGAACACAGCATTTCTAGACCTAATCTGGACCTGTTTATCAAATTTCAACATCTTCTACCGATTTATTCTCGAAAAATCCAAGAAAAGCTCCGAGAATTTCGAAAAATAGTAGAACGCTAATATTGAGCGTAACCTTGGGAAGTATATCGGACATAGTTTGAAACTTGATTCAATATCTTTCAAATTACTTCATCTATAAACCATTGAATTTAAAATAAGAATTGGTCGTATGAAGGCGGAAGATATGCAACCCGCAATGCATCTACAATTTGAAAATACTGATAAGTGACTTAATCTTGAACGGAATTCAAAAAAATTTGAACACAACATTTCAAGGCCTTATCTGAACATGCCTACCAAATATAAACATTTTCTACCAATTGGTTCTCGAAAAAATTGAGAAAACGCTGAAAAACTATAGAAAAACTTAGAAAATCTAAGAAACCTCAGAACAACTCTTGGAAAAATGCAAATATTTTGCGTATCCTTGGGAAATTTCTAAAATCCGTTCTTAGCGCGCATCTAAACGTCCAACTGAACATGCCTGCCAAACTTGAACGCATTCGGTTCAGTGGATTTTTAGTTCTAATGATGAATGAATGAATCAGTGAGTCAGTCAGTCAGTCAGTGCCATTTCGCTTTTATAGATATAGATTGTCATACTATATTGAAGTTTAATGCTTGGGAATATGGGCTAATCAATCGGAAATCAGGAGAAAACTGATCCGAAAGTTGAAGAATTTGCCAGAAGCGTATTCTACTGACAGCCGATAATAGGTGAATATAATCAAAATATAAGGTGAATATAGCCAATAGTGAGCTGAATACTACTAGGGCAAAATAAAAGAAGTGATACGAAGAACTGGAAAAAAGAACCAATACAAAGTCGAGAACGAATGGTCAAGAGTGAATTGAATAGAGAAGTGTGACAGGATTGTGACAAAAAACAAGTTGCTTCAGGGATGATTCACTCTCGTTTCACATGATATCGAGAAGGGTGACGCGGGAAAACACTTTACTGAAAAGGAATCGCTGTTGTTCCAAGTAACAGGTCCCATAGTTGGCGGCAAAAGGCCTCGATTCATGGCCCCGTAATTAGTTGTGGCACAATCAGGAAGCTCTCTTAAACTCGCATTCAACTTGTTGGATAAGGGCAGGAGCTCAACTCGAACTTTGAGTAGAGTCAGGAAAATTTGTGACGCAGCATACACGGCAATTCAATTCGGTGGGCTTAGTTTCAGAAAGTTAGTCAACGTCTTCATTTCTCTAATTAAGTTATTCTACTGTTGATTATTATCAGAGAACTTTCTACTTCGTTAAGTTCAGAATAGCTAATAGAATAACAATCTAGCTATGAGGTAATCTCGTCTAGACGATCTTAGAATGAATTAACTGGGAATTTTAACTTCATGTTGATCAGATTCGACTACTATTTTAATATTTTATCAATCAATATGGGAAATAAGAAATGATGAAATTTAAAATTTCTAGTTTAGCAAGTTAGTTTTCAAATTTATTATAAAGTGACTCATTCAACTATCAAGGACGGGAATTCCAGGTACTTGGATTTATTGGTATCTATAGATTGCTTCGTCAAATCATGCAAAGCAGAAAAATTTGTAATGCTCGGTTTTTGATAGGCAACTTGATTCTTCATTCGACCTCTCTCTCAATACCAGAAACAAGTGTCTGAGATGACTTCCAATAAGACTGTTTTTGATGAACGAGTTATTTTTGTATGAGACAGATTCCAGGCGATTCCAGGCCATTGACAAAGTTGGAAAGGAGATGAAGAAGTGAGAAACAAAAAGTGCGGGCAGAGTCTCAAATAACAAAATGTTATTAAATTTGTTTCCTTGTTTATAGCTTTTTGAAGCGTCAGCTTGGAAGCGGTTTTAGCATAGGCCACAGTATAATACAAATTAATCACAGTCAAGAAAGTTGGAATCAAGAGACAGTGCAAAGTTCTTTGATAATGTTCTTCGCTTAGGAATTGCAACAATTCATTCATTTTCTCGAATTCAGCTTCTATTGAATTATTACTAAACTTTTTTCTGTTGTTACTGTTTCTGTCTCATATCAGGTAAAACAGTGTACAGTGATCTGATACTGAAATGATTAGCCAAAGATATAAGCCAATAAATTGTTTCAGAAATACATTTCAATCCTAATTTTCATTTCCAGTTGCACAAAGGTTAGTGCATCCACAGCTATGGAATTATAATGGAACATTATTTGATTTGATTTTATTTTTAAATAAATTCCCTCAATATCCAATTTTACTGTCTTTTCTTTTTTAATCTGTGAGTTCTCATCCAATCTTTCCACTCGATCCCACTCTTAGTTGAACGGAAAATCCAGTTTGGAGAGAAGCACTCACATGAGATTTTCTTCTCGTCATAAGAAAGAGGGGTGAAGAAAACTGTTGAACTTTTGAAGTGGTTGGTTGCGGCAATATGCTCGGCCTGTCAGTCACAGTTTTCTTGGCATCGATTTCGTCGTAACAGGTGACGGCGTTGAGCAAGTACTGCTCTCAACATCAGAGATCCTTCTCCACAGAAGAAAAGCTTGTAGCTACACCTGCTTCCCCCAGCTCTGAATTTTGTATAAGTCGAACTTTTTAACGACCTGAGACCTGTTCTGTCAATCTTTCTTATCTTTGGATAAGCAGTAAAGCAGTCACTCCTTTCCAAATCCCTAGAAATAAACATCGATTTGTCCAACGCTCAATAAACCTCCTTTATACTGCTCATTTCCTACGTGGGGTTCAACTCATCAACTATTCTAGGTTGGAATGTTCATTGAAGTGAGCTGTTTATTTAACGTGTTTCTTTTGAGTGACACTCAAATTATATAGCCTATACCATATTGCAACTTGTTATCGAAAAATTGACTAGCAGAGTTTCAATGGGCAATGTATGTGAAATGAACTTTGTTATGTGAGGTGAAATATAGTTTATATAGTGAATATACTTTAAAAAAAGTATTGAATCATTAAAAAAAATTATTATTATTGGGTTGAATTCGTTATTTGAGAAATGATGACTAAACAAGTTTTTATACAGGGTCTGGCAGTGTAGATGAACGATTTTTAAAATATCATGAATTTGTTAGTTTCCATTCAAAAACAAATTTATTGGTGTCAAAATGTTCGCATGGGAATAGCATTTGAGAAAATTGAGAATGAAAAATCACATCAGGCATGTGGTGGCCGGAATCGTTGATAAAGTGCGTCCTTGCATTCTTGCCCTTTTAGTAGACTCTTCAATTGTAGGGTTACTTTCTCATTTTTAATTGCAAGTAAGGAAAATTCACCATGTCGGAATTTGAAAGTCCTGTATTTTCTCGTCACTATACTCATGTTGTTACACTGTATATTGATATTACTAATTACAGTCAAATAATTATTATTTTTAGTCAAATCGTGGTTGTCCTGAGATTTGGCAATGATAGTCTTAAGATTGGCTGGCAAGATCTGTATAGCCCAATTATTAAATATTCTTGAAGCAAATATCCATCCAAATTCAATGAAACTCATTTCTAGGGGTGACATTTAATTCAAGTAGGAGAGACTCAAACGTTATCACATCTGGAAAAAGATTCTGAAGAACAAGTGTCCAAGGATATATAATTTTTACTTTAATAGTACATTCCCAGAGCCTTATAATGAAAGTATCTCATTCTAAGCTATTGTATAGAAATTCTCCTTTAAAAGATTAGGTTAGATTAGGCCCTTGTCATTAAAAAACAGTGTACAATTAAAGCTGAAAAAGAGTTGCTCTCTAGTTGGCGGGATTGTTTAACATGTCATTGACAAAGATTATTCTTAGAATCTGCAATTTTCATGTCACTCCTTGAAAACACGTTAACAATTTAATTCACTCCTTCATTTATATTCTCATAGTTGATTATAGCTCATTCCAACAGATAATCCTTCCATTACAGCAGCATTACGACAATATCTGGTGATTCGTTTTTGTAGTAAAGTGTAATCAATGACTTGGATCAAAATTAATAGAATCATGACTTCAATTAGGGCAGATTGTTACTAATTTAAAATTCTCTGATATATCTTGTTATATCGTACCGGAACATCCAATTACATATTATTTTCCCATACATGTAATAATCCAAAAAATAAACAAATCAATTTTTACAAGTCAAATAATTTAATTTATTATAACAATAATTTAATAATATATAGAGAGTGTTTCTAAAATAGAGCGGAAAACTTCGAGAGTTGTTACCATTGATCAAAACAAATAAAAAGGTCCAGTAAACATTGGCCATAAAATGCTTATTTCCGAGATAATGTTCGCTGAAGATTACCAATAATTGACAGTTTCATGTTCAGTTCACCTCATGAGAGTGCTACTTGAGTGATCAATTCTTTTTTATAATTTTCTGAGAAATCTAACGGAACCAGTAATAAAATAGTAGTTTATGCAACGGTTGTATAATGGAAGCCTTTATAACATGAGGTGAGATGTAAGTTAGAGCCACGAGCAAAGCGAGTGCTGTAAATATCTCATGAATGCTATAAAGGCCTAATACAACCGTTGCATACACTATTTTATCTACGACCACCAGTGTAGTTATCAGTATCAGACCAGTATCAAGCTATAGACCACCAGTATCAAGCTATCTATCTGTAAGTGTACGCTATTAAAAAAATCAACATACCGTCGTTTATTTAACTTCTTTTGTCTTCATCCTACTTGAACTGTTATGATAATCAACTTATAACTTGTTAAATATGTTAAAAATAACATATCAGTCAGAACCACAAAACACATTTATAGGAGATTTCTATTTCTCACTATAAATAACATAACATTTTATATTACAACTTTATATTTATTTCAACCTTTCACATCGAGTTTATTCTAAAAAACTAACTTGTTATTTATTTACTATTCATAAGTTGTTTATTACACATGTTATTATCAATCCATATGTAATGATTGATCAACTGATATAACCATTCTACATCTCGGCCGTCCTGAAAAGAGAGGCTTGGCCTCAAGCCAGATAACAAGAAAACTCAACAAAAATAATTAACAAATAACTGATCGTTCCCCGACACGTTCCACATCGTCAGTCAGATGTATGATCATCAGATTTGAACACCCATACGCACTGGGAACAAGGATAATTTTTCCTTCTTTTTCTCCTTCCCCTCCTCCTCCCTCTTCTTCTCCTCTCATCCTCCTCATTTTTGACTTTTGCTTGCTCCTCAGTGAGTGGAAACGGTCTTCCTCTTCTGTCTATCCTATGCAAATCTGCCATATGCCTGTGATACTGTTTGGGCGTGTCGTAGGCTCTGTAGATTTTGACTTTTGCACACTCAGGACACACAAGGACTTCGTCGTTCGTCTGCTTGTCTAGAGGCCTTTGGAATTCTCCTGGCAGTACAAAATCAGACTCCAAAGCAGCTGATTCATCGTCACTTGCCTTTTCCTCCAGCTTCATGTCACCGAGCTTAGGTGGCAATTTTTCTGGCTTATAGTTTCCTACCCGTTCTTCAAGTTTTTCACTTGTACTACAATTTTTGACATGATCAAGGCTTGGTTGTGAACTTTCTATTAACTTTATTTGAAATATTCGAAAAATTTGCGGCTTCTTTATAAAATAAACTTCTTCTTCTATTTTCAAGTCTGCTTGAGAAATTATATCTTCGCCTACAACAATACTATACTCCAATAGATAGTCAGGAACAACTAAAACATTTGATAAGTAACTGGCACTGTCAATAACGATTGATTACTGAAGGCATCCTAGAACTTTTTCACTTTTCCCTCCAAATCCTCTCAGCACAACGTCAGATTTTGAAATTGAGTGAATTGATATTCCTAGGCAAGAAACAGCCTCTTCTCGTATCAAAGTTACTTCACTCCCTGTATCTATAGTAGATATGAACTTTATATCGTTTACCAAAACCTCCTTTTCCATACGATCCCTATTCACACGTCTGTTGGTCTCAATCATACACTCATCCTCATTCTTTGATTTATCTAGATAGTTAGTAACACGTACCGTTTTGACATCTTTCGTTGTACTTTCTTTGATTGTACAATTATTTGCTGTGTGACCGTGACCGTGACATCTAAAGCATTTAATAACGCTTTTGTTTCGTTCACAGTCTGGGGATTTATGCCCAAATTCATTACAGGTAAAACACATGACATTATTAAAACTGATATTTTTTCTAGAATCGTCTGAGTGCTTCACAAAAATTTTCTTGTCTGGGTTGTTGTTAAATTTATCTTTTTTTGTATCATTCTTCAGGTGACGTCTGGCAGCTTCGTATTCGTCTAGTTTGTTTACAAACTCATCAACTTTCTTGAGTTTTGGGAGATCATCAATGAAATGTTCTTTTAACTCTGATGGTAATCTTCTTTTCACTTGATCGACCACCATGAGCTCTTTGAGGTCCTCGTAATTTGATACCTCCAATCCTTGAATCCACTCATTCAACAAATCATTCAAATTCAAAGCATAATCTCTCCACGTAGCTGATTCTTCTTTCCGGAGTGAGCAAAATTTTTGTCGAAACTGCTCTGGTCTCAGTTTGAATCTTTTTAATAACATCATCTTGATGTGGTCGTAATCATCGGCTAAATCATCAGTTTCTCGGGTGATTAGATTTCCAATTTCTAGAGGTAGTAACCCAAGTAGATACGAAACCCATTTTTCCTTAGGTACATTCACTCTACTGATTTGTTTCTCAAACGTTGATAGGTACACGCTAATATCTACACTTGAATCGTAACGTATCATCAGTTTCATTAGGTCTCTCCTTTCGTCATTTTGAAAGACATTATTGTTACTATTAATTTTGGCTTCAATTTCCAGTTTCTTCAACTCAAACTCTCTCTCTTTTTCTTTTCTAATCTTTCATACTCTATTTCCTTTTCTTTTTCTAATCTTTCATACTCCCTTTCCTTTTCTAATCTTTCATACTCTCTTTCATTTCCCAATCTTTCTAATATCCCTTTGATACACTCTTCATCGTAATCTGGAGATTTAAGAATCAGTTTAGTCAACTGTATGACTCTCGGATTTGATGGAACATCTATTCCTAGTTCCTCTACTACCGATATCAGATCCGCCTTATTGGCCTTCAATAAGTAACTCATTTTATCTACTTACCGAGCTGTTTTTCACTAAACAAATATCCCATCACTTTTTGCAAAACTTCAAATCTTCAATACTGGCAATAAATTCTTCTATTGAATTATATTCCTTCATTAAATCCTTTTGATCTTCTCGTTTGGACGAGCCCCCAATTTATAGGAGATTTCTATTTCTCACTATAAATAACATAACATTTTATGTTACAACTTTATATTTATTTCAACCTTTCACATCGAGTTTATTCTAAAAAACTAACTTGTTATTTATTTACTATTCATAAGTTGTTTATTACACATGTTATTATCAATCCATATGTAATGATTGATCAACTGATATAACCATCCTACACATTTGACAAGCAACAAAATCGAGAGTGTTGTTGTAGAAGTGAAAGTTATTAACATATTCACTAACAAAGTTATAAGTATATTAAACTATTTAAACTTTGGACTATTCAAAGTAGTTAAATATTCAAATATGTTAATTGAAATATTGACAAAAAAATACTGGTAGGCTACTCAATCCCTGTTGCAGTTTTGATTTTGAGGTTAGTTGAACACTGTTTATTTTTTATCACCTGATTTCAAAACAAAACAAGGAATGTATCATAAAGTGGAATTTGGACTGTATCGAAAAGTTCCTCTTGTATCGAAAAACGTTCATTACAACACGGTTCTGAGATTCCGTTTTGAAATGGTAGTCATCTCGATTTCAATTGTAGAACTGAAATAGGAATTTTTCAATACGCCCGTAGATAAAGTATAAAAAGTTTAAAACATCGATGATTATTTTTAGATAATGGACGATGCTATAATAGCTATTTATGTATTAAAAGCATAATGCGCGACTTTATTACTTGCGCAAAACAGTTATCATGTGACGCGTAGTGAAGCATGATAATTTTGCAAGAGCAATAAAGAAGTATTACAGGCGAATTAAATACAATAATTTTTCTACTACTGCACGAACCTGTTAATCTACAGTTTTTTCAGTCCTCAAATACTGCGAACTATTAAATTAATCTTGTGTAATTACCGGTACAGGTACAATCAGACATTGTCGACTTTTGTTAGGTTATGACTCCACCTGACCTACTTTTGGCGAGCTATGATCAGCTGATTAGCGAGCGTAAAGTAACTCTACTGCTCATGCGCAGTTGCTTAGCGAGCGTAAAGTAATTCTACTGCGCATGCGCAGATGGTTAGCAAGCGTAATGAAGATTCTCCTCAGAAATGGGCTACTTTACGAGGAGAATTCAGCTCGTAAAATCTTGTTTTACATGCAGTTGTAGAAAAATATGATTTTTCAACTTCAAAGGGATAGGAATAAGATTGTTTACCTCATTGTTGACTTATAAAGTTTGAGTAACAGTTTTGAATATTATAAAGTGAAAATGTTTTGTTCTTTTTTGTTTTGAACGCATTCAAACCTCACAAATCAGGATTTAAATTAGGAGACAGAACAGCTTAATTATTTTCAAAAATGCTTTTTTGTATGTTCAAAGAATACCATTCACGAAGTTGTCGGTCTATGACAGAATCATCTTACATAATCATGTTTTTATAACGTTTATCAGAGAAAAATATGCTTACCCATCTCTTTGTTCTCTATATATAGAAGGACAAATTTGTTCAGTATTCTAAAATCCCGTCGTGTTCGAATTCCAGATACTGTCATCGAAGAGATCAAAAGCCAAAAATTCAAATCTTTCCCATACCATCCTCTCAATCAAATTTTAATTGGATTTTTGGGAATAGAGAAGCTCAAAAACGGAATACTTCCATGTTCAGCATTGATATATTCTCTCTTACAACCGGAGCATCAAAGTTCGACTGATGAATGATGAACTGGTAGCCGTGAGCAACTCATTCATACTTGTGTCGTTTCATGTTGTTATTGCATGAATGAATAATATTCACTCAGATCTCATCCATCTATCTCGAAGAGAATTTAACGAATTCCGCATCGAATGAACAACAAATCTCTAAACTTATCAAACCCGGATTGGAGAGCAACAGTTAGACACAATGTTGTGGACGTTTAGTTGGGAAGTTGAATGTTGTTGTTAGCCTAGAGCGATGGGTTGACCGGTTCGCAGCTGGCTTGATGCGGTTGATGGAGGCGGCGAGTTTGGGTGTTGGCGGGGGCTGGTTACCAACCCCCTTCATCACCCCCCAAATCAATCACTTCCAGTGCCCCTTTCATTCCGACCACGCTCTCGACTGAAAACACCAATTAAAAGTTGGGAAAATTCAATGCCGGTCTCGAAAATTGCATTTTAAACGACTCGCTGGCACCCGCACTTTACCAGCCACATCGCGCCCACTCGTCTTCCTTTCTTTTCATATCTTCACCATTCCGAAACCGATCCCTCTCATCACTTCTGTATTCCAGACTGCACTGTTCTATGAGCTCTTCACTTCTTCGCCAATATTGGAAATATCGATTGCAGTTCAATTCTTATCTTTAGACGGCAGTCTTTCCGAAATCGACTTCTCTTATTCCATCTTATTCTGAAGATTCAACTAATCATTGGTATGAGATAGAGCATTAATTGGAAAATATATTCATCAGATGGAGAGTAACTCGGGAGTGAATCGTAACTAAGTCATTATTACTGTTGCATTTTATTAACTGATGTATGCATTTATGTATAAAAACACAGACTAAAGTCCAAAACGTCTTTATACGAAATTTTGATAAAAAATAATGAGTTTGAAACTAGGTTATCTTTTTTTGCTGCACTTTAATAACTAAGTTACTATTACTGTTGCATTTTATTAACTAATGTATGCATTTCATGTATAGCATTCACTGATCAGTCGATCAACGGCGGAAGGCTTCAAGGCTTTCACCGTTA
The DNA here is from genome assembly GCA_017141385.1 of Sogatella furcifera. Taxonomy (NCBI): domain Eukaryota; kingdom Metazoa; phylum Arthropoda; class Insecta; order Hemiptera; family Delphacidae; genus Sogatella; species Sogatella furcifera. The sequence continues at coordinate 30,839,663 of CM029547.1, forward strand.
TTGAAGATTGCTATTTGATAAAAAAAAAACATCATATTACAAATAATATTTAGTTTTTCATGTATCAGATCATGAAATTTATTTATTCATTTATCCATACACAGAAAATAATTAACTTATTGGCTAAAAACACAGACTAACGTCCAAAACGTCTTTATACCAAATATTGATAAGAAATAATAAGTTCGAAACTAGGTGATCTTTTTTGCCGCACTTTCACAAGAATTTATAGTCGAGGATAAATACCGTATTATACAAATTTTGAATTTAGAGCAATAGGATGCTATATCACGTCATGATATGTTTGTTACTTTATCTTGAAAAATGCATTATTAAAAAAAAAAAATTATCACCTTGAAATTATTTATGTCTACGGCTGAGTAGCTCGTCACAGCTCGAACTTGCAATACAACTGTTGGATTATGAGTATTTTTATGTAATCTTGGGAATGGATTTCAGAATATCTCAAGTTTAAAAGATGTGCAGGCCATGAAATATTCATGAGATATTCATGAGATATTCGCGTACTTAAATGAGGCTACAGCAAGCCATAAAATGGAGGTTATTGTAAGATGAACACGAGTGAATAGTAAATCTGAAAGTAAATTCCTTTTCCACTTTGTTACTCTTGAGGAATTTCGAGATTCCAATCCTTAATTGGCTATATGTATGGAGAAACTTACGGTTTTAAATAATCTAATACTGATCAAAACACCTTGACCACTATTCCAAGACATAGGATTAACAGCAGATAATACTGTGCTCCTACTTTTTCAGTATGTTACCTCAACATGGAATTTCAACTGAAAAGTACGGTTCTGTTCAAACTTGTCAAAGCAAAAAATGTACTGCTTTCTGTGAAAATTTCTATGAAACTTATCATAGAAACGTGATGTGATGGGACAGTTGGGTGAAATCAATCTGATAGCGTGTATCATCGAGCGAGCGATCTGGTTCAGGAAAAGCAGCGGCGATTGATTGCAGCCCTGATTGGTGGTTGATACGTGCTTCAGATAAGGTAGTCTGTATCTAACCGCAAACAGGGAATCAGGAATGATTCAGATACAATCAGTAAAAGCTTTGCTGGTCTTCTCCTGCTAATGACCAATTAGTAACTTATTGATAGCCTTATTCAGTCTGTTGGTCAACCAATTGCGTTCAGCACCCAATTGGTTTCTGTGAGACTTCATTGTTACACTACATAATAGTACACTGTAATATACAGTAGGGCGATAATGCACTTCTATCAGAGAGTCATGTTGGGACAAACTACGAGAAGGATTTAGATCAAATTCAACATAAATTATCGGACCATGTAATTAACTTATGTAGTACCTAATAGAGTGTTTTAGTGGCCGGGAGTCACTCCATACTACACTAATATTCAAAAGTAATTATAATGTCATTGACTATTGAAGCTATTTATGTTATAGAAATAATATCACGTTGTTGAGATTGTAGAAATGGAATTGAATCACAGAAATTGATTTTCACTGACTGAAACTTCAATCGTCTGACAAAACATTGGTTATTCTTCGATAGTCCTTTTCAGGGCTCATTACATTCAAAATTGGGATATAAATATAGTAGGCTTATTGTTCTTCCTCAACGATGAATTAATTGTACTTTTTCATTGAATAAAGTTCAATTCAATTCTATTAAAAAATGAGTGAATAGATTATTTGAAACTTCAATTTGTCACTGTATGTCCATTTCTTAGGTAGGCTTCTTTGGAAAATGGTGAATCAATTTGATCAGTATTAATCTGTAAATCGTATTTAGAAATGATAAGAACATAAAAAATAGAGAATTCATTATTTGATTTAAGTAGTGATCGATATGTAAATCAGAAGCTAAGCTGATTGTTAATATATACAGGGTGTTACAGGAGGAATGTGCAATGCTTCTCAGGCTGATTCCTCACACCAAGTAGACAAAAAAGTTCCATCGAACCAACCCCCAAAACGCTTTGTTACCGAGATAACAATGGCGGAAAATTGATATTTTTCAAAAAATATTTATTTTTCTAATTTTTTAGAGGCTTTACTGAGGTTCTAAAATAATCAATTCCTATGCAAGATTAGCTGAAGAATTCAATGAAACCAGTCCGGAGTCTGTAACTTCAACAGTTATTGAGATAATTGAAAAAATATGCTAAAAAACGCCGTTTTTCAACAATAAGGGTTATAACTGGATAAGGAATCATAAATTTGTATTTTTTATTAATGGAAGTTGAAGAGAGTCGGACTCTAAAGAACAAGTTGAATGACAGCGATTGTGTGAATCTTACCCAAACCTCAGAAATGGCGATCAAAAATCGCAAGATCGCTACTAAATACAAATTTATCACTTGTGCTATGTTTTGTCGAATTTTGCGATTTTTTATCGCTATTTCTGAGGTTTGGGTAAGATTTACACATATTTTATAGCATATTTTCCAATTAACCGTTACAAGCTTGTTACCGTTATAAGTTACAAGCTTGGAACTGGTTTCATTGAATTCTTCAGCTAATCTTACATAGGAATTGATTATTTTAGAACCTCAGTAAAGCCTCTAAAAAATTAGAAAAATAAATATTTTTTGAAAAATATCAATTTTTCGCCATTGTTATCTCGGTAACAAAGCGTTTTTGGGGGTTGGTTCCATGGAACTTTTTTGTCTACTTGGTGTAAGGAGTCAGCCTGAGAAGTATCACCCATTCCTCCTGAAACACTCTGTAAATCATCAAGAATCATGACTTAGGACATAAAAATCACTGATATCCATATACCTCTTCCAAAGGCATGGAAACCTATTAAATGGAATAAAATCAATCCAATAGTGATTTCGAGCATAATCCATATCACTTGGTATTATAGAATGGAGATGAATGATGGGTAAGAATGTCATGAATAATTAATATCAATTCATAAATAATTTATTCAATTCATATATCATTATTAATAAATCATGAATATATATTGTGTATTCCTGATAAATTTTCAAATAATTTTATGAAATAAGTCTCATTGTCATACTTGTATGTTTGTTCCAAAAGCAAGAATCGTTATCGTTCTCCTCAACTGAACTTTCAACAAACCTGTATCTACCAAAATAGCATGAAGATTGTCTGTGAAGATGTTAAATATTCCTTCACAATATCTTTGATGCTCTTTCATGACCTGTGCAATTCATGAAGAACAATAACTGAGTTTTATGAATAGGAATGTATTATTATGTTGATTACGTAGTAAAAAACTTTCCCCGAAGTCTAAAAGTCATTTGATGAGAAACTTTCATGATTACCTTCAAGTAGAAAACATATAGCTTTCAAAATTTGATATGATCATGAACACAGTTATATTATCACAATTATATGATGAAATTAACAGTCATATTATTACTATTTTTATTTGAATAACTTAATAATATTCATTTCTGTAGATAAAAATATTCTTAATACGCTTCTTTAGAAAGATATCCCTCTATACAGTTATATTATGTGCTTTTTCTAATTAGAAATAATAAATTGTTCTACTAAAGCACTAAACCGACGAAGTTTTAGGACTCACGATGATCAACAATACAGAACTGTAGCCATGATGGAAATTCTAATTTATTGCTTCCCGAGAAACTTCTCTTCAGTTCCCGCTGCTAATAACGCTTGCCGAATCTCCATACCCTTCTCATCATATTCTGAGGGAACGCAGCAAAATAGCCTCGATAATTTTGAGATGACTGCAGAAAATTTGTCTCAAGAATGAAGGAATGAGACTGATGAGTCTCGAAAGAATGGATTCTCATAATTGAGGAGACTTTATTCAACGCCAATACTAACATATATACTTCTGAATCAATCTATCAATATTTTACTATTAATTATTTTATGTTGCATGCCTTTTAATGATAAATAATGGTGTTTGGTGCTGGTTGTTATACCAATACAGTTTCTGTGAATACTCACATTTTTAAAAATGTAATACTCAAACCATGAAAGTGTAGTAATAGCAATTAGTAACTGATTTGTTCCCCTCTCGTGTTACAGAAATGTTTGACTACCTTGGATCTAACGTCGCTTGGGGTCGGATCCTGTGTTGGAACAGGAATGTATCTTGTAGCAGGAATGGTGGCCAAAAATGTAGCTGGTCCAGGAGTAGTCATATCGTTTATAATAGCAGCAATTGCCTCTATTTTCTCTGGTGAGTGGAAATTAAATTGTATTTCAAATGTTGTAAAGCCTCTCTAAATTATCACTTGTTCTGCATCAAGAGACCTATACCGTGTACTCTGTTTAACGTCATGTGCTGCGGGTTGTATTTGCATAGCTTCATAGGTATAGAAAAGTCCAAGCTAGGTCCAAGCTATAGAAGAGTTACAACAATAAATCTCGCTAATGTATACGACAAAATTTGACATTAATACGACTTATTTAATATGATCGTGTTTGTGATGGAAGAATTTCCTTCCATGAACTACCATAGCACAATAATTTTAGATCTCCGTTAATTGAAGTACATCAATTCCGTGATAATAATTTGAATACCTAAAACTATTCCATTATTAAAAATTTACTTTAAATTACATTCCTCGATCTTATAATAAGATTAACTTTTTCGATACAGTAAAATTGATATACAGCTCGAAACATTTGTTACTGCTACCAGTTCTTTCGTAAACCGTTCTAATTTTAATTACTTGCAATTATTTCGCCTTTCTTATCTAACCGATTTACATCGCATCGCATCACAAATGAAGAAAGAGAACAAATAGTTATTGAATTATGGAGAAATTTTAATTGTTATAAATTATTATCAAAGTTATTGAATTCGAACAAAATATCATATGATTAATTCTTCACCGAATTTAGAATGAACATTGGATCGCGACCAACTGTGATCCGATAAAGTAATTGAAACACATAAATGCCCGAATACTGCTATTTATTTATGAGCGTGGTATGAAGACCTTCGATTTGAAATTCATGGATAATGGAGGTAGTCAAGCTACACCAGGAATTTGAATTCAATATTTTGGATACAACGGCTTGTCATCAGCTATGAATAAAATAACACCTATGGGAAGAGTAATGAATTCTGATTTCAATATGACGATTAAATTTCATGATCTCCGAATCAAAGCAAATCACTATAAATAATGACTGGATAAATTATTCTTACCTAGCTTGGTTCATTCATCAAATGAATTCCTATAGAATAATTTACCATCGTCAGCCTTTCATCTGACTGGTATTTATTATAATTTTGATTAATAATTATACCATGTAATGTAGATTTATCATGGGATATTTTCCAATCTGCTATAGTAAAGATTTCACTTGAACTATTTTTCACGACACTTTCACGAGAAATAATTCAATTAAAATATTTACTGGCAGTTTGTAATGGAAAACAAAATAGATGACTACACTAGTATCCTCTAGTATACTCTTACCATTTTTCGCTTTTTCTGGGTTGATTATTAAACTGCTGAAGACAATTATTATTATTATTATTATTACTCGTATTATAAATATTATATTCATAAATTTTCATTCATCAAAATTTTAACCACAAAGGCTGTATAAACTTTTTAATCCCAAATTGCCTTGGTACCCTCAATATCTTTCTCCTTTTCCAACGTAAGAGGTTTAATAAAAAAATTATCTACATTTTTGTTAGTGTTTTTTTCACAAATATTCAACAGCATCCGTTTTCTACTTTTGTAGTTGCGCTTCTATAGAGAGTAGGAAGACTAGGAAGAGGAATTATATTGATGACATTACTTGCTCTGTTCTTATAATTTTTGAAGATGTAAATAATATGTGATAATGTGAAGATACATTTTTCATGAATGTTCACAGCAATAAATAAATGTTGTCCTTGATTACAATTGCCTGAGTTTTTCTCAATTAATTTGAGTTTCTTCTTGTCAATAACTGTTTGTCACTTTTACCAGGTGCCTGTTATGCCGAGTTTGGCGTTCGCGTTCCGCACACGACCGGCTCGGCGTATATGTACAGTTATGTGACAGTAGGTGAGTTTGTAGCGTTTGTGATCGGGTGGAACATGGTGCTCGAGTACCTGATCGGTACATCGGCCTGCGCATGCGCACTTTCGGCCTGTTTTGATGCGCTCACTGATGGCGCAATCAGCAGTTTGGTCACCGAGTCCGTCGGAACTTTCTTCGGTAAGCCAATCACGTACTTGTATTCACGCTCAAACTTTGACCGGCTCAGCTCCGAGCAATACATGTGCCCGGCATGTGATGTTTAACAAATAGCCGGCTATCTGCCAGCAAAGATCGATAGTAGGGTCTGTTTTAGATGGTGGGGATATTGTGCAAGCTGATGTTCCACAACGGCGACTATAAATTTCTAAAATTCTTCCTTGAAAAACGATAGAGACTGTTCTGGATTGTGGGGGTGGGGATATTGTGCTAACTGATGATTCAAAACGTTGACTAAAACTTTCTAAAATTTTTCCAAAGTTGAATCTTTTCTCGCGATAAACTCAGATACAAGTTTCAACTCGTTTTTTCATCATATAAATGTTCACCTTATTATAGGAGCCTGCAGGGGTGTTAAAAACTAAATAATATTCACTCTTTGACTGAAGCTGCTTTGTCATTGCATATGATCATAAAAATTCCAGAATAGAGGAGCTTCATCGAAAAGTGTAACAAGTGAAGCTTTACTCAATTCTATGACTTGTTAATATTTTCTCATCGAATTTCAATATCAATATCATGAGGTCGATTCCAAAAAAGCAATATTATAACATACAAGAGAGATAAATGAATGCGAATCAATTTTATGAGGAACAATTATGTTGTAGCCTGTAACATTAAATTTCAAATTACTAAATTTATAAGCTCCCATGAGCCCTCATAGTAGAGTGCACTGCTCTATTTTAGCTCAGAAATGCATGTGAACATTTGAAATTGAGAAATTTGAGTTAATTTTCTTAATTCAGTAAAATTCATAATTGGTGTTCAACTTCAGCTCTAGTTTTAATACTGAGTTTCCATGTATCCATGTGTACTGCATATACCGATATACCTCACTGAAACTGTCCCATATCTTATAATTGGATTGGAATCAGGTATTAATGAAGTCAGTCAGTATAAATGATTGACTTTTCCACATGATCAATCGGTGAGAGTGGCATTCACAGTGTGAGGTAGTAACGTTGCAACGAGCAGTAGTAGGTGGGCAGACTACTCCACCGAGATGGCTTTCAGCGGGGCATGCATAATCAACGGTCATCTCACACGTATCTGGCGATCGGATTACTGCTCTCGGCATCCAATAATTGTTAGGATTGAGTGACTCGCTCTTCCTATTGATCTAGATGCGTTCTGGCTTCATATTGTGAACAATAGAATGCTAGGTTTGGAATTCGACTGGAATGCTAATCTTATAATCCCACACTCTCTCTGACGGTAATTTAATACCGTATCAAGTGCAATAGGGAACACTGCAGGGACTGAGGAATACTAACTATTGTACAATATCAAAATACATAGCACAGATTTGGCATGGATGGTGTTGGTGAGGGCATTACTTTGATGAGGAAAGAATGTATAAATTGGGCGTAGGCTCAAATAATTCTGAAGGGATTTGGTTTGCCCTGGAAATACTTTGAGAAGATTGGGATAAAAGATATTTTACAATACATAATTATATTATAGACGTTTCAAGAATCGTAGCACAGATTTGACATAATCTAATATTGTAGATATGTTTTTGAATTTGGAAAAACGAGTGTATCATGGAAAGCATAAATGAAATGCTGGGGTCAGAACTAAGTTGGTTAATATAGTATTGTTAGGAAACACTGTCCAAATCATGAAATAGTTCTAGAATGGTATGGGGAAACTTGGGACATTTTTTAATGTAACAGTATAATAACTGTCGGAGTTTAGTTGACTCCAATGCGTAGTAATGGAATGAACAGCTTTGATTGTCGTATAGTAGTTACCGGCACCATTCCCCATTTCCATTCATCTCCATTAATTTCTTCTTCCCCTTGAATGAAATCTTTTATTCCTTTCGGAATTTATTCTCTCTGTATATCTACTCAACATTTTTTAATACACATTTTCGCCATGAATTCTAAGTTAAGAAATTCAATCTTTATCTCCAAAATCAGATTGCATCAATATTCTCCAGAATTTTCTTGAGTAAATAAATCAAAATATGAGTGAATAGCATTATAATCCTTTCACTTTTGATTACTTACCGTGATGCATTTTTCATGAAGCTCAAGTAATAGTCAAACTCAAATAATTGCTTAGAGATAAAAATGTCGACGTGATTTTGCAGGACGACCGCCAGACTTTCTAGCGTTTGTGATAACGCTGCTGATGATGCTGCTGATGGCTGCCGGCGTGAAAAAGTCGCTGGTCTTCAACAACATCCTGAACGCCATTAACCTGTCAGCCTGGGTGTTCGTGATGACAGCGGGCATGTTCTACGTCAACACGGCCAATTGGTCCGAGCACAAGGGCTTCCTGCCTTACGGCTGGTCCGGGGTGAGTCCTTCAACCTAACATCCATTTTTCATTCGCACTAGCACATAACAAGTGCAATGTTCGACAATTAAAAACTCTGCGTACCGTATCTCTACTTTGAATTCACGCTATCACACTTTATTCATCCAACAATTGACGTACTTACATAATTATCATTAGAATCTAGGAAATAAAAAAACTGAATTTCAGCCTGTACTCTAAACCTTAAACATCAATATCCTTAATTTCAATAAGAAGTTGACAAATTCCTCCGTAAACTGTTGAGAATCATGATAATTATACATTCTATAATTTTCTGCAGCATTTTAAATTTGAACTCTCTTAGCTTTGGAATAGAATTCTGATGAGACAGATAACGGTCAGATGAGAGTATAATAGTAGAATGATCAAGAAATTAATATTGCTCCAGAAAAATTCTGCTGGTTTCTTATTATGGGCTAGTATCGGTTTTAAAGTTTGGAAATCAGTATTTGCTTAATGAATCACTTCCGTCTTCCACAGGTGACCTCTTAAAGCGGTTGGTCCTGACTGCCTAGAATAATATATGTGTCACGATATTTGAAAGTGTTTAAAAGCACTTTTTAAATTGTTGATACGACTAAATCAATTCAAATTATCTGGAAATTTCCATATAACTATCAATTTTCAAAACAAACTTTTGGAATCTTGTCATTATTAAAGAGATGAACATTGTCATTATAAAGAGATTATTAAAGTGTGAACATCTTACCTGACACTGTGTCTTCAATCTTGTCATCAATTTCTAGAATAGTTTCATGCGATAAGAGAAAAGAAAGTTGAAGGACTGAGGCCAATTTTGCTGAAATCTATGAAATCTATTTCGTTAGATCATTAGCACTAATGATCAAGTACCATTTCAAAATACTCAATAGAGATGATGTTTCAATTTTCAATTTTCAGAATACCATTTTGCATGAACCATGTAGCAATTCTAAGAGTGCTCAAAAACATTATGAAGAACATTTTGTTCCAATGACATTTCTTCAAACGACTTCAATCTGCAATGAATATGATTGGAAATAATTTAAACAAAAAATGACATCAACACTCTTAAAATGAAATGTCTGAATTCTCTGGGGTTGAGGTTCATGAAAGATGGGCGTAGTCGATGGGAAAGAAGTAAGGTCAAAGTTGAATTGAAGGAGTAGAGGTTGGTTGAGCTATCGAGGGAAATGGTAGTAAGTACTCAGGTGGAACCGTACGGTACAACAATAATCCTTTGAGCTACGCCATTAAAAATATATAGCTTTCTTCCTGAAGGAGTCTTCTGAGGATTCCAATAAGATTCATGGGTTGAATAGTAGCCCACTGGTGTAGAGGATTTCTGTTGCGAAGTAGTAAAGCATTTAATTCGTTTACCTAAACTCATTACTCTACTTGCATTCTTCTACTTTCCAAGAACGTTAGTTGAATCTATACGGTAGACTACTAATAAGGAGTATAGCCCAATAAGTAGTATAATGTAGCCCAATAATGGATTTTTATTCATTTATCAATCCAATGACAAACACTCATTGTAAAGAAAAGAGCATGCATATTTCTAACACAATTTTCATTCAAATATAAAGTTTAAGCCGAATGTTTTCTCACTAAAAAATAATGATCCAAAAGTGATTATTGGAAAATTTTGAATTGAAAATTCACTCGTATAAGGTGGTTGAGAGTGTTTTTTGTTAATGTTTTCCAAATTCTGCATTGATTATCCATTTCTCTTGTCTAAAACCATGCTATTGAATTGAAAATGGATGCTCGAAGTATATATGGCATTATTCTTTTCTGAATTACCTTTTTCATTGAATTTATGATCCTAAACGTGTCACAATTCTTATGATTATTGATGAAAATGTTAACGATTCGTGATAATGGATTAATAGTGTAGATGAGTAGGCTTATCGAAGTCGCTTTTCGATGCACCAATGAATGTAATACTGAGAATCCGATCACAAATTCAAAATAATTCAATTAGGAGCACACTCAATTGATAAATGAAACATATTCGAGGTTTTTCTCTGGATAAATATGTTTTCAATAGAAATCGTGTGAAGATCTTTCAATCATGGGTTCAGAATAAAAACCTTTATAATTATGAGACAATGATGAGTTCAATAAAAATATTGCTTTTATATGCTGGTTATTAGACTTTAAACTATCCAATAGAAAAGAAAAGAAGTCTTGGCAAAAAGAGTATTATGGCTCCTTTTCTAGTATGGTATTAGGATTCAGGAAATATATTATTTTGTTATGATTGTTGCCATTTATGATTATTATTCCCATATTGTGGCCATCATATCGCAGCTCGCAAATCTTCCCATGATTAATGTCACAACCCATCAGAAAGCTTAAGCTCTGTTTGTTCCAAAACTCAATTTATGGCTTGCCATGATCTCTCATCCAAAGTTTTGAGCTGTAACGAAATTTAGTCCTATATCAACAGAATCGGAAGGCCTTATTGTGGAAAGGCGCTATTTAAAAAAAGTTCACGAATTAGTTGAAGAGTCAGTTAAAACTAGACGAAAACGTTCATGAATTAGTTGAACAAAAGGCAATCTATCTGTTCAGTGGATTATCCTGGGTTGAACTAATATTCTGATTGTAATCATCTTTTTAGTAATCATGTACTTCAGGGATTGAAAGGATTATGATTTTTTTTTCAATTATAATAAGACACCAAAAGCAGTTCTCATCTATTCAATGGATACAACAGTTAACCTCAAATCCGCTAGTAGTCTACAATTTTCGATAATTTGTTGAATGAAAGAATTCTGTTCGGAAATGAAATGGAAAAAGTCATGGAATAAGACAACTCTTCTTCTTCTTCTTAATGTGCCTATCCGTGACGAATGTTGGCGTTCATCATGGCAAATTTCACTCTATCCACCGCAATTCGAAAGAGTTGCAGGGATGTTTATTGAACCAGGTTCTGAGATTCTTCAGCCAGGACGTTCTTCGTCTCCCTGGTCCTCGTTTACCAATTATTTTTTCCTGTAGAATTGCTTGGAGGAGGGCATATCTGGACTCATTTCGCATAATGACCAAAGTACTGCAGTTTTTGAGCTTTGATGGTGGTCAGTACTTCCCGGCTCTTCTTCATTCTTCTGAGGACCTCTTCATTAGTGACCCGGTCAGTCCAAGCAATCCGGAGTATTCTTCGATACAGCCAAATCTCAAATCCTTCCAGCTTGTTATACATATCCTCATTCAAGGTCCTAATCAAGACAACTACTTGATTAAAATCTTTAAAAAAATATCAAAACTGAACTCTTCAATAAAATTTCCAAGCCTACAAATTTTACAATTCCATAAATGTTCCACACTAGTAAATGTCTACATCATCAGTAAACCAGTGAATGGAAAAAGAGTAGCCTACTATTCACTAGAAATTTACTCGAGCTATTTGCTCGATTAAACAAACTTGAATAAAACTCCAGGGAAAATGAACAAAGATAAAATGGAAATCACATTATCTACTTGGATTTTCCATATTCAATGCTACTGTATTCATATCAGGGCTTCTTTAGATCATTTCGCATTTTAAACTGAACTCTTCAACAACATAATAATGTTGAGAATTTTTCCATGACTACGAATTTCACAACTCCAGAAGTGTTCCACACCATTGGATTTAATGAATACTTGAAGACTGATATAAGACCAACCATGCTTAATTACAATGAGAACAACATTACTAGTACGACACACTGAATTCACTGCTACATTGCACTATACGTGGATCTGGAATCTGGATGGTCATTTGTTCAAATGACTAGGACGTGACTCAATGGGATGTGGGGGTATTCGAGGGAATCCCAGACTAGTTTTTTTCATGCTAAAAGACTCTCCCAATCAACAGCTTGAGTAAACAACTTGGATGAGATTCAGGGAGAATGTAGAAACAAAAAGGGAAAACCTGTTTATCGAAAGAGATTGTGTTTCTCAAATTCGAATGCTATTTCTAAAGCAAGGCTTGCTTGTTTGAATCATGTGATTGTGTTGTTTGTTCGACAATCATTATTTTTCATGGGTTAAGATGACAAGGATAGTCAATAATAAGAACACAAATAATAATTCAATATGATTGTATGAGAAATGATCGAATAATGACACTATAGTGCCCTCATCTGCACAATTTACTAATCTTATAATCAGTTCATGAAGTGTTATTGTGATATGCCAGATTTCCAATAAGATTATATCAATCAATGCCTTGTCACTCCTTGTTCATCACTGCAGCTTCAGTTACGCATCGCAGTATTCGAAATCTCATGAATACCATGATGTGCGATGTGCTCGAGCCTTGATAATATAATCAGTAGACAAAGGTGTTCCAAAACTATCTGGATTAATGTCTCCTACCCATTGAGTTGCTACATAATTGCTACATTTATCAAACCACCGAATTGGTGGTTACACTTTTTATAATGCTATTGATTGATTAAATAATCTTCATGACGGTTACCATTGCTATGTTAACCTTTTACTTGGAAAAAGATAATTCTACAATGTCATCCATTTATTTGAAATTGTGAATTCCTTTTATCATTTTGAATGGAACTGCTACTATCAATTATTTCAGTTTGAAATATCCTGATCCAGTATTGATTCAATGATCGCTATCATTAGAAAGTATCTTCAATATTTTTGAATTGATTTCCCAATTTTTTGTGCAATTATTCTTTTGTGCATCGTATTCTTCTATGATACCATAGAGAAATCATTCTAGAAGTTGTATAGATCACTTATAGCATTCCTTCATGATAATACTAATCGGATAGGATAGATTGTGGAAATTACTGATCAATAACCTCTGCTATCCACAGTGATGAAGACTATTCATTATAAAGATTATTTCAAACTTCACATTTTAAGATGGATGAATTGAATCTCCAAAAAGTTATCACGTAACAAAAGTTATTACGTAACAAAAATAAAGTAAATGATGCTCCCACTGCTTTATCAGAGCGTGTGAATATTGTGGAAAGGGTTCAAGGATGTCGGCTGAAGATTTGTAGTCAATTTCCAATTTGGGGTCAGATTTATAGCCGCCACTTCACGTTATTTATTCTTGTTCCGTATATTCTTGACTGAATTATGGAACATCGATATAACCTGGGCCCTGGCTTATAAAGATTTACAGCTTGTTTTTCTGATGAAAAACAAGTGATTGGGATTGTAGATTCACCAATAAAACTCTCAATTTACAATGTTCCAAATTTTGGAACGAATCAGCTGTTGAATCAACGATCAGCCAAAACTCACTAGAAGATCCTAACATTCGAATCCAAATGGCCGCGATGGTTCGAGTGGAATAGGAAATCCCATGTATTCTTTATTCTTTCTTCACAATTGCGACTTGGTTTCCAAGTATTTTAAGCAAAGGATGAATGAGTGATGATGAATGATGAAGGTTTAAGATGTAGGTTATATGTCTATGTGAATTGGTTCAGACGAAAAATTCACGATATCACTGTTCAAACTCGAATCATTGCGGCCATTTAATATTACAAGGCTAGGGTCTTCTGACTTGGTTTGTTTACGATTTTCTTTGTAGGTTATGATAATATTTTAGCGACAAAAATGATTCCTGTCCAAATCTTACTATAAAAATAATGGTTGATATTTATTATGAAATATATTCATAATAATATATCAATTTATATATCAAAATCATTAAATTAGGAGCAAAGTTTTGGTTTTAAAAGAATAGCATTGGACTATTCCGATATTCTATTTACTTGAGGTAAATTTGTTTCATGTCATTTTCTTAATCAGCTGAAACTGTAGAATTTGCTTTTTATTGGAAACGTTTATGAGACAGAAACGCCCATAAAATCCAAGAATTATGAGTAATGTGGATTGTAAAATGTTTATAAGCCAGGGCCCAGCTCTCATAAAAAACCACAGCCAATAGCCTAAATTACAACTTACTACAATCTACTTTTTCCTTCTCCTTTTGTTTCTCTTTCGTACTAAGGTAAAAGCACCAGTAGTGGCCATGCTTAAGGAATTTTTTATAGTTTATGCAGAATTGTGAGTCAATTCCATCATTTTATTTATTTATTTATTTATTTATTTATTCAACAACAATGGAGACAACAGGGGTCACCCCAAAACTGTCTCCTTTACAAAATCAAATTATACAATGCAATATAATTTAAAAAATTAAAAATGAGAATTTAAAGTAAGGATATATAATGATTAATAATAAGAGTACGATAAAATAAAATGAAAAAAATGTAGATGAAAAACAAGATAAATTATTTGAAAAACATAAAGTGACTTTAAACACTTGAGATAAATGCCAGTTTGAGAAAAAAAACAACAATATTAAACCAGAAGATTTTTGAAAACTTCTAATAAAAAAAAAAAGCAAAATACTGAACCCCGTCCCAAACCATATGCACACCCACACTCATGCACCCAAGATATGGTTGACCTCCACCTAAGCCAAACCAGTGTATAAAGTCCTGAGGAATTTAGCCCGAGAGAACCAGAAGACATCCAGTTGCAGATTTAAATTATTGTAACTTCTTTGCATCCTATTCAGCGGAGAGTTGTAGCTTCTTAGAGTTCTGGAGCGTGGAACCATGAATGAAAACTCCGAACGTCGAGCCACAGGTGATACATATATGTTTAACTTGGATAGTAAATGTGGAGCGTCTATTTTATTATTCAGTAGACCAAAGAGAAAAATAAGCGCTCTAACATCACGTCTTACTTTCAAAGATGTCATGTGAAATAAATTTCTTAGCGACACTGTTGGAAAATCAATCGGACAATAATAATTAAATTTCTTATAAAACATGAATCTTAAAAATTTATTTTGCAATCGCTCCAGAACAATTATCCTATCTGCATGATATGGGCTCCATATCTCAGAAGCATATTCTAGCAGACTTCTCACAAGTGACTTGTAAATGAATATCAGAGGCAAGACATCATCAAAGGGTGAGCAGGTTCTCAGAATGAAGCCCATTTGCTGATTTGCCCTGGTAGCTATCCAATCAATGTGTGAATTGAAAGAAAAATCAGAAGCAAATTGAACTCCAAGGTCTTTGAAGTATCTTACCTGCTCCAAAGGTCTGTTACTTATGTGATACACATTTATTTGTGGGTTAAGTTAAGGATTAAAACTTATAAATTTACATTTAGAAACATTCATTCTGAGCCCATTATTCTCACACCAATGGAAAAAATTGTTGATATCCCTCTGCAAATGATAAGTATCATCTACATTCTTGATCTCCCTGAACAATTTCACATCATCTGCATAAATGAGGCAGGAAGAATTCTTTATAACTGATGGGACGTCATTTATGTACAGGAGAAATAAGAGGGGCCCAAGGTTGGATCCCTGAGGTACTCCCGAAGAACATATGAATGGTTTTGACTTGAAATTTAGAATTTTGACGTATCGCATCCTTGACTGCAGGTAACTCTGCAGAAGACTGACAAGGCTATCACTAAAACCCATCTGTCCAAGCTTTTTCAACAATAGCCTATGGCTGATAGTATCGAAAGCCTTGGACAAATCGGTATAAACAGCATCTACACGACCTCCACTGTCTAGTACCTGGGATACTTCATCACTGAAGGTCATCAGATTAGTCACTGTTGAGCGACCTGGCAAAAAGCCATGCTGTTCCTCTGCTATAACACTCCTGACCTGCATGAATATATTTTTATGAAGTATTTTTTCAAAAATTTTTGAGAAGCAATTCAAGATAGAAATCGGTCTATAATTCATTATATCAGTTCTTTTACCTGACTTAAAAACAGGGGTAATTCTTGCAGTTTTCCACCTCTGTGGAAATTTACCAGTCTTCACAGCTAGATTCATGATGAACCTCAAAGGAATTATAAGAAAATCTGCACAACCCTTGACAACAAAAGTGGGTATTGCATCGGGGCCCTCATAGCATCCAGACCTCAGATCTCTTATTGCAGTGAGAACCTCATTACTAGAAATTACACCCATTCTGACATCTAAAACCGGCATCGCAAACGTCTCCAGCCTCCCCCCATGCTCACCAGGGATGACAGGTGTATCAGCCTCATACACAGACCTAAAATATTTTGCAAAACCCTCTACAACGTTACAACCACTGTAGTACTCCCCACTTAACGTCATTGATGCCTCTATAACTGATGTTTTCCTCTTGGAATTTACGTAATTCCAAAAGTTTTTCACATTATTTCTTATTCCTACCTGAATCCCTGCGATATAGTTGTCATATGCAATGGAGATTCGAGCTTTAAGAGATGTACGCAAAGTTTTAAAAAGATTATCATGATAAGGAGAATTTCGCCTCTTCCGTGCACATTTATTTTTAATTTTTAAATCTGAAATTATCTCATCTTAAACTCAGTGAACATGTAGCCCAGATCCTTCTTGATTGACTCGTTACTTGAAATGGCTGATATCTCAATCCAAAAAATAATTATTGAACTATTTGTGGAACTCGATTTTGATTCTTAAGTGGCCACTATGATTCAGTAGTGGCCAGGTACTGAATCTATAGTGGCCACATGATGTTCTATGCTTATTTAAAATTCAATTTCTCAAGCTGCTTGTTGCAATTATTTAAGCAAGCTAATTTTACATCTCAGAACGTGATAAAAACTCCTGAAATAATAATGGGTTATATTGAAATGAGTTGAATTGGTAATGCATTGTTGTTGGATACAAGCCACTAGAAAAGTGAGGTTAAACCATAAAATATACGTTTAAAAGTTATTTTTTCTCTGTAACCTATTTGAAACAGTCGTAGGAGAACATAAATTCGAATGACATCAACTTTTAGTCTAATATCCACAACTTCTACAACAATATCTATTGGACGGCCACTACTAGATTATTCACGGTTTCTTGTACTAGAAGTGGCAAGTCTGCTTTTACGCCAAAATATCGGCTATATTCGGCTAGAAACCTTCTTAACAACATCTAGATATTCTAGGGAATGATTTTAACACCAGAAATTGCAAAATTTACAGACTTTCAAGTTATAATAAAACAATTTGTATACATGCCTTCTTACTGAAACGTCTAAGACAAAACTGAACTTCTTACTGAAACCACGTATTCGAGTGAAATGACGACTCTAAATTTCTCTCAGAAATCTCTGATGATTCTCTAAGAGCTTCTACTTGAACTATTTAGCAGGTTGAGAACTCATTTGAAGGCATCAAATTCGTATTTTAAAGAAAAAACCATTCAAGTGGCCACTACTGGTGCTTTTCCCTTAGTTCTTTTCTTCTTATTTCCACCTCTGAACAAAAATAAGATTGAAAATTGATTTAGACTTTTCGCACACAGGTATTCCAGTCTATGTGGGAAATATTCTCTATATTGCATACTGTATTTACAAATATTTGTAATGTGTATAAAGAGGAAAAAATTGATTTGATTTGATTCTAAGGTTCAAACACCTTTTTAGTTACAAAAATGCTATAAATTCGTTACTATTTGCCTATTCAACTTACTGTATTTACAAATGAATAGTAGGTCTATTATGAGGTCTACTCAATCTGCGCTATTAGCTAGAAAATTAGAAGAATCAACAATAAGCTCTTCTAAAAAACGAAATAATCTATGAGTAGGTAATTCAGATGATAAGCAAAATATCATTCCAAGCTTAACTGAAGTGTTAGGATACAAATGTGTTAATTGCTCGCATTATAAACGACGTTCGTATAAATTATAGAATTATTAAAATTCTAATCATGAAGTAGCAGCTCTTAGTTATAATTAAAGTACGAGAAAAGTGAGCTTCTTTCTTACTGAATACGGAATGGCGAATCACCTCTTGATTATTTTGTTAGTCACGTTTCACCCATACTGTTCGACGTCCATTCTCCGTGGCATTCTGAATTGGATCGTTGACAAACAATTATTATTTTTTGAGCTCCTTCGAACGAATTATGATACGGTCTGAGCCAAAAGCTGATATTGACCCATCTGATAGAGATTCTGTTATATTTTGAAAGGATTTATCTACAGATGAGTTGGAAATGGCCTTTCGGAGAGCCACTCTTGCTCTTTAGCCATAAAAGTGAGCTGTTGTAGATTTCATAGGAGCTTTTTTGTTTGCCAAGAAGTTTTTGTCTCCGCTGAGTTGAAAAGAGCTTGAGAAAGCAAATCCCTAGTTGATTGAAAAAAGTGGGTTGCTGTAGATGAAAAACTGGAGAGGATATCTGATTCAGAAAACAATATTTCCGCTAGTTTGAGAGTACTGAATAAATCTGAAGAAATTACAACTCAAAATCCTTGAGAAAATGGAGTTCTCATGATTCTTGTAAATCAGTTCATAATTTCCATGTAGGGTCTTCCAGCTCATTCAACCGCTACTTGAAAAATGCTTCGGGGTTCATACTGGGTGATTTCTGTAACTTGAGGAGTCACACAACCTCGAACAATGAAAAACCCTAAAAACGAATGGATTTAAAAAAACCATCTCCTTTTATATTTTGGAAAATTATTTTCTTTAAATGGTCTTCTATACCCAATAAAAATAAAAATCATGTGTATAGATTTTATTGGCAGGAAGACCCTCTACGAAAGAGGTTCTAGCTGGCTAATGTGTTTCTGTTCGAATACTGGTCAGGTCACCCATCTGACAGCAGTCTCGACTCTCGAGTGTTCGTTATTCGTGACTCATGTCCAAGATCACCAAGCGAACTTTCTCACGAGCCACCAAAACCAGTAAATATGGAGAGAATATATGAATATATAATGAATATATAATGAATATATATGAATATATAATGAATATAATGAAACGGCTTCGACATAATAGGCCTATATTCACTGCTAAATTCTAATAAATCGGTCTGTATAAACGGTATCAATAACATTTCATGCCATAATAATATTGATTCAAAGCAGAATTTTATTGACAAGATGTGGTATTTTCTTCAGTTGAAATTCAAAATATTATGCAATTCTTCCCACGCAGTTATGACACGTCTTTTATTATAGTTACTCACATGATAAATTAACAAAGAATACCCTAAGGAAGTGCAATAAATTTCTTTAACAGTTTGATGTGGAAATGGTTGAGTAACCATTATAACTAAATGTGAATTGTAACTTATTTGTTGTATTTGTAACGATTGTTGCAGGTTTTCACGGGCGCAGCGACTTGTTTCTATGCCTTTATCGGCTTCGACATAATCGCAACCACAGGCGAAGAAGCCAACAACCCGAAAAAGTCGATTCCACTAGCCATAGTCACTAGCCTTATTATCATTCTAATCGCCTACGTCACCTCTTCCATGATGCTTACTCTTATAGGTAGGTATATTCATCAATAATCATATTTGCACGTTTGTTTCATAAATAGTTAGGTTAAAGTGAGTTAGCCCAAGAATCTTTGTTGAATTGGACGAAACTTTGGAGTAAACCTGAGTTGAGGTGGTTTTCTCATACCATGTAGCTAATCACTTCCAATAATAAATTGAAGTATACTTCCCCAGTTCCTTCAAATAATTGCCACATTCCTCTCATTCATAATATTTATTTCTTTGTTGGAATGGGTTCTCATAAATTGAACTGCATGACAAAAGGTATTTACGTTTTCATTCATCAATTCAATTTTTATTCCTCATTTCTCTCAAATTTTCAATTCGAATAAAAAATAATGAAATTATGATTACTGCTCATTAAGCAATGTAACTTCAAGATGTGAGCATAATCATAAATCTTAATCTTAATTATCATTATTATTCATACTTTATATGAATCCAATATTCTTCCTCTATGACATAATCTAGAATTATTGTAACTATACTTCTCCTTCTTTGAACGCTTCTAAAATATTTTGACTCTAAAAACTTTTTTATGAGATCCCCGATTATGATGGGGATCATAACAATAATTGGAAAATACTTCCGCAGATCCTTCTAATGCAGTTCCTGCATTAAACTTGCAGAGGGAAGTTCAATTATACATTTTCAAAAGTCATAAAATGTTATTCATCATAGGCTACATGGTGAATATGAACCTTAAACTTTCCCCTTTCTCCATCAACACCAGTGATTATAAGATGATTTTAGACTTCATAAAAACCTCATCTACCTCTTCTCTCACTTGCGTATAATTCTTGCAGAATTAGAAAGCTATTTGTGGAGGATAATCTCATAGGGGTGAACAGAGATTAATTTGTGACGATACCCCGTACCGGTACTTCTGAGAGGGAGGGGTAGGGAGAATAACCAACTTAAATTTTTGATTGATAGTATGGGAAAATTATTAGAAAAATACAAGGCTAAAAGCTTAAAATCACTATAAAACATGTTTTGAGGAATCAAAATAATATCATACTTTCCCCGGGGGAGGGGGGTGGACACCCGGACCCCCCGTTTCCCTATCCGTACCGGAACAATAAATTCTATAAAATAAGCACTGGACGTTGCAAAGATGCAAAGATTTTGATGTTCCACAATTCATCACTCAGGTTTTGTCAATCCTATAATCATTGTTTTTACGCTTTTAAATTATGTGAAAATACCACTTATTCAATCATGGAAAAGTACCATAGCCTACGGTAGCTGTAATTTTCTAGAAGCATATTTTCAGTTTTCGACTAATTTTTATCAGAAAGTGGATATTTTATTTGCAATCAAACGACCGATCACAGGTAGAGCCAATAAAATTCAATTACCAGAAGATGAAACCATTTTACGGACCTCAATGTGAACTCCACTCATTTTAACTTTCATACAACCTTATTTTGATGGATTTGGGATGAGTGATCTCTCCTCGAATCCACTTTCACGTTTCAAAAATTATTGATAATTTTGCTGGATTCGGAATTGCATGATATTTTATTGATAGGCCTATGGAAGTTTTTCTTATCATTTATGGCATTCTAGGAATTTTAGGAACATGAGTCTCAACAATAATTAGTTCTATACTATAGTAACGTAATGGAATTTGTAATTTCCAGTTCACCAAAATTATAATTGAATCGTAAAGGAAGAAGCTAGGTTACAATATTTACAAAACTCACTAGGCTATCACTTCATTAAAAAAAACTATCATCCAACCCTTTAAATCTCTGGTGAAGCTGGGTAAGATAGACGGGTTTTACATTTCTATCAGCAAATTAGTTGTGCAGGACGAAAAAATCTAAATAAATACAATGTGAATAGTAAAGGACGTGATGAGTGTTCGTCTGATGACAGTTTGAGACAACAGAATAACAAAATCCCTTGGATCTCCCCACTACTGAAAGCGATACGCTAAATAATAAAAAAATTTTGTTGGTTTTCCTGGTACGCGATATCAAACTTGATATGCGGATCGCACAGGGGTAATGAACAAAACTATGCAGCAAGAAGGCGAAGAAAACATAATTCCTCTCTTGCGATAGATGAAAGTGATATTGAGAACTGTGTGACTCGAGGGAGTACTCGACGGATAATGTGTTCGAGGATGAGGAAGGCAGAAAAAAATCTAGGGGGGATCACAAGACGGATTGCATTTAGAATTGAACATGTTTGATGAAAAAAATATAGGCTAAGATTAATGAATCTTGTTGCTGAAAACTCTATTGGGCGTTAAATTTCTTGGGTGCTACCAAGATTGCAACGAAATTTTCCCGACTACGGAGTAGAGAAGGGAAAGGGGGGGGGGAGGAGAACAGCACTTAACTTGTCAATAACCCTTGATACTGAGCTGATCTCATGGACCTACTCCGAGTAACATTCATTACAGTATCCTCCTTATATAAGCGAGGAAAGGAGAGCCAGCTCAAATGACTCATTTCTCCACAATTGATTGATATCCATGCATCCGTACTAAGTCAGTTTCCATCTTAATACAGAAGGAATTCAATTTCAAAGTTACGAGCTTCACTCTACATCCTACAAGTACAGCAGATACAAACTGGCAAGTAAACTTCTGATCTTATTTCATTGATCACTCCTTGTAACTTAACAGAGACCTAAATCACTTTTCATTAAACCGATTAACCGAGCTCGTATTTCTTCTCTGAGTAGAGAGTAACTCTCAGACAGTAGACAGTTGTAGTCATTAAAAAAAATTCTTATTGGTGACTTTTATTGGAGGGGAGACCCTTACGGGTAGTTCCACCTCGCCAATGTGTACTTGGCCAAATACCGGTCACCCATCCAAGTGTTTGTGACTTAACATCACGTTCAACCTGCGTTCGTCAGTGTCAGACAGTAGACAGTAACTATCAGTAACTATATCATCAATAACTATATTCTCTCTATAGTTAGATATACGTGAAATTTTGGAAACTCTATGGTTTTCTCTGGAAACTACTATAGGATGTGGTCTCATGATATTTGAATAGTCATAAATGTCATCAATATTTGAATAGTCTTAAGCTTTAGAACTTGAATTTTTCATCTCTCAAATGATAAGAAAGGAAGTAAAATAAGAATGGAATAGCATCAACAGCTATTGCCTCACTGCCTTTCATCATTGTAGACCTCGTAGTGGAGGAATATTAACTCACTATGATAGTAGCTAATAAACGGAGCCAGCAAAATGTAAAGCCTTTCAAATAAGAACATAAAAAGAAAATTAAAATTAGGAATGATAGAGAGCCTGCCAAATATGTAATACTGTTATATCAATTTGAAAAATAAGAACAATCAAAATTACACTTGAAAAGAATTCATAACTTGTGAAGACTTGAGAAGAATGAACTACTTTGGTGATTTCTACCCTTGAAATAAACAAATAGAACAATTAATTCTGGCGCAAGTGAGTCATTTTAAGTCAACCAAGTCAATAAGATTGAATTATGCATCTCAGCATTAAGCTGTTGAGATATATACAAGAAAAGCACTTAAGAAAATGGTATCTAATTGAGAAGTTTGAAATGATAAATAATATGGGTCTTGAAGATGAAGTTTCTGAAGGTAAAGTTATAATGGGGTCGAACTGAAGACTGAGGTCGACTCTTAACTTAGGAAGCTTGCAGGTCACTTAAGATAGAAGAGAACAAGTGGTATGGAACACCTTTGCATGGGCAATATTTGCCAGACACTCACCCGCTACCAAGCGAGTAGTCATCTGAATATAGTTGAGCAATCAGACGCCAACGCCCGCACGCCCACTCCCTCACTGTTTACTCACTAAATAAAGCGCCTTGCTGGGTTGAGCCAGTCACCCATCATCTTGCGTAACTGAAATTGCTCTAGAATCACTGGCATTAACATTAATTAATTTCCATTGCTAATTGAAGTTTGATCAATATTCTACGTATGAAGATGTATGGATTCTAGTTGAATGCATTGTACACAGAGAATTCCATTGGAGTTACCATTCAGATTGATAGTGAAAGGTCAAGGAAACCCTCTCGTACCCCTTTGATTATAAACCAGTTTATATACTTCATATACTAAAGTATATAGCCTATACTATATACTATAGCCTACTTGGACCAATACCAAGATTTCATAGTCTTTGCCAAAATTCGCTGGAACTTACATGTACACAAAAACTCATTCATCGATAATGGAAACCCTCAAGCCTCATAAAAGAACAGGACGATATGGTTGAGGGCCTCATTTTCCTCCAAAATCACAGTGAATCAATGTTTACACGTCCAATCGGGCTAGTTGGCTCGTGGTACTTAGGCTAGCTACGAATGTATTTTGCCAATCATACTATATTTTCAGTAGGTTCACTCAGCAATTATGAATATAGAGTTCTCTTATTATTTTCAGGTTTGTAATGATGTTCTTGTTTTTGGGGAGTTTTCAAATTATTAATGAGAACTAAGGGATTAATTTTGGTCTGCGAATATGAGGTTATTAGTTTAAAAATATTATAGCTAATTAATATAGAATATACTCTATAAACATTATTGCAGCAATGTTATCTTGAAGCATCATAGAAAATAACTTTTCTTACACTGGTTTACTGTTCAAGATTGAATAATCACATCATTGAGGGTTGAGTGTGAGAGGGGCGCCTCAACTTCGCCATCAAAGAAAAATAAAGGCAGCAATTCAAATCAATTCAATCATTTTAAAAAAATCAACTTCTTTCTCACCTTCAGATTTTTCCCTTATTAAAGCCGAACTGGAATACAGGCTGTTGGAATACAACATGGAATTTGTTGTTTCATAACGAAAGGGAGCTCTTTCGAAAGCATTGCATCGAATTAAATAGAAAAAATTCAGTATTTACATCATTTTTCTGCTCCAGAAAAGACAAACTTTTATTTTCTGATACCGGAAAACTGTTCCACCGCTCACATTCCATTCATAACAGAAATTCGTGTGAACTAAGCAGGAAGCAGAAACATTCAAATGTGGCTTCGCACTGATACTCTATATCTCTGTGACGGAGAATAGGTATTTGTTTCTGGATGGAAAATAGATTTTAAAACTGTTGCATCATATTATGAATTTATTTAGTAATAAATTGTGTATTATGCTATCGTATGACAGTGTGTCTAATAGTGAGGTTATGTAATGCAGCTCAGGCGTAGCTCAATTATCATTGAAAATGTTTATTTTCATCATATAGGCCTGGGCCTAACTATCTAGATGATCATATGCCTATTGGAATAGACTTATCAAATTCTTAATTGGTAGGCCTATCTGATATTTTTATTTCTATGAATCGTGTGCCAAGTTGGAATAGTTGATGTTCTTTAAGGAAAGTTTTAATTAAATTTTTGTGCTTGCTGAGTGTGTGTGTTGCTGGTTGCATAAGTAGCTGCTTTATAAAGTTCGAACATGAATTGTTTTCTGTAGCATCAATCATAAAAATTATGTTTGTTCGTTATAAGCACACTAAACAAAAATTAAAAATGATTCTGAAGAAACAAAAATAGTTATTTGTGTAACTAGTGCGTAAAGTAAAGGATTGCTGCACGAGTAAAACAGTTACGAGCCGAAAGCGAGTGGAAAACGTTTCTCGAGTGCAGCAATAACACTTCATGCTCGAGTTACACATTGAATTTTTCCTACAGTTAACATTGGGCCTATGTGAATAGTAGGAAAAAGTTTAAAATGTATTTTTTAGTGTAATTTAAAGTATTTTTTATCGCAATCTCCTCAATTTATTTTGCCTTTGAAATCAATATAAGAAACATGTAAAGAACCATCATCTCACAATTTTTACAAATCCAAGAAGGCGGAAATCTTGAGTTGGAACTTTCAATTTTAGAAGCCTACAATGTCCAATGTCATCTATTATCAAATAATTACTTTTATTTGAGTAATATGATGTAATATAATTCAAACATTTCATCTATTCTATGTATCACAGTGACTATAGAATAATAAATTATTGTACTCACTGTACTGAATGGCTTTTGGGCCAGTATTGGATGGGCTGGGGCTGCTTTTCCCATTGTGCCAGGGTGTCTTCTTGGCTTGGACGGGCTGTATAGTAGAGTGAATTTGGAATTGGCAACCAGCTGGTAGGCCTAAGCCCTTCATGGGCTGTTGAGCCAGACATACATACATACATACTCACTGTAATATTTACCAGTAAGTTATCAGCTAAAATCAGTATAAACTACTTTTTGAGACCTTGAAATATTCCGGGTAACTGATAAGTGTAAAACGCCCTTCCATACTTTTATGGCTATAAATAATCATATTTACTAGAATTCAGTGCAAATTAGACTTTTTAAACATTATTTAATGTGACTGGAAGGATTTAGAATCTTCTAGTTCACAATTAATCGAACTCATGGTTTTATTTTCATTGAAATGATAGCCTATATAACTTAAAAGGGCTATGAATAACGTAATTTCATGTAAAGTACTGTATATTATTCTTTCTGGGAAATTTTGCTGCTTCAAATCACTTGGAGACCAAATATCTCATCAATTCTAGCAGGTAGGCATTTGATTGAAGCAACCCACAAGTGGTTAGGCTATTTATAGTATAACAGCTAACTGATTCTATGTTAAAATTATGCAAGGTTACAATTGTATTGCTTATGATTCTCAGGACTATCATGCTTTTATGCAAAATTATTTAGTCATTGGCTGTCACCTGCATTGCATAACAGAAGCCTACTTTATGAATTAAGTGCAAGGTTTGAAGCTGAACCAGCCAACAATGAGACTGAATTAAACTGAAGCTGTAATTTAATGATAGTATTAAATTAGAATGTCGCATCTACTATGAATTATATATCATGCTTTCAACCACTTTTCATTATATATTAAGTTAAATATGTAGTTAAGAAGTAGTCAGATCACGTAAATGTGATCTGAGTTCGTTTTATTTCCAGCCTACAGTATTTTTAAAATTCCAGTAACTCTGGTGCCAGAGTCTTCTTCAAAGTTGTAACTTATGTATTAAGTTACTTTCACATTGAAAAAATCATAATAATGCATTATGCCACTGAATTCTGATAGCTTAAATTGAGTCAACTACTGAATGAAACAGATTCAAGATCAACAAACGACAACCATGAATCATCTTACCATATTCAAACAATTCAAGCTCAGGTTTTATAACCAACAACAATGAACGGTATGATAACATAAATCCCTACTCTCATAATTATTATAAAAGCTCTGAGAATAAATTGACCTTTTATCACGGTAACTTACTTATGGTATTGATGTAAACAATAAGCTAACCTAAAAAATTCAGTAAGATGTCTGACGGAAGGTCTGGCTGGGTTACTACCTTTTGGTTGAAATTCCAACTTGCCGCTACCAGCTGATTGACTCCTGTTTGGTCGACAGCCAGTGCTGCCACCTTAATTTTGAATTCCTAATACGGAACATCCATTTGATGTACTTACTATTTCGTGTTGTTAGGTCAAAAATCTGGAGTGCATAAAAATTTTTAGGCATGCTAATTATTACTAGTTCAAGAATGGACCGTTTTAAACACGATTTTCAGTGCGAAAATTGCAATTTTACGGGTATCTGTAGGAAAAATTCTCTTTCATATTGAAGACACAATCAAGATGATAAATTGATACTTGAATGAGTTGCAGAATACTTTATGCTTATATCATTCTCTGATATTTCTATATAATTCTTCAATTCTTTTGTTAACATTGGAAGTTGGATGATATTATTATCATTTGGAAGTTGTACAATCTATATCTATGTAAGCAAAATGGCACTGACTGACTGATTCATTCATTCATTCATCACTAGTACTAAAAATCCACTGAACCAAATGCGTTCAAATTTGGCAGGCATGTTCAGTTGGACATTTAGACGCGCGCTAAGAACGGATTTTAGAAACTTTCCAAGGATACGCAAAATATTAAAGTTTTTCTATAGTTTCTCAGCGTTTTCTCAATTTTTTCAAGAACCAATCGGTAGAAAATATTGATATTCTGTAGGCAGGTTCAGATAAGGTCTAGAAATGTTGCATTAAAATATTTTTAATTCCGTTCAAGATTACGCCACTTATCAGTATTTTTTAAATTGTAGATGTATTGCGGTTGCATATCTTCCGCCTTCATATGACCAATTCTTTCTGTAAATTCAATGGTTCAGCGAGATTATAGATGAACTAATTTGGAAGATATTGAATCAAGTGTCAAACATATGTCCAATATACTTCCCAAAGTTATGCTCAGTATTAGCGTTTCACTATTTCTTTCTTGGCTTTTCTTGGATTTTTTGAGAATAAATACGTAGAAAATGTTGAAATTTGATAAACAGGTCCAGATTAGATCTAGAAATGCTGTATTCAATGAATTTTGAATCCCTTCTGAGCCGAATTTGCATGCGAGCAAAGCGAGCCTGTTTTGTCTCAGCTCACACTTACAGAGGTTATGCAGGCGAGCGAAGACAGCCTGTTTTACTCACTGACACTGCTAATACTGTCGGGGTCCAGGGAGCGGAGACCCCTGGCTAGGCGGAGAAGGCGAGCGAAG
Organism: Sogatella furcifera; assembly: GCA_017141385.1. Lineage (NCBI taxonomy): Eukaryota > Metazoa > Arthropoda > Insecta > Hemiptera > Delphacidae > Sogatella > Sogatella furcifera. The sequence goes on from CM029547.1 coordinate 30,868,049, forward strand.
CGAGCTCTGCCGTTCAGTATTATAATAAAATAAACATTTGAAATGCTACTTCTAGCTCCAAGCTAAATTCACGGTTATTTTATTCTTTGAGTTATAACTTCTTTTTGGAATACATATTGATTTATAGAATAAAAAGTACCTCATCAACTTTCAGCGTTTTTAGGAATGAGCTACTTTTCAAACTGAATCAAATGTGATAAGCTAACACTAGTAGGCCTACCTATACGGATTCAATTATTGTAAGTGAAAGAACGAGTGAAATATCTACTACGTACATTTTAAAAGTCCAACTGATGGTGTAAAATCAACTTCATCCATGCCTCAAAATGTTTCCATTTCCGATCCACAATTGAAATTGAAACGGATGTGATTCCGCTTTGCTTGTGCTCTAGCTTTCATCTCACTCGTGCTTTTGGAAGGCTCTCACAATACAATTGTTGTATCAGCCAAGCGTAAATAGATTACATGATAAACAAGGTGATAAATCATGTAATATATTATCCACCGTGGTATGAACTACCCTTTACAAATTAATAGATCATTTTATCTATTCACCCTGGTATAAGCTTCTATAAACAAAATAATCAATGTAATAGATCATGTTATATATTTACCGTGGTATAACTACTACAAGATGAACAATGTAATAATAAGGTGATCAATAATCAATTAATCGTGGTATAAACTACTATATCTTGATGTGTGTGATAACAATGAGTTACTGTGTTGCAGTGCCGTACGAGAAGGTGGACCAGGACTCGGCTCTGGTGGAGATGTTTGGCAGGTGGGCGCTTACAGATGTAAGCTGGTGGTGGCGATGGGCGCGTTGGCCGGTCTCTCGGTCAGCATGTTCGGCGGCATGTTTCCGATGCCGCGCATCGTGTACGCAATGGCGCAGGACGGCCTCATCTTCAGGACGCTGGCGCAGGTGCTACCCTCACCGGCACGCCCGTCGTCGCCACCTTCGGATCCGGCTTCGCCGCCGCCCTCGCCGCCCTCCTCATCAGCCTCGAGGTCCTCGTCGAAATGATGTCCATCGGTAGGTAATTCAGCTAGCATTCTGTCCTATTTTAACTGCTTTTCATTATTAATACATCATTCCAATTTGAAAACACCATGCGTCTCATAACATCAGAAAAAGGTGAAGTGCCCGAATCTTTCACTGTACAGCACTTCACCTGTTTCGTGGGCACGAACCGCCAGTGGAAAACAGGTGATGTGATACAACATTTGCATTCATATCATTTATGTTATTCATTATTTTTTTCCTATTTCCTTATCAGATGCAGAGTACGACAATGTATTTCATGAATATTTTTATTACTTAATGGCCTGACTTACCCTCCTTTGGGAGATTGGCTATCGTTAGTAAAGACAGCCAGTCGTTTCCCATTTCTAGAGGAATAGTAATTGTTGTATTGCACTCTAACTGATTAACTGCATGTTATTCAGAGGTTTTCTGCATTTTCACTTGGTTGTGCAGAGATCACGGTTGAGAGGATCATCGCATAACCACACGTTACCTCTATCCTGGTTGATGATTATTCTCGCCTGCTGTATTTTTTGTCCGGGCTAGGTGGGCATTCTGGCGGGGTGGGGATGGCTTCGGCTTGGTCGGTGTTGGTCTGGGGGCTGTGGGTTCTTTGAGAATTTATGGCTTTTGAGCCGGTATTGGCCGGGCTGGAGTCGTTTTCCGTCTTGCCGGGGTGTCTTCTTTGCTTGGACGGATTGTATAGTTTGATGAATTTGAAACTAGCAACCAGCTGGTAGGCCTAGGCCCTGCATAGGGCTGTTGCGCCATTGACAAACAAATGGCCTGACTTATCCTAGTTTTTGTCTGTGTAGAGTTAATTGGAAATAGGAGCAGGTTGGAGCCAAGCCTGTTTTATTATTTATTGTTACAATTGCGACTTGGTAGCAAATATTTTAAGCAAAGGTGATAATGAGTGAGTGAATGATGATGTTTACATGGTGAATATATAGTTGGAAACTATTTTGTGAGAAGAAATAAATCGCTTATTACCTTTTTACAATAAAATTTATGATTAAGTCAAAAATATCATTGCATGTACTGTATGTTCCAAAAATCAACTTGCTTGATTTCCAAGCGTTCGATTCGTTTTCAAACATTATTTTAAAAATTCTTCTTAATCAATGTTGAAAATATATTTTTCTTTTCTACATTGAATGAGAAGAATATATAAATGAGAAACTATGACTTCAAGATGATTCCTCATATGAATGAGTATCACAAGACACTTGAATTCTTATTATAATTTTTCCCTCCTTGATTAATTATTTCATTATATCATTGTTTCCTCAGGAACACTACTGGCCTACACTCTAGTTTCTACTTGGGTGTTTTAATACTGCTGATATCAGCCACATTCCACCAACTTGGTCGACCTTCTCCCCGAATCACTCAGAACACCAGTCAAAGGCTCTCCTTCGAAAGAGACATTATCCAATGGACAGGTAAATCAATCATAAATACAATTCTATGAATATATTTTATACTGTTGATTTAAATTTAATTGGTGAGATCTTCAATATTCTATACTCTCATTACTTCAAAAAACATTCCAATTGAGTCCTGACAATATTATAATAGGGGTGGAGCTGTGAATAAAGGAGTGAATAGCATAACATAGCATTCAGCCAAAACATAGCACATTATTTAGGAAAAGTCTTTTTTTTCATTGTAATTCATGAAGTTTTGTTGAATTTTGAACATCCTTTTGATATTTTTTTCTTCAGAATTGAATATTCTAGAATTTTTACTCATCAAAAACACTAGATTATGATTCGATACACAGTTATAACTTATCTCACAAAGTAGTGGAAATTGCGGTTTTTCAACATTATTTGCCATAACAATAAAATAACCATTGAAGTTACAAACCCTTTAACTGGTTCAATCTATATCTATGAGCGTGAAATGACACTCACTCACTCATCAGCAGAGCTAAAAATCTACGTAACCGAAAGCATTCAAATTTGGCAGTCATGTTCAGTGGGGACCGTTAGACGAATACTAAGAACGGATTTATAAAACTTCCCAAGGATTCGCCGAATATTCAAGTTTGTATATAGTTTTTCGGCATTTTCCTCAATTTCTTTCGAGAACAAAGCGGTAAAAAATGTTGAAATTTTGTGAGAGGTCCGTCTCAGGTCTTAGAAACGTTCTGTTCAAAAAATTTTTAAATCCGTTCCCCAATAGCACAAACAGCTGGGGTCCAGCTGGTTTCCAGCTTGGATGTTCCATTTAACAAGCTGGATTCAAGCTTGGAACTTACAGTCTGAAAGCTGTAATACAGCTTGATTCAAGTTAAGAAGTTACCACGTTTCAAGTTGTTTACAAAGCTTGAAAGTTCAAGCTGGAATAAAGTTTAATCATCCGGGCTTTGAAAGTTCAATCTGGAATCAAAGATTGATTCTAGCTTGAAACAAGCTGGACTGTAGCGGGAACAATCAAGGTTGATTTTAAGAATACAAATTCTAGCTTGTTAAAAGTTTAAAACTTCCAGCTTGATTGCTGATAGTGGCCTGTTACAAAGTTTGAATTAGCTGGTTTGATCAAACTGGAACTTCCAATTCAAAAATTCACTTCATTTTACAGCTTGAAATGAGCTTTACGTGCTATCTGGTTTAGGATTAGCGCTAGTAATTAGCGCTTTTTTTAAATTGTAGATGTAATGCGGTTGTATATCTTCCGCCTTGATACACCCAAACATTACTGTAAATTCAATGGTTCAGCGAGATTATAGATGAACTAATTTGGAAAAATCAAGTTTCAAACTATGTCTGATATATCTTCAAGGCCATACACAGCAATATTAGCGTTCTACTATTTGTCGGAATTTCCAGAGTTTTTTCTTAGATTTTTTAATAACCAAAGGGCAGAAAAATGTTAAAATTTGATATGCAGGTTCCAGGTTAGGTCTAGAAATACTATAATCAATAAATTTCAAACCCTTCCGACGCTACGCCCTGGATACAAGGTTTCTTCCAATGTTTGGAATCTGCAGTTTTGTTTATTTCACGGAAAACTACTGAACTTAATACGTTCAAATCATAAGTACTCCAGGTTGAGCTGGAGGTAATAGAACAACTAATTCAGAATGATTACCCAAAATAACCCTGTTAAGTAATCAAAGCGAATCCATTCGGAGTGAAATTCGTAGGAGAGCAAAGCAGTGTCTTGTTTGTCTGAGCTGTCACTTGACAGAGGTTTTGTAGGGCGAGCGAAGCAAGCCTGTTTAACACGTTGATAATGTCGGGGGTCATGGCTAGACGGAGAAGGCGTGCGGGCTGTTGAGGGCTCGCCGGCTAGTCTAATATGTTAATGAGTTGATTTCACACAAAAAAAATATTCATTCCCTCCATCAAACCCCTAAAATATCATCAAATGGAAGATTTTATTGATAAAGTCCAATATTACGACATTTCAATGTCCCCTCCTCCGACATTTTGGGTTATTCTATCTAATTTTTGTACCTTATTTGAGCTTTTAGGAAAATTTAGATAATAAATTTTATGAAATATAGTAAAGAACAGTAAACTTTCAAGCTTGGATGATGATTGAACTTTATTCCAGCTTGAACTTTCAAGCTTGTAAACAGCTTGAAACGTGGTAACTTCTTAACTTGAATTAAGCTGTATTACAGCTTTCAGACTGTAAGTTCCAAGCTTGAATCCAGCTTGTTGAATGGAACATCTAAAAGCTGGAAACCAGCTGGACCCCCCAGCTGTTTGTGCTATTGGGGAACGGATTTAAAAAATTTTTTGAAGAGAACATTTCTAGACCTGAGACGGACCTCTCCACAAAATTTCAACATTTTCTACCGCTTTGTTCTTTGAAAAGTTGATGAAAAATGCCTGAAAAACTATATACAAACTTGAATATTCGGCGAATCCTTGGGAAGTTTTATGAAATTCATTCTTAGTATTCGTCCAGAATAACGGTCCCACTGAACATGACTGCCAAATTTGAACGCTTTTGGTTACGTAGATTTTTAGTACTGCTGATGAGTGAGTGAGTGCCATTTCGCTTTCATAGATATTGATTGGAAACCAGTTAAAGGGTTTGTAACTTCAATGGTTATTCCTATTGTATGGCAAACAATATTGAAAAACCGCAATTTCCACTACTTTATGAGATAAGTTATAATCAGTGTATCAAACTACATAATCTAGTGTTTTTGATGAGTAAAAATTCTAGAATATTCAATCTAACTTTAAAAAAAATTTGAAAAAATTGTTGTTTTATTCTCATTTTATAAAGATAAAACACAAAGATTTGAGCAGGTTGCAGGGTAACTTTGGGACAACTGCGGATCGTCAGAAAGTCAACTTTGCCCTAAAATGATTTTTAAGGGTCACCCAGAGTACAAAATAGCTGCCATACAGAGTACAAATCTTCTGCCATACTTAGGTCTCAGTAACAAAGTATTCCTGGGACAATAACCAATGGAAATTCTACCACCATATTTAGTGTAAGGATTGAGCTCTGAGAATTTTAACAGATTCCTTATTCTCCTTATACTCCGAATAAATAGTTGGTTTCTAACGAAACTATTGGGTGGTGAAAGACTGTTAAGAATACTCAACTGAAAGTCTGCAGGAGCAGTTTGCTTAGTTCGCTCTCGACTCGATATTATATTCTCTCGCATCCCTGACTGTCCTGACAGAGCTGAGCACGTGCAGCAGTAATACAGTCATTCCTCAATCACTCAGAATAGTTGCAGAGTAGCTGCATGCAAATCAACAATAAAATATTAACTAACACAACAAGACTTCGACATTGTGAAGAGTGCTCCAATCAACTTTATCCCTACCCACGTATAAAAGTCAAATTTAAAGCTCCTCAAAGTGAAAAATACACAATGCAAAATTTCCATAATTTTATTCACGACCTTGAAATATCTATTGCATTAACGTTGTATACAAACAATGCTAAATTGGATTGTTGGAAGATATAAATGCGATGGTTTCTGTTCAATCTGTTACACTATTATATATTTAAAATTCAGTAGTTACCTATGGTAATCAGTTACATCCTGATCAGCTGCGATCGGCGCTTGGGGGAGTTCCCGGTCAGCCGGCCTCCGCCACCACCCGCACCGCAGCAGCCCCCTCAACCGGACTAACTGTAACCTCACGCAGCAGCAACAGCAGCAGCAGAGGATCATGGTTCGACGTGTCACGCGAAGGTATTCAATCACAATAATATTGTAGTGTGATTACAATAGTATAACCGATCCTATGTAGAAAATTTCTCAATAAAGAAGATAAAATGCAAATTGAGGAGAATTAAGCTCTTGCGATTTCTAATTTTGTAGATTTCTAGGTCGGATCATGATATGGGAGAATCCCAGTAATTGATAATAGATGGAGAAATTCAAATTAATGGATGAACTTATTTCTTATTTTAATAAAGTGCGGTAGATACAATTTTCTTTTCAAATTCCGAAGTGAATTGGACCACACTATCCAGTATTTGTGGTGGTATTGCTGTTGAAAAAATAGAATAAATTTGAGTTATTTTAATTATATTGTATGTTTTGTGTATTTTTTTGTGAAATTGAGAATTAGAATGTAAAATAAATCAATTTCTCATTGAGTCAGGGAAATTAAAAAAATCTTTTACTCCATGATGGCTTCAACCAGGAATTGACAAAAATTTTAAAATACCGTTAACTGGGGGGTTTCTTTTGGGGCGGTTTACTAGTTTTTAAAGATAATGTAAGAAAGAATCATCCCAAACTAATATAATGGTCACAAGGGGAAACACATTTTTGGGTATCGGGATAAAGTATGGAGATATTGCTAATTATAAAAAGTAATATATGTTAAAGTCGCCAAAAGAATGCGGGGAACTTTTGGGGCAAATTATTTTTTTTTTAAAAAGTGTGTCGATTGATGACAACAACAATGTAGCCTATAAAAATTTATAATTTCAACCCCAATTTATTGTTTATACCCAAAAAAATTTGTGAAAGTTGGAAAAAATGAGGATTGATTACTTTATAAAAAAATTACAAAATTTGAGAATCGACTGAATTGGTTTCAAAAGGAAAATTGGCTTTTTTCACCTGATGGTACTGTTCATAAGAATATTTAATGCACAAAAATCTGAAAAATTTTTTCTAGAAAGATTGATGAACTATTTTGTACCTTGGGGCCCTTAAAAATCATTTTGGGGTTAGGGTGACTTTCTGACGATCCGCAGTTGTCCCAAAGTTACCCCGAACCCGCTCATATCTTTGTTTTATCTTTATAAAAAGAGAATAAAAAAATTTTTTTAAGTTTTTTTAAAGAGATTAAATCAACAAGTATATGAAAAGATCAAAAAGCCTAACCTTAAAGTAAAACAAAAATGATCGATGGGCAATAGAAAGTTTCCGATTTTCCACGATATTGAAAATTAGTATTTTAAAGAATAGCTGAAACCACCATTTTGTTTCACCCCCAACTTCTGAGAAGTGGTCAATAGATAGCAGTACACCTAGAGCAACTGTTCTGACCGTTTTCAGACTCGTAGAAAGCATAAAAATAGGGTAGTAATTGAAAAAATAGATAGAAGACCACTGTCCCAAAGTTACTCCGCGTGTCACAAAGTAACCCCCACGTACAGTAATTACAATTATAATCTATATCAATTCATATGAATTCTTCAACTACTTCAATACAATGCATACAATAATTATATAATACTTCCATTAAAATATCTCGACTCTTATTTTTCTATTGAAAAAAAAATAATTCATTGAAATAACTTCTATAGGTTCCACTAACGAGTTCACTTGTGTGAGCTGTATCTTATTGGATTCAATATACTGCATTTCACATTATTTTTATTCGTTTTTAGCTCACCAGACTCGGATGACACGTTCCCAGGGGAAGAGCCGGATGAGTTTTCGATGCGCGACGACCAGTTCCTGGTGGCCGACCGCAGTGAGAACAAGTTCTACGGCACGGTGCACGGCGGCTCGAGCGCCGGGGGCGGCGGAGTGGCAGGGCCCACACTCGGTGCTATTGGTCGTCGTCTACAGGTCAATTATATAATAATTTATAATAACTTAATAATAAATTTCTGTAGTAGGCCATAGCTTGTACTCAAACTTTAGTCGACAAAAGTTTATAAATTCACTCATTAAATCGGTGCAGTGTTCATAAATCGATAAGATTGATGATTATAAAATAGATGATGAGAAAAAAATACGGGCAGTGACAGTCAAAAACTGTAAGTGGAAAGGAAATCCGGAAGTCCAAAGCAGATATAACCCGGGAGTAAAGACGATACTACTCCTATAGTATATAAAAGTGGACAATACCATAAGGTAATTAGAGTAGGTAATCAAAACTCACGGTTTTCTTCCGGCTACGGTTACGATGACTGTTACCTCTTCATTTCAATTACCTTGGACAATACTGTCCAGAGTAGCCTACTATTGTATTTGGTTTGACGATCAGATGTAAACGCTTGAACTGTCAATGGATGTAGACCTTTTTATTGGTTCAGTCAGAACCAGGTTGGAAAGACTATTTGTTTTCTTGGCAAGCAAGAGAAGTGAGTTTTCCAACAAATCATTCAGTATCTTTTGGGTGACATGGAATCCAATGATTAGGAGTAAAATAGAGCTAATAATACACATTATATATCCAATGAATACATTATTGTATATCGCAAATCAGAACGGGAATCTGACAATTTATTATTTGATAGGAAAGTTTTATATTACTCATTAATAAAGTCAAAACTCACACTATGCTAATTTGGATCTGGTGGACGTGGATCAATGTCGACGCCATTGAAAAAAACAATATTATCTACTTTTCACTAAGAACAATCTTGTTGATTTCCTTTTACAGGCGGTGACATACCTATGTCCAGCGATCTTTCCGTGGGTTGACAGTGGCCCGGCAACCGAAGACTCGGGCATGTTTGTCATGAAGATGGTCGGCATCCTGTACATACTCATCCTCATATTCGACCTTATTATCGTCCTTGGCATGGGCTCAGACTCCTCGATTGTCACATTTCTTGTCATATTCTTCCTGCTCTGCATCATTGCTCTCCTGCTTATCATATCAAGAAAGCCTCAAAACAGGTAAGCCATAAAGTTTGCCGTACAATATGAGAAAACATAAAAATATCACATTAATTTTCCAGTCTTTGGTATTTATATGACTATATTATATTTATATGATCAATATCATATACAAAAAAATATTAGAGCTCTTTTGAGCCTCGGAAATGGGCTACCGCGATGAGCATTTTGATATCCATCATGCGTAAAAATTGAGCTTCATATTGTTGTTTATTGCGAGTGTTGTTATTCATTGTAGTTATTGCATGTGTTGTTATTGATTGTATTTATTTTACTTATCGTTTGATTTAAACAATGGTAGAGATAAAATTTTGGAAAGCTGTTACACAAATAATTTTATATTGAATAAGTGTGATAAATAAATAAATAAATAAATAAAAGTTTATTTCCCAAAAAACTAAAACTACTACATCAATTACAGAATATTAGAAACTCTACAATTACAGTATTTACAATAGTTAGCTACAGAAATATCTTATAATGTGTCTTTACGTGTTTTCTGTGTGGAAATTGACCTACTCCACTATGGCGTACCATGTTCTAGAGTAGGTTTTGTCTGTTTGTTTTTTGTGTGCGGATTAGTTATTAGTTAGTGATTAGTAAGTCATTAGGTGTGTAGTTGAAGTATTAGTTGTTGTTTGAAATAATGTTTTCTATGTTCTGTCTTCCTTTGCTCATCAACCAATTGTGTACTATTGTTTTGAACTTTCTAGGATGATTAATCTGTTTGAAATTTTCAGGAAGTAAATTGTATAATTTTGGCGCTAAATGATTGAAATGTCTTTGGTATAGTGCCTTTCTTGCAACATTGGTGATGAGAAGATTCCTGTACCTGGTGTTGTGGTTGTGGTTTCTGGTTTGAAATGTTGTTGGATTCTTGTGTAATCTGCACAGTATCTCCTTGGAGTAAAGCTGTATTGGATCCATCACGTTAAACTCATTGAATAGCTGGTCCGATGAATAGCGTGCTGGCTTCTGGTTGATGACTCTCATTATCAGCTTCTGTACCCTGATGAGCGGTCCGATGTGCAGGAAGCTTGTTCCTCCCCATCCTACAATCCCATACAGCATGAGGGACTGTGCTAGAGAAAAGTAGATTACTCTTAGACATGCCTTGTCGACCAGTGTCCTCAGTATCCTGAATCTGTAGATGGTCTTCCTCAGTCTCCTGCATAATTCATTGAGATGGTGATCCCAGCGCAGAAAAGAGTCCATTGTAACTCCCAGGTATTTCTGTGACTGTTTCTTGTTAACTATGTATGAAGTGTTATTACGTTGGTTAATGATTATTATCTTATCTCCTGTTGGCTGTCCATGTTGAGTCGCCGAAAAGGTCAGGAAGAAGGTTTTCTCATAGTTTAAGGTGAGTAGATTCTTATTCAACCAGTGAGACACCCTCTGTAGTCCAGTCTCAGCTTCTCTCCAGGTCATCTCCCAGGTTGATTCAGAGAACAGTAGGACAGTGTCATCTGCAAAGGTGGTGATTGATCCATTAATTTCCATGTTGCATAATGGATTTATGTAGAGCAGGAAAAGAATTGGTCCCAGTACTGTTCCTTGTGGCACTCCATACTTTACAGTCAGCTTGTTGCTTGTACATCCATTGACTCTGACACATTGGGTTCGATTTGATAGGTAGCTCTTGAACAGATTCCATGCAACTCCTCTTATTCCATAGTTATCTAGCCTTGAAAGAAGAATGTCATGTGACACCGTATCAAAAGCCTTCTTTAAATCTAAGAATACAGCTAATGGTTTCTCTTCTATGTTTATTTTATCTGCAATCTGAGAGGTTACATAGTGGATAGCATCATTTGTACTGCAACTGATCTAAATCCATATTGGTTTGGCGATAGAAGATTATTTTTCTCAAGAAAGCTGACCAGTCTTGTTTTGATACACTTTTCAAAAATTTTTGACAATGTACTGAGTAATGATATGGGTCTGTAGCAATTCATATCTTTCTTATCTCCTGTTTTGAAGATTGGACAAATGACAGCTTCCTTAAGGCACTGTGGAAAAACACCTTCCTCAAAAATTCTGTTTGCAATATGTGTTAAAGGCTTGGCAAGTATAGTACTATTTTGTTTGAATAAATCTGGTTTTAAATTATCGAGTCCTGGTGCACTATTAGCTTTAAGACTATTTATCATTTTCATCATTTCGTCCTCATTGACGGGAGCAAAGAATAATGACCGTCAGACTCTCTGATCGGCTGCTGCATGCTCATCTGCGCCATTAAAATCGCTATTTAGAATGATCTGGGCCAGTTTTGATCCAATACTAATAAAAAATTCATTGAAAGAATTTGCCATATCCTCATCATCATCTCCCAATTTCAATTCTCTCCCTTCCAAGTTGATTTGGTGAATTTGTGTTCTTGACCGTTGCACTTCAGTTATTTCTCTTATTACTTCCCATGTTTGTTTAGAGTTGCTGGAAGTTTCAAATCTCTTCGAAAAGTATAGTTTTTTTGCATTTTCTATTACAGTTGTTAGTAGATTTCTGTACTTTCTATAATACTCTCTAAGCTGTAAATTCGCTGTATTATTCTTGCTTTGTCTGTGTAATTTATCTCTCTTCCTTATTGATGTAATCAATCCATTTGTAATCCAAGGCTTAATTTTTCTTTTTGTGTGCGATACTTTATTAATAACTTTACATTCTTCTGTATATTTCTTCAGTATTTCTATCATTCTCATTAAAGCACTCTCAGCGCATTCCTGAAGATACACGGAATTCCAAGTCTCATTCTTTAGAGCTAATGAAAGTCTATTATAATCAATACTTTCATAGTAGGACTTTCTTCTGTTGTGATTGTGTTCCATCGCATTATATTCAATTCCCAGGATAGTTATGAAATGATCTGTGATAGAATTTGGAAAAACTATTGGTATTACATCTTTTTTAAAGTTTATCATAATATGATCTATACATGAAGCGCTATTATTTCCAATACGAGTTGCCTGCTTTATACAATGTAGGAATCCATATTCACTGAGTAGATTATCATAGTCTTCTAGTTGCCTGTGTTGATTTGGTTCTTTTGTGTTGATGTTCAAATCTCCTAGAACAATGTGAGAATAATTTCCATTATCATCCAAAATCTGCCTCAGATCAATCAGAAAGTCTGTTAAGTCCAAGTGTGATGGAGATCTATATAACGCTGTTATAATAAAAGTATCTCTCCCAATTTTCAGATGCATGTTCAAACAGTTGGCTTGCCTAACTACAATTTCTTTTATTTCGACAAAGTAGTCGGATTTGACATAAATGATAACTCCATCATTCTGTAGAATATTGTTTTCTGTTTTGTGGCAGGTATAATTATGAATTGATCTCAAGGGAGCACCACCAGCAATCCAGCATTCCGTTAAGACTATCACGTCGAAATCCACTTTTAGGTCTTCCAGCTGAATAAGGAATTCTTCAAAGTTTTTATTGTAGCTTCTGATGTTGAAATTGATGATTTTCAAGTTGAAAGGTTGGATTTTATGGTTGACATCTTGTGAATTTGGAACCGAAACGTCTTCAATGTCTAATAAATCCAAATCCTCCATCAAATCAGCCATTGTTATTTTTGAGTTTGTAATTATTTGCGTGCCAATTGCAGATATCCTTGTAATCAACTGATTGTATTTTTTGAGTTAATGACAGCATGAGATCTTGCTCTCCAACTGTTAAATATCTGAATGAGTTTGTATGCCTACTGAGTGCTACTATTATGTGCTGAACACTATTGTAAATTTTTAGTGGTTTAGTATTTTTTCTCACAAGGATAACATCTCTAAACGTTAGACCCTGAGCTTCATGTATAGTTAAAATTGTTAATGAACCAGCGGGAGCCTTGTTTTTAACAGCTTCCAGTACCATTTGTTTTTCTGATTGCGTGAATGTGAGGATTAAAGTTTGTGGTCCTAGATTGTGAGGCTCTCCGTTAGTTATTGTTGGTTTGATTGATCGAATAATTTTATTTGTAGTGCAGATATCATTGTAGTAATTGGACAACAGGCAGCACACATCCATTGGACACCTGTTGGTTACTGATTGGTAAGAATCCGGGTCCGCAAAAACAGAAATATTTTTCCACACTGCTGGTAAACCACTTCTCTCGATGTAAGATATTTGTTTTGAATCTCCAACTAGTACCACCTCTTCTGCGCCTGTCAGCTCAGAGACGAATCCCACGAAGCCGGCGTGCATAAGGACAGCTTCATCGATGAATACGCGCTTATATTTTTTGTGGCGGCCATTGATTAAGAAAGACGTCACGGTTCTGTAATTTGAATTGATGATTGATTTGAATTCATTTCCGTGTTTCTCCTGTATAGATGATCTTACTCCTTTAATTGCGGCTCTTGTTTGAGTTAGTATGAGGTCTTCCATTGGTCGATGTTTATCAACAATTAGATGTGTTTTTCCGCTCCCCGGAACTCCATCAATCCATCTGATCCTCGGTAGCTTGCAACGAGATATATCAATTTTCGAAACAGCATCCAAAAGTTCCTCATTAAGCATCACTTGAGTGTCTCGACTAACCATAATGTATTTTTCATTGGTTCTAAATTTGCGAGAATTGTTGTCAAATGATACGTAAGTTCCACCTCCCTCCATACTGAATCCCATTCTATATTTTGATGTATTTGGTAGAAGAAACATTTTCAATTCATTATCGTAAACATTCATACTCCTCAATTCAATTTCTCTGAAGACCGACGATGACGCATGGAGATTCTCGGTTTGAAGTGTTAAAAGAGCTTCTTTGAAAATATCTGCATTTATTTTATCATATTGCTGTAAAAGATTTTTCAATTCAATCATGCAATTTAGAAAGTTATGCTGCTTGCTATCTTCTGGTAGATAACCTTTTGGGCATACTTTTCCTTCTGGTCGATCTGGTTCTGGAATGTTGAGAAAATTCATGCTGTTAGTGCCCCTATGATAAAATATATATTTCAAATGTGTAGTTGACAAAATGAAACTGAGTAAATCAATTGAGGATAAATCTGCTAGCTGGCTGAATTCATCTATACCTACGACAAGTGGATAATTCATCGATGCCCATTCATTTATTTCTAATAACACTTTTTTAGTTTCTTCTAGAGCATTATAATCATTTACTGGCAACAAGTAGCTCCGAATTAATTGTTTACTTTCAGGCGTGTTAATTGTTTTCCAGTAAGATCGCCGAGCGTTTGTTTTGTAGACTAATTGGTTCAAGGCTACACCACTCCTCTAGCGTCAGCGATTTTGACTTTGATACGTACGAGAATCCATCTGAGACACGAATCTTATTTTCTCCTACGTAAGCAAACGCTAAATTAATATCGGAATATTCACCGTAATTCTGAATTAATGATACTCTACTTTTTGACGTTTGTTTATTTACATGTAGTTTATTTATCTTTTTTAAAGATTGTTCAATAGTAGACGGCTCTCTTCTATTATTGATGCTGGGCTTAACTAGAGTTTCTTTTTTCAATATCCTATTTTTCATTTTTTAAGCAACCCCATAGTTCGTTCTATCAATAACTTGTTGCAGTGCTCTTCTAAAACATGGGCATCTCGGGTCATTGGCTTTATGGTTATCTGGCTTGTTATTCTTTTTACAATTAACACAAGTTGGAATTTCCTTGTCGGAAGGGCAGTTTTTAGAATTATGTCCTACAGCTGAACAATGTCCGCAGACATCCTCTTGCTTCTTACAATGCTTCATCACGTGATTAAATCCGTTGCAGCGAAAGCACCTTTGAGCTACGATATAGTCGCTTGCTTTGCAACATGTAAAGGCGATAAACAGCTTTACCTTATTAATGATTAGCTTCCTTATTTCAGGATCGCATTCGAACACCCAATGAAGGGTATCTTTATCTCTTGGGCCTAACTTGAATGATGGAACGCAACCTTTGACAAAGTCTTCTTTTTGGATCCCAGAGTTGTAGAAATTCTTTTCGTAAATTATCTCTGACAGCTCTTCTTTATCTACATCTGATGGGACATCATACAAGATTATCCTTGGCTTCTTGTTTGCAGGTTCCGTGATTGTTATCCCTCCTGTTTGTAAGCTTTCATTGGTTAATATTTTTTTCTTATCGTCCAATGTATCCAGAACAACAAGAAGGCCACCTCCTCGAACATTAACAGTTTTCTTCACTCTAATATTCTCTTTCTTTGGAATGTTCTCCTTAAGACTTTTCCTTATTTTCTCACTACTCTGCTTCTCATTATCTCCTTCCAATTCTGTTGGTTTTAGAAGAAGTACGTGTTCTTTCGGCTGAATTCTTCTTACGTTTGCTGTTTTTTCTGTTGTTGATGCCTTCTTTGGTAGCTTAATCACTTCAGCAAAACTGGGTGGTTTATTTATTTTCTGCATTGTTTTATTAAGGCTAACTATTGTTTCTTCTAACTTTGGCGAACCTAGATTGAAATGTTCTGTAAACTGGCTGATAGTAGTAGCCCTTGTTTCTATTCTAACTACATACTCCGTTGTTTTATTTACCATTTCTGAAAATTTATCATAATCTGCTCGTAATATTTTCTTTTTCTCGAACTCAGCTGCAGCCCACTTTTTAAAGTCCAAGAGTCTATTGTTTAGTTCCTGAATATCCTTTTTGAATTCACAGTCCATAACTTCACTTATAGAATTCATATTGTTACCTTTTTGTAGCTTCACCTCCTGGTCCTGTTTCTGCTCCAAAGGGCTGATGGTAACGTTTTGTTGAAACGCCTCTCCTTCTTCTTTCTCCTCCTCTTCTTCAAATTCTGGTATCACTCCATATGGTGGTTTTTTTGGTGATCGCATTTGTTGAATGAAACTACACTATAATGATGGTGAAAACTAACACTATTCTATTGACCTACTTTTCACTACTGTTATTGAAAGCTATTCTACTCGCTAATTTAGATGTTTACTCTACGACTGCTCGACTACGACTGATAGTGCAATATATTCCGAGAATAATAATTATTGCATAAGTTGTTTAAACTTATATGAAAATAATTATTTAAATGGAAATTAGTTTTCACTCACATTGCAGTAACTCACGTTATTTCGACCTGTTGTATGACCATCTTCAGACTGTTCAGATTTTTTGAAGATGACCATACAACCGGTCAAAACTTGAGTCACTGTAATGTGAGTAAAAGCTAATTACCATTCAAAAAGCGATTCTTATATTAAGTTTAAATTTGAAGTGGGAGAAATATGGATACGCAAAAACATAATCACGCATAAAATGTTATTGAATTTTATCTTTATATACATTTTCCATGCCTGTGTTCTTTTAGCCTTATGAATAAGTTGATATAAATATTGTTATATTGTATATTGAATTTCCTTTGAAAAAAATGTGATAAGATTGATATTTTATAATTATTTATTCATTGTTTCAGGAAAACTCTGATGTTTATGACGCCGGGAATCCCATTTGTGCCAGCAATTGCAGTGATAGTGAATATCTACCTCATTTTTAAACTTTCGATATTGACTTTGGTTCGCTTCACTGTATGGATGATCATAGGTAATAAAAAGAATTTCGTCTGAAAATGATCAATATCACTATTATGAATATTTCCAATTTCGAAAATACCTTTCAAAACGTCGGTAGTCCTACTCTTGGGGAAAAAATCCCCTTTTCTATTATTGCAAGCCAGTCTCAACGAGACTATTCAAGCAAAAATTAGGTTCAATAGTGGCGTTCAATTCAATAGTTTAGGTCAATTAGTGATGTTGGTGTCTCCAGTTAGATACTTGGCTGAATAAAATGCATTGCTATATAAATTTTTTTTCATAATGGTTTGATCAAATTTGGTTGCAGTGGAATAGAGCGGTAAACAATGTTTCCAATGGAGTTGAAAGTTGCCCGACTGTCAGGTGCCATGAAGGAATTATCAGGAATAGGAGCTATCATGATGTAGGATCTTCTCAGCATGTTTGCGAGCAAAGCATTTAATTTCACTTGCAGAGCATGGGACACTACCATGACCGAACTATGATAACATTGTTTTGAAGAGTTGTATAAATTGGTATAGAGGAGCAGTTTTTGGGCATTGGCTTGTTGCACTTACCTATGTATATGATTATCGAATAAATGTGATGATAATGATTATTTTTGGTCGTCACACTGCTCATCAGCATGTTGTTGTATATTGAATTATATTCATAAATATTTAATTGCAGGACTACTGGTATACTTCTACTACGGTATCAAGCACAGTTCTTTGGAGGAGGAAGATGACTCTCAGAACATCGAGTTATCAGTGACCACAGATAAGCCAGCTCCAGCACAACAGAATGTGAACGCTGAGCACGAGACACCCGCTTGGGACTCAGCCTCCTATCACCAGCCCCAACAGGCTGCATCTCCCTACACTAGCATACAACAGCCTCCTACCTCAGCCTCCAATAATCCGCCACTCTTCGTCTCTCCCCAGCAATTTCCGACGTGGGATGATTAAACTCATCATTTTTTTATAGCAAGTTCTAGCATTTATTTTTCATCAAGTGTACTAGCTTCGATTGAACACTGCGTACAAGAGATGTTCGATTTGGACAAAAATAATTTCCAAGAATCATTTTTCGAATGAGAGCAAGTTCTAGCATTTACTTCTCATAAAGTGTCTCAGCTTTAATTGAACACTCAATGAGTTTGTTTATTTTGAACAAAAATTACCAAGAATTATTTTCATTGATGAAAACTGGGTCCAGGTTTCAAATTGGATTATACTAAATTAACTTAAAAAATGAATATTTTTCATCAGTAGAAAATAATTATTTAATTATGGCCAACTTTTTAATTATAAATCAGTAATTAACAAGAACAATAGGCTAGGTAATAAAGCAAAGTAGGTGATCTAAAGAATTAAAGATGAACTGAAGACTTATCCTTGGCTCACTTCTTTATAATTCTGAGAAGTCTAGTATTTGGAGTCTGATTTACTAAATTTCTTTGGATCTTATTGTAGAAAAATAAAACTCACGAAGATAACAAGCAATTTCTGATGAAATTCTATTTGAATGTTTGTTTTTTGGATGGGGTTCTCATGGAATTTGCAGTTATTATAATCAGGAATACACTATATTCCATTAAACTTGTATTATTGATTCAATTCAATTTGAAAAAAGTATCACTTTATACAGAATATGAGAGGGAGAGCCATATTCTAATTAAACATGATGATTTTCATTCAATATTTTTTTATCTTGATCAGTTCAAGGTACCTTGATCAATTTTACCTTGAGCTACGTTCAAGGTAAAAGTAGCCTATTCAACATGCCGCTTTCAAATATATTATTCTAATTAAATATTATTATACTTTTATAATATTATTCTACCGACTCAATATACTCATTATACTCTCCATAATGAAAAAGTGATAGTGGATTATACTTTATGAAAATGACCAGTGAAGCTAGACCACTTGATGTTAATTGAACAACAGTTATGTTACGTATTGAAAACAGTTAGCCTAATAGGCTGAGAAGTGTCAATATTTCTGAGGTAAAATATTTTCCACTGTCCATTGTTAATATTTTGTTGAACAATAAGAATAATATACATTGTTTAGTTCTCCCTCAGATACGGTTTTTCACATTGTGCTTCAATATAATATGGCAGATAACTTTCCAAAGTTTTGGAGGAACCAATATTGGAATATTAATGAGTGAAGTGTACTTCCTTTATACGAGTTTAACACCGTATCAATAATAGGTATTCTACTATAGTAGTTTATATCAGTAGACCTATAGTAATAATCTATAGCTTCCAGTAGACATTATAGAACACGAGTATTTACTTCATACTCTAACATTTTTGTTCCCATGATCAATGTACTATTGGTGCAAAATTTATAGTCAAACATAAAATATTTCACTATTTGTAGATTTTTAATTAGAAAATTATATGATGATGATGATGTTTGAATAACAACACTGTTAACAGGAACATGATTTTAATGAATTCTTGAGCAATAACAAATAATTAATTTGATTATTAAAAATAATGTAGATAATTTATTTGTACTCAGTACATTTATAGATTTAGAAGTTATATTTTTAAAAGATTTGAGTAGCCTATATCACAGTAAACTGGAAAGGTTTCAATATCATTTAGCGGTATTCAGTACATAACTCTTTTAAATTTAAATCCATAAATCTCCGTTTTAAATAACGGTTGAGATTCATGGAAAATAATTATTATAATTCTAGTTCAGTCTTGTTTTCTAGAGCTTCATCTGTCATCTCGCTCAGTCTCCAAAGCATATTATAATATTATAACAAGAAGAAAAATTTAAGTAAGTTTAATTATTAAATTATAGCCTACATAAAATTGAGTTCAATTAATTCAATATTTACAATATTAGAACAACTATTTTATTAATATCAAATGATTGTTCTATAATATTTATCCAGAAAGATAATGAGGATTTTCAAGGCATTCTTTAAAATTTTCAAATATTACGGCTAGTAGGTTTTAATCAATAATTTTGTGAACTCATTCAAATTCTCTTAGCATTATTATACAAATTGCTAGGGAGGATTTTAGCTAGGTACTATATTTTTTAAAATAGTGTCTTACTGTAATTTAGTATTTATTCTAGAAATAATCCTGTACAGCTATACGGTATAATGAATGATTCTCATCACAGTACATAATGTAGGCTTTATCATGAATATGATTCTCATTTTATTGGAATATTTTCCATCTTCCACTCCAAAACCAGAAATTCCACGATAAATTATCACGGGTAGAGTACTTCCAATGAATCATCATTCCATTCACACCGAAAATGATTAGATATGTTAGAATATTATTTTATAATTGTTATATTCAGAAATCTGCATTATAACACACATTCTAACTTAGCCTACCGATTTATCATCTTCTTTTTGTGAATTGATATTTGGATTATTATTCTGTGGATTGAAAAATGCCTTGATCATGTACATATTATTCAAAATTTATATTCACTATACTAATGAACAGTGCAGTACCGTAATTTATAAAACTGGAGAACGTGATACATTTTGAAATAGTGGTATATGATTGCAAAAATGAGCACAAATAGTAAAACAATTTCCTTGTTAGAACCTGTGAACTATCAGAGAAACATAAAGTTTCTCTATGAAAACTATGAAATAGTAAGACTTTAGAAAATGAGTATTGTTATTGTTATTATTATTGTTGAAAATTGAAAGATTGGACCGAATGATGTAAATTGATTGAACTATTATTATGAATAAATGCTGAATGTCTTTTTCATCAATCTATACAGTCATTTAAATTTAAGGATCCATGTGAGGATATGCTATGAATATGAATTCTAATGATACGATATTCATGATTAGAGATAGTATTGGATAAATTTTTGCTGCACTACTATTTAACATTGTCCTGTGATTAATAATATATATCAAATATTTATTTCTCTTGTTAAATTGTTTGTTCTTTAATGGAAATATTCAATTTGAATTGTTTGTTAGGAGGATAATTATTATAGTTAATCTTTAATAAAAATGTAATGTATAATAATAATACTATACTCTATATGTGGAATTATTAGAAATGGTGATGAAATTAGATGAGTTTAGATTATTAGCAGGATAAATATTGTTCATTGACTGTGATTCAACTTAAAATATTAGTTAAATATGAAATACTCAGTGGACTTATAGCTATGATTTTCATCACAATAATGAGTGTTGAGAGGGTGGATATAATCGAGGAAAATTACTGTAAATTATGGTTCAACAATGCATAATAAACCTTGAAATTTGTAAACTCCAGTCCCCTAGGTAACTATCAAAATTCATAATGTAGACCTCTTAACTGAATCACGTTCAGAAAAATAAAATAGTCAAGCTGTCAAATTATTTTGTGATGACTGATCACATACGTGGTACATTTGTTTAGGGTACTGGAGCCTATACATAATAATGATAATGCATCTTACTCCTATCAATAACACCATGTTCCAGTTTATTTTCTCGAATTGAAAATAATTTATTCAACTGTTGCAAATAACCATTACTTTCAATAAATATTAATTTTATTGTTAACGTTACAAATATGCACATTCTGATATCAGAAGCAGCAGCTTCTGTGCTTTATGGTGTGAAAAGTTTACCGTTCTATAATCTCTGATTTTTACTCATTTCGAATCCTCAAGATATGAGTATGACAGACGATTCTCAACTACCAAAAATTACTTATCTTTGCATCACGTCTTTTTTAATGTGTAAGTTATAGCTTGTGTATGCCTGACTCAGAGTCATGCTGAGCTGGTTCTAATAGTAGGCTATTATTGACTTGACAGCATTCTTGAAAATATTGTTGATTTTTAATGTTTCACTCGACTATTAGAGTAGAATGCAATAATATTCAGCCAGCAGCTCCAGTATATTTATCTTTATGTCTTGTATTAATAAAAAATTCGATAAAAAAGGTTTATGAACATTTATATGATATACATAGTTTATGATAACTGTGGTTTTATGAATTTATCTCTTAAATATGTGTGATATTACTTAAAAATATAACGCTATAAGTGATGATTCGCATGAAAATTGCCTACCAGTGGTTTGATATCAATATTTTTGGGACAAATTGGTTTGATGATTGCTCTTACCATGGACTAAGTTTCAACCATCATAACAATTAAGTTGAAGAACTGCCTTCAAAAAGATAATTATATAGGATATTGATTACACAATGGAACTAGCAAATGTAAATATGAAAGCAAAAGGTTGCAACTGATATTATTAGAGAACTAAAGGATTTAGAAAGTGATAATGTAGAATAAATAGAAATTCTTGACAGGACAACAGTTCTTCTAGCCCGATCCTACCACTTATCTTGAAATAGTTGAAATCATAATCTATAGAGAAGATATTTATTTCGAAATCTTCCATCTAACTCTAATCTGAATTGATGAGATTGAGCACTCCAAATTGTAAAACCTTATAACTATAGCCTAATTTAAACCGAATAGGAATATCATTCCGCTGGTTTCATGGATGACATCACTGTAAATGTTGCATATTCATAACGATATTCGACTGCGATATTTATAAGATGTCGTAGGTAATATATTTTAATAAGAAATTATTGTTGTAACATAATGTAAATCAGAATTTTTATTAAATATCTATATAGGAGATAAGAATATTATATGCATATATATTTCATTGCAATAAAGTGTCTAAAGTAAGGTATATCGAATTGTAATTCATTTTTCTCATTTGAAAAAGCGTTAATAACGTTAGACGCTATTGCTATTATTTGTATTATGAACGTTACTAAAGTTTGCCCTATATAATTTTGGGATTGACCCCTCCAACCACGAAATAGCAGCGTTTTGTGAATATTTCTTCAAATTCCCGATAAGACCCCAAATATGAAAGTAGAATTTCATCCTTTTGTATGCCAGTAGTACAAATTTTCTGGGTGAAAGAATTGAAAATAAATTGGATGTTTGTTATAATTTTGAAAAATCGTTAAGAATAAATTATTTTCTTTTGAATATCAACTCTCACACAATCAAAGGTTGTACCGTAATAGGTAGTAACTTTTGTAAATAAAAAATGAAAAGGAGAGTTTATGCTTCCTATTGATTTCTTAATTTTTTAATAAAAAACCAATAATTTTATTTTGTGTGTTAATTTGTCGAGTCAATTCAAATATGAAATTTGAAGAAATTCGCCAAAATTCCAATAACTTTGTTTAATATTAATAAGAACTAGCACAATAATTTCCCATCGTGGGAAGTTGTCGTTATGTCAGATGTGGAATATTTTTTGCCAAAGATGTCCACATAAGCATTTTATCTTGCGCGTGGATAATGGATAATGAGTGCGAAGGTGATTGGTGAGGTAAAAAACAGCCATGCTTACTGGTTCTTGAACCCTGACGGGGTAACCAGGCGGTGCTAGCGGACTGAAGGTTGTGGTGTGACACTCCAGCCTACTGCACCAACCGGGCCGGCTTCTTCGGAACTCCCCACAAATAAGCCATACGATCATAATAATAGTGGGTGCTGGAAGTAAGAAAGATCTTAAAAATAATTGAAGTAATTTTCTCAATATTGTCGAAACTAGACGGACGACCGCAGTTGATCGCGGGCCTATCGCGAGTTTCAAAATAAGGAGAGCGTGGATTATTATAGCTGTAGTACAAGCTATTCGACTTGGACATTAAATTTAAGCTACAATCAGCTGGATTATCATAGAAACAGGCAGTTTTGCCTGTTAGTTGAGTACAACCTCCTTGGTTGAGTTCTATAGTTCTACATTGAAATAGTTCTGTATTAAAATAGTTCTATAGTTCTACTGTTCTAAACACCTTGGTTTTGAACCAATGCTTTAATTTTACGATGCAGCGCTATCATTTTCTTCATTCAACCACAGGAATGTTTGTATCTGACAACGCTGCTATTTTGTAGTTACAGTGTTCAATTACAAACTTATATTGTGCCAACTATAATAATAGTCATATTTATTTTTGCCTTGATCTATGATATCATTGTGAAATTTATTAAAATTTTCATAGAATCACGAATATAATAATATATTTAAAGAAATATTCAATTGTGGAATAACAATGAAGTTGATTCATTTCTTAACCCATTGCCCTCATGCTGCATGAAAAGGAACTCTTGGATGATACTTCTGTAAGCAAGAAATTAGTTATCTGATGTATTTTATGTAGAAATTATACAAGATATGATGCGCGCAGCAGATTTTTTCCATGCCAGTTTGATGATATTGACCAATATTTTATTACAAATACCTTATGGGTACGATTACTTGACAACAGAAATTACCGAGTCTTCTATTATTAGCTCCTACGACTACGAGTAGTTATATGCATTAGTGCTAGGCCAAAGATTAACAATTGAACATCTAGTGCTGAATTGGCTAGGCCTAGCGACTAATCAAAGAATAAGATAATGCTATAAGTTAATGTGATTCGAGTATATGCAATATGTATGTGAATGTGATAGTCCTATGAAAAATTGAAACTAGGAGAATTGATTCTCTATTTCAGATTAAGTTTCAGCCTTGAATCCAGAGAATTCCACAGGAATAGGGATTTTATCTTGTTAATAAGAGCTGTGTAAACACTAATGTTGTTGTTAGATACTCACAGCAGGAAAATTCATATTCACAATAACAATAAATTTTCGAAAATATCAAATTTGATGTTTCAAGTTCAGTAAAAGTAGCTTCAAATCTAAGAGAATTTATGGAATAAATGTAAGAATGTAAATTTACGTACCTTGAACTATTTCTGAAAAAATAAAAATTGGATAATAATCGAATATAAATTCGACTGATACCCAAATAATAAAATTGAATTTTTATTCTATCCACCTGAGTCAAGTTTCAAAGCTTCTTGAAGTGATCTTAATTTTGATCGATTTCGGAAAGTACATTTAGAGGTCTTGAAACCTTTACTTCATAAGCTATGTGTACCAAAAAGGGTAGATGATAACAATGAGACAATGATAACAATGATAATAATGACAATAAGCTTTCAATGTAGTCTCATATAATGAGAATGAAAGATTCAATTATAGTCTGTTCAGGGAAAGGTGAGAATCCTGCGTACAAGGAGGTTCATGGAGATGGTATAGTAAATAGCTTTGTCCCTAAAACTTCCTTGCTGAACCTAAAGATAACTTTCAGGACATATACGTATATTAGTAAAAGTTTAGGCATACTTAGTCGTACAATACAGTAAACAGATACGATGGAGTGGCACATGTCTGTTTTGGGTGTAAACGCATGTCATTCTACGTCATTCTACTAGGTACTTAATCACATGGGCTAATTTGAAATAAATTTTATTTTAAAATACAGGGATCCATCTTCTACATATGATAATCAATGATAGAATAAATATTTCCTATGAATTCCAAACTGGCTTCTGAATTATCAATTTTCACGGCTGAGTTTATTACATGGGAATTAAAATTCAAATACTTTGATGAAACCACTAGAAAATTATTATCTATTCAATTTTAATAATTGAATGATCAATCTTCCGTCAATAATATCATAGCCACAAAGAATTTCTGGGGGAAGGTATTCATGGATCTGTATTTGAAATGTATTCAAAGTGTGTTCATAAAATTTTCTCACTATTTAGTGTAAGGAATCTGCCTGAGAAGTCTGACACATTTCTTCTGAAACCCAATGTATGCCTCATTGAGGGATAATACCCATAGCTGAAAAAACTATGTGAACAAGATTTTGTGATGGGACATATTTATGAACATCTTTGCATGCGCGCAGGTTTACTTACATCGTCTCACCTTCTCCTGAACAGAATGTAGAAAATTAAATATTTTTCTAGTATTTCATCATAGCCTATACTGATTGATAGTTTTCTTCCGTTTAGTCGAATACAGTCTTGTTCCTAGGTCGCTCCAGTAGGTGGAATCAACCAGAAGGGATTGAGTTTTTGAAGATAATGGTCCACACTATCATAGAAAAACACTATGAACTATGAGTCTATGACAGACAATTTTTTTTTAAGAAACTTGAAACTACACCATTCGTAGATTCAAACATCCTCATTCAAACCTAGAATAGTGGAACATATAATTCTTATGCTTATCAGTAATTTATTTTCTTATCAATCTTATCAATCAGTGATGAATTATCACCAGCTCATAACCGATCAATATCGATTATTAAGAAATCATTTTTTTCTGTATCAGCTTCGTTAGTTGAGTTTTGTTGAGCTAATTTTGGATAGACGTCAATAAAATTTTGTTTGAAAAGCATTTGGAATTAGAGAGATAACTCCCTTTTTCCGATTGCAATAGAATAATCATATCATAGAAATATTGGTTCAATGAGAATTTAATTAGGTGATTATATCCTGTGCCATGATTTTATGATTATCGCTAAAACGAGTATGATGGATCTCCTCATAATATATTTACAGCGAAATTTCTCATTCCGAATCCGGGAATAGGAGTAATGTTATTTGACAATTTCAAATGACGGTTGGCAAAACAAAACACATTTGGTTGGAAGGGTAGAAGCTTGTGAGGAAGAGGATACGTTATTACGGTTTCCTGGTGATTTTTTTCTACCAGATTCCAACTAAACTGCAAGCTGGAAATTCCATTTCACTTTGCCTGCGGCGTACTCAACAGCGTAGCAGCGCTGGCAACTTTGGTCAAAGTAAATACCGTGAGTGAAGGCTTCAAATTATTCTCTCTTATCACTTGGAGCTCTATATAATCAGAGCTGCGACGTAAAACGTATCAACGTTAAAGTGCCTTCCAGCTGTAAAGCATTTCTATTCTTCTCCATTGATGTGAATAAAATAATAGAGGTAATCCAGTATTGGACAGCGAATCATGAATAATGCATGAAACATCGATTGATCTGGAACGATAGAATAATCCAATGACAGCAAGCTTTTTCACTAACCACAAAATTTCATCTTTAATGAAAATATCGTGAATAAAAAATAAATGAATAATTTTCTCATAACATCACATTCTGTTGATCCACTTTTTGCCGCATACCAGTATTTCAACTTAATTTGCATGAAATATTTCAATGAGAGATGCTTGGCTTGCTGAATTTTCTTTTAATAGAGTGATGAAAGGTGATAGTCCCCTTTTACTCCATAACCAGGTAACAGGAAAAATGAGTTGATTGTGGAAGATGAGGTTCTAGTTCAATCATTATTCATAGCATATTTTTCATAGCTTGTCTGATGATTATGTTGATTAGTCTATTTTTAATATTGATTCATGTTTGAACATCAAGAATTAATTGAGATTTCAGAAACAAAAAAGCCAATTGCTATTTAATTTCTCAGGGATAATGTTCTTTACAGCATGACGATGTACAAAGGTACATTCTATTCAGATATGACCTAGATTGAAACCAAATATATTCATTATCATAAATTAATTGCGTCACTCATTAAAAATGACAGTGAAATATTTTTAATAATGGATGAATAGAATGAAACCATAATAATTCAAGTTTTTCCACAAGCAGACAAAGTAGCAGTAGCCATTAGCAGTAAGCTAAAAGCATCAGTTTGTAAGTTTATACATTTTATTAATGTATTGGAAATATATTTTCTTTGAAGTAGTTTTACGATTAATACTTATTGTCATTTAACAAGTACATAGTATCATTCATTTTTCTAAACCGGATTAGCATGAAAACTATGAGAAATAGATTATAGGCTACATTTGAAAATATTAAACACCTTATCATACAATTTTGAATGGTCATTTATACATTTTTTCCTCTGTATAATGCTCATAATTTATATCCACATTTCTGCTTTTCACTGGCGGCTCGTGCTCACGAAACAGGTGAAGTGCCAGTATCTTTTACTGTACAACACTTCACCTGTTTCGTGCACACGAGCCGCCAGTGCTGCTTTTATTTCAATCTGGAAGGGCGAAGTGAGGTCCTCTCTTACACTGAATCGTAGAGTAATGAGGGTATACTTAACAATTGATCTTGAGAGTAACTATTATCAAAAGGAAGTTTTAATGTATAATGAATCTATAAACATTATCCATTTGAAAAATTGATTCAAGCTGATTGATTACATTTGGAAAGTGAATCCAGTTTAACACTGAGAAATTATTGTTATAAGTAGATTATAGTTTTGTTCATGCTTAATAACAATACTGAACAATAATGGAATCGGAAATGGGATTGGATGGCGAGCGGTAGGTAGCCGAATGTGCATAGGGGAGCAAAGTGAATTTGTAATTAAAGAGGGAATGGGTCTGAGGTGAAATGAAAGGAATTCACCCGGGAAGTGGCGAAGGAGACAAAACCTTTGCCCTAATGAACCTTTCCCCTCTCCCTTTAATCTCTTCCTTTCTGGAAATCTCTTTTCTGGCGTTCGTCAGACAATCTCCGACCTTTCCAGCCTTCACCTCCATGATCCACCTTCCATCAATCTCTGTCCACCGCCTCTTTCCCCCCTCCTTCACCTCCAATCCTCCTTATTTTCTCTTCTTCAATCCATCCACCTATTCCTCCCAAGAGAGTAGCATTCGAGGAACTGTGCTTTTAAAAACTCACTTGGAGAAATGCAACGCAACAAAGGAACAATGCCCAGTGAGCTTTTCTTCAGGCTTAAAAACGTATTTCTTTTTAAAAATCAATTACCTCCATCTTTCATCGAATATTACTCTGAGAATCAGAAAACATCCTGAATTTTTTTTTCAAATAAAATCAAGTACGTTGTACTTATTCATCATAAACTTCAAATAGCATATAATTGAAAACTGTAATGGAAAGAATCGAGTAGCCTAATATTCGTAATTTAGTTGAATGATTTTCATACGCTTACATTCCACACTTTATTCATAGAATATTTCCTGTCCCTCCATCAGTATAATAAGGTCATAATGTGGTTCTCAATCAAGGTTATTAAAAAAAGGTTGTTCCATAACTGCCTGATTTTGGGCAAAATGAAAAACAGGTGGGGAGAGAAGAATTCGACGTAGCTCAGATCAGAAATTCTTGTACAGTGCGCATGCGCTAATTTTTTTCTAGTGAAAAATATTATATGTTGTTGATCTGAAATACGTCATTTTCTGGGTTCCCCCACCAATTTTCAAATTCACAAAAATCAGAATAATCTTGTCTTTAATAACCTTGATTCTCAATATCATAAATAAACTTGGGACGATTAAAGTATAGAGAAAAGTCTATCGTCGTCGTGAGGAGGCACAAGAATCATTGGTTAAGGCACAGTTTGGTTTGTGCGTAACGTAAGGACAGTCGGTCGTGGTCGATCAGCTGTAGTCAATCACAGCTCTTGTCTTGTTCTGTATTATTCTTCAGCTTTAATAAAAAGAGCTGTGATTGGCTACAGCTGATCGACCACAACCGGCGGTCGTTATGTTACGCAAAACCCAAACTGTACCTTTAGAGCTAAGCGACACAATAGACGTACCATTTAAGGAAGTGTGGATCATCTCTTTTGTATCCATAACAGAGAATTATTCCATCATAATACTACCACGAAGCATTTCAGTCGTCGAATAATGCCGGGTTTATACGATGCCAATTGGCGAAACAATTGACAGTAGACGTCAGGAATCATGTGCACTCCAACAGCTGATGTTGTCAATTTGGCAATGCCTAGATGATAGTTTAAAAATCATAAGATAAAATAGATGCATCAGCTGTAGGTTTCAGAAGACAATTATTGTCTCGCCAATTAGCATCGTACAAACCTGGCACAAGGGAGGAAATTGACTCTCATTCACACTTGGAAATCTGATTCTATAGATGTCCCATACATTTCGAATTATGAATAATGAGTCAAGATCTGTAATTTATTTAGTTTGTTTTCGAGATGAGTTCTTGCGAAAATTGTATCATGGAATTCCCATTGATCTCTGAAAGAAGCTTTAAAAACAGGTGTGAAAATGTTATTTACTTCAGTACGATAAAGTATTCAACTAGGCATAATCATGACAAACTAATCCAATTTATGAAATTCGTTGACCTGTAGGCATCAAATACATTTCATGCAGAACTTACTCTCGAATAGTTCTGTTTGTTTTTGTTCCAGTGTTTTTTTTCTATAAGAGAATAAAAAATACGAGAGTAATTTACGGGACATCTGAAATAACCTGTTATGAATTTTTATTACAGTTCCTGGAAAGGGAGAGAGTTTCATGTGACCTACATGCATAAACATCATTCCTTCTGATTTATGGCGATCGTTTAAAACGTTTTCTATTTTTGCATGTCTACTCGAGGGGCTTTTGGCTTCGCTGATGACGAGAAACGTTGATTCACATAACTAACTTCTACTCTCTACATTTTTGTGACGTCTCTCCTGTTTACATTGTTTTCCCTTTTCGTTATTTTAGTGATGTCTTTCTCTTCTGCTTCCAGTGTTTCTCTCATTTATGTCTCTCTCATCTGTACATTCTGCTTCATAGTTCCTCTCTTCGTTACTTTGTTTCTCCCTTGTGCTTTTATTGTTCATAGTCATCCGTTGCTGTCAGAGGGCATTCTCCATCTCTTTCCAGAGACAGGGCACGGCTGACCGCATGAGTTGGTTGTCTGCCGGAAGATGTTCGGCAGCAATGAGCGCGGTTTGCGTTCGTCGCTGCATGGAAAATTGCGTGCGGAAGGGGAGTCAGCCATGCCCTTGCCCCAGTATGATGGCAGGTCATGTCGGAAAACTGGGGTGGGGCGGGAAGGCAGTGCGCCGACGCTTTCCAACAGTTTACTGGGAAACTCACTTTACAGAAAGGATACTCCTTTGATACTGAAAACCTCAGGGTGGATTTTGAATTGACCAGCTTGCAATTGGGAATTCATTTTGGACATAGTGCATCTCTAAACGATCAATCAATAACTTCTCATTCAATTCACTTTTGAAAGATTTATTGACCATGGCTGAACGTACTTATAATTCATATCAAGTTACTCTAGCACTTCATGTGGTATAATATCTACAGCGTATAAACTATAACAACCGTGAACAATTTATGGACTATAACACCTATCAACTATAACTGTTAATAATCAATAGGCTTTGATATTCGTTTGAGATAATGAAAGTCTTTTTAAAAGATTCTTTTATGAATAAAACAGATTTAATCCTCTTTATTCACGAAAAATACTGGAAATTTTTTTGATTAATGTACAATAATTTTATGATATAAAACCAGGAAAAATGATAAAAAATTCAGCTGACGTTTTTCACAGTTGGCTACTTTTCCCGACTAATACAAGTTTGATGAAATGCGAACAATGATCAGTATGTTTTAAGGGCTACTGTCATAGTACATTACGCCACAAGCCTGGGAAGGAAAAGTTTATGGTGTGAGGATAGTTTCCCGGGCGAGGCTTGCCGAGCCTGGGAATAATTCCGAATACCGTAAAAAACTTCCTGGGCGAGTTGTGTATAATTTTTTTTCGCTACACTTCAAATAAATATTATCAATCTAATTTCATGAATGAACAAAACAAATAGGATTAAAGAAATCTAAGAACAGCTAAGACCAGATAACTTACTATACTAGCTTCGGCTGAGCTGAATCTGGAAGGCAGTGCTGGAAGGCACTGAACTGCTAAGTATTGAAGTTTGCATCACAATTTTTTTGGTTTAATCAAATGTATATTACTATCCATTTGATTAAATCCAACTTTGATTTGATCTAACTATCAGAATACTCGATTTTCTTAGTCCAGAAATGTTTAAGCTCATGATAGTTTTTGTACGATCATCCTAAATTGTACAATAGCAATACAAAGTTTCTTGTTTTTGACAAATTTCTGGCAGTTTCAAAGAAAGTGATGGTCCATTGTAGTTGCATTTTCTCTCGCTAGATGGCGTCAGCTGTCCACGCTTGGAAAGAGATGGTCCTTGTATGGAAAGGACTTCTTTCCGCTCGAGGACAACAGCTGATTGATTATGTATGTAAATGACGACTTCCAAGTCTACATAGGGACTGGTAAGCAGCTTATTTCCGTGAAGTGTAGCGAAAATGTATTTATAATGAAAAAATTTAAATCAAAGCACCCTTTTTTAGTACTCCTCCATAAAGAACATGTTTAAGGGTTTTTTGATTTCCAATTTCTTTTTTAAATATGTGAGCAATGAGTATACTGCATTACTGTCCACCGTGTAACTGTATTCGTTGAGTGGTGTGAATATTAAGGTTGAGTGGTAGAAAGGACTTCCTAGTCCCAACTCCGCCGAATAAAGAATATTTCCATTTCATTTCATTTCAATACTGTAGTTGTATGAAATATGCATAGTCAAGATAAAGATGTAATAGGGGTGACAAATAGATTTAATCAGTTAGTATCATGAAGAGCATCCTTCTTGTAGATTGTTCATTTTTTGGCCGGCTTTAGAACAGCCTCAGTTGCTGTCCGCCTGTCGAGAGGACGCTCGGCTGTAGTTGCCACACATATCACACAACATATCAGCGCACGTTTTTCAACCCGATCAAGTCAGCCATAAAAAAGGTTGGTTTGCACATGAAAAAATTCTAAATAAAAAACCATAATAATATCTTCGTCATCCTCAGTAATTCATACTTTTTTAACTTTATATTTCAATAATGAAATATAATTTGTATTTTGTTGTGAATAAATAGTAAAGCTATTATTTTAACAAGTCAAAAAACATTAAAACTACTTCTTTTACTTAACCTTCAAACTATTAAACCTATGATCAAAAAAATAATTATGTTCATAATCCTTTATTTTCTTAGCATTCCTTTTTTTAGCATTAATTCCATTATTTTAAATAACAACAGAAGTAATAAATTATATCAATGATTATCAAAGGAAATTTGTAGTTCAGTTCGGAAGAGAAAATAAAAAAACATTTCATGGCTCTGTACAACACTTCAAAATGAAACAACATCCAATTAAAATTCTGTTTGAATTCTCAGTTGAAAAAGTAGTAGAGCTAAATTTTTTTGCCTTTATAATCGAGTTATGGCAATCATGATAAATTATCATTGTATATAACTGTTAGAATAGCCATATTCTGCAAAAAAGTAAACTCACTTCGCATAGCCTATTATAAAGCCTACCTAGATTTATAATCCTGTCCTGTATGTAAAACACTATGGATTATATTCATGTTACTATATTACTGTACAGCAACGTCGAAAATGAACTTGAAAAAAGGTCATATTTCTTTGCAATTTGAACTAATTATGTGGAGCTGAATGACTAGGTTTTGAACAGTTTGTAAATTCTGCACTCTTGAATAACATAGATTTATTGATTTATTCACTCAGATTTCTGACTTTTTACTTTCTGACTAGAAGGGCGATATTTTTTTTCTTTTTGAGACATCGATAATCTATTTGTCTTATCATAATCAAACTAATAGTTTTTTATTTTGCCACCCGACGCTAAGAGGCAGAAGGGTTCGATAAAGAAGAAGAAGAAGAAGTTTTTTATTTTGAATGTTAATTTCAATACCCTTTTTCAATTATTTTTATGCACGAATGAAAATAATTGAAAAAGGGTACTGAGATTAACATTTAAAATGAAAAAAACAGTAACAGTAGCCCTAAAGATAAATGATACATCAAATTAATAGTTATACGCGTAAATACAATAACATTTTCCTATTCGTGAGAAATATTGTCCCATTATACTTGGGCTATGTTTGATAAAGCTGTAGGTTTTCGAGATTGGATAATCGTCTTAATCCAAATAAAGTTTTATTTTGAAACTTTCCGTCTGTATAAAATTGAAAATCCTATGTTGATGTGAGTTGTTGGACAATCCAGTTTGAAAGTGCTCTGATATGCTTACAAACCACTAAAACGGCCTTGATCAATCTTGGGTTGTCTCGGTCTCGAATTAGTCAACTTCACTGGCAATCTGAACATTCTCAATAATCACTGTATTGCGTGATGAAGAGTTGTAACAATAACGATGTATACCAAAAAATCGAAAGAGCCCTTACTCAAAGCATTATACTTAGGCTTATACTTATACTTAGAGGCTGAATATAGCCAACTTAACTTCTTCAATAGTTCAAGAGGACTACTGAAACGCAAGATTTTTAAGAGTGGATGATGAAATAATAAGTAGGCCATCTTCAGTGGTTCCTCTATCTTGGGGCTACATTATCACTGTTTTTAAGAAGAATCGCAGTTCCCTTTTCAATTATTTTGATTCATGCATACCATGTTTCTTCTAATGCATTTGAAAACGACTCTGAATAGTCGAAACATGTTATGCATAAATAATAAAAATAATTGAAAAGAGTACTGCGATTCTTATTTAAAATTATTACTGTAATAAGTAGGCCTATAACCAATCATCACTATGAATTGTCATTATTTTTAATCGAATAACTTCACTGCTATTTTGTGTTGGGTAAATTAAGGTGGTGATTATCAGAGAGACAAGAGGTATATGTAAAATTGCTTATTCAAGTGGTTTTGTTCCCTCATTCTATTCGACTCAAGAAGGAGAAAAAAGTATTCTTCTAAACTTAAGAATCAAATCTTATAATAAATCCTAAAAAATGATCTTATTTCCTGATTTATGAATTCCCTGAAACCTAAAGAGAAATTTCTCATGGGTAGAGCGGATAATTTCATACGCTGTTTCAAAATTTTTCCTATAGCCTATAAATCAAATCATTGATTCCGTCCGTTAATATAATCATAGTTTTGATCACCGATAATAACACTTCAACTGATTTTAGAGTATATAGAGATCAGAACCACTAATTTCGAAAAAAAGAGATATCTATATAGAATAAGAATATTGTAAGTTAATAGAGTAGCCAGTAACGAAGGAGAGGTCAGTTAGGGTTCCTAGGTCCCAAGGGTTCCAATTTGTGCCTTCGAATGCTTGGAATACTGTATTAGGGGGATTATTCTCGTCTACTTCCGGTCGAGAGACCCTGGACCCCGTCCATTCATTCGTCTTTCATCCGATCACTGCCAAGTGAAGTATTCTACTCTGCAGTATCTATTACAACATACGATAAAATCATAGAACCAATCTTATCACAATTCAAAAACAATATAATAATATTAAAAAATCCTATCGTGATAAAGATTTCACATGTATCACGAGAGCCTCATTGAAGATATTAGACTCGATCAATGAAAAGGATGGATCATCTTAGGCTATAGGAAATATATTTGGGAAAATTTTGGATGAATATGATGTCATTATGGAGGGCCCACGGCTGGATTAGTTGAGTTTTAAGTACAAAAACAAAGTACACAATATCGAACAATACTCTTACTTATTTATCTTCCTCAAAAGTATGTATGCTCATGTGATTTTTCGCAATAGTTTGAAGATAGACAAGCCAAATGATTCTATCATCTCTAGTGTTGAAAAGTAATTAAATTGATGAAAAGGTTTCCATATTTAGGAGAATCCTCTTGAAGGATTCTCAATATTCCAACTTCTCAAGGTTACACACAAAGTGTTAAAGTACTATCAACGCTCTATTACATAGAGAAGTATAGATATTAATCAAATCATTTAACCAATTTTACATTTATATTTGATGAATTCAACTAGCTAGATAAATAATTCCTGTTATCCCACCCTTATTCGCATCCTCTTGTTACCAGATATGTAAGCTTTAATGATGAGAAAAGTTATGCAGGCCTATTTAGAAGGTTGAATTGGATAAAACGTTACATGAATTGATCAAATACATCTATGTAAATCTATACATCAAATAATTGACCAAGTCTATGGTGTTCAGTAGTAATTTTGTAAAATTCATGTTAAAGACAAAAAAATGCATACAAATCGGTCAATTATGGTGAATTTTGAAAGTAACTTTTTTCTACTGGTAATTTCAAGTGTATTGTGGAAGAATCACAATGGGCCATGAACTGTAAGTAGTTCTCAATAATCTACTTTATGAATCTTGAGTATTATTCTATATATAAACTATATTCAATAAGAAAACAAGATTAATGAATAATACTACTGTAATTTGAAACACTGATTTGTAGGAAATAGATGCTTGACTCATTTTAAAGTGAGGTGAGCTCCAATCTCTCAAAAATTCCATGAAATGATAGTAGGCCCTCTTCCCTGTGGTATTAAGAAAAATGAAAAAAAAAACAGAAATGTTACTGATAATATACGAATATTGAAAATGTTATTTCAAATAACTATTGCAACAGTGATTTTGATTCGGAATATTCGATAATGAATGATTCTAGTATTTTTTCATGCATCTGACTGAATTTTCACCCATCTGTAGAATCGAATCAATGGACAAGGATCCTGTTTGTGAGCTATGCTGGGTATGTGGATTCAAACAATTCAAACGATCCCACCTGTGAGTGGGATGCGGTACATGGATTCAAAACGAGCTTGCTCTCGTGTTCCCATTGTTGCTAGAAATTATTCATCGAACTGAACGTAGCAATAGGCAATAAAGAGACCCAATTGCAAATACGGGAGACGAGCTCGTCCCAGAGCGAGAGATGGGAAAGCATAAAATGCTGTTAGTTGGGGAGGTCTCCCGAGCACATATTCCAAGAACGGACTTCTAAAATGTAACCAATATGCTCATTTATCAATTTTCCATTTAGTGATCCCGATTAACAATAACTATTCACCCTCTAGGATGTATGGAACGTACTTTAGCAGGATGAGATCTTAGATGAAGAATAATGAACTTGTATACTGTAGTATAATTTTTTTAAGGATTCAGAATAATTCTAAAGTGGGGTTTTTATGTGAATATTTTTCTTTAAAGGAATACAAATAGTTCACGCAATCTGATGATAGAAAAAACGTCTGATATGAATAATTCGTCTAATGTGATGATAAAATAAGATAATAAAACCAGAATCCATGTTTATCATCTTTAATCATCTTTATTGAGTAATAATACAATACATAGAAGAGTACAATAGAATGAATGGTATTATTAAAAATAATAGAAAATAATAAATAGTAATAAGGGTGTGTCTGTTATTGTCAGGTATTTACTTGAATCGTTCTGCCCTAAATCTGCAATGGAAGTAAATGACATCATTATTATCAGTGAACTGTATAGTACAGCTAATACTAGGCTAGTATGACTGATATTCATGCATTGATAGGTCAACGATCAACGATATGAGTTTGAATAGAGTGCTCCATGAGTGCCATGAGTGACGATCAATCCTTCAACAATGATGATCACTGCAGCTGAATGTACAGTGTGCACTGAAACACATTATCTACGGCTACCTAGCAGCCATTTCAATATGGGATGATCGTTGGGCTCGTGCACAATTGAAAACGATGATGTTTTGTTCGTATCCAACACTCCCCGGTGCTTTAATCTGAATGTGAAATAGGTCCAACCGTGCCGTTAATCTGTAGACATAGTGACGCCCCTGCGACTCATCACTCATTAAACTACTGTGCGTATAGGACCAACGTCGACAATCGTCGAGTCAGGATAAAATATTATGGAAGGATAGAGTTGCCTATAGTGGACTCCAGTGGAGTGAATGAATGTGCGTTATTTTTCATTCAAAATGGAGGGCATGTGCATCAAACTCATTTACAACTTGTCCCATTTGAATCCTGTATGATCTGAATGGAAATGATCAACAATGACCACTGAGCGGAGCCCCACACTGCAGAATTACAACCAATGCAGATTGGGCGTATTGAGAAATTTTCCTGATACTGATGAGAAACTTGTAATGATGACATTCTTGTAGTATGCTCCAGGGGTATAAGCTTTTTCTCAATAAATTCTGCTCAAGTTTGAGTTATACTCGTATTTGTATTTGGTCTATAATCCTTTTTTTGTTTTCCTCTACAATAAAAAAAGTTATTTTAACGACAAAATTTTGAGAAAAATCTGATGAACCCTGGATAGGGATGTCAATCCCGGGATCCCGAATCCCGGGATCCCGGTCCATTTTCTATACCCAACAATCCCGGGATTTTTCAGCGTCAATCCCGGGATTTTTGGGATTAGAAAACATGAAATCGTAAATAGAATTTTTCAAAAACTATTCAATCTATAATTCATTTATGGTGATGAATATGAGTTCTGCATAATTTATTGTTCAAAATCCAAGTGTTTGACTAACTTATTCTACAGGGACAGCCTACAGTTGCATATACATAATAGTGCATAGCTAACTGGACTCTGTACTGGCTAAATAGAATTTGCATTATCGGTTCGCATTTCTTGCAGAATTGTTGTTGATCGGTTGTTATGTCTCTACGATTGTTCCTGTTCACACAGCACCACAATAACCAGTCTAGACGGCGCAATAATTGTAATAGTGCTGATGTCATTTCCTTGAAATGCACTCAGAACTTTGAAAAGACTTCAGAAATAAGAAATAAACTAGCACTTATTATTCACTCTCTGTTCAATTAATTCTCTTCCTCTATCATAAGTAGAATAATCAGTTGAAGTAAATATAGTTGGCTCTACGAAATTTCATTTAGTAGTGGTTCAGCTTTCGCGTTGCTCGGTCGGTATTGCGTTACGTTACACAGTTTTTCAAAAAGTATTCTATTTATTATTATAAATTCAATTTACAGAATTTGAAGTGATAAAAGTGTGAACTTCATCTTGTCCTGAAGGAGGATAGAAAGGTTTTTTTTCTACATAAAAAAGACTGATGAGTCATCAGTTTGGAATCATTTTCTTACTTGCAAAGACGGAAAATGTGCTCAGTGCAAATTGTGTAAGGCAGTTCTCAAGACTCTGTGTGGATTTGATATTATTCCCAAGTATTTTTCCATTTCAATAATATCCTCTTCCTCTATAAGGAGCCCTTTTTCACACTGTTACTGAACATGTAATTGAGGAGGAACAATTGGTTGAAAATGCATAAAACTGATTTTTGCCAATCCCGGGATTAGTCCCGGGATCCCGGGGTTGATATTGAATAATCCCGAAATACCGGGATTGGAAATCAGTCCCGGGTTTGACATCCCTAACCCTGGAGCTATCTTCATATTATGCAGTTCTGTTTGGACAGTATACTGTGAATACAAGGATTTGGATTCTTCTAGTTCCAATCAAAAAGGAGGTTCATCGTTGAAGCATTGATTGGAGGAGATAGTCATAGAAAAATAATAAAAGTTCATAAAAATCAATTTTGGTGGCTCGTTGGAGTAAATGATAACGCACCGGTCTGTTAACCAGAGTTTCGAGCTTGAACATTGATCGGGGAACCGATTTTGACCACAGCACAACCACATAGATAAGGCCACCCCACTTTTCAGAGGAGGAGATAAGCTGGTGACTACCTAAAAAGTAGTAATCATCTCTCATCATCATGATCATCATCATCACCCACGTACAAGCCTGGAAGTCTATGTGCATCACCCTTTAGAAAAATATTCGAAATTCCAATATTATTATAATGTAGCAGTTTTCTCACACGGATTTTTAATATTGATTGACAGCTTATCATGACATATGACATAAATCTATCATGGAATCTCATTATAAAAGCTAAGAGAAATTACAATTTTCGTAAGTAATTTGAATTTTATAATAATCTATGAATAATTCCCATTTACGATTTGAATGGAAGAAATTGAAACTAGATTTTATTCCTGTTGGATGTGTCTCAATCATGATTGAAGTTACTGGTGAGGTCTGAGAGCTTTCTGAAGTTATAAAGTTCTGAGACTGAGAGATTTCTGAAATCTATTGAGAGAATGGACGAAAAAATAATATCATGATCATAACTTATCACCTTCGCTAGTCATCATTTCGAGGTTGACTTTATGAGAAATAGTTTCCCATGCATATTCCAACATTTGAGTTGAATTTCAAAATACAATTCCATTTCTAACAGGACAACATTAAATTCTTCGCGTTCCAACGACTAAGCGCAA
This sequence comes from Sogatella furcifera, assembly GCA_017141385.1. NCBI lineage: Eukaryota > Metazoa > Arthropoda > Insecta > Hemiptera > Delphacidae > Sogatella > Sogatella furcifera. The sequence goes on from CM029547.1 coordinate 30,907,532, forward strand.
ACGTATTTTTTACTCTATATGAGCTCTATCTATTCCATTCATCAACTTTGCGAGAACCCGAGAACCCCTCCCACCTTCTATTGCCGCAATTTGTACATAATAGGTTGAAATGCTGTTTTTCATGTAGCACCAGATACTCACATCTAAGTATTTATTTTTCGCTCAATTTGGATAATCAGAGCTTGAAAAAAGGCTCTTGGTTCCAAACAACTCAAGAGATTCTTTGAAAACTCCTTTGAGGTTTGGCAATCATGATATTAAAAAATGGCATCGGCAGGTTTTCAATTCCCTACTTTCTTACCAAGAATCCTTGCTCACTGCTCAGTGTTCACGTCCAAAATCACCTGTAACTAGAAAGGTCATTAATCACTCTGTTAATTATCACCTCATCTTGTGAAAAGTAGAGTTCTCTCTATCCCTTTTCTACCCACTCTTCACTGATTGGAAAATGATACGTGAAAATGGGCACGATAATACTGTTTCTTTATCGCACCTCACTATCATTTATCACAGACTAGGAATAGAGTTTTTCTCTAGTAACATGGTTCCAAGTCTCAAGGCATTCATTTTCACGTATATTTCTTGTTAGATTTTCATTCAATCACTTATTAAAAAAAGAAATGTTATCACCAATCACTTTGACAGAATAGGATCACGGGGTATTGATATTTTACTCTCGAAAATTACCAGAAACTTATATGTATTTTTGTTTGCAATACATTACATTAACCATAGAATTAATAATCATAAGTAGATTTAAAGCATAGGTTACAATGGATCCCAATGTTGCCAACTAAAATCTCTCTTAGGGTTTACTCTATAAGTGCTGCTAAATGCTTTATGATAGTTCAAGCTAAGCTATGTAAGGATAAGAAAACAATTTGTAAATTACTAATCAGTATGATGAATAATATAACTGAATCTATAGTTAAATTATTCCAATGAAACAGAAGAGAGTTTGCATAAACCTATTCCAGAAGTTCTTCCATTTAGTTAGTACTATCATCTTCATCGTAATTTTGCAATAGGCTAACAATCTAATCCTTTTGAAATATTCCTGGAACATCTACTTGAATATGCAAGAACCAATTTACGCTGACTTCGGCACTGCTTTATAATCGCATTGACATGCGATTACAATCAAGAGAGATTGGAACTATTCTATGAAAATTATAAAGCTCTTTTGCTCTGTTAAAGGGGACGATTACAGATTATGAAGTTTCTGGTTAGAGCAAAGTTTTGAACTGAAAGGATTATAAACTTCTATTTCCCTAGTTCCTCTATCCAGTATTCCTCTTCCCCCTCTAGATAACAAACATTCTCTAGAAGTGAACAGAACTTCTTAATAGAAAAAAAAATCAGCCAGATATTTGTGTGATTATTTGAGCAGAAGAGCACTAATAAATTATTCTGAAAACAATTCTTACTGATTTCCATTCTCCTGTTGATTCATTTGGTATGCTTATTGTTTGCAAGAATTCATTGACTTCTAATCAAATATGTTGATTTTGGGGCGTACAGTAACACCGAAAATAATACGCTTTTTGATATCATGAGTTTATCATTCATAAGTTTATTATTCAGTTACCATATTATGAATACATCTTGATTCAACGATAGGCTACCGGTTGCTGATTAGGCCATTATTTCTACAGTACCAAACTTTATATACTTTCAGTAGCCCTCTATACTGTCTCTGCTATAGATGTATAGTTTCTACTACAGTATTCTCTACTACATTCAGAGCTCTTATAAATGTTTTAAGAGAACTTCAGATGGAGTTTTGAGAGAAAAAAACTGGTAGGACTATCAATTCCAATAACCATTAGATATATACATTGAATAAATATACCTCAGTATAAAAAATTCCTCGACACTCAATTGGTAAAAGGCGACCTGAGTATCAAAAATGTTCTGTCCTATCTCACTCTCCGATAATGTTAGAAATGGAAATTCGGCAGCCGCCAAACTGATTTGTAGGCTCAATTAATATTTTTTACATTCAACAGAGATGCAGGTATATTGAATAAAATTATAGTTGTTGTTAGAATTTGAATAAATTATGATGTGCAAAATTGAGATTTTCAGCTCCGACCTTGAAGACTATTTCAAAGAAAGACAGTATCACAAAAATCAGATAAATGAACAGACGAACAGACAAAGCTTTCCTGAAAATTCGTGGAAATTCCCGTTCAACTATTCATAATAATCTTGCTTTATCGAAGGGAAATTTTCCGTTCCCAGAACCAGCTTCATTCCCAACAGAAAATCTGCAAGGTTACTAGATTGTTTCTGTTTCTTGTCTTGCTTGTTTATCCTGAGCTAGAACTAGGTAAGTAATCTGAACACGAGTCACATAGCATTCCAAAAGTTATGTACAATATCGGTGTCATTAATGTATTCTTGAAACCTTTGATATTGAATATAGGTGTTCTGAAAACAAAAGAATTAGCCATTCAATGCTGTGAGACAAGAGATAAAGAAGCTAGCAAGTAAACAGTGATAGGAGTATGTTGAATACATCGTGTTCTGAGTCGAAGTTCTATGCGAGAAACTGAATTTACCCTAGAGCTGTGAAAACTGCTGGCTACATCCGCGCTACTTGCAGGATACACATCGAACGTTTGAAGTAAATATTGACGAACTATAGAGGATGTAGCCTGTTCCTATGTTTCGAGCATGGGATCAAAGCAGAGTCAGCCTCGAACCTATATCATGATCAAGAGTGTATTGCATTTTCGCGTTAGCAACAGGACAGGGCTTGTGCCAGTTCACACTCGGACGGGCCCAGTTATCTACATGTCCTTTGGCAATATTGGTCTGATAATACATGAGCTGTCACACCATATTCCAGTGTGACATCAAAACAATGCGGCATTGTATTCGAAAATCGATAACGTACAATATTATGTTCGTGGTGCTTCCGTATGAATAATTGGTTTTCGATTAATTTGAACTGGATAATAAACAGTAACTGGAGATAGATGAAGGTGATTACAGAAAAAACTATTCAACCTGATATCCTTTGATGCAGGAATTTTCAAAAAATTGTTCATTTAGTTGTAAATATGCTGCAATTTAACTGTTTATGGTGTTCTATGAAAGCCAGAACAAACAATACATAATGTTATTTGAATAATCTTCCAGTAGAATAATATTAGATATTATCCATAAAATTCTGATTTTAAATTCCGCTTAATATTATCCTCATCCTAATAATTTGACATTTATCTCTCTGAGATTGTGAAATAATCTAATACAAAGCACAACTATTGCAATTTCCTTTAACAAAAAAGTGTGTGTTACGTGAGCTGTATATTAGAGTTGAAGACTTGCTCGGTAAAGAGTGAAGTCAATTTGAGTGTTGTGTACAGACACGGCCTCCCCTATAAAGGGTGTTATTTGTTTTTCTCTCCGGCCTGGCAACCACCAGTACAAATGTTTTACGCGTTTGCAGCCTGGCCTTGACGTTGAACCAGATCGTAAATTTCCCTTATTAGCCGCCATTGTCTTGAATTGCCTTCGCTTAGTTGCAGCGATGCACGCTGAATGTGACAGATCTCACAGAATATTATTCCAACTGTTCTTCCCTGCTTTAAATAATGTACCTATCGCAAGGTGTCAAGTCATTAGTGAATAAAATGTACATGCTGTATCGTCATTCATGCACTCAATTTGAATGACAAATCTACGCCTATAACTTCTTGCCCCATCAGTGCCTTAATCACAGAGTTCAGGAGAGAATAATAAATACAAATAAGGATCAGTAAATCATCCGAGATAATAGCCGAGAGTTGTATCTCTCATTTTGACATTCAGCCAGCTGCCGCATATCCTATGTAGCGAATATTTATCAGCGCTCAGGAATTTATCACTTGGTGAACGTTGAGCTGGGAAATTTGCATGCATGCCCCGCCAGCACAAGTGAGTGTTGATGATATGCGACATTAAAAGCGCATAGCCTGAATCCGGACACATTACCGCTCATGGAATAATCTCCTGTCTCCTGAATCCTAAACATGAGCCGGCTTATCGTCTATAGATATATTGAAAACTTCGATATCGAATTAATAATCCAATAAATAGATAGGAAGTTTGATTGGAATACCTGAGTGGCAATATTTCAAACGATGAGGAAGGAAATGAAAGATTAAAGGAAATTTCTCAATTGGATATTGATTCAAAGAATAAATATCATTCCATTTTTTATGCAAAAGGAAATAGAAGATTTGAGGAAATTGGAAGTAAATTCACAGAATAATTATGATTTCATTTTTCAATCTCCAGGTTTCGCAATTTCAGGCGTTTTATTGAAATGGTTGAAATATACTGTACTATATTAGTGTATTCAACTCCCTGTCCAGGTATCCCTTGTATCCAAGTTTCCCTCAATGTCAAAATTTAAAATTCCAAAGGTACCGTAGCGTACACTGTACATAATTTGTTGGAAGTTCCAATGTTGCAAACACTCCACCTTCTGTGAGGAATTGTCACTCCAGTACGGCTGTTGGTGAGACAGTAAAAACGCGGCAGTGGAAATAAGTCGGCGTGTATCAGTTAAACCGGAACTCGTTTTCGTCCGGGTTTTATGAGGAGAGCAGAAAGAATAAACAGCCTTTGGAAACGTACTCCATCCTATTACCAGCCAATCCTCGCCAAGTGAAATTGGTATTTTTACGACTGGAAATGCTTCTCAAAACGACCTCGACTTTGTAAAAAAAGAACACAATGCTCCAATCTAGGTAGCATAGCAGATAGTTTCATGGATGAAAGGCATGCTAGCTAGGTAGTGCTATATATTCTACAGTGAAGAAGAATTTATTCCAAAGTTGTGAGAAGGGCTTTCTATATTTATTTTTAGAATTGCAATTTCATGGGTACTATTCTTCTTCTCGGGAAATGGGAACAGGGTTTTGAGACTATAAGTTTGCAGAATTTTTCTTCAGAACTATCCATTTTCAGCTCATTATTGGTGGACGTCTATAGAAAAATATGATATAATGTCTAATGAAAGATTCTGTCATCATCATGACACAATCAATAGAAGATTAATAACCGTGAATATACGAGTATTATTAAAGCGATGAAGAAGATGACAACTGATGTGATCTCCACGTTTATAGAGTTCATGTAGACATTTCAATACTAGTCCTATAGTCAATCCCATTCAATAGTATTTCTAATACGACCATGAATGAGACACTCTAACATCTCTGTAGAATAATCAAATTATGAATGTCAAATTGATTTCCAAGTCCTCATATCTGTTTCTTTACTGAAGGTTGATTTCATTCTTCTGTGAATTGTGGAAAAAGGATTAGAGACTTTACATAAATGTAAACAAAAGTAGATGAGAATTCATTATCATATTATCAGAACCTTGAAACACAAACTGCTTTGTTTTGGTCATACATGCTTTTGTAAGGAAATGGTTTTAATCCGTGCATGAGCTCTTATGACTTAAATTATACCGGTTTCTGTTTTTCCGTTGCCTTCACTTATTCATATAGCCTATCGTTAGTGGGTATTATGATGCTTGGTGTGCAGTTACATCTGAAGGAAGATCGATACATGCGTCAAGTGACAAACTAAAATTTATATTCGCCTCTCATATTTTCTTTAAAAATATTTCAAATTTTTTGAGGGAGTCTTATCGCTTAACAGACAATATAGCAAGACAGCTATTCTATAGGAAGAGGCAATAACATCAACAAATGAAAGATGAATCAAGGACCTGACATTTCTCCGTCACTCTTCCAAGCTGAAATCTTTTTTGTACAGAAAATTGCTACAAAAAAGTTACTTTCTCATGAACTGGCTCTTTCCATTCGTCTCTTCTTTTTTCGTTGAACTGAAGTGGGGAAAAATGATTCAGAAATCAAGAACGATTCACTTGGAAGTTGAGAGCTACCCCAACGCTCGAGCAATTTCGTATTATTGATTCGCAGTGAAGAATGGAATCCCGAAGACTCAAGATTGTTCGGACTTATTTGAAACAAGCTTCGCGTCTTTGGAATGCATTTTAATCAACCAAGGAACATTGTTCATCCAATGGGAAGAACACTTTATTACATTTTGCTGCATTCCTCACTCTCAAAACATTGTAAGATAATGGAATTCATGAGTTAATTCAACAACGTTTCATCGTTCGAATTTCCCTAATTTGAATTTATACTTCACTAATCGTTAATCTGGATATTCAAAGTACACAGTAATAACTTTAAAATGGAGATTCTTGCAAAATATTCAATGCATTTAGAGCGACTACTGATGAAACAATTATTTTTGAAACCTTATCTATCATGATTTGGAAGTTTGAAGTAGTAGATTGATTGTTTCATACTGAGGTTTCAACATTGACATCCTAGATCCAGTAATGGACAAATGATTTGCTGGAATCGTGTATTTGTATAATAATTCCATACGAAGAGGTCAGAGGACACTCAGGCTCATTTGATTCAACGATACGGATTCTTAATTTAGACTGTGTTACAAAGATTACCAGTTGAATTTATAACAACAATAGTGTGTTTTTATCTAAAGGAAATGAATTTCTATATGGGATTTTATTGCTTTGGATTGTTTCATTTGTGGTGATGAGCCAATTATACATTTTAATTATGATTAGCTCATAACTTACATTTCAGACAGACTTCTTCACATTAACATTTTTTTAAAGATAAAAACAAATGGGTCCAAAAACGGTTTTTATAGATTTGTGAAGATCTCAAACATAGAGATTTATCTCATATTAGAATACATTACAGTATTCTACCATCAACCTACAATAATGTCTACACTATTATCAAATGTTCTATCTCTAACACAATCGATTCGAGGAGCATGGTGACGAAAACGCTTGTTTGCGGAAGATACATCCACGTGGAGAGACAAAACAAACATGTTTAATAGGAACCACATTGACAACTCCTTCCGCCATCACTAAAAGCATGTCAGGGACGAATATCAATGACCAAATGTAATCAGAGAAATAAAGAGTTGCTTCTCTATCTCCAGAAGTAGGTTTTATGTAATTGATAAAACTTATTTTCGATTAGTAGTTCAAAATGAACATATATATTTTCCGGCTCTAAACTTTCAAATTAATATTAATGAGACCTTTCATTAGATCAGTGTTGTTCGGCTGTGCCAAACATTCAAAATTACTAAATTTTGATTTTGATTTTACTTTTGGAATATACTATCTTGAATGGTGTGAACACCTTTGGCAGATATCGAGAATTTGAACATAATCTAACTGTTCAAACTATTAATATTCATGTGCTCAAATTCAAGATTTGAAAAATTTTTGGAAAACTTCTTTCATCCTTGATATCTGTATTTGTCATTTACTCAAATGAATGAATAAAGAACAGTACTAAAAAAATGTCATTGTGGATTTAATACACATTGGATATAATACAATATTAATATGAACTGACATGGCTATGAGGTTTTGTTAATACTGCAAACAAGTAATACCACGGATATTAGAACACATGGTAGGTATCACGCGCAGCTTTTACCCAAAAACCAGCTACTTATGACGTTTCTGGGACCCACGAAAAACGTTGTAAAAATTGAATTACAGGAAGTGTCAGCTTTTTTAAGAGAGTGTCCGTGTCAAAAGTTCAGTAAGAACTATTTTGTGGGTTCAAGAAACGTTATAATCCTATCAATCGTATCTTACTGCGCATCAGGTTTATGATACCTATAGAGACTGTATAATCAGTCTGATTATACAGTCTCTATAATGATACCCACCGTGTATTCCAGTATCAGTGAGTAATACTGTATAGAATTTTTCGCATTAACTGTAAGTTGAGATGAGCCAATTCAATCTCTCAAATCACATTCGAGCATGGAGCGAATACAAAACCTCTCAATGTGTACTTAGTGCTGATTGATTTCTCCCGGGAACGTCCAGTATTGCTCAAGAGCATGGTTTAAATGATTTTCAATATTGGACGTCTCAAATTATTGATATTACCAGTATCATGCAGATAGATAGAATTTATACAACGAGAGTCACTCCATTATTTCTTTACTCTGATAGGATTGAAATATGGTGCATTATTCTACATTTTCCTGATAGCTTATATAAAAAAATGTCAACGAAAACCAAAATTTTCTAGAATATAATTCTAGATGGAGATGGAGATGGATGGCTACCACCTGACATACACATCCATCTCATTGCTGTTATTCAATGAGACTCATGTAAATAATTCGTGCCTGAGAAGCAACTCTGTTCATTCTTCGAATTTCTCTTTGTTCTGGAAACATGCCCTTATCTTGATGGTAATATGTAATTGTATTAATACATCTTCTCATATTTATTGATGTTTTAGAATGAACTCAGAACTCAGAAGGTCCGATTTGTCTCAAAGTGTAGTCGTTATTCTCTATTTATACATAAATTTCGAAAATACAATTCAGTTTTGATCTTTGAGAATTCTGATCCCTTGTAATTGCCTGTTCGAGATTGTAACAAGCCACTCGTGCATTTGATGCCATGGCATCAAACGAACTTCTGCAGAGAATATGAAGCACCATTAATTACTCTTGTTTGAAAGCTCCTAGTTCATGAAATGTGCTTTTGCTCGTGCTAAGCAGATGGAAAGCTTGCTGGTGAACAGTGTTTCACGAATTAAAAAAGATTTTTGTCACTTCAGCACGAGTCGAGTGAACAAACCCAGCTTGAGGCCATTCTACCTCACATTTTTCATTTCATACTTCTCATATATTTCATTCCACAAGGAATGTTCTCACACGGAAGTATCTCAAGTATCTGAAGTATTACAATATATGTAAGTATATCCATATCTGATCAGTTCATCTCACCTTTCAACCACAAACCGATTTCATTTTGACCTCAAAGATGAGACTTTTGTTCTTTAGATGCAGGACTCTTCTTGAGTACAAGTTATATCGAGAGAATAATAATAATTTTTGAGTGGAGGTGATGGAGATGGAAAATTTTCAGGATGCATGGATTACATTAATGTGTGAAAGTATTCAACGGCCAATTATCGAGACTCCATTTATCAACAAGTTATGAAGCGTGTGAATCATGTGACTTCATTTGAAAATGAAAAAAAGCAAAATACAGGCTGAAAACAAAATAACGAATTACTTCATGGGTGTGAGAAAGCTCATGAATGTTTGAAAATAGAAAATTGTGTGAATGAGATTGTGAAATTGTGAGTACACAATAGTTATATAGAACAGTATTACTGTATTTTCCACTTTGAATTGATTGTGCATGGGGAAATTCCTTACTAAATTGTCGAAATTCACAATAAATTCCGCGAAGAGAACTTTTGTTTCATTGATATAAGTAACTACTATATTATTCATATAAATATTAGGATGAATTTTAAAATATTATTGTACTTGAAACTTGAGAATAGATGTAATCGATTTGAAGATTTAGGGTTTACAAGTTTGCTTTTGGTGATGAGAACGAAACAGCGCGTTGGATGATAGTAAATCCTATCAAGCTTGTGAGCTTTTACATAAGCATGTAAGACCCCGGGGTTTACCTGTGAGTTTTCAAGTAGAGGTTGAAGTCCTCTTCCAAAGTGAAACTTTCTTTCCACGTTCTCATGTCGTTCAAACTTCTACTACGTAGACTATATTAGCTTTTAGAAGTGATGTTACTGAAGCATCTGTTGAAAATACACTGAAATACCTAAAATTATTATCCGTCTTTCGAAATCTTCTAATTCTGTAGTGCACACTGCTGTACATATTTCAAGTATTATTTTCAACGAATATGGGCCTTTGAATAAGGATTGATCAAGTTTTTTGATATTTCCAATGTATGAATAGAAAAATGAGTTTCTGAAACATTCAATAGCTCGAAAAACTCCAAAGAAATTAAACCTTGAAATAAAATTAAAAAAATTAGCTACAAACAAAATTTGTAATGTTTCTTAATGTATCTTTACACTCCATTTGAAACAACTTTAAACTTGGAATGAATAATAGTATCTCCTATCTCAAACCAATTTCGCAAAAGTTCAAAGTTTTTGAACTTTTGAACACCATTTGAAGTGAAGTCGCGGTATCAGCTAGAATTTATTGGAGCTCTGAAGTTATCCGTTCATCATCACTCATTTCAACCTGTGTTTTTCTACTGCTTTCAAATTGCAATTGGTACAATGTTGTCGAAAAGACATCTTGTTCTAATTTCAAAGCACTTACTTGAATAAAGTTCCATAACAGAGGAAAAACTCTCTATTCCGATGTGGAAGGATATGAATTGGAGCGGAGATGGCTCGAAAAGAAGTTGGCGAGAATGTGATCAAGATGGATGGAGCCAATAAAAGAACTTCAGGAAGTGACTGGACTGATTTTTAAGAAATTTCCGAGTTTACTTTCACAAAAAGATTGTGTCAGAGTCTTACATCTCGCCGACTCCAAACTTTCGTTCGAACGAACAACCGGCAGAACACGGAATCGAAGCGCAGTTTCGGAGAATTTCTATAACCAGCAAACTGTGAGTGCGCCTGTGTATGAGGACAGACGTAGAAAACTTTTAGCATTCATCTTACAAACTACCAAAGTTATTTAAAAGTTATTCACTAGACAAACTCTTGTATTGGAGATAGATCAACAGACATACTGAAAGATCAACACGTGCTCCTTGACTCATGCCCATAGGAATCTTGTTATTAGAAGTACCGTAGAAGATGTTAGGTATGGGCATCATCACGTACTTTTGCTAAAATACTCACTGAACTTGAAAGCGTATTCATGTTCTCTAACCTACTGTTCACCAACCACTGGAACCTACAATAGGACCGTCCTGGATTACATTGAACGGATTACGCAATCAATCGACGATTGAGTTCAAAGTAGACATTCTCAATTATTCAATCAGAACGATTCATTGATAAGTGATTCATCTAATGAATTGCCTGTAATAAAGTATTTTGTTTGGAAATTGTAGATGGCAGACTATGACGGTCCGGGAGCATGAGTAAGTCAATGGCGGCTCGTGCCCAGGAAACAGGTGAAGTGCTGTACAGTAAAAGATACAGGCACTTCACCTTTTTTGTGGGTGAGAGCCACCAGTGCCGTAAGTCTCCTGGCTTATTGAAATTGGAATGTGAAAGGGATGAGGGATGTCAATTGTCAATCTATTGTATTACGATCCGTCCAAAGAGAACATGATTAGGCCTATATTAAAGCACTAGCTTGCAGAGTGTATCGGTTATCGTGTTGCCACAATGCCACAAAGCCAACTTCTCATGTTGGCTTTTTCCAGCGATCGAGTGATCGTTGAGAGCTGATTGAATCTCTCACGTTCAAGTAACAACGAGAGTACTCATGCCCTCGAACCATTGTGGGTAGAAAACTCATTTCTCAGAAGTAAATTTTTAATAATATAAACAATATTTTCAATTACATACTGTGATTATTCCCTATGTAATATATCAACAACTATACCTAAACCTGTATATTTGATTGCTTAATATTTTATATTAATTGCGTTTAATTGTTAATTAGTTGTGGATACTATACAAGTATTTTCTTGATTGAGAGGGTTTTTTGTTAAAAAACTTCTCTTAATCACATAATTACTCCCTATATACCAACCCTGCAGTAACGTGTATATTGTGCACGTCTTGTCTAAGAGTTTCACGACATAGATGATGGAGGGATTCACAAAAATTCACAACTTGAGAAAATCAATGAATAACATTATTGCAATAAGTTGGTTCTCAGGTGCTGATAAAATCCCATTCTTTTAGTTACAGATTCTTCATATTTTGAGCATTCATAATTGAGATGGAGAACATATACACGAGTCGAGTGCACGGCTTCCCGGGCAACTGGACGGCCTCGCTGATGGGCAACGGGTGGGCCACCACCTCCACGGTGCTCTCGAGAGGCGTCGCTGTCATGATGCCCCAGGAAGGCCTCCTCTCATTGGTCGCTGTGCTCGGCAGCAGTCTCTCCCTCGTTGCACTCGTTTTCGCTTTCATCACTTATAGGTAAGAATTGATAAGTGGTTTTAGTGGCTAGCCAAGATATAGAGTCGCTTTAAAAGAATTTCAAATTTTTACGGCTCAGCCCTCTCGTGTATGGAGAGGAACATCATATACCAAATAATCATGATCGAACAGATTCACACCATACAATTATATAAAATGCTTCTATAAAATTATAAAAACGCTAAGCCAGAGGAACACCTAACTTGCAACAAAGTGAAATTCATAGTAGACAAATTCATGTTTTTATGAAAATTTGTGTGCTCCGCTCACTCCGTACAAACTAGGCGAATTCATTTTTGTTGGAAGATGTTCGTAGTCATGATCTCATCCATTACATTGCTACTTTCAACTTATCCATTTTTGAAGTATTCTTCAAAAGATTTTCTTCACGTATATAGTTCCGTAAGTGCGTAAGATATTTGAAATCTCTCCATCATAGAATGTGATATTTTCAAGTTGCAGTTTGATGTTATATCGGCTGATTTGAAATCTTCAATTATTTCAATTTGATCGACGATTAATTGATTTGAGTTCTCCAGCAGTAATTGAATACCTTGGAAAAACGTTTCAAAACGAAAATGTTATTGCATTGATAAAAATTATGAAAGGTAATCTTTCCTTATATCTTTCGAACTTTAACGTGATTGTCCACCACCTTAAAATCATCATCATAATTCATTCCTCCTCTACGTCCAAATTCTCACTTCTATCCTTCTCACTATTCAATCAAATAACGGTCTAAACTTCCCTCCAGCGTTCTTTTTATTTTGAGCCACCTTGCACCTCTCTTATATTGCTGTCATCTCGTTTCAACAACTTCATTTGAATGCAAAAGCTTCGACCTTCCACTAAATAGAGTGTACTAGGTAGTGAATATAAACAACATCATGACCTGGTCAAAGCAAATGTTATGAGAGCTGCAAGCTGCAAACATGTCTGGGAATTACCATATGGTTTGAAATTGAAGTACGCCGCAGTTGAATTATGTCGGAAATTCAGCTTGGCACAAGGGAGAGCAAAGTGTGGTTTGGATAGGGTAACGGGGATTGGACTAAGTTGGATTTACTGACACGAATAGGTAGCCGAATATACTCTGTGGTGTAATCTCATGAGGGTTTTGCAACCGCGGGAAAATTAATGCTGAATAGTGGAGTAACTTGCAAACCCTATCTAAAACCATATTCCCCCGGGACAGTATTAGCTAAAAAATTAGCGAGTATTCGATTTTCTAAAATGGATTGGATTCAATATTAACAATTATCAATTATCTCTGGTCATTCAATCTGCATGATTAAATGACAAGAAGAGTTTTTCAATGATCCATCCAGACCAACAATCCCAAAACCATTTCAAAATGTGATTATTAATTGAGTTGGTGATTTGTATTAGAACCTTCTACTTGCTCCATTCCAATTTTACACATTCATGTGTCATTAAACAAATTAATAGTCTTGCTCTCCTTGGTCACAGGATAGATTGGTTTTCATCACAATGTGAAATTTCTTATTCTCCGGAAATAATAACTCATCTGGAGTCCTTCCAGTTTAGAATTGGATTTTTAAAAAATCCACTTTTTATGTACGTCTCATTACATTATCAATTTATTATTGTTGGTCCTGCAAAGTAGGCCTACAACAAAGATAAATTCATCTATGAAGCGGAGCAGATTCCCAATTCGATAATACAAAGTAGGCCTACAGTAATCGGTTGCCAATAAATGAAAAATCACTTTAGTGTTGAATCAACTAATTTTCCTTCTGATTCAAGAGAACACGGAATACAGAGGTAGGCTATTATGAAATAGAAACATGGATAAATTTACACATAGTTAAACATTTACGCGTTACTTTGTGAAACTGCTATATTGAGTGTGAATATTTCTGGAAAATGTTTGATGATAATATTTCTGGAAAAAAGAGGCAGGTGCAACATTTTTCCGAATTGTAATTGTTATCACGTTCACGGTTGTCATTGCACTCGTCACCAATTCTCTTTCAGCAATATCGGACAAAGTTTTTCTACTCCTCCTCACTTGACAACAACCTGAGGGGAAATTGAAAAATATTAATTCATCAATTTATTTCTCATCAAACTTCTACAATGGGAAATGAAATTTGTGAGTTGCTATTCCTTTAAAGTCCAACTTATCTCTCAAACGCTTTTATCGGAGCTTCACAATTTATCTAATGAAATAATAATTGGAAGCATTGCGCCGGTCTCGAATTCATCATGTCAGGTTCATGGATATAAGAGTAATATAATGGAATAGAAATTGTTCCGTTATAGTTATTCATTATTATTTATAGTTATAGTTATTCATGCAATAGGCCAAATATCATTTTCATATTCATTTAATCTTTCAATAATTTCGATATTATACAAGCAGTTTTGATAATATTCCATTATATCTTTCAAATAGTGTCACATTATTTTCTAGTACATATTTAATGAGAATGGTAGATTCAATTCAATAAATAATTGAATCATTACCTCCCACTTCAATCCTTGCGTGATTGCATAATCTAATGATCTATGTTTATATTGAAATCATTGACCCAACACGTTTTCTCGAACTCATTAGCATTGCTTAGCACTCCTGGTGAATGGAAGAGGACTAAATATAATGATTATTGGCTGAGAATTAAATGAATAGTATAATAATGCTCCAGCGAATGTAGTCTCGATTGAAAAAGAACTCTCTAAATCACTTTAACTTGGCAATATGGTGTTTACAAATAGATTTAATGCAATAATAATCTTCTCAATATCACACTTATAGACAGAAAAACAAAATAATGAACAGTGTTATTGAATTAGCTTGAATTCAACCTTTTTATGAATTATTTTTCATCCGGCTTGTATCCTACTGTATTTCAATTCATGCTTTACTCTGACTGAAATCAAAATTTACTGAGCAGAAGGCTCAGGGCTCAGACATAGGATTTCAGATGCTAACATACAAATCAGACTAGGTTTTAGTACACAGAATTCAAAATGAGACCCAATCTAAATTCAGTGTGCTCAATAGCAGGGTGTTTGGATTTGTCACTGTTTGATTGATTGTGGACACTAGTACTTCTCCCTAGGAACATTCATTTTGAGGATACACCCGTAGATGTCTCTTCAAAGACTTTAAACGAAGAGAAGAGCACATTTATATTAGCAAATGGAGCTTCAAAACCACCTAGCGAGCCTTTAAAAATGTAATGCAATATAAATTTTACAAATTTGGATTTGAGAATCACATGGAATAGAATTTAAGTTGGTTCGTTTTGGTATGTTTTTGAAGATTACATCTACAAAAGCTTAAAATTTTGTAGATTTATTTAACTCACTAGCCGGCAGGCTCGCTTCGCTCGCCTTCCCGCCTAGCCAGGTGGTTCCGACCCCTGGACCACCAGCGTAATCAGTGAGTCAAACAGGCACGCTTCGCTCTCCTGCAATTTCCTTTCGAAAGGATTTGTTTTGATCATCATATGACTTGACAGGGTTCTTTCCAGTAATCGTTCTGAATAAGTTGTTCTATTACCTCAGCTTAACCTGGGTATATGATTTGAACGTAATAAAGCCCCGTTTCCATTAGCACAAAAATGTTTTGCAACGTGTTAAGCAACAGTGTTGCATGAAAATTGTACGAATGGAAACGGTCTGAAATGTTTCAAAACTCGTTGCGCCGGGCAACATGTTGGAGACCAATGTGTTTTGCAACTCGTTCTCACAACATGGTATCCTGGGGAATGGAAACGACAAGAAATGTTGCCGCGGCACAAATTAGAATTATACAAATTCTAAAACGCATAACAATAGAGATAGAACAATTTGGATTTCAGATTTGAATTCAGCGTTCAAAAATTAGTAGGAATCCCCGCGATTGCTCAGAAATGATCAAAATTGAGGAAGTTATTTTTATCGGATATTCAAGTCATTTTATTTCTTGCATTCGACCTATTCAAATTCTAATAATACTTCTACTTGGTTTTACTTCTGTTACTACAAAGCAAGGTTACTAAAAAGTCTTTAATCTTTTTCTTTTTCTTTAAGACAAAAAAATCTTTAATAACCTTGCTATAGTGTAAGACTAAACTTACTCGGTTTTACTTTGTTAAATTACTGTTACCACAGTGGATACTATTATAATATTATATTATGAGAGTAACTTATATGATAGGAGTTCACAATTCAGCAAGGCGAGAATTGTTTTCAAAAAAAGAAAAAATAATACAGTCCGTAATACTTGTATCTATCCAAATGTCTCCTTTCCTGCTGTACGCATAGAGAATAGAATATGAAATACCTTTTTATATAGAATATATAAAATATATGAATATAGAATATTTCTGTATTCGCTATTCTCGCTGGCTGTACGTGACTACAATGTAATTATGATGTATTGATATATTTAGTTTATGTTTATGTCAGTTGTTTGAAAAAGTAATTGAATTTGAGCAACGTGACGAAAAAATAATAATAAAAGAGGAACTGTAGGTAACCTATGTCTACCTGTAACCCGCATCTTAAGAATTTGATGTTTGACTATATGAGAATAATGTACTATTTTTGTACCATTTTGTACCACCAAATGAAAATTTTGTTAATGTTCCAGAACCAAGATATTTGAAAAATAAAGTGCGGGTTACAGGTGGACACCCCTACCCGCATTTGTGATTTTTCAAAATTTGAAGATGCCATAATAATGTACTATTTTTGTACCTTTTTGTACCACCAATTAAAAATTTTGTTAACGTACCAGAACCGAGATATTTGGAAAATAAAGTGCGGGTTACAGGTGGACACCCCTACCCACATATGGAATTTCTCTAATATAATTATACCAAATTAATGTACTATTTTTGTACCTTTTTGTACCACCGATTAAAAATTTTGTTAACCTACCAGAACCGAGATATTTGGGAATAAAGTGTGGGTGAGGGGGGTGGAGAAAAAAAGGAAATTCTCAATAACATCTCCATTAAAGATTTTAATTCAAATCTGACTGAAGCATTATTTTCTACGACCTTTGTAGCATAAGGAACGGATGTTAGATGGAGATTTATTACAACAAGAGGTAAGGAAGATGCTTAATTAGAAAATGGAGATTAGAGGTGGATATTTGTAGGCCTATAACAACTTACCCTTGAATAAATATTGGATTATTTCGATAGTAGAATGTCATACCCCTTCTCAACTATCAAGGAGCATCGAAAAAGATTTTTGTTACCAGCTTATACCAGAGATATATGCAAAATCGTGGTATGGATGGGCGGGGGGTAGGTGAAACATCGAAAATCTTCAATAACTTTCTCAATATTGGATTTTTTTCAAATCTGTCAATGCCAGAATATTAAACTCCATCTCTACTATCGATAAGCATCGAAATAGATTTTTGTTACCACCTTAATCCAGAGATATATGCAAAATAGTTATATAACTTGATAAGGGGGTAGGTGAAACATCGAAAATCTTCTATAACTTTATGAATTTTAAATTTTTTTCGAATCTGTCAATGCCAGACTGTTATACTACTTCTATACTATCGTGAAGCATCAATAATGATTTTTGTTACCACCTTAATCCAGAGATATATGCAAAATAGTTATAAAACATGACGGGGGGGTAGGTGAAACATCGAAAATCTTCTATAACTATCAATTTTCGATTTTTTTCAAATCTGTCAATGCCAGAATGTTAACCTCCGTCTCTACTATCGATAGTTTTTCCGAATCTGTCAATGCCAGAATGTTACACTACTTCCCTACTATCGATAAGCGTCGAGAATGATTTTTGTTACCACCTTAACCCAGAGATATATGCAAATTTCTTATATCTATGGACGGGGGGGTAGGTGAAACATCGAAAATCTTCTATAACTTTATGAATTTTAAATTTTTTCCGAATCTGTCAATGCCAGAATGTTACACTACTTTCCTTCTATCGATAAGCATCGAGAATGATTTTTGTTACCACCTTAATCCAGAGATATATGCAAATTTCTTATATCTATTGACGGGGGGGGGTATGAAAAACATCGGGAATCTTCTATTACTTTATCAATTTTAGATTTTTTTCAAATCTGTCAATGCCAGAATGTTAACCTCTTTCTCTACTATCGAGGAGCATCGAAAAAGAATTTTGTTACCAGCTTAATCCAGAGATATATGCAAAATCTTGACATTACCGGGCGGGGGGTAGGTGAAACATCGAAAATCTTCTATAACTTTATGAATTTTAGATTTTTTTCAAATCTGTCAATGCCAGAATGTTTACCTCTGTCTCTACTATCGATAAGCATCGAGAATGATTTTTGTTACCAGCTTAATCCTTAGATATATGCAAAATCTTGTTACTACCGGGTGGGGGGTAGGTGAAACATCGAAAATCTTCTATAACTTTATGAATTTCAAATTTTTTTCAAATCTGTCAATGCCAGAATGTTATACCTCTTCTCTACTATCGATAAGCATCGAGAATGATTTTTGTTACCAGCTTAATCCAGAGATATATGCAGGGTTAATATACCACCGGGCGGGGGGTTGGTCGAAATTTTCTATATTTTTTTCAATCTCACATTTCTTTCAAATCCGACTACTCCATGATGATCTACGATTTTTGTACCATCAGAAATGATGATTAGCTAAAGTTTTACCACAACCATCAGTAATACTTTTGGGATTTGCGGGTTACAGGTGCACACAGGTAAAGCAAGTCACCCTTAAATTAGAATCGAAATCTTCTCATATCAGAACATTTTATCGTTCCTGCAAAGTGTAGTTTCATGTTCCATATCTAAATAAAATAATATAAATATTGGTAGGCTATAATTGCGACTTCAAAAAAAGATACGGTAGTAATCTTATCACTTTAAACAGTTGAAAATATTAAGATCTGGAAATGTGTCTGCATAAGTATTAAGCCAGTGCGTAGAGAACATATTGATGGAATGCGCAGTTAATGGCCTAATTTTAAGTCTAGTATATCATGCAATGTACACACAAATTTAAAAATATGAGGAACTAGATTTGGGGATGTGGTTATGAAATCACGTAAATAATTTCTCAGGTATGTATTTGAGTAGTAACCAAGAATTAGTTCAAATCAAGGAACAACAAAAGAGCGTAGGCTTCAATAAATATTATATACAGAACTATATATGCTGTTGTTGATTACATGAATATCGTAATCTAATGCTTTTGTGTACAAATAATTATAAATATTATTCAAATACTATGTCTATCATTCATACATATTAAACAAGATTGAAGTGGAACTGAACTTATAATTCAAATAGAGTACTTAAATCTATTAGGCTCAGTTCAACCTGGAGAGATTTTAACAGAGTGTTCTCTCTCAGAGGGCTCTCTTTATTCTCAGAAACAAGTCCTGACGTATACTAAATCGTATAATACAGTATTCTGAATACAATAGACAATGGTAGATATCAACAGCTATCAATAAATATGATACTCTAAGAAATCTAAATGACAATAGAGAATAATGACAGAAAGAATAAGAACATAGGCTACAATGAACAAAGTATGAGTTAACGATTGGTTCAAAATACATCATGCACAATTAGCTTGTTGGGAATTGAAATTTAAATTATTCACAGACCATGGAATGAGGATCAAACACTCAGTAATAATTAATTAGCTCACCAAATTGTAATTAACACTGAATTAGCTTCTTACATTAATATTATTGACTTATTCTTCATTAGAATCAATTTCTTTATTTTAATAACGTTTTACATGACAACTTGAGCTGTTGGCTTTATTACAAAATTATATTACATATACATTAATGTTATACTGTATTACATTACATATTTTTCTATCATTGCATTATACAAACTCCTGATTGATTTCATGTGCCACAATGCACTTCATGATGAAGCCTAAACTTCATGAGAAGACGAAACCAACAAAGAGAAAATTATAACATATCTGAGATTCATAAATTCTCTTCAAAATTTGAATAAAAAATGTTGGAAAGAATATATTTAATCGTGAATATTAATTATTCACCTTTTGTGATTTAACAAGCAATTTCACCTCAAATTATATAATAATTTTGCAATAACATCACAATTTTAAAGCCTGCCGGATTTAACGTATTTTTTTATGCTAGGCGCTACATAATATGCAGTCCCGCATTACATTAAAAACTCTCGTTACGATCATCTTCTTTCTATCCACATTGAAAAGTATATTTCACTGATAATTCAATTCTTTGAATACTCCAACAGTAACAGAAGAAACTATAATCTGATGGGTAGGCTAATCACCTTAATCAACTTTTTCCTCGATCCAATTGTATCCCATTGAGTGAATATGCATGAATTTGTTATTTATGACGAATTAGTATTATCAATGTTATTAGAATCCAGTGGACACATTCTAACAACTTTTTATCTATGAAAGTGACATTGTGGTCATCCTCATCAAATAAAAAGACAAGATAATGTAAACCATGGATTTATTGAAAATCAAGATAATCAGCATCAGAGACCAGGAAAAGTGTCACTAATGCCACGTTTACACCGGAATGTTAATAACATTTGTTAATAACTTTTTTGAATAACGTATTATTATATAGACTTATATAGGCTATTATGTAACTTATTATAGGCTAAAAAGTTATATGCTTAATAAATGTTATTAACATTCGGGTGTAAACGCGGCTTTATTCACCCTCACTCACCAATAGTTATTTGTGCATCTAGGGACTAAAGGGCAACTTTTTCTCCCTGAGGGGAAACTATTGTTGCCCGAGGTGTAGCCGAGGGCGACAATTTTCCTGAGGGAGAAAAAGTACTTTAGTCCCGTGATGCTCACAACATTTTTCCTCCACCTACATTAATTAGCTATTGATAGGAATATATAGAGTGTCCCAAAATTAAAGTGCCAAACTCTGGTAATACATTCTATGGCTCAAAATAAAGAAAAAATCACGATTAATCTTCTTTAAACAAGCGATTTGTTCACCAGATATCCGCCTTTCTGCATTTTTTACAAAATAATTTTCACCTTCAAATTCTTTTAACCGATCTTTATCAAACTCGGCAAGTAGGCTATATTCATATAAAAGAAATCAGCTGTAAAATAAATCCAACTTGGTTCAATCTGAAATCTCAAAACTAGGAAGTACGGTAGGTAGCTGCTACTTCCCAATTTATAATTTTTGTAACTACAAACTAAACAAAACTGGTGAAATAAAAGAATGACGAATGGAATGACTGGCAAGTTAACTTATATACTAACAATAAAAGGGAGGCAAATAAGTTGATATTGCTCCAGTTTTTAAGTAATGATACTGATAATAAAAAAAAGTTATGAGAAACTAGATTGAGCAATGAAACTTCTATTTCAATTTTTGATTAGTCTAATATGTAGAACTAAAACCTAATAAAAAGAAGAAGATATTCAAGCAATCAACTGAATCATTTCAAATTTACTATAATAGACTTCATTTTAATTAACGTTACATTAAACATGTATAAAAGTAGTGAAAACAATCTTTTAATCTATAAGCTACAAAAATAAAAGAAAACAAAAGCATCAATAAAATTTATTTATTTCTAACAGATATCAGGCTACTAGCTTCCAGCAATTACATACCGTATATTACAAATGTTAAATTGTAAATTAAACTTTCAGAGACAGTTACAATGTTTGAAGGCCTATTTCGTCCACAACACAACAGTAACCGATCGTGAAAACCTGTTCATTAGGACAATTAAAATCCAAATAACATAATATTTCGTGTTGATACAACTCATACAACATAATAAAGGCTATCTAATGGAGGATATTCGTTTAAATTTATGTTGAAAAGTCCGGTTTCCAATTGAAAAACTTCAAAACTAACGATTTTATTGACCTCAACTACCATATAAGTTGAGGTTAACTATACTTCCAAACCTCAAAACCAAAAGTCTAATTCAACAAAGACATTCTTTTATCATTGTTCCAGTATAATATGAAAGTGGACTATTGATAATTAGTCGAAATTAAAACGATAAACACACTATTATAATAATAAACTTAAATTATAACACACAGATCTCAGAGTACAATAAACCATTGTAGGAATGAATAATTGAATTCGATATTCGATTCTAATTCTAATCGATTCGATAGTGATCGAGAATTCTAGCTTTTAAATCATGAAGATTGTTTTTACTTTGGTACTATACTTCCATATGTATACATTTTTACATTTCTATAAATTTATGAATAATATACAAGTATTTAACTTTCTTCCATCATGATCCATTGTTTTATAAATATTCCTTCAAAATATCAGCATAACCAACCTTTCTTCCAAACTGTGCACTCTATACTGTTTGCTGTTCTACAGTTCATGCCTAAGTTCCAAATGTAGACACAAAATATCATAGAGATGCTTCCCATGTTATTTAAATGGGCTTACTTTATTCCCAAGGGAATTTCAATCTTCTTTTTCTCCGAGGGAGAGAATGAAGCGCTTTAGTATTCGATTCCGGGGAGTGAAATGCGACTTTAGATAGTAGGTGGAGGAAAAACATATTTTCAATTGTAGTCTACATTATGGAGACTGTATAATCATAGTGTGGACATTGTATGATTTAATTTTGATTGGCTACCTCAGTCACGTGGTACAAAGAGGCCATAGATTTGCCTCTTGAAATGAAAATTTGAATGAAATGGAAAAATTCCATTGAAATGTTCAATCCCTCAAGAACTAATAAATTGAATGCGTAGTATGATCTCATTTTATTGTTAGAGGTACCGGTAAATTACATAGATGCATGGTAGAAGATTATTTGATAACAATCTTCATGAAAATGCTGTTGTCATTCAATTTTGAAGATATAAGAAATTTGCATATATCTCTGGATTAAGGTGGTGACGAAAATCATTCTTTATGCTTTACGATAGTAGAGAAGTAGTGTAACAGTCTGGCATTGACAGATTAAAAAAAAATTTTAAATTCATAAAGTTATAGAAGATTTTCGATGTTTTACCTACCCCCCGTCCATAGATATAAGAAATTTGCATATATCTCTGGATTAAGGTGGTAACAAAAATCATTCTTGATGCTTATCGATAGTAGAGAAGTAGTGTAACAGTCTGGCATTGACAGATTCGAAAAAAATTTAAAATTCATAAAGTTATAGAAGATTTTCGATGTTTCACCTACCCCCCTTGTCAATTTATATAAATATTTTGCATATATCTCTGGATTAAGGTGGTAACAAAAATTTATTTCGATGCTTATCGATAGTAGAGATGGAGTTTAATATTCTGGCATTGACAGATTTGAAAAAAATCCAATATTGAGAAAGTTATTGAAGATTTTCGATGTTTCACCTACCCCCCGTCCATCAATACCACGATTTTGCATATATCTCTGGTATAAGCTGGTAACAAAAATCTTTTTCGATGCTCCTTGATAGTTGAGAAGGGGTATGACATTCTAGTATCGAAATAATCCAATATTTATTCAAGGGTAAGTTGTTATAGGCCTACAAATATCCACCTCTAATCACCATTTTCTAATTAAGCATCTTCCTTACCTCTTGTTGTAATAAATCTTCATCTAACATCCGTTTCTTATGCTACAAAGGTAGTAGAAAATAATGCTTCAGTCAGATTTGAATTAAAATCTTTAATGGAGATGTTATTGAGAATTTCCTTTTTTTCTCCACCCCCCTCACCCACACTTTATTCCCAAATATCTCGGTTCTGGTAGGTTAACAAAATTTTTAATTGGTGGTACAAAAAGGTACAAAAATACTACATCAATTTGGTATAATTAGATTGGAGAAATTCCGTATGCGGGTAGGGGTGTCCACCTGTAACCCGCACTTTATTTTCCAAATATCTCGGTTCTGGGAAGTTAACAAAATTTTCAATTGGTGGTACAAAAAGGTACAAAAATTGTACATTAATTTGGTATAATTAGATTTGAGAAATTCAATATGCGGGTAGGGGTGTCCACCTGTAACCCGCACTTTATTTTCCAAATATCTCGGTTCTGGTAAGTTAACAAAATTTTTAATCGGTGGTACAAAAAGGTACAAAAATAGTACATTAATTTGGTATAATTAGATTGGAGAAATTCCATATGCGGGTAGGGGTGTCCACCTGTAAGCCGCACTTTATTTTCCAAATATCTCGGTTCTGGTACGTTAACAAAATTTTTAATTGGTGGTACAAAAAGGTACAAAAATAGTACATTATTATGGCATCTTCAAATTTTGAAAAATCACAAATGCGGGTAGGGGTGTCCACCTGTAACCCGCACTTTATTTTTCAAATATCTTGGTTCTGGAACGTTAACAAAATTTTCATTTGGTGGTACAAAATGGTACAAAAATAGTACATTATTCTCATATAGTCAAACACCAAATTCTTAAGATGCGGGTTACAGGTAGACATAGGTCTGTAGGTAGGTACTCGAACTGAATAAATGGTTTTGCTGAACAATGCATTTGTCTTCTCTATTAGGTGAAGAGAAAAAGGATGTAGTCGCGACTTCTGTTTATTTTGCATTTTTTGCGATTTGAAGAAATAGTTTCCAGACCATGATGTGATGCAAACGAGAAATACCTTCAGTTCACTGTTGGTGACTTTCAGTGTGTTGTGTGTTTCGTATTGTCTTAACTCTTGATACATTGAAAATGGAGTGGTCGAAGAATAATATAATTAAATTAATTGAACAATTCGAAACAGAAACAGTGCTGTAGAATGTATCTAGCGCGAACCATAAGAACTCAAATTGCAGAATTGACGCCCCTAATAGGATATTTTGTCGGCAGTGAGGAATAGCTTGTCGGCAGTGAGTACTTTAGGCAATTCGAGGCGCAATTAGATTTAGTAGGAATTCAAAATCGGAAGCACTCATTCTCACGTAGTTTTCAGAACCACTTTGTAATGGAAGGTGCCTCATTAAACTATTACAAGCACCCTCATACGGCCGTTTTGCGAGGATGCTTCTAATCCACCTCCGTGGTCTTTTTCGCCTATTTTTAAGAATTTGATAACCCCCTGCTACAACAACAAAACTTGCTAGAGCGAGCCTATCGTCCATCTTCTTCAAATGCTCACAACGAACTGAGCTCTGATGATCAGTGAATTCGAGTCCAAGTAGTCTAGATGCTGATGTTGCTCAAAACATTTGACGGTATGGAAAAGGTACACCAGGCACGGTGAAAAACGCGTAAAAACATGTTGCGAGTGTGTTGTGCAAAACTGTTGCACGAGATGTACGAATGGAAACGGGGCTTAAGTAATTTCAGTAGGTGAAATAAACAAAAGTGAAGATTCCAAACATTGGAAAACCTTATTATAGGCGTAACTTCCGAAGGGTTCCGAAATTTATTGAACACAGGACCT
The DNA here is from genome assembly GCA_017141385.1 of Sogatella furcifera. Taxonomy (NCBI): domain Eukaryota; kingdom Metazoa; phylum Arthropoda; class Insecta; order Hemiptera; family Delphacidae; genus Sogatella; species Sogatella furcifera. The sequence goes on from CM029547.1 coordinate 30,932,913, forward strand.
GTTTACCAAATTTCAAACTTTTTCTGCTAATTGGTTCTCGAAAAAATTAAGAAAACGCCGAAAAAATCAAATATTTGGCCTATCCTTATAAAGTTTTAAAAATCCTTTCTTAGTACGCGTCTAACGGTCCAACTGAACATGCCTGCCAAATTTGAACGCATTCGGTTGAGTAGTTTTTTAGTTCTGCTGATGAGTGATTGAGTGAATGAATGAATGAGTGCAATTTCGCTTTTATAGATATAGATAACAACTCTTGAGGGGAATGATACGACAGCTTATAACTTATTCTTTCGAACAAATTCTTACAATGTGTTCTCCAATTTCTGAATTTCCTCGATTATAAGATCATAGTGAAACAAAAGTAGGGTGTGTTCGTGTTGGACCTATTGGATGAAAGGATGGTAATCCAGTGAGCTCAGATATACATTGAAAATTCAAAAGGTTTCAAGCTCAATATTGCAAGACGCATTTTAATTGGCTGCAATTAAGTTTTCCTCCCATCTCATCCTTTTTATATTCCTTTTCAGCCTAAAGCTGTCTTGTTAACAACCTCTACGCTCTCATTTTCTATTTGAAAATTTAATGCAATAAGGAATAACAAATGCATGTTTCGAGTTGGTGGCATCTAAACGTTGTGGCTTCTGAAAGAAGAAGGATTTCCATTGAGAAATTTATGATTTGAGTTTTAGGAAATTAGAGAACTTCTAATTTCCATTTCTAGTTTTAAGAAAACTATTTGTCCTAGAAAATAGATCCCACACAATGACTGACTATTAAAAAAAACTGATAAATTTTACTTGAGTGTTTCTCAAAGGTGGTGAGCAATTTCAACAAATCTTAATATTATTGAGGTGGTTAACCTACTTCACGTAAGAATTATCCAATAAAACACATTTAATGAGATATCAGAGTAGTTTATCAAGACGTATTACCAATTATTACCTGTTAAAAACAGATTCCAGCTCCATAAATATTGGTAACCCATTTATAATGGTAACTGTAATTTCAGATGATTCCGGTGACGATCACCTTCAAGAGATTACCAAACATTGGAGACTAAAGTCTGTCCAAGCAAAGAAGACCCTCTGGCAAGATGGGAAAATGACTCAAGCTCACTCAATATTGGTTCAAAAATTATCAATTTGATCTCAAATTGTAGGAAACAGTTTGATTCATCATTAAGACCACATTTATAATTATTGAACAAATATTGATCTTGCTGGAGTCGTTGTCCCATTTTGCCACAGGGTCTTCTTTGCTTGGACAGACTATACCAAGCCACTGAATTTTCCCGGTTTATTAATTACTACAAATGCGATTCGATACTTTCTATTTGACACTTATTTGATAGTTGTTAATTCTCTCGCATAAATAACCGCGTTCTTATAGATATCAACACTCCATGTGATATTATTCGATCACATAGATATATGACATCTCATAGATATAATATATTCACAGTGCAAAACCAATATAATGATGTTGAATGTTGGTAGGGATAGACTCAACAAGATGCCTCTCAAATATCACAGCTCAGATTATACGTTTTTATAAAGCATTACCACGAACCCATTACAAGTTACCTTATTCCACACTAAACTTATAGTTACATACTTATGCTCACTTATACTACACTTTCACACTGCATCTAACTGCTGCTCTGAAGAACAATGAGTAATCATTGTTATGCAATAATATGTTCTGTTGATTTTCGTTGTAGGCCTACACTATTCACTTTTCAAAGTTTTCAATTATTGTAGATCTCAGTACCCTTTTAAAAGAATTTTTATTTCACATGACATGTAAAATGATTATTAGCATTTGAAAATGGTTAAGAAGCCGGAACATGTCATGTAGAATAGGAATTATTTAAAGTGTACTTGAAACAGTAGCCCTAAGAAAAATGAAATATTAAACTATTCACTTTCTATTCCAAAACACCGTTAGAAATATCTCATTTCCTCAGAAACTGAAAACAAAATGAACAACCTGTACTGTTTGACTGCCGAAACTATCAAATTCCTTGAAACAAAATAAAACTTACATTGAGCAATATTGCCAATTGTGTGGACCAGAGAGATTCTTAGTTATCGATTCGACAAACAATGTTGCTACCTTCAAACTTCGGCTGAACTTAAACCTGGTATCAAACACTGAAGCTATTGACATTCTGAATGGACTGAAATTTCTACTCAAGAAATTCCATGTTTCCAATCCTCTAATGTCACCACTCTTCCATCCAATCTACTGATGGTCTCAAGAACGCTCCACTACCACTGGCGGCTCGTATCCACAAGACAGATTAAATGCTGTACAGTAGAAGATACGGGCACTACACATCATGTTTCTTGGTTACGAGCCGCCAGTGTCCACTACATTCAATCAGTTCCGAATAAGTATTGAAGTCATCATAAATCTATATCTATAAAAGCGAAATGGCACTGACTGACTGATTGATTCATTCATTCATTCATCACCAGAACTAAAGATCCACTGAACCGAATGCGTTCAAATTTGGCAGGCATGTTCAGTAGGACGTTTAGACGCGCGCTAAGAACGGATTTCAGGAACTTTTCAAGGATACGCCAAATATTTAAGTTTTTCTATAGTTTTTAGGCATTTTCTCAATTTTTTTGAGAACCAATCGGTAGAAAATGTTGATTATTGGTAGGTTGGTTCAGATAAGGTCTAGAAATATTGTGTTAAGATATTTTTGAATTCCGTTTAAGATTACGCCAGTAATCAGGTTTTTCAAAATTGTAGATGTATTGCGGGTTGCATATCTTCCGCCTTGATACGACCAATCCTTACTGTAAATTCAATAGTTCTGTGAGATTATAGATGAACTAATTTGGAAGATATTGAATCAAGCAAGTTTCAAACTATGTCCGATATAGTTCCCAAGGTTACGCTCAATATTAGCGTTTTACTATTTTTCAGAATTTTCAGAATTTTTTTTTTTTGATTTTTCGAGAATAAATTGGTAGAAAACGTCGAAATTTGGTGAACAGGTCTAGATTAGGTCTAGAAATGCTGTGTTCAATAAGTTTTGAATCCCTTCTGAACAGAATTTGCAGGCGAGCGAAGCGAGCCTGTTTGTCTCAGCTTACACTGACAGAGGTTAGGCCTATGCAGGCGAGCGAAGCGAGCCTGTTTGACTCACTGACACTGCTGATACTGTCGGGGGTCCAGGGGGCGGAGCCCCCTGGCTAGGCGGAGAAGGCGAGCGAAGCGAGCCTGCCGGCTAGTCAACTAATAAAGTCAATGGAGTTCCATAGATTGAAAGGTGTTATACTGTTTGTTATAGCTTGACAAACAAGTTCTCTTTTCTAAGTAGCTATGCATACTATAATAAGTGCTACATGGAACTAAAATACTCGAGAATATACACATGGTGAAATATTATCAATATAATATTTTATGAAGGTGGCAGACCGTTATGTACATCATTATGCATGAATATAATACAAATGATATAAAAAACGTATTATCTATCACACCAATCAGAAATTTCAATATGATATTCGAAAAGAAGGATATCAGGTGATTTTCACCTTTGAATAGAGCAAAATTTAATGTCTATTTATTTCAAATTGAACAAGATCTTCAATATTCCAGATTTCAATTCCCAAAGGCTCATCTAATATGAGTAGTATTGATGATGGGTGAAGAAGATTTTTCATGATCGTTTAAGTGGCGTTATTGCAGAGATTCTGTTGAAAAATGGGGAGTAAATCAAATTTAAATTGTGCATGCGTCATTTTAATTCAACAAAGTTCAACATTCAAGTTGGAATCAAGTACCGATTTACTCCTAATGTGCCAGTTGAGTAGAGTTCCAGGCTAATCCAATTACTTCCAACCAGAAGTTCTCGGTCATAAACAAAAAAACTTATGGATCTTTCTGAAGCAGATGTTGGGATGGTTCTAGTGGCTCGTTAGAGCAGCAGCCAGCTCAGATGTGGGTGGGGGACACTTCTGAGCAGTCGATTGGAAGGGGGGAGGTATAAAGGCGATGCGATTGCTCGCTCTCATTAGGAAAAAGCGTTTTTCCTGCTAATGCCCTTTTGATGACTGCCGAAAAACAAGCGTCTCAAAATTGGAAAATTAGAAATTGGATTGCCTTAAGGGGGAAAGCTTTCAATTGTGATTTCACTATAATGAATCAGGAAATCTTTACTGCTGTCTAATTTTAGAAAGAGAAATTTTCATGCTCTTGAAGAGAATAATCACGGTTTCTGAAAGAGTAGTCGAGTATCAATTTTAAATAATTGAACATAATAAAATTATTCGTTGGAGATCGCTTGTATCCCTTTAAGATAATTCGTTGGAAAATTCTCATGATTCTCTTGTTGTAGTCTGGCAAATGATTTTATTCAATGATTCAATTTTGAAAATCATGTTATATGCATGTTTTGCATGGACCTCTTATGGGTTTGAGTTCAATTCCCGGTCCGGGCACATTTATTTGAACAGTTTCATTCAATAGATCTCGCCTGCTATTTAGTACTGCTCGTACATTGGTCAATATACGCAGTTGTCGAAGTCATTTGTCTATTTATATGGTAATAAATGGAGATTTGAATCAATTATGATTACAATCATCCAGCAGTTGGTGTACTGCACTATCCAATAATTCTTCCAATCTATAGATTGCTTTAGAGATTCATACTATGAAAATTTTTTGATCACAGATATATAGCCTACAGTATTGCAGTTGAAAAAATATTACTTTTTCCTCAAACTGATGTTCATATCAATATGATAGAGAATTATTATACGGGTCTCCAGTTTTTTTGCAGAACCTCCAAATTTATGAACTTCAATTCTGGATACCGAATACTCATTTATTTATTTATTATTTCAATAAAAAAATACAATAAGAGGAAAGTAAAAACATATATTCTCGTAGTAAGGTATTCATCACGCACATGCATATTGCTCTACCAATTCAATCAGCGTTCGAGATGTCCAGTATGTTCTCAATTCAAAGAGATTCCACAAAGACGAGAGCTCCATGAACGGGCAACAACTAACAATCACATCATCACAGACGAGTAACTAACAATAATCGTAATTGCTACCTTGACCTCCAGGTCCATCTAGGAAAATAATCAACTAATGAATCTATAGCAAATTTATGTAGAGTTCAGGGTACAATTTTGTATATAGCCTAAGTGTTTCCACATACGAGGGTAAAGGGTTACCATACCAGCAAGATGAAAGGTTTCAGGTCATGAACTCTTGACACGTGCACTGTATCTATACCGTCATGCATCTATATATAAGATTCTATAAGCTCATGAGGTAGATGCACAAGACCTTCCATCACTTGCTTATTCATTTATTCAGAATATTGACATCCAGCCTACTCATATAAGGCTGACATCTTCGCCGTACTTTCCGATCTCTTTCTATATGGCACAACGCCCGAGCTGAATAAATAATATGATTCATTCAGAGTGTTTCGTAGTGATTATTCCACACCACTCATACTTATTATACTGGTTTCCCAAAACCAATAAGTAATGTTCCGACACCCGAATCAAGTTCAATTTCAATAAGCTACTTATAAAGTCTTATAAAGTTTGCTATCATATAGAGCAGTAGTCTCCAATTTAAAGTTTCTTGAAGGCCCGTTTCAAAGTCTTAGCGAGCTTTCGCGGTCCATTCAGGGGAAACCACTGGTGGAGGGGGGTTCTTCCTGGAAAGTAAAAATAAATTAATTGTTTAACTACATTAATTTTAATCAATATTCGAATTTTTGAGATGGGTCTGTATGCATTTCGATGTTAATTTTCTTCAAATGTATTGAAGTATGATATTATGCCATTGATATATTAAAATTAAAATAAAGGTCATTATTCCAATTGGATTTGACATTAAAACAATAACACGCATTAATCTATTTTTTTGCACAATACAAATAACAAATCAAAATTACTTAATTGTTTATTCTATTCATTTGAATAAAATTCACTTCTCATAGAATTGACAAAACTATTCTCTAATTTTTTATAGGCCTATATCTCTTTAGCTATTGAAATACAAAGATAAATTCCCTGATAGCACAAACAGCTGGGGTCCAGCTTGTTCCCAGCTTGAATGTTCCATTCAACAAGCTGGATTCAAGCTTGGAACTTACAGTCTGATTCAAGTTAAGAAGTTACCACGTTTCAATCTGTTTGCAAAGCTTGAAAGTTCAAGCTGGAATCAAGTTTAATTATCCAAGCTTAAAAGTTCAAGCTGGAATCAAGGTTGATTCTAGCTTGAAACAAGCTGGACTGTAGATGGAACATTCAAGGTTGATTTTAAGAATGGAAATTCCAGCTTGTTACAAGTTTAAAACTTCCAGCTTGATTGCTTACAGCCTGTTACAAGTTTGAATTAGGCTGGTTTAATCAAACTGGAACTCCAATTCAAAATCCACTTGATTTACAGCTTGAAATAAGCTTAAGTGCTATCTGGGTTACATTGAAAGAGCTATCTCCTTTCTAATTTTGCTACACTGCTGGTGTTAAATTATTGTTAGGGTTGTTTTTAATAATTCATTTTCATTTGAACTTTAAAGGATTTCTTATGGATTCCTTTTATAGGATTCATTCCAAGTTTGTTTTTCGTTGAGATCGGTATGATATCGCGGTCCGCACAAAACTAGCTGGCGGTCCGGATGCGGACGGTCCGCCATTTGGTGACCACTGTTATAGAGGACCATGAATTTTCATGATTTCAGGGATTGCCAGGGAGCCCTCAACGTTTTATAGTGATTTTATGATATAGCTATCATATATTCTCAATCATATTGAATGCACCCTTTTACTGGATAATAACAATATTCTATGTTCTATATTGACTATTTGCTCAGACCTTATTACATATTGAACATTCACAATTCCAAGTTTCATTCTCATTTAATGATCTTGACAGAATTCTTTCAAATGATCATGAATGGCCTTGATAATGTAGGCTAACATGATCTTGATAATTCTCATTTCAAGAAGGAAGAGAGCAGATGCTAACAATGTACACTGTATGCAATGGAAGTTCATTCAGCAGTCAGAGAAGTGCTGGAAAACAAAGAGATAGTTGAACTCCTGAATACCCCTTTGCACTCTGAAGTGTTTGTTTCTCATTAGAAAGACAATTAACTTCAGATGTACGAGTTCTCAGCAGAGAAAACTTCAGTAGCTGTAGTAAGATCGTTTCCTCTATCCATGAGAGAATTGTGGGATGAGTTTCTCTAGGTACGTGATAATGTGGATAAAGTTCAAAGTCCCCTGGCATAATGTTGAATAAGAACTTCATGTAACAGCTCTCACTCGATTTCCACTTATTCAATGTCTTCAACATGTAGCTCAAGAATCTCTTGTAAACATTATAAATATATAAATCAATTAACTGAATTGATGTTATCCAATCTCCCACTTGTTCCAAATGTCGTAGACAAACAGACAGTTGATGGAAACAGAGGTAAACTTCAGTCCATCTGTTATCACTAATGCATCTTACTATTTACGAGCTTCCACAGATATGATTAATGACAATTTACCTTCATTGCTCAAACTTCTCAAGACTGTATTCTGTTAATGGTGGAAGTTTCTATCCTGTGCAATTTATTCGGTTACCACTTCGTATTCCTAGTATTTATCAGAACTTGACTCACTTCCACAATGAAGAAGACAGAAGATTTTCTTTCTATCATACTCGTATATTCTAGGAATTGAAATCTAGATCGAGAACATCTTTATATAATTAAATCATATAAAGTATTATATGATTAAATTATATAAATTATTTATTTCTCTTCAAATAGAAATAAACAATGATTTATTTCATGGAACATTCAAGCTCATTCCACAACGTTTAAATTTTAACCAATCAATTTTTATGATTATTATTGGTTGAACGTTTTTCAAAAACGGAATTGTCGATCATTGGAAAGCAGTTGATCATTCCATGTATATAATTACAAGTATATTCTTCGTGTGTATTTATATCTAACGTTCATAGATCCAGCAGAACTTCCAATAATTTTCTGTTAACCTATTAATCTCGTGCATTTATCTAGTGAACGGAAACCAAGAGAGCAAACGGTAGAGCATCAAAGGTGGGTCAAAGAGAGGAAGGGAGTATAGAGATGGGAAACAAACCTTGAGTTGATTACAATCACGTACTTGAAGTTTGGCTTTTGCGGCTTGAGAGTTTTGACACTAAAGTCAACTCTATTTCGTGTTTGCAAAACTGATTTACATTGTCTTTAAGGGGGCGAAAGACGAAGCAACAAGCATTCAGTGCTCCTAAGTAAGTTTAGCAATGTGACATTGGCGCTATTAATTTGATAAGCTAAGCTTGCAACAACTTGGTTTCAGTCAGCTCTATAATCGAAGCTCCAACACGTTCAGTTAATCTGTATCGAAATAATTAACTGATTTTCAACGAAAATCAACTTGTTGGATATTCAATTCAAGTTATTTATGTGTTATAATAATACCTAATATAGGGTTTCAGGTTTCCATGTTGGGAAAGCCATTTCTGTATATTTAATAGATTTATAAGCCCCATGTACTGGTGCTATTGGGTGCCGGTTCAAGCTAAGCTCTAGGTAGATAAGCAATTGAGTCAGGGTTCTTGGTTCGTGGTTCGAATGCTCAGGAAGAATTGATTAATAAATTCAATGTTTCATATTATAATTCTTTATTACATAATTTCGAATAGATAAATTCATAGCGGGCAAATTTCAAGTGAATAATTTTCAAGTAGATAAATTTCAGTTCATAAATTATTGCAAATAGATGAATTTCAGTTCATAAATATCAATACTTAATATTCTAATATTTTACTATTATGTGATTCCAAATAAATAAATTTCAATAATGTAAATTTCGAATATATAGACTTCAAAGACATAAATTTTTAACATCAGTAATTATACCATTTGATTCGCATCAATTTATTAATTCAATATTTTTTATCATTATCGGCTAATAATTTATTCTTTCGCGCACTATATAGGCCTTTTATATAAATCTTCGTCGCACCAGGGGATCCCCATTAATAATAATTTGTCACTCACTGGATTGAAGATCAGGCGTTGTTACCCTCTGGGCTGGCTGGACCATTGGAATCATCTCATGGAAATTGTGGGAAAATCTATGGGATTGGCTCGGTAGTATCACTTCAAGAAATTGAACTGCTCATTGTTTTTAATTGGGACGCATCATTTACTGGATTAATACTGATAGTTCTTTAAAATATTCAAAAATTTACAACTGGTGCATAATACCTATGATCAAAGGGTCTTAGGAAGAAGATGCTCCTTTAACCTTCAATGTTCAATGTTCTCTGCCCTTGAATACATAATATATTTCATTGAACAACAAAACAAAATGGGGTTTAGAAAAATAGTCCTTTGTGTCCACTCCAAAATATCAACTAAGCGAATTAAAAATTTTTCAAATTATTTATTGCTACAAAGGATTTATATTTTAAGACTTAACAATAATATAATTATAATAAATGATAATTCAATAACAAAATTAGCTGAGAGCATGACCAGTTGACTATTACAAACCTATAGACAGTGCTAGCAATAATTTATTCAAATATAAATTATGCATGAAATATATTAATTATTATGGTAGCCTACAATTACAAATAATAAATATTCAAGTACACAGACAGTAAATTGCATGTTGTGCGGCTCTTATCAATAAATTATTATAACGTTACATTTATCATACAAATAGTGAGTTTATTAATTTCAAATAATTTTAGAATAAAGCTGTAATAAATGCATGTATAAAAAGATATGAAATGCATTTTAAGGAATGAAAGAAGTTTATTAAGAATAATTGTTCAATAAGCCGGTAAGTGTTCTGTGCTAACTAACAATCAGCTGTCAAAAAGGGAGGGAAACACTCAGTACAATATAGTAGTTTATCTACGGGTGTATTGAAAAATTCCTATTTCAGTTTTACAATTGAAATCGAAATGACTATCATTTCAAAACTGAATCTCAGAACCGTGTCGCAATGAACGTTTTTCGATACAGGAGGAACTTTTCGATACAGTCCAAATTCCACTTTATGATACATTCCTTGTTTCGTTTCGAAATCAGGTGATAAAAAGTAAACAGTGTTCAACTAACCTCAAAATCAAAACTGCGACTGGGATTGAGTAGCCTACCAGTATTTTTTTGTTAATATTTCAATTTACATATTTGAATATTTAACTAATGTGAATAGTCCAAAGTTTAAATAGTTTAATATACTACTAACTTTGTTAGTGGATATGTTAATAACTTTCACTTTTACAACAACTCTCACGATTTTGTTTCTTGTTGAATGCGTTTGGTGGTTCTGACTGATATGTTATTTTTAACATATTTAACAAGTAATAAGTTGATTATCATAACAGTTCAAGTAGGATGAAGATGAAAGAAGTTAAATAAACGACGGTATGTTGATTTTTATAATAGCATACACTTACAGATAGCTTGATACTGGTGGTCTATAGCTTGATACTGGTCTGATACTGATAACTACACTGGTGGTCGTAGATAAAATAGTGTATGCAACGGTTGTATTAGGCCTTTATAGCATTCGTGAGATATTTAGAGCACTCGCTTCGCTCGTGGCTCTAACTTACATCTCACCTCATGCTATAAAGGCTCCCATTATACAACCGTTGCATATAAAGTACAGTGACCAGTAGGAGGTTATGTACCCCATTAATCTTCTTCTTCTTCTTCCCTTCACGGTTTAGGCATCATTGCCTGTTCCGAACCTCTGCGCCTCTATGGTCTGTCCATCTTTTTCTTGGACGTCCTCTATCCCTTCTTCCTTTTGGCTGGTACATCAAAGCCTGCTTAGGAATCCGATTCTCATTCATTCTATTCCTACTTCCAGAGCCCTTCTCCCATCTCCCTTCTTCTTCTTCTTTTGCTCTGGAACTTTCTCATATCTAGAATAGCTTTTTCTACTGACTGAGCTTTTTGCTATTCTCCATCTCCTCGCTTTATCTGTCTGGTCTTCCTTGACCAATCTTCTTCTCTTTCATTTCTATATTTCTTTGACTTGACCGGCCAACGGCTCCAAAGGCGGATGAAGGAATTGTTTCTCAACGGCAGAGGAGGCGGAAGAGCCTAGTTTGGCAGCACGAATAAACTGCACTGTAGGCCCATATGCAGCAAGGTGGCGATCCCACTCATGGGCTTAATCTGCGCAGCGCTCGTAACGCGGCCAGAGGATTCAACTAATTACTGGTAAACCTCAAGTAGCCTCGGAATTTGTACCCCATTAATAAACAATAATTATACCGGTCTGTAAATTTAAAGAGAATTTTAATTAGAATAGAAATAAAGATGACAGGTGAGTCAACCAAATAAATAATTATAATCGTTCAAAGATAAGACTGCCTGATAAGATGTAGCGGTTTGCTAGTAGGCGAATAATAATCCATTCAATTTTACAATTAGTACAGAAATTTCATAGCTATCCAAAAAGAGTTGTCACAGTGTTTAACGTGATGGCTTTCCGAGAATTCCCGGGAGACATAAACGACTTTTATGTCACTGAAACTTTATGGAACTTTCGTGTAAAACTTTTCATCGCTCAACTTCTGAAACTTTCAAACGTGAGAAATATAATAAATGTTCTAGTTGCAGGGTGCAATAGAATCGATTTGCTGCATTCTTGTTTCATGCGTATATTTCATTGAGTCAGTGAAAGATGAAAGTACTATACGAACAACTTTCCGTTCATGAGAATGGAACGATGAAAAATTCAATTATCTACCTGTTATGGGGTTATAAAGAAAGGCAAATTAGGGAATCGAACAATCTCACTTCAATTGAAAGTAAAAGAAACACTTCACCTATAAGAACGGGTAAAGTATGATTCTCCAAATGTATCCTTGCTTGAATGGTATTGAGAATTGATCAAGAAATTGAAGTTCACACTTCAAAATCCTGTAAGTATCAGATTGACTAATATTGTTTTCTCGAGAATGGAATGGCAAAATGGATAACTATGAATTTTTCATAATAAGATATTTCATTGTAGAACTCTCACTAAATAATAACATTCAAAATAAATTAGTCAATCATTAATGATGTAGAATGGTTATGATTTTTTCGAACACTTTATAGAACACAATAAAAGCGACATGGGGTACTATGAATAGGCTATCATTCAATCAAACTATCGAACTTCTATCAAGCTCTATTATTAATTCATTTGAAATCGTATTCACATCACCGAATTGACTTCAATCATGTTGAATCAAGTTCCCTCTGACAAAAAAATAGAATATGAATAATAATAATAATGTTATACGTTGGGGGTAGTTTGACTGTTTTTATATGGAAAAATGAGTTTCCAGTCGGTTTTTCGAAATTTTTCTCTGAGCTTCTTTTATAAATGATATATGAATGGATTCATTTCATTTATATATGCTTGTTCTCACTTCATTTCAACCTTGCAAATACAAGTCAATGTGCTAAGCAATCTCAATTGTTGAGCGGTTTATGAGAAAGTTGAGTTTTTTTATAGAGGTAATAGAGAAAATTCTCAAATTGAGTATTTGAGACTGTTCCTCATTCTGCTCGTGGACACATTCACAGGAGCAATCGATCGGCATTCGTGATTAATTGACAATTTTCCATCCTAAAAGCCCTTTTAAAACCCCCATTTAACTAACGACACTCTCAGTGAAAGGACGCATTTTTATCCCCAAACCCTGACTCTACCCGCCTCCAATATTGTAATAATGATCGTGGAAGACGATTCATGAGAGAATTGTGAAGTACTACTCCTCAAAGGGGTATTCTTGAGTAGGAGGGATCAAAAATGCAGTTCTCTTATAACTCGAATACGAATCGTATGAATTATGTTTTTATACGATTCATGAATGGAAAGATTTCTCCCCTTGGAATCTATTTTGCTATGGTATAATCCTAGTTATCATTTCCCTTTTTTACAATATCCCATCAAAATTCTCACATATCCAATCTTTTTGTAATGGTAGTAAATGTTTTACAAGATTCCATCTTCAGCGGAAAAACGAATCAATTCTCTCACCCTCAATCTTATACACGTTTAAAATCGTTCTGCAGTTTCATTCTTGTAATACTAGGAGTGAACTATTGTATTTCACGTTCCAATTCCGCATCAGACTTCAATTTCAAAATTATTATCGATGAATCTTCTACTATTCAGATACGTTTGGAAGAGGCTCTCAAAAGTATTGGAAAGTACTCGACCCAAATGTTTCACTGGATCAGTCTCAGATTAAACTGGGGTCTGTTTTCTTCGATGAATATTCATCGAATTTTTCTTCAACAGTGTAAATTCTTCATCGTACTAGACTACAAAACATAATTATGGATTCTGTCATTACTATGAATGATTAACATAATTAAAAGGAAAATATTGGTAGAATCTGACAATATTTTTGTTCATTAAGTTTGATAGCCTATTGCACAAAAAACGAATTGAATTGTTATTGTACAATCATTTGAAGGAACTCAATATTGGGACGAAGTTGTTGTTTTATTTTTTTTAGTTCCATTGAATGACATCATTAGACGATTGAAATGCATTGTCTTTTAAAAAACAGTTTTTTTCCAAAAGAGCTTGATTTATAAGGTTGAGTAGTAGATGAGGTTGAGTGGTAGAAAGGACTTCATAGTCCCAACTCCGCCTAATAAAAAATATTTTCATTTCATTTGGTTCAGGCTATATTTATATTTATTTATTGATGTTGAGCAATACTTTGAATCTTGTGATGGATGAATGTGACAAGCAATTTCCAAACCTATTGAACGATTCCAATATTATAAACGTCTTTTCCACTTGCAATACGTGTCCAAGAATATTAAATTTTATCCTACTTGATAAAAGGTGCAGAGTAAGTTAATTATAATGGGAAAGTAAGTTCATGGTTTTGCAAACTACAAAAATCTTGTCACTACTAAGTACTAACTCCTGATTGACGGAAAGACCATCAAATGAATTATTGTAGTGAAAGGTGATGATTTTATAGAGTGTGATTGAAGAGTAAATCCGCTTTCAGACATTGCACCCCGTCCAAAAGATTATTAGAAAATAGCTTGGAGCACCTGATTTATAAGCCAATTTGCTGCTGTGATGGAGAAAGACAAATAACGAGATTTATAAAGGAGAAAAGGAGCGGACCTTTGTGAGGACAAAATGAGGAAATGCGATTTCATAAAACTGCTCGACTAGTATAGCCTTGTTTTATTGGTTGTTGAACGGCTCAGCCACGAGTCACAAGGAAGCTCACGGAACGCCTCAAGCTGCACACATAGCACATAGCACACGGGAAATTAGGCTCTTCTCAGCGACATGTGTATGTGCCGTCTAATATCACGTGTGTTCATTCTCTCTTGGTCGCCAAAACACAATCTTCTCTACTCCTGGAAGCAATCTAAGACGTTGATTTGATAAGACTCGACTACCACTACCTTCTCACAACATATCACAATGACCTCTCACTATGTACATCAAATCCTCCTCGGTCGGTATTCTATTGCGATTCTTATTTCAGTCTCTCTACTATCCCTTACTAATTCCTTATTTTGCTGGAATTGCTATTTCATGGAATTGAAAGTTGACAATATATTTCAAAAAGTATGTTTTTATTGTCAGTTACAATTGATTATTGCATTTCAATTTTTCATTTCTTGTCTCTTGTCGAATAAGAAAGAAACTCATTTCAACTTGAGTAAAATGGTGTCCAGGATTTTACTATACAAGAGACTAAAATGAACAAACTTCAGCAAATTGTCAAACTTGAAATACATGCAAAGCTGCTTTTTACTTGGATACATTCTTAATCCTTTCATGACGTAAGAACTCTATAAAGCAGCCTGAATTTGCATGTTTTAAATTCTGAGTAGTTCGAATCAGCTATTCAAATCACATCAATCACAGCTCACGTCTCACGATAAGATTTTCAGGCTCCGCAAGTACTCAAAAACTTTTTGGAAGTTCTTGGTCGAATCATTATAGTGCTTCTACTTGCTGCGATGTATGCATGGTATTCACTTTTGAATGAAGTAAAAGAGATATGCTACCTAATTAATTACTACTTGAGTAATTTTTAAATCCCAAGTACTAATCTCAATCTTATTAAAAATCGAATTAGTGGTATTCGATTTTGAAAACTTGAGTATGTGAGGTTATGTTGTACTTAGTATATCCACTTTAGATGAATTGTTCTAGTGCAAATGGATTGAATGCTACATTTTGTAATATGATACTCAGACGCCCTATGATAGTGAACTTTCTTGCTTCTAGTCATTTCTCTCCAGGAGGACAAGTCAAGCTTCGTATTACGAAAGCTGATACGAAAACTTTTCGAGAAGTAAGGTGAGCCAGTGGACAGTAAATGTGATAAGATTGAAACTTCGTGGCACTCAGGGGAACAGAAGTCTCTTTGAAAGATGAAAGATAGTTCGGTAAATGTTAACTAGCTCAATCTTCCTCTCCCAAGTCGTGATGAATGATCTCGGATCAGCTTTGCAATACAGTTGACATATTTTTGAACCCTAATGCCTTTTTGAATGTTGTGTCTTTTACAACTAAAATTTAAACTCTTTCTCACATCAATTTTCGAATTAAAGAAATATGGACTTAAAAATTCAAGAGAATCGGCCAGAATTTTCAAATCTCTTAATAATTCTAATGATATTTCTATATTAATATTCATCATTGAGAAAAATTATTTCAAAATAATTGTTAGTTCTTTGGTTTCTCAATCAAATATAGCGTTCGTGAACAGTAATTCTCTTGGATAAACTACAGTAGAATACCATAGAATAGGTGAAGCACGAGCGTTCTTTGATATTAATTCCTATTTCAGAAGTCTCTTGAACTTGAGTGTTATTGGCTTGGTTTATTAACCTACGTTTTTAATCTGCGCTTATTTGTATTGAATAACGATTTGTATTGTATAATCTCCACGAAATAGGACACGAGTCGCCAGTGACTTCTGCTGGGGAAAAGATGCAAAATACCATTCTCAATTCCTATATAACATTATTTGTGTAGATGTTAGTGCAAGATGAATATGAACTGTAGAGAGATTTTTATTTGTTTGTTTTTCTAAGTAATGATTTCAAGACATTCATTTGATAACAATTAAATAGATGAATAGCCTTTATAATTCGCTTCCAAACAAAGTAATCTGTTAGTAGCATAGAATTAATTGTGAGAGCCATTTTGAATCAGCTTGTAATGTATTTCAGACTAGAGTATTCAGAATCCAACTAAGTCTTTCGCTAACATCGAGGTAATAGGAGATGAAAACTCTTGAGAAGCTGTACGCAAAGTTTGTTTAGGATCACTCCATTTTCCCGCCTTTCCGTTGTTCCCACAAACTGTTAATTCCCGTCAAACCACTCCTCCTCTTAAAAGTAGGAGCCCCAAAACTCAAAACCCAGCCAAGTATTTCCCAATGAGAGATAATTATTTAGAAAATTTCTTTATTCTTGCGAAACGATTATGAGCACAGACAAAACTACTGATATAGAAGAATCATTGTATCAATTCACTAGCCGGCAGGATCGCTTCGCTCGCCTTCTCTGCCTAGCAAGGGGGCTGCGCCCCCTGACCCCAGCAGTGTCAGTGAGTGCAAAACCTCTGTCAGTGTCAGCAGAGAAAAGGCTCGCTTCGCTCGCCTGCACATTCCATTCGAATGCATTTGTTTTGATCATCATATCACTTAACAGGGTACTTTTGGATAATTGTTCTGAATTAGTTGTTCTATTACTTCAGCTCAACCTGGGTATGTGATTTGAACGTATTTAAATCAGTAGTTTCTGCGAAATAATCAAAAGTACAGATTCCAAACATTGGAAAGCCTTATTGCAGGCGTAACCTCAGAATTGTTTCGAAATTTATTGAACACAGCATTTCTAGACCTAATCTGAACCTTTATACCAAATTTTAACATTTTCTGCAAATTGGTTCTCGAAAAATCTAAGAGAACGCTAAGAAACTATAGAAATACTGAAATATTTGATGCATCCTTATGAAGTTTCAAAAATCCTCTCTTAGCGCGCGTCTAAGCGTCCAACTGAACATGCCTGCCAAATTTGACCGCATTCCGTTCAGTGGAATTTCAGTTCTGGTGATGAATCAGTGCCATTTCGCTTTCATAGATATACCCTAGATTACAAAATGATTGTTATCTTGTCTGTTTCGGATGATACGCAATATTTGACTAATTACTCATCTTATACGAGGCTTGATACGATCACTTGAAGGCATTTAAACTGCAACAATGTAACAAAATGGATTATTCAAGTTATTGATCCATTCCAGGTGAGCAACCTAATTCTTGGCTATTATAGAACAACTGGAATTTGCCGAAGCTCCAATACACGTCTGTTATCCAATACATCTGTTTACATTGTCTGGAGCTATGTAGCAGATATTCAAGCTGGTATCTCACTCCCTTCTCGAGCTGAGTAATGAGGGCTATTTACAAATGCCTCAACCACCTCCATGGCTACATGTCTATTAGTCTTTGAATACTTAAAGGTAGTCTTCCGAATGATACGGGTACGATCGTTACACTGAATTTTTCCTCTAAAATCTCTACCTTCTCTAAACGGAACTATTCCCTGACATGAAACTGGGAAGATTCACTAAGATAACAAACTTATCTTCAACAATAGTGGGCCTATTATCTGTTGTTCACCTCGACTCAAATATATGATAAAATGAAAACATAATGAGGAAATTGAAACTTCTATTATCAATAAAAGCATTAATTTTTTTTAGAAGAGAAATAGAAATTCCAGAGAAAACAATAAATGTTTCATCAAATATTGTCAGTTTTTGAAAGATTGGAGTGATTGTCAGTTTTGAAGATTGGATTGGTGGCTCGTTGGAGGAGTGATAAAGCGCCGGTCTGATAACCAGGTGGACCCTGGTTCAAGTCCCAAGCGGGAACAGTTTTTTGACCACAGCACAATCACATAAATACATCCACCCCGTCTTTCGGAGGAGACGATAAGCCGTCGGTCCCGACTACCTCAAAGTAGTCGTCATCTATCATCCATATCATTACCCACGCACAAGCCTATGAGCTCATGTGGGCTTCACCCTCATAACAATAACAATAACAATAACATGATTCGGGGAACGAGAGCTAGTATGGAAGGGAGTTTTCATACAGGTAGAAACATAAAAATAATTTAAATGTATTCTACACACTTAATAATATGTATATTTTGTTTAAATATTACTACGAAAGGCTACTTTCTGAATAACGAATTGAGAATTATCATTTTCGATGAACTTACGATCAATTATTTGTCTACATTTGTGACAATCGATGCGATTTTAATTTTATGTATCATGAATTGATATGTTATGTTGGGGAATAAATTTATTTGATTTGATCTTTTTTGATCAATAGTTACATAATTACTATAATTACTTTCGTGCATCTCATCCGTATTCTGGACTGGCCTTGTCACGTTGAAATTGTGACATACCTAGGTCCAGTATCATATATCGTCCACTTTCTCTCACACGTTAGCCTACTCTGCCACACTTCAATCTCTACTAGCATAAAGATCACTTGTCAATTTTCGAATTTTCTACTTGGCAGAATTCACAAGTGAGAAGAGTCAATCTCAAATCACACTGGAACAGATTTCAGTAAAGTGGGTAGGATTTTTAACAAATAAATGGCCAATTTCATTCTTACTTGAAAACGACACACAAGGAAACAACTCGAACTTCGCTTGAAAGCGTTATTTCAAATTATATTCTCTTAATCTCTCTTGAAAATTGAACAAGACTTATTGAATAACCTGAGGATTGAATCAAAACCTACATGTAACATATTACTCAATTCATTTGAAAGAACTAGAATACTATTAAGAACATGTTCGTGGATTGATCAGCAATTTAACAACGTTTTATTACTTATTCTCCTCAAATAGTGGAATATTTACAGTAATATATTCAACTCTAATTCTAATTCGGGCGGTTTTGAGACATGAAAATGACATTCTTGTAAAATTTTAATTTTTTGGTAGGTGAGAAACGATCATTGAATTTTTATGAGCTTGTAAATCTAGTATGGTCTACTATTGTATTTGGAGTGGAATCGAAGCCATGATAATCTTCTTTGATGTGAATTTTAGGAGGAATTTGAAGAGATCCACAAACTATCAACAAGTTGGCATCATTCCGAAATGTATATGAATGTATATCAGGAATACTGTATATAGAACCCTAGTTACACAAAGGATGCAGAGCACATACGTTGAGACGTATTCTTCCATAAAATGGTGTGGTGATGCTGAAATGAATTTGCATTTTTCCAAATGCATCCCTCGATGTCAGTTACAAATAGAAGTTGAGAAAAGTTCAAAACACCAACAATGGGAAACGCAGCATTGTCACGAGTACTTAATGAAAGTTGCATGAAGGTTTGCAATAAATTATTCATTGTCGCTTTGTTTCAATCCTTTGAGGTAGACAAAGGATTGAGCCAAAGGACATGTCATGAGCCTTTGTGTTGAATTCTCTTGGTGAATTGATTTCTTCCAAGTTATTGGTAAACCAAGAATTGGTAAACATGTTCGCGAGATTCGAAATAATTAAATAGTAAATTTGAATTACAATTTCAATTCAATCGTGATCATTGTCCACTCACCAAGCATCCTATCCAGACTATTCTTTTATTCATTATCTAGACTTATCTATTAATTGTTCTAGCCGTAATTTTTTCGACTTTTCCAATCGGCGATTTGGAGCACAAAATAATTCGGTTGATTAAAAAATGTTATCTCATAAAAACTATTTCTATAGTTCTTTCTTATATCTACTTCAGCTTGATCTAATCATTAACAACTATTGAACTTTTCCTTGAAATTTCTTCTCTCTATCAAATTAGGTCAAAATAAAAACTCCGTTGTTTTTTGTAAAGAAGACTCATTTGATAATAGGATAAAATTCAAATGATAGTATATATTAAATCAATAATTATCTATGATCAATATATAATAATATCAATTATATATAATTCAAACTAGCCTTACGACCCTTGTTACATAATACATAAATTTTCTTATCTAATATAATATTGTACAGTAATTAGCTGAATCTTTATATTATTTTTTCTCTATTAAGGGTAACATCAAAAGGGAGCTGGTAATTTTGTTAAGGGCTTGAGAAAATGAGTCTTCTTGCTTAAAGCTACCGATATTCGAGAAAGCAGAAGAGGCCCTTGACAGTGCAGTTTCTGGTTCCAATGGAGTCAGCAATTGGATCTTCAAGACTGAAAGAAGTTCGCATAGAAAGCACACAATAGGAGCAGAAGGAAAATGACATTCAGGATACGATTCTCCAACCCAGAATTTCGCACAACCAAATATACAAAGTCGGCAAACTCGCTTCATTGACGTTTAATGCAAATAAGTGGTAGGAATAAGATACCAGTCGCCGCATGGAAATGATATTGTCCCGAAAGCATCATCCTCACTTCTGTGATACGATAGAAATGAATTATTCATCGTAAAAGTGTTTTTCATTTTTTAATTTCCATTCCTATTTGAGCGACTCTTATTCCTCTCATATTGCGCAGCAGCTTTCCGAATCACCATATTTTTCTGTGAAAGTAGTCTATGCTTCGTTTATATGCTTACCAGATGTGACTCAAAGTTCAGCTCTCAACCGATGAGAAGTGAGTATCTCAACCGGAGCTTGATTAGCAATTTATAAAAAAAATGCGAGCTATCTTCCAATGCTGTTTGTCAAGTTATTTTTCTCGTTTGTAACGAAATGTGTTCTGGTACGATGCTTGAATATGCATGATTCAATTCGAAGAAACTCCTGTGTTATTTATATTACTGTATTATTCCTAGAAAGAGATTTCTATTACTGTATTATCATTTCGTGTCACATTTGGATGAAAATTTATACTATTTCATTTATGAATTTCATTGGATGAAATTTATTTATTTTCACTGTTATTTGAAAGCGATCATATACAATGTATTACAGTTTCTGCTGTTATGATTATTCCTATTATTGTGATTCTGCTGTGAACTGAAGAAGGTTGCACAGCCACCGAAATATATTCTGCGTTAAAATGTAAGTTGATATGTGTTTCTCTTCCTCTCCTCAATTTAAATCTGTCTATCTGTGAAATATGTATCACAGTTTAATATAGTTATAGAATTAATATTGCCTGATAGCTGCTGACTAATATTTTCTGAATAACTTGAATCATAAGTTAAGTCACTGATAACTTAAGCATAAGTCTTATCATAGACAGTGTTCCGGGAAAATGCATTGCACGTGAATAATTATGATATCTCAGAGTGATTTATTCAGGTTATTAGTGGTTAATAGTAGTACAATACCTCTCTAATACTCTCTATGGGATGGGAATCATTATTGAATTGATGGGGTTCATATTTTTGCAGTGATTGATGCCCTATGCATTCAAATGGTTGTTCTTGGAGTTGGAGAATTGACTCTGAATACTGCATTTGCAAAATCTCCATTGGCCTGAATGCAGAAATGAGTTGCAGACATCACTCGACTATGAGAGACACAAAGTGAGCTTCATCAATGTCACTAGACGTGTTCATTAATCATTCGCAGGAGCTGATGCTGGAATGCGCTGCAACTACGTTCTATGGCAGGCAAATTGCCTTGACCCTCACTGTAATTGGGAGCTGACAATGTGTCATCCCAATCATTCAACATTGTCAGTCGCATTGTTTCGAAGTGACGGAAATGAGAAAATGAACGCTGTGCAGCATCGCCTCCAATCGATAGAGAAAGCTCTACTGAGCAGACAATTTGCTAGATTTACACTCCTTGTAAATCCTTGTCGCTGTAACCACTAAATTATACAATTCGGAGACCCCGACCTCGGTCTTAGGAGATGAGAATTTGTAATGAAGGCATAGAGCGAGACAGTTAAATTGATGAGCATTGCGCTGGCAAGAGAAACAGAGTGCCGGAATGAATTTCAACGGAGAAAGACAAATAGAGGAGAGAAGTACGATTCCGCCGATCCTCAACAAAGTCACTAGCAACCACAAAAGAAGCTCTCAATATCAGTTTGGTATCCAGTTCCTGCTCCTTTTCACCCTTTCTCTCATCGTCCCTGAAAATGTAATCATCCAACTTCTTTCTAAAATCAATCCTGGGGAGGAGAAGTCTTGTTTTGAAGCTCACAGACCCTTCCCTCGAAAATAGATTACTGGTTCCAAAGGAATAGAGAGGCTTTTCAGCTGTTAATCGCCCTATAGTTGAAATGTGATTGAAAATCCCACCTTGTTTGTAGACACAAGGTGTTTGTACTGAGCATTGAACCTCCTATACTCAATCGCAATGGCCCTTACCGTCTTCTTTCCTATAATGAGAGTTTCTATATTGGAGTCCATAATAAATATGCAAGAGAAGCAACACTGCAGAGCTTACAGAACCATCTCCAACAATGAGTCCCGAACCTATAGTAAGGTTGCTGGCGTCGACGTGGGCGTGTGAGTGCGAGCAAGTTTCATAGCACATGAGCATCGTAAAACCCAAATAGGTTTCGGCTCCATTCTTCAACGTCGTTCTTGAATCTTCCCGATGCAAGTGGCTGGGGAATATTTACATTGTATACATTACTGAGAACCCAGAAGCTAAGCGCACGTGAATTATCGCGTATATGAGCGAGAAATCATTTTTTTCAAGGGTGTGTGAGCTTAAAGATAGCAATAACAACTGCCTTGAAAGTTTTATCAAGATGAATGTTTCTCAATGAAGATAATTGATATAAATCTCCGTGAATTAGGTAATGTATCAGCTAAATCTCCGCTAATGTATCAGCTGTAATGGCTTCTTGATAGTTTGGTTCTATTTTGCTCTAAAATTTTTCCAGTTCATTCAAAAATCCCAAAGTTTTTGAACATTTCTATTGAATGTTTCTGATCAGATCTTTATTGTTAACAGTGAACTCAATCAAAATTCAGGATTTTGTAAAGTGAATGTTTTTTAAAGTTAAAATTGTAATGTGAACATTCAGCAACCATCATCATTCATTCACTATGTAGCCTTAACATCATCATCCACTTATCGCCTTTGCTTGAAATACTTTATATAAGTCGCAATTGTAACAACAAAAATAATAATACATAGGGTACTGGGAGTCGTCTTTAAATAACTTCTAAAAGTCCAATGTTACTTTAAATCAACATAAAATATCAATAGAAGCCAATGATCTAAAAAACCTGTGTTTATTATAATTTATTTCTTTTCATATAGAAGTCGCAACTATGGAGCAACGTTCGTGCAACATATGATATGACACGACAAGGATTATACTAAATCTAACGTTGATAACCCACGCAACGTTATCCCTCAAGGAATTCTGTTGTTGTCTTGTAAGGGCACAACTCCTCCAGTGCTTCACCTAATGTACCTTTGAATACATACAAACTTTCCACCTTATTCATCTGATTTGGCAGAGCATTGAATACTTAAATACCCACATAATAAGATATGGTACATTCTCTAGTAGGCTGAACCTATGTATTTTTTTTTTTGTCACTGGTACCTATGTATAGGAAATGCTAATAAGAACTGATTTCATTCAATTTCAGCTAATTGTAAATTAAGATTTCACAACATTAGGAAATTGAACAACATAATATGGAAAAATTTGAAGCATTTCGAAAATTTAATTCCATGAAATGTTTACAAATCATTTTTACTATTGTCATTTGTTAGACTTGAACCATTTCTTCCCAATAATATAATAACTCCAAATTTCTCCTTACTTATCCTCTTGTATTATTGGAAAGAATTATTTTCTTCTCATTACTTGAGAAAAATACTCTTTTCATTTCTGTAAATCCTATGGAGAAAACGTACATTTTCCAGTGAATACATTTGGTACAGTGGTTGATTCTACACTGCTCAGTAGTATAGAATGTATCAAGCAGGAAGTTTCGAGCAAATCCTCTCAAAATGGCAAACAGGGAGAACGCATGTGCTCAATCCAATTATGAATGCAAGTAAGCTGGGAGGGCGGAAAATCCTGGAAAAGCAGTATCATCACCTGTTAGCTAATCGCAATGAGTGAGATAACACGGACAAAAAGCGTCGAGTGGGATAGCGGAAAAAAGCGTCGCTATTCATACGCTGCCATCAAATCTACTGCAAAGCTTTGCGGCTAACTTCTGGGAATTAATTTGAATAAAGACCTCACAGAATGAACGCACTCCGTTTCATGAAGCTACTGCTTTCAGAGGCAAACACTGTTCATTCTTTCAGAAAAGGAGACCGAAATCTTCGAGCATGAAAAAGCTTTCCCTAGTCTTCCCTTTCATATTCGATTGCTTTGCCAAGCTATTTAAATTTTATCCAAGTGGATGAATATTCAGCGTTCCGTGAGATCCACAATGATAACTTCTTTCATATTTCATGAATCGGATAAGAAATCTTTGTGCTCCCATCTGAAGTTTCAGTTATTATCTAATATTTAGTGAAACTTGGAAATTGAGATTTCCTCATTTTCTCATCACTCAAATTCCATATAATTGACGAAAACTATGGATACTTATGAGAGTAAACTTGAATATGATTATTCATTCAACGAGAATCTACCCTTTGGAACTCAATCGGATTCTCACCCAACAAGAGTTTGTATTTAATGGTTGATTTTAAATATCTTATCAAATAATTCTCATGAGAGCCTTCAATGTTTATTATATACTTAATCTTGAGCCTGTGATGTAATGAAGTTTATATCATCGGAATAATACTTTCTATACACCTCATTACTAATCATTATTTTGCACATATTTGAGCAAATTTTTGTCCAGAGTAATGATTCACAGTAGTCATCATCATCCATGCCATTACCCACAAGTCACCACCCACACATTACTCATTACGCACAAGCCTATGAGCTCATGTGGGCTTCACCCTCGTAAAAACGAAACATCCAAAATTTAAAGGTTATTCTTTGAGTGAGTACGGGACGTTTGTATATAATAGCGAGATAATGATAATCTCGTGATCAGAAAAATCAACTTCAATTTTCATTTTTGTTCAGATTCATGACCCTAAACGTAGCTCGCTATTATGGGAGTTGGACATTTAATTAATGGTTGATACTGAATAAAGCCATAAATACTTCTTTAATAGGATTCCAAAGCAAACAATAAATCATATTGGTTCACTGTTCAGGGTAGCCACAGTTGATAACTTTGCAGCCAGTAAGTTGGTAAGAACCTTGAATAGCATTTTTAAACATTGCTTCCGAATTGCACTCGGCAGAACAGGCGTTAGTATGATAAATGAATGGCAATGGAACTGGAGCTGGGAGTCGTGAATCTGAGGGATATCATGGCAATCCAACGACCGGCTGGCAAAGTCATAGAATCCCATTTCTCATCCCTCTTGTGTTTTTTCCAATTTCCTCTTCGGTAGAGATGTTGACAAATGGCTTTTCCTCGTTACCACTTTATTCTTTTTCCAATATTTATAAAGGCCAGGAATTGTATATTTTTCTCATTGCTCGATGATTCTCTCTGTTGAACCAGCTTGTTATGGCTGATAAATTTCTCTGCGGAGGAGCATAGAATAAACTCAGATGTATCGTCTTTATTAAATCCCAATCTCTCCAGAAAATCAATAGACATTGGCTGAACGTTTTCTGGTTAATACTGACTATTCCTTCCAGCTAACCTTGGAAATTGAGGAAACATCAGATAGAAAAATAATTACAGTTATAATACTCTCTTTAGCTCTGTGAATTCTCTGATCCATTTTATTTTCTTTGCTCAAGTTTATGAATATCCAAACTTTTTTAAACCATTTGCCAATTTTCAGTTAGAACAATAATTTGTGCAAATTTCCAGAAGTGAAAATCAATGATTGGATTAAATTCTACAACGTAACCCTCACTTTTGGATTGTTGGTAATGTTCGTATGAATTGAAAGAGAAATATTTTCAGGAGAAATTCTTTTGAACTCTACATTGTAAATTATCGAATAAATGATAATAATTATAATAGAAAAAGTAAATCAATTATAAGTTGCACATTCAAAATAATTCAATAAGAAATATTCAGATAATATACTTATTGAGTAGAATGAAATCATTCCACATATTATTACACAGTAAATGAATTTCTCAAATGTGAGATACCTACCTATGAATTGTGATCCATCAGTTCTTATCGTTATTTTTTTCATGGATCTGGATGAATTTGTCTTAGATAATAAAATCAAATGGTAATGGTAATGATCATATTACAAAAGCGCTCCAAATCATCCTGTACATTAGCCCACTGCCAGAAGTAATTTTCTTGAGAATAATAATTCAACAAAATCTCTTCTACAAACTCACGCTTTCACGTTTAACCTGAAAACTCTAACCAACAGAAATTCAATTCTTTTCTTCAAAAATATCTTTTTATGGAAACATCTTTCTGATAGAACTGCTTCTTAAGGGATTTCATCCCTTGAATTGGTTGATATTGTCATTGCTCGAGGGTATTTTCACAACTGAGAGAAGGCTGCTTCCCAGAATAAACAAGCAAAAATAATGATTTTTCTAGATGGTTGAATGGTTTCCTTGAACTCGAACAGTCCTATTATTTTGGCGTATCATTGAGACAACTTCGTTATCATTGGAATATTAATTGGGAAGAGGCAATAACGTATTGAGAATGCTTTCGTTTCTTAATGAATATCAAAGACACCATTATAATGGAGTAAACTTGGCAGTTTTCGCGATTTCAATGATTTGAGGAAACAACACTTATTTTAATAACCATCAATGTAAAATTATAGTAACTCATTATTGGGAAATAAGGACTATTGCAGAGTTGACTTCCTTATTCGTTGTTCCCACTTGTAATCATCGATAAGATTATATTATCTCTAATCAGCGATTTTTTTCTTTTCACTGAGCATGGTTTGGATTCGTAAAGAAATACTTCTACAGACTACAGATTATCCTATGGTGAAATTTATCAATCCACAAATAGTATAAAATAACGAAGATTGGTATGAAAACATAAAAGTGATTCATAAAATAGCAAACCTCAACATTATTGAGAAATTATGAGCATAATGCCCGGTTTTTCCAAGCACACTCAAATTTGAGGGACCCTCAAGTTTACTACACTTCACTACATTTCCTATACTTATCATAGAAAATTACAGCTGTTCATCAAAATTTGAGGGTCCCTCAACTTTGAGTGTGCTTGGAAAAACCGGGCATAAATGTTTAATTATTATGTAATTTTTGTTAATAATCATTTTAATTTCGTATTCATCACATTTGACTCATAGTTCATCGAAGTTATCTCTTAATGATATGTTATCTTAGATCTGAGGTGAGGGATGAATTTAAACTTGTATTTAGATTACATATAAGTTACACAGGCTCACGCCCGAAGGTTGAATGAAGATTAATTGAGGGAAATGTGGGCGTATCAAGTGAACTATATATATTGACCTATATGTATAGCCTACAATCAAACAGAATAGGATGATGAATGATGCTTCAGGAGCATATTCCAGTTTGCATTGTGATTGTGAGTGAGCGTGGTACACCACCTACCGTACAAACAGCGGCTTACTTTATTCAATTGAACCCAAAAGTCTGTTAACCTCTATTCATAAATTTCATCGATCAAGCTCTGCGTGCCGAGAACCCTTCCATAAATTTCTGCTGCAAGGCTCCTCTCATATTTTTTCAGCTAAATAAGTCCACTCGGTCCGAGTAGAGTAAGTGCCTCTTCCCCTTTCTTTCTCAGATTAATATTAAGCTCCGGTCGTTAATCCAAGCTCTAAATTCTCAGGCTAACGCCGGTCACTTTTTGTAACGAGTTCAACTCAAAACTGCTACAGTTGCAAGTCGGCTATCCACTGTAGAGGATTGTTGCCGAGATTTAAACGCCAATCACGAACACTTGGAATGAAGCAGATTGCCCAGATGTGAGCTACTATTTTTCCTACTTTGAATAACGAGGATTTATCCTCGTCATTCAGGAAAAAGTGAGATTTCTTAGTTGAGTATAATCCTATTTCCTAAACTTGAAGAGATATAAATTTTTTTAATGGAATTATGGATCGAGAAATAAATCAGTCAGTTTCTATCTATTTATCTGGAAACAGTATTACATTTCAAACTCACTTCAAGGAGCGTGAGCCAGAGTGTAGAGAATTCCGCGAAGATTGTGATTATTGAAATCTTCAGAATCTGAGTAACCAATAATGATTGCTGTGACGTTTCATTGTCGAATGGAGTGGGAGGAGATGCCGTTCAAGCGCTTGATATTGAATAAGTTTCAAAAGTTGCGAATGAGGATTCACGAGTTGTAGATCAGCAATAGAAAAACTCCTGCTGTGTGACAGTCAAAACTCCTATCTCTGGATTGCTAGACAGGAAATGATGAAGCAAATAAATTCGAGTTGGAAAGGTAATTCGCAGTCTGGTTTGATGTAAGAGAAATTAAAGTTCTACTTTCTTCAAATTTACTTGTAGCTCTGTGAATAGTAGACATCACGCAGTACTCTGCTAATTCATTCTCC
Organism: Sogatella furcifera; assembly: GCA_017141385.1. Lineage (NCBI taxonomy): Eukaryota > Metazoa > Arthropoda > Insecta > Hemiptera > Delphacidae > Sogatella > Sogatella furcifera. The sequence goes on from CM029547.1 coordinate 30,961,513, forward strand.
TAGGCATGTCTAAAAAAGACTGTACAAAGGAAAAGAGAATCAGATATTAAGGGGGTACAACCGTACAAGCTCTAGGATCAACCGTTCATGAGCTTTATGCAAAATACTAAAAAATTGTACCTTCTCACTTTATCTCACTTTAGTATATGTTCACCTCCTGACTAGTCTAAACATATCACCAAGGCTAAAAATTGTCTAGCACATTTCATGCACTCTTCATCCATATGGACAGACTTCATTCACTTGGTTCATTAGAAAATAATAAGAGTACATGAGACCAAATTTCAGTGACTAAATGAGAGCTGATAATTTTATTGATTATTTTAATAGAGATCTCTAATAATTGTACCCCCTTAATATCTGCCTTTGGATGCCTTTTAAACGTACAAACCTGATGTGGGCATCACTTTCACAATTAAATCTGAATTGCAGCCACATGGGAAAAACTTGGAAATCAAAAAAGGATCTCTCATCTCATATTATGTTGACTGTTTCGTAAAAGATCGTTATTATCGATACTAAACTCGGTATCTGTTTCCCCATTTCAACAATAAAAGTTGAATTAATTACTGTTTTATTTCGTGGCTATCCATTCTATTCATATTTTAATACAAAAATTATCAAATTTTTAAGCAGGGTTTTCAATTCCAAGTGGGTATTCATAATAATATTGTGGTGAATATTGGTGAAAGATTTTGTTAATTGACGTGGAGACTATGCTACGCTGATAAATTTTCATGGATGACGGTGGGTCGGTGGAATAAGAATGGGCAAAGCAAATGAATCTGGTTAGCTAATTGAATTCGTCCGTGGCTTGAATATTTCGAAAACAAAAGGGATCAAGCAGTCTGTTTCAGCTATAATGCACAAAACTTCAGTGAATCAACAAAAGCTTGTCGACGGAAGGCCGCCAATGAATAATTCGTGAAGCTTTACTCTTGTGGGATTGCTTTACACTCAAGTGCAGAGTAGACTCGAACTCATTTCAAACCAAAAGGGTTTTCTCCTAAGGTTTGCATTCTCTTTTCAGCTTTCATTTCTCAAAAGCTGGCCCAACCATTCAGTATAAAAGCAGGTGAATCCATTTTATTCCAGTATTGATTTCAGAAACAAATAAAATTTTTATATCCTTCAACATTTTTAATCAAAATTTCAAGTATAATTGTCATGAAGGATCTATAATAATAATTACTTTGTATAAGTATCCACTTACTCTGCTGCTGAGCTGCATATAGTTGCAATTTGTTTTTGTTTGTCAATGGCGCAACAGCCCTATGAAGGGCCAAGGCCTACCAGCTGGTTGCCAGTATCATTATTCACTAAACTAAACAGGCCATCCAAGCAAAGAAGACACTCGGGCAAGACGGGAAAACGATTCCAGCCCGGCCAATACCAGCCCAAAAGCCATAAATTCTCAATAGAACCCACAGCCCCCGAACCAACACCGACCGAGCCGAAGCCACCCCCCACCCCACCAGAATGCCCTCCCAGCCCGGATACAAAATACAGCAGGCGAATAATCATCAACCAGGATAGAGGTAACGTGTGGTTAGCACGTCGATCCTCTCAACCATAAGCCAGTCTTCACAACCAAGTGAAGATGCAGAACACCTCTGAATAACATGCAGTTAATCAGTTAGAGTGTAATGCAACATTTACTATTCCTCCAGAAACGGGAAACGACTGTCTTTACTAACGACAGACAGCCAATCTCCCAAAGGAGGGCGCATATAATTGCAATACCTTGAAACATACTTCCAATAACGTATATTCCTTGTGAGACAGGAACATGCAAAAATTAACTTCTGAAGTGACTTCCCAATAATAACATTCATAGTCTCATTCAAGGTCATAATCTACATTTCTACAATCCAGCATTAGCATTTTTATTAAAAAGAAAATAAAGACCGGCAACTATTCAACAAAATTAACAATCAGCTAAACTGAAATTAAATACTCACAAATCAAATCAGTTTATTAAGCGACCCATTCTCGACAATTTGATTCTCTTTTTCTAAATCAGCTCATCAGTAATCATCTGAAAGTCGAAGTTATTGAAAATCTCTAAATCAGTACGGTAGGACTAACTTCAAATCCACCGTGTATTCCTTTGGCAAACCCACAAACTACTCTCGAGTAGATGATGAAGATGATTGAGAAGAAGATGGTCGAGTGAGATATTGATGATTTTTGGTCGGAATAATTCATCATTTATCAATTAAATACAAGTTTATCAAAAAAATCAAATTATTCCATTAGGTTGCATATTTCTCTCGTAGATCCACTTCACACAATTCTCTCTCCTCTCTCCCGTTATCATTTCGTAGCAAATCCAGTTACTTTTTAGAAACTCCACTTTTTCTGCATTCTCCCAATTCCCAGCTACTTTTTCAGAGGTTTTGAATACTTCCAGCATTTTATTGATCTCATTTCCAATAAAAAATAGGGTAGGAATTGTTTCGCCCTCTCAACAGAATCAAATCTCTATTGAAACTCTGCAATTCAGTGAAATTGTACAGTTTGAAGAGGACTATTTCAATGAATCATTTTTATAGCATAGTTTTTTTCACTTACAATGTGAATCGTTTGTGAGTCATCGTTGCAACCGACTTTTTGGAAACCGATATTAACACACTATAAATACCTTCTGTGCTAGAATGTGTTTTAGTAAAAAATTTAGGCCGCTTCGTCTGTCTCTTGCAAGTAATGTAACCTACTATTAGTTGATGTAAAGCATCTATTGTCCCTTCTGTTTTCAAGAACATAATCTAGGCACAGCTAATTAGCAACTCTAATTGATTTGATTTGAAAATTTACTACTACTACTACTACTACTACTACTACTATTGACAACATCAGCTGTTGGAGCGCACAAGGAGCAGACGAAATCGCCTAACTCTGCATTCAATAAGTTTTCACTGCATTCAATCAACTGTTTTGGCAAGTCAACTCTTTCGGAAAAAACTGTCAGTTATCACAAACAAAATATGATAATCTGAATAATAATTTTTTGATTTAGTACTTCATTAACGCACTAGAATTTTTCAAGATTTACTGATTTTTCATTATTTATCCAATACGTTTCAAAAAATTTAATTATGAGGATGAAAATATATTGATACAAGAATGATAAATTCTCCATGGATGTATATGCATACGGTATTGGACATTACATGGTACTTAGCATGCAAATAACATTAAAACTCTTAGAGTACAAATTTTCAGGAATAAGGTTGGATGTGAATCATTAAACTCGGGAAAATTGATTTATTCTCCAAAAAATAGCAACGATTCATTGGATTTGTGAATTTTCTGACATGATCCTCTATTGTGCTGGATACAATAACATCTTCGCGAGTACCACCAATAGTCCAGGCAACGAAGACTTTTTAGAGGAAAACATTCATGTAGAGGCCAAAATTGGTAGAGTTGTAGGGGAAGGGTACCTGAACAACATACTAAAAGTCCTGACCGGTGGGGGGGAGCTAACGGTGTGGGGGGTCTAAAGGACCCATTTTTAGGTTTTTTGCTAATAACTCGAAAACTATGGCCTGTAGCGAAAATATTGTTATATACAAAATTTGAGTAAATAAAATTCTCTACAAAAAAGGTTTTGTGCATTTTTTCGCTAGGATTGATATTAGTGGAGATATTTCAGGGAGAAAATAGAAAAAAATATGTTTTTTTTTTTAAATTACGTGATGAAATAAACACACAGATTTTGTCAATTTTCTACTCTATTTATAATTATAAACTAATTATAATTATAAATCTCTATTTATAATTATAAAATAGAGTAGAAAATTGACAAAATCTGTGTGTTTATTTCATCATGGAACGTTTCTACAATATCGACCACAACTCACTTGAATTTCAAAATTACGTGTTAACTGGTAGAAGTTCTGCTTATTCTACCACAAATGGAGGAAATTAAACTTTATAAACATAGTTGAATTGATAATTATTAAGATCCAAGATCAATTTTCAAATTAATATTAATATTAGTGGAGATATAGAATGCTGAAAGTCATGTTGCTGTGTAGTGGGCTCTGCCCTGCCTGGCGGGGAGTGAGGACATGATGCTCCTCCTTGTCCCACCATGACCCAATCTCTCCCACGCGCCATTACTGTCAGTAAGAAAGCCAACAGCGTTCTGTTTTTATATCAATTAGCGTTTATTTATTTTTTTTTATTAGCTAACGGTGTGGGGGGTCTAAAGGTAATAATTTCGAGTTATGGCCTGTAGTCAAAAAATTGTCATATACAAAATTAAAGTACATAAAATTATCTACAAAAAAAGAACCATGTATTGTTTCCCTAGGATTGATATTTGTAGAGATATATGAGGGAGAACATAGGGGAAAATATTGTTTGTTCAAAATTATGTGTTTACTGGTACAAATTCTGCTTATTCTACCACAAATGAATGAAATTGAACTTTAAAAACATAGTTACAACATCAATCATCAAGATCCCAGTCATTGTTGGTACTATCTTCGATGGGGGTTCCATTTGTAAAAGGCACACGCCATAGGCACTGGAGCAGGAAATACCCACCTTGCGGCAACCACAGCGCAATCCACACCCAGTTGTGCATTAGCAAAATATCATTTCAAGACAGAGTCAGGTGCTGCAGAGACATTTGTAGTTGATGTGTTGAGGATGCCATCTCCTCCTCTGGACCACCCCTATTGTGTGGGTGGCAGTGGGTTGCCAAGCCACTGTTGTATCTGTTAGAAACAGACCAGCCTAAGTATTTAGCATGAATTGACGTAGTGCATTTAGAAGTAGGCCTTATGAGTATTCGAATGTTACAATTAATTGTCATTATAATAAAGTAATTAGAAAAAATAAATATTTGCATTAGCTATTGGAATAAAGTGAAGACTACTCCGCTCATGGTATCATCCCATTCCTACGATTTTGTGCCGGTCTCATATATTTTTCGAACATTCGGAAACATTAGTGAATGTTACTGAATGAGTGAATATAGCGAGATAGAAATAGAATCGTTGATTGATTCTATGAAGAGACTTAATAAAGAGAATCATTCAATAATTATTATATTATTATTATTATAATAAGGTAAATATCTGCGGCATGGACGTTTGCAAGCATCAGGCTGTCATTATAAGATCTCAATTCAAGCTATTGGCTTCATTTGTACTGGGCACATGAGTGCAAGTGACAATTGGATTGGATTGTTAGATCTTCTGTCACCATTACTTTAACAAGAAAGAAAATTGTCGCAGAAATTGCAAGATAGCAACTGTCAGCCTACAACTTGACATTTTCTGTTCCCTTTTATTTCTGCCAATACCTGTGATAGAAGAATAAGAGGTGCAAAGAACTTTGTTCCATTCTTCGATGAGAGAACAACATAACGGGGTAGGTAATTCCACCAATAGAAAAATCGTCCTTCTTGACACACTTTTCACCATATATTGAGAAGTTATGACAAGTAAGTGACTTGCATATTTTTATCCATAAAATACGATAGATTTATATGAAAATACGATCGCCCTACCTGCCGCCTCGGAAGTTGAACTTTGTCTGCTACAAAATACAATTTCAATTATTGTGCAGTCAGGCTACTATATTGGATGCTAACTTTTTCTTATCTTTTCACATTTATAATCTCAGACAGTTATATTCTCAGAGTACTTCTTACAGGAATAATGTACAGTTATATTCTCAGAGTACCTCTTACAGGAATAATATTTTCTTTAATATCAATCGCGCCAGTTCCTTATTCTATTTAATCTGGAAATATGTTCATGACTATAATAATTATATTATAAAATAATATAACATCTTAAATCAGTTAGTGATGATAAATCACATTAAAACCCTCATAATCATTTAAAAAGCCGGTCAGCTTGAACAGCAGCATGAGAGCACATTATATTAATGTATAAATCATATATCCTAAAATATTAAGTGGAAAAATACTCCAAGAGTAGTAAAGTAATCTGAATTTAGTCCTTCACGGAGGAGCCCATATCCTATGAATGGAATAAAAATGATTTAGTCAAGTATCATAATATGCACTTGTCGGCCAAAAGCCCACGTTATATAGAACGTCCAGTCCGAGGATCCTATATCCTGGGCGTATACTATCTTCTTAAATGTTAACGTGAAACATAAGACTATACCAATTATTAAACTATAATAATAGTTTACTCATATATAAGCAAACCCCAACATTCAGCAACTCTTTTATTCTCAACTATTTAGACTCTCATACGAACAATGAACGTTGTATTGTTTTAAACTTGGAAATTTAAGTGAGTACTTCCAAATCTCAGTTTGTTCATCATGCCAAATTGAATTTCATTTTGAATGCCCCTATGTACAATGATAGAATGCATTAATTTGGACTGCCTGGATGAAAGTGTTAGCTTTGCAAGTTGTTATTATGTCACTATTCTACATTCAGGTTTGCTAGGTTAATGAAGTGTAACGTTTGCCGTTATCTCAGGCAAATTTGCTTCTAAACACAAGATAAGTAATTTCCTTTGTGCTTCAAAACTTGGAAATTTAATAGCGTACTGTGCAGCACAGGTCTTTAAACTAGCATTGAGGTCGAGGGCTTGGCAAAATTCATAACTGCCTCCTCTCACTGGAGCCTGTGTAGAGTAGAGTCCCAAAATTTGATAATAATCTTCACAACCCACTCTTTTGTAATTTCGAAATCTAGTTTCTGTAAATAATTACAGAGTAATTGACCTCTGTAAGTGATTGACCTCGAGTGAGAAGTTACCTGAATAAAACTTAACATCTCTTTGAATGAAAACTGTACCTTCTCCTCGGAAATTCAACATCTGATCAACTTACCACTCTCCCAATTGATTTAGTAACAGAGAAAATATCTCAGAGGAAAACTGACAAAAGTTGATAAAACATAATGGAAATTTCACATTCGCATTTCACAAATGTTATAATGAATCAGGATATTTGAATAGAATATTGTTTTGCAAAATTTTATCCGTAGTTTGAATTAGAGATGTAATCAATTTGGTCGTGAAGTACCAAAGTCACTTTCATTTGATTATTCTGAAATAATATGATAACAACAAAAGAAATAGATTAATTTGAGTATAATTTAACAACATCGATACATCCAATTATAAAAATAACTCTCCTTTGCCTCTCAATCAAGTTTAATATTTATAAACTGTACCAAAATACAAACATCACTGATTGCAATCATTCAACTTATTCCATGTAGCGTATGTTTTATTTATGCGGTTGGGTTGATTGTTATTTTCTCCGCGTATGGCAACTTTCCCACTGAACAAGGATGAAAAAGCCGGCTGGGGAAAGCCAACATTGTGTGCTAATCAAACCGCTGGTGTTGATCATGCAGACCAAATTTTGTTGTCGATTTTCAAATATCACCATGTCCCTACCATACTACTACATGCTACGCTGAGTACGCTCTAATTGAGAGTGTATGAGTTGAATCAGATGAAGAGGCGCAATGAAAAGAGTTGCTTATCAAAACAAGAACATCGATGTGATCGGATGAAAAACGCAAATTTTAAACTTTTTTATGAGTTGTATTAAAGTTTTCATCATTCACCGCAGAAAAATATCTTCTCGCCAAGCTTGAACTGTTATTAACAATAAGAGAAGTAGTGTGATATTCTGCTATATATATATATATATATATATATATAAATGAATGCTAGTTTAATTTCAGTGCTCTTTTAGAAGAGCTGATCGTAGAAAAACTCTTCACATAAATCTATTTGTAGGATATTTATATTCACTCTCGATCAGATATTCTCATTTAAGTTGCATCCAACACAACTATAATTTTCCAATTCAACTCCCATGAATTTCAAACAAATTACCCTCCAGGAAAATTATTTTCAGAATAAAATTCAATGTTTGTACGCAGAATTACAATCTCCTCTTTTGAAGGATTTCCCTAATTTTTCCAGGAGAATGAATAAGAATAATTTATCATCACTTCTATAGAAAATACAATTTAAAGAATGAGGGAATAATAATTCAAAGTGAAGCTCGACTTATTTGTCTAGACAGATATAGGCCTTAGCCATTTACAGAAACCTGTGTTCTGATTCAGAACTGATCAATGCGCAACGCTTGTTTTATTACTGTGCTCCTTGATACAAAATTTATGGGAGCAAGAAGGCTTTACAGCTCACATAATTCTGTTCGTCTCATCCTGAACAACCTTATCGTCCTTCTACCGAACTGTTTCTTGGAACATATGTTTGGCTCAAATCGAATCCCATCGTAGACGCTCACAGCATTAAGAGAACTCAAAGAACAACACGAAGAAGAGAAGAATTTTATAGTTTTATTGTTCATCATTCTACAGGATTTTTCCACGTTATTTCAGTACGATGTGGAATGAACATTCGTTGGTTGGAAGAAATAAGGATAAAATACAAAATATTTTTTTCCTATTTCAAAAAGTTTGGTTTTATTCGAAAAATATTACTCGCACTAGTTGAGTGTAAAATATATTGTCAACTTAACTTTGTCTCCGAGCCATCATAAACTATTGAATACCTTCATATAAGAAATTTCTAGAAATAAGTAGAGGCATAGGAGGCTTTTCCAGTATGGAGGCATAGAATATGGTTGCAAAAGTGTCGAGTGAAACGAGATGAAATTTCCAGCAAAATGTGGCTTTTGTAGTTTTCAGACTGGCTAATGAGACCGAAACTTTATGAATGGAAGTGGGTTGAGGGGGCGAGGAATGGCTACGCGTGATTCGGTGACGGAAATGATTGCCAGTGCAAAATATAAGAGGTTATAAAGCCAACACGCAGACCGTATTTTCGCGTGAATAAATTCGCTGCCGAGTAGAATGACTAGAAGCCTTCTCGGCGCTCACGTCCGGTCTGAATAAAAATCCGAATGCTTTTTCCAGCGTCAGCGTCAGCCGCCGCCTCTCAGCCTCTTTCCCCTTTTTCGTGTCAGCTTTTGCAATTTCGGCTGACCCCCGCCCCATTCACTCCCTCCTTGGCCACCGACGTCTCTCATTTCCGCCCAACCCAGACGGCCCAACCCACTATCTGTTGTCGTTTTTCACCTCGTAAACGCAAATGACAATTCCATGCTGGTTTCTAATCTACCTTACAAAGTCTCATCGATACATTCCCTCTCACTGTCAGTCCTGTATCAGTTACTCCAAGCTTTGACGTTGCTGCAAGCAGTTTATAAGACTTGATTAAAGTAAAAGCTGATAATGGAATTGATCTGTCCAGTTGCTTATTCGTTGGACAGTATATAATATTGATATATATATATATTAATATTATATATCAATATTACTATGTATAATATAATATACATTCATATATATATATTAAGAATGTAATTAATTTACATTCACCCAGTCAAATCCACGATTGAGCTCGTTGGGATCTAAATAAATCATTGTATTTTAACAACAATTCGAGTGTGTAATGGACAGTGAAATTAATTTGCCAAAGTCTGCGCTTTGCAACCTCTTAAGATGATGATGCTCACTTTGTCTACGAGTGGGAATCCTTGAACTTCAAGATAATTGATGCATATGAGCGAGAAGAGGCTAGAGAAGAGGTGCTGGAGAGAGAAGAAAGTATTTGAGGAGAAGATAGAATGGGATGTAGTGAGAGCGAACGAGAGAATTAGAGAGAGCAAGAGATGAGAACAGAGAGAGGAAGTGAATGTGTTGGTGGCTGTTTAAGAAGAGATTTCGTAGGAGAAGAGCAAGACTTGAACGAGATGGCCGAAATTAGCCTGCTGCTAAGCCCCTAAGCTCTCTCCCACTGGTACCATGAGTATCGACTCCATACCCCATATCCGCCCATTGAGAGAAGCTACAGATTAGAAGTTGCGGTCTGATTGAATTTTATCTTCTATCCTTTTTTCCATTTTTCGCTACCTTTTTCTTGGCCTTTTAACCACATCTTTTCCCTCTTCGAAATCATCGTTCCCTTACTTCCGATTCAGCCTCCTCAGATCGGATGCTTTTTCTGAGGACTGCAAGATGATCACGGCTGCGTTCCTCCACTTTTTTCAATCAAGATCTGGGAAACCAGATGTGCTCGATTGACCCGAGGAATATAAATCGTGAGACGGATAAATGCTGCGAGTTCTCGAATATCGGGCGTCACTTTCTTCAGCTCACCCTTCTCGAAATTGAGCTGAAATTGCTGATCTGTTTGAAATATTCTGTATGTGTAAGAGATGTAGAACGAGTAAATTTCAGTTTTTCAACAGAACGTTGATCCTTTATGAAAGGTTGATAAGGATTACCCTGTATTTCTAGCTGACTACTTGAGAGTTCTACTCTGACATGGAAATTATTTTATTGTTTGATCCTTTTGCCATGATTTCATCCATCGGATTATCAAGCCGACCACCCATCTGATTATCAGTAAACCAGACCACCGGACGTAATACAAACGCAAACCGGTTTGTATCTTTGTAGAGAGTCATTTGCACAAATAAAAAAATGCAATTGATTTGAATATAATATCATTCACAGAATGCATATATTTCACAGATAAATACACTGAAGGAACAACTGACAATCTCAACATCATTTTTCTCAACTAGCTATTTCCAAACATCCATATTCGTTCCAATATAAGGTGATAGTTTCCAATATGATTGAGATTATGGTCATCCTGATATCTGGATAAAATTTAAACCTCATCGTGTCTTTATTTCAATAATAATTATTGAAAAGTAACAACATACAGTCATATAATACGTATTATGGTGCATTTTGTGATTGTCTTTAATATAATACATGTATTTTTTAAATACTATTTTGGTTCCGAACTGTTGAGATAGACGAATATTCGAAATATCATTTCGATCTTGATTTTCAAATAGATTTTTTCAAATATTTGATAGAACTCGAAAATTAGATTTAAAATGGTTCAGAAGACGAATTCCTCTCGATTTGGCCAAGAGTGAATGACAGTAGAATCTTTCAGATTCTTGGTGGCTTATTTAGAATTTGAAAAATCGCTCACCACATTTGAAAGCTTATTTTCCTCCACACTGAGTTTGAAATTAAACTAGGTCACTAATGCCAGTAACTGTGACTATGAGAGTCTGGTTCAATACAAGAGAGTAATAAAGTGAGAGTTATCCATCAAATGCATAGTCTACCTTCAGCCGTGCACAAATAGCGGTGGCATGACTCAAACATGGCGATGGGACACATCTCCACCATGCAAACAGCAAACAGTTGCAGTGATAATCAAGTTTTTGACATCATGGCTAATAAATCAAAGCTGACAACTGACAACGTGAGCCTCCATTCTCTCGCTCATATTACTGCATAGCCCTTGGCTTATTGTGATTCTGTGTATTTGTACATCCGTATCACCAAACAATCTGCAATGATAATAAATTGCATACAGTTCACCTTCCGGCTGCCTGGTACCTGGTGTGGGTCCACAGAGTAATTAATCTGGAATTATTAAAAATAGCTTGCTATCATGAACATACAGTGTAATATTGATCTCAGGTGATTGAAAATGTTCTGGGGAAGAAACGATTTTGGTCCACTCAATATTACGATAATAAACTAGATAATGATACATCCACTGGTAGATGAGAATGTAAATTTGCCTATAAAGAGCAATATTATTCAAATATCTTATTTCAAATTATGGGTTAATCATTTTTCATATTCATAGTCGATTTCTATAGAGTGAGGTTACAGTACTTATTAATCAATATCCATTCTTTCCCATTTTATTGAGCCTATAAAATGGTACATATTTTCAATTTTTTAGAAATAATTCGACAATCATTGATATAAATATTAGCTTTATAAACAATATACAAGCTTATGCTAACTAGGCCAAACTAATCACTTTCGAGTTTCACAACTATGTGAAATCAAGTCCACAATAATCTACAAGTAAAAATGAGAAGTAAAGGAATTAAGATTAAAGAGCTTTTTTTTCTTTCTTCAACGAGTAGTTTTTCTAACTGATGTAAGTAAATAACAAAATAGAATTGTGTAGAGTGTTCTACATTAAGAAGTCCAGAAGTTAAGATGTCATTAAGAGTCCAGGATTAAGAAGTCCATGTCATGAATGAATTAAATCCATTTCAATAACTCTAAATCAGTTATAAATTACTAGCATATTTTATACATTTTTATAATGAATCCTTTGAATTTCAATTGAGTATCAATCAACAACACGGATAACATTTTTAATCAATGTAATTTCTTGGTAGTAAATCTAAATCTTGGAGCAATACAGGGAGAGTCTAAGTTTCATTATTAATATTCATGCTCTATTCTGAAGACTGATGATATTTTTTCGTAAATAGTTTCGAGATCTATTGAGATAATCTTAGCTGAGCATGAAACTGAGTCCCAGCGAATTTCAATCATATTTTCAATATAATAATTTATTATTTCAATTTTCAACTTCTGATACAAAGATTGAAAAAATCAGTTCATACTGTCCATGTCAGTGATAAAGCCAATGTCAATAAGTCTATGTCAGTCATAAATTACTATAGTCCATTCACGATGGCTTGAGACGAGATAAACAAAAGATCTGCATGTGTGTGTGTGTGTGTGTGTGTGTGTGTGTGTGTGTGTGTGTGCGACTGGAGTGGCTTGGTTTTAGCCACGATATAAGCAAGTCACAGCAATGCCAAAATCCCGAATTTTGTTGTAGGCAATTCAGAATAAGTATCTTTAAGTAATATTTCTAATAGATACACATTGAGAAATTGCTTGTTTCAGTTGTCTCTCGACTGCATGAACCTAAAATGAACAAACAATTATAGTAAAAGTTTTTGTGTCAATGCTTCGGTTGAAGTCCCGACAACAAAATTCGTGATTTCGGCATTGCTGTGACTTGCTCATGTCGAGGATAAAACAAAGCCACTCCAATCACACACGCACACACACAGAGCTTTTGTTTATCTCGTCTCAAGCCATCGTGAATGAACTATAGGATACTTTATAAATTTTTATTATAAATTGCAAGTTCAGATAACAAGAAGATTAAGGTACTTGTTTCATCTCGAAACATAATCAGAACAAGTATGTAACAGAAATATTATTCGAAAGGAGCTTTTCCATCATACGATCATACTCGGATATTCAGAACCATCATAGCCTTTTGATACATCTGAGTGCTCGAAACTTCTACGTCGTAAACAAGACTCAAAACATATTGGGGAGAGAAATGGATATTGACTAGTATTCGAAGTTTCATGGAAAGTCTTTATAAGAAATGGTCTGGGAAAAGCATGAAATTGGGAGCATGAGAACTGCTCTCTAATATTTCTATTCATTTTTTTCAATACTGCATAAATCACGGATAGGTACTAGAATACAATTATGTTTCTTGGAATCCGTGGTATCCATGGAATGAATAAATTGTTAAGGTTGGCACTGAACGGTGATATTTCGATGTCATATGAAATAAAGTGGAAGTACGAAATCATATTTTCATCTCTTCAACATAATTTATTTCAACTTTTTTGTTATTGATTGTTCAATTTCAATTAATTTCTGTTTTTAGACATAGAATGAAAATTGCAATACATAATATGAATTGAATCATATATTTATAGAATCTTTGTTCCATTAAACTGTTGGAGAGAAGAGGTGGTTAATTTTAAGTGCTTGCTGGAATAAAATCTACCTAATACTCGATTTGAATATTTGAAAATTCCAAGTCACTTTCACGAAAATAATTCCATTAAAGAGTAAAGTTTTAGACGACTTCTAAAGTCTTCCTGCTACTTTTGTTGAGAAACTTTGGGAGGAGGAAAAGCTTCTCTAGATTAAAAATGAACATCAATAATTTTTCCTGACAGCCTCTTGCTAACGAGAAGCTTCACCATAGTCACTTACTCTTATTATCCATCATGTTATAACGTGCATCTAAAGCCCGTGACAAGAAAGTTTGAAATCTTATCTGTGGGAGAGGTTGGCCATTATTGATGATACTCTTACGTCAATTATTACAAGGTTAACTCTCAGTGAATGGAAAATATTTATAAAGGTAACCAGGTTTTTTTTTGTCTGTGGAACGAATAACGTGGACTTAGTGAGATCCATCTAACAAGAATTTCATAAACAATATTCATCAATAGTAATATCCCACTCTCCATGAATATTGTACTTCTGCAAATTTGGGCGAAGTATAGGCGAAATTGGAATAGAATAAATTATTCGCCAGAATAAGATAACACAGAAGTTATGAGAAAAGTTATCAAGAATAAGAGGATAAGAGATCAAGCATTTCCCTGATAAGAATTTGTATATTTTCTCATTACAGTTGGTAATGAGAAAGCCCAAAGGGTCTGTCTGATTGTGACTCGTTTCTCTCTGCGTTCAAGTCTTCCTTCTCCTACTGCTGTCATGAGTAAATCGCTTTTTAATCTCATTTGAAAAATGGAATCTATCTCTTATTTCCGTTGACGTTACAACTCAATTCCCGTGAGCAAGTACTCTCAAATAGTGATGGTGATGTAATCGAATGAAGCCTTCGAGAATTGAGAATCCCCAAGAAGTCCCTATTTCCTAGTTGGAAATATCTAGTTTTATTGAATAAATAATAAATATACTCGAATACTCATCAATCTCTAGCAGCTATAATTTATTGGTCGATATTAACTTCTTCAATCAATCTAGCAAAAAACAACATGATTTTTACAAGTCATGATTACTTGAAAAGTCAGAAGGGCCATGACAGATGCACAAAGATGTATTGGCTTTGTTATACTAATTGTTTAAGGAAATTTGTTTCATTCGTGATTGAATAAAATACAGGAGCAACAAAAACTTAAAGCTGCCGTCTACAATGAAACACATAAGGAAAATTACTTTTGATTTTGAAAGGATAGCTCTCTACTATACAGTATACATGCTTTCAATTCCTACCATTATCAAGATTCACTTGGGAACCAAGCGCAGCTGGGGTCTAATCAGTTTAACGTTAGCCCAAAGGTAGGAAAGTGGAAACAGATTATTTTGTAGTAAAATTAAGTGCTCTAGCGAAACAGCATGGTTGTCTGGCCGAGTATATTCGGCGTTCTAATTTCTCAAAGTGCGGGGAGATATTCCATTAGCAAACTCAGTCATAGACGAATACTACAATCAGAATGATAATGGAAGTGCAATTCAGAAGCCACTCCCCTTTCAGGAACCAAGTGAGCTCCGTTTTGTAGAATAGTTTTGGTATTTGTGAATAAGTAAATGAATTTTGACGCAATTGTGTACATTCATGTTAATAAATTTGCAATGTGTGCACTCTCAACTTGGACCACCTATCTAAACATCAATATTAATAAATTTGGAACATGAATGTCCCATTTCTATAAACCAAAGTAGAAATCAGATTCGAGAAAAGTTCAATAGAAAATATTACAGGGTGTAAAATTCCTTTGTGAAATTATATTCTATCCGGGGTATCAACTCAATACATTCATGTCATATTCAAGATCTCATTTGTTTAAAAATATTTCTAATTTGTAGATTGTTGGGAACGGACCATAGAGATAGATGGATTGATAGATAGACTATAGTCTGATGAGATTTCTGAAAATCATACTTGTATGATGTTTTAGTGAGTTCATCACCAACAACCTGAATAGCAAAAAATGTTAACTTACTTTGCTATAATAATCTACAATATCAATACTATATACTGTTTTTTCACACAACACTATACTACACATCCCATAAGTTAACATCAAACTTTATCATAATCATGACACTGCCTGTGAATACATTATAAATCGAACCTTTGTATAGGTGATTATTATTAATATTATTACTCTTAGATATTATTATCTCGTAGGCTATATCGTGGAATTATTTGAAAAAAGAATGTTAGCAGTTTCATACTTTAAACTTCCTGTCTAATATACATAGACACGTGAGAATTCATAACTTCGTCTATCCATGAGTAAATGGATAACGTGAATATTTTATTGTAACTGAAGTAGTCAATTTCATCATGAGTGAGACGACCGTTCAACTGATCAGATACTGTGTTGATACTGTGGAGAGAAAATTCATATATTTTCATTAAATATCCTAAACATCTCTCTCAACTGGAGTTGACTGTATAGTTTCGAAGGGAAATATTGGTTGCAACTTGATTTGGGGAGTACAAACAGGGGAGAGCTTTACAGGTTAATGAGTAGAATTTTAATAGAAAACTGAGTCTTTGGTGCGATGGCTACATAATTATTGGAGCAGATGCTGTCAAGCGATAAAGCTGGCGGCTGCTTCCAAGAGACTTTGAGCATCACAGAAGCCTTACAACAATATTTGTTTTTAATCAGTGTTGCACCTGATGGGAGGCAAGGGGTTGGTTACACGTTCTCCTTGAAGAAAAGTAGTACCCGAAGGTTCAAGAAAGTAGCACGTTTGTGAAGATGCATTTTCCTCAAACACAATAAAAAAGCGAAATTGTTTTTCAAGCTCGTAAAAGAGCTTTCCAAATATGCCAGGAACATGACTGTCTGTTATTAAATTTCTTCCATCTTTTAAAGTTTGTTAAAGGGATGGCAGTGAATAATAAAGTCTTTTCCTAGGTAATCAACCATCATCGGTCTATCAGGTGTTTGAGAACCCGGACCATTTAACATTTAAGATTATACACGAATATTATCAAGACTGAATTGATAAATTATCAATATTGTTTTGATTGCTACCAGAAACATTGTACAGTGTTGTTTGACATCATCATCATCATCATCAGCAGCAGCAGCAGCAGCAGCAGCAGCATCATCAGCATCATCATCATCATGTACTGTATGGATTTATTGAGGTAGCTTACACTATTGGATACAGTGAGTTCGGTAATAAATGTATTGTGTGCATGCAAGTATTCGTCAAAATGAATGCAGTGGATTTGCATTTGTTTACCTAAATCAAATTTCAGATCTCTTTTTTGCTGATTCTCCTTCCAGTGATTCCATTATAATCAACCATCACCATCACATCATATTTTCATGGACCAGAAAATACTATAAATATACCATTAACAGGCAATATATTGCTTAATTTTATACTGCACTATCAAATCATATTGAAATAGATGTTCAGGCTACATGAGAGGCTTGAAGTTGAAGTTGATTATACAAATTTTAAAGATTGATAATAATGGAAGCCTAATCTAAAGATTACTGAAAATAAGGTTCAAAAATTATACCACTTCACTTTTTTCCTCAAAGGTTTAATTAAAATAGTATTTTTTTAATCAACGAAGCGGACTAAGTAATTAACCTGATTCGTTTGTAGATGAGAGCCTTTCTGAATAGGTGTCAAATGACTGGAATAATTAGTTTTGCTTCGTCTGTGAAATCTGCATTGGAAATCCAGGCCCTCTGCAGTTCAGCTTACCTTTAATTTATATTTCTAAAGGCACTCAACGCCACTTGATAAGTAATCCCAAGACACTTGATCCTCAATTCCAACTGCATTATTTGAAAACGCCAGTGAAGAAGCTCTTGAGTTTCACAAATAATTATTTAATTTTGTCAAGTCCAGTAGATTTTCCCAACAAAAACTTGTACAATTTTTCTTTCTTTGTTAATTCTTTTTCAAGAGTACATCATGATTTAATTCAAATAAGCATTTTTCCCATATTATCTCAATAACTGTTCAAGTCACAAACTTCTAAATGCATTCATAAAATTTCTAAGCGACCTTTTTACATGAAAGTGTTGTTTCGTACCTGTATGAAACCTCTTGAGAATAATTATAGAATTTCATGTATTCAAAAAACGTAAATTTTCTGCTATTTTCGTCTTGGTAGAAAAGCAAATTGGGAAAACATTATTGTCTCATGAAACTTTTTTTACTACTTGATAAGGAATCAGCCTGAGAAGTATTGCATATTCCTCCTTATAAACACTATAGATAGTACCGAAGAAATTGAATATTACAATAGTCATCACTTATATTGTTAGGAGCCCTAACTTCAGGAGAATTATTGTTAGGAACTTCAAAAACTCTATAGCTCTCACAAACATCAAAGTTGTGTTAGAGGAGCTCAGTCATGTATTTTATATTGCTTTGATTATTCAATCATTAAATATAGAATTCTTTGATGCACTAATTATATTATTCATCAATCAATAAATTTCAATAATTCATGAATCTTATATATACTAAATAACTCATTGTGTGTAGCAATATCTCATTGTATCACTTGAATTACTATAACTCATTAAAGAAGACTGCTAAGTAATCTATAGCCTCACAACCTCACATTATGCAGGGAGGATTGCTGTGTTTATGTTTCCAGCCTTTTAGTCCTTTCTAAATCCTTTCACGTTTTTCCCGCTTCTTTTCTCATTCTTCCAAGTAATAGAATACTTGCGAGCTCATCCAGCCGGAGTTACTTGTGATTTGTTTTCCCTGATGGTGGCAGTTCTAGGTTGTGTGTCAGAATGGAAGAGCTGAAGAAGAGCGCTGGATGTTGGCTAGATGCAATTAGCTGAAAACTCTTGTCGAGTCTTGGAAATAATCCCGCCTCCTTCCTCTGTAGTGAACAATGAAGAACGTGAGTTTCCTTTGTTTCAGAGACTTCCGAGTAATGGTAGAACTAGCTTACTTTTATTGATATCAATTTGCTAAGAAAGTGATTGATTTGTCAGATAGTTGGCTAGATGACTTTAAGTTCTTCTATTAGAACTTGTACTATACTTCGTAACAACATTTTCTCAACAGCCACTAGGTTTATATCATTTCTCCTTCTTAACCAGTGAAAAAATATTTTTTTTTATTTTGAATGATTCCATACTTGTTTTTATAAGTATTAGTATAAAACATACTTATTTTTTATAATATATAAATATTTTATATTTTCCTTGATTCATCTATGTTTTTTAGCATTGATATGCTTTTGCTGGTATTTTACGGAATTGATCAAGTGAAATCAAATACGATTCAATAATGATTTCTGACACTGTGTCTATAGTGATATTAACGAATGAACAAAAAATTTGTCAACAAGGCCTATCACAAATATTTTGTTCGAAATTAGATTCCTTCTTTAAAAGAAAATATCTGGTACCGAGCTTCGCTCTGAAGCTGCAGCCGAACTGTTGAATTACATAAGTATGTTATTGTAAAAAATCAAGGAACCTCCTTGTAAAAAATAAATTCAAAATTGATATGATCACCTCTCACAATTTTTTGACAGTCATGAACATGTGTTATTGACTTGAATTTAACTACATTCACTCCAGCTCGATAGCGTTGGTCAGCTAACGATAATAGTAACAGCCATTAAACGCAGTACTTGGGATTATGCCTGAATAAGGAATATTTTATTCTTTTATTAATCCTGCCAGAGAGTTTTACCAGACATGAGACCTGGTGCAATCTTATTTTTCCATCACGGTTATATTACATTTCAAATTTCGAGGAATGCGTTAGAGCCATTTTCTAGATCCGTGGTTCCACAAACATACATACGAACATACATACATACATACATACATACATACATACATACAGAAATTGCTCTCTTAATATAATAGGATAGATCCTTCAGTCACAGTTTCATTCCAAACAACAATGTTCAATGTTCTCGATAGCAATCAAAACAATAATGATGATGATTATTATTACCCTTGATAATATTTGTGTTTAATCTAAAATTAACATATTTGGAAATGATGAATATTTCGAACTCTATCGAACACCTGATAGACTGATGAAATGTTTGATAGAATGATCAAACTAATGGTTGATTGCCTAGGAAAAGATTTTACTATTTATTGCCACACCTTTTACAAACTTAAAGAAATTTAATAACGAACAGTGATGTTCGTGGTATATTTGGAAAGCTCATTTACGAGCTTGAAAAAAACTTTTGCCTATAAAACAAAGTTCTAATAAAATGTGGTAACATAATCAAAGAGTGTTGATAGTTCTAGTTGATCAACTAGAACTGGTGTTGAGTAGAGGCTGGTTTCGAGTTTGTGATGAGTCGCACCACATACTGGCCACCGATAACTTAGGTAATACGACGCCAAGGTAAGTAAATCTACCAGGTAGGCCAGCGTCCATAAGAACCCAGCAGTCCAATTTTTTCCTGCCGGATGACGTCACTAGTTTTATTTTTTATATTATGCTCTATACCTATATTTATGATTCGTCATGTATCTAGGATTCCAATTTTCCAGCTGTTCCACAGAGAATTGGAAAATAAAAAATATCACATAAAAAGCTCAGTATCAATAAAAATAATTGTGAAAATAATTAATTAAAGTATTGATTGTTATTACAGTCGAATAATAATGAATAATGTTGTGATATTAGAAGAATATAACGCTATTGTTGTCATAATTGGGGCCAAAGATTCGAGAAACTAGCGCTCTTCTTGAGAAAAAAGTGAGCTTTGGTGGGTTCAAACTATGCAATTACGATTATAAAAATGAAAATAATCATATTTCACTACAAAACAACTGGGACAACTTAAAAATATTGTTTCCTTGTTAATTGTGATGTTCTCAACTCATCAGAATTCATTACAACAATAATATTCTTCAACACTAACAAAAATAGGTTATGTTGACATTTTCATCAGCTGTGCTTTTCATTTTGGGCGCTAGAGTGCGACACTGTAGAAAACTAGTGATGTCAGATTCGTGTACCATAATTTCACGGTCCGCCATTCTGTGGTCAACTTTTAGCGCCAGGTTTGAATTCATTCAATTCGACAGTCAAACATATGATTCATGATAAAAATCATGGAAGAAAAAATAATACTCCTTCATAGAGCATTGAATTTCCAGTCTGGCAATTTTTAAGTCAAAATTTTAACCTTGATTCATCTTCCTGAATCTGGTAAATTTGTATCTTTTTAATTTCAGTTTTATGATAAAAATAGTTATATTTTTTGCACTTTGATGCTAAGCAATATGAACCATTTTATATGACAAATTAACCTCCAAGAATTCAAAACAATAACTTAATTCATTTGCTCAACTTGATAAACAGCTGTTGATCGTCTCTATCATCAAAAATATTCATATGAATTCAAACCTGGCGCTAAAAGTTGACCACAGAATGGCGGACCGTGCGTCTACCCCCTTTTTATAGAGCCCTAATAATTTCCAGGCAAATATCCCACCTAGTAAGATTTACTAGCCTTGATACGACGCCAGGTAATTGGATTTGGAGCCCATCCCCCCCATGGACAGAAGCGCAAATCCCCCCTATTTTCAACTGCTTTATTAACCCCCCCAATTTGAAAAACTATAATCCTAATATAATTGAGAAGAATTTTGAAGAATTTTCAAATTTATTTAGAAGAATTATAATTATTTTTGAAGAATTAAATTCCCAAGAGTAAAAAAACGTTCAACAGACAACACATAAAAGAAAATATATATTTTCCCATACAAAAAATTAAGTCTTCTCAAATGAATTTTTGATGTACAAAGATTAAAGAAGTCTTTCAAAGATCTTTTATTGATAGGCTATATTTTTCACTTTGCCATTGATTTAATGCGTCTCTATCAATTGTTCTATTTTACTTTCATGAAGATTACAAAATATTAGCATCAAGCAGACATAATTCAAATTAAGGTTTATAGGATCTATAAAATTGACAAAGTTTAGAATTAGATACAATCATGATATATATGAAACTGTTACGAAATAGAGTAGATAGTGAATCATTTGTATAATTCTTTTTGTTGATAAATTATTGATGTATTCTGTGCTTGATTTGTTAAATTAAAGGTTCCATTATGGTGGCAGGAGCGTTGGTTGAAGGGGGGTCCGGGGGTCCTCCCCCGGAAAAAAATGAAATTCCAACTCTCTAAAACTCGTTTTTAGAGTTATTTCAAAGCTTTTAGCTGTGTATTTTTACCATCATTTTCCCCAAATTTTTAATAGAAAATTATAATGATTTACTCTCCCTCACAGAGATACCGCCAAGATTAAGCCCTGGTTGTAGTAACATATAATCAGCATACAAATTCATCTCATCAAGTTCAAAAGTTTCTCTATACAGTATTATATTTTTAATTACATCAAAACTCGAGTATTTTCCTCCCAAGTTACATATTTATTTTATCCACCCATTAACTTTTTATTCATTCAGATAGCCTAGGTGAGTAATACTTGGGCTTTCAGACGTTTCTGAGTAGACAGAAATGAGGTGATAGAATGGAGGTGATACAATGGAAAAAGAATTTAGAGGTGGAAGTTTAAGGGTAATGTTGAACAAACAAATGAACGAAAAGACTTTCACCTCCAAAAAAAGATAAGGTTCAATAAGAAAATCGTCTTAATCGACTGAGATCATTTCAAATAAGTCTAATATGAATTTGCGACGAGTTTCGAATTCGAAGTATGCATATTGCATAATACAGGTGACAAGAAACATCGTACCAGAACTCTGCAATAAATAAAATATGCCATTAGGCAAGAAGTGGCCACCATTCAAAGGGAAGTTACCGTACAAAAGAAACTATGAACAAATTGAGTGGAAAAAAGTAAGAATGATATCATTTATCAGGCATAATTAAAAAAAAATTGAGTGTACTAAGTGATGTTGAATGGAATCATATTGGCTATTCACAATTGTGGAAGGGCTTTCAATGCAGAATAAAAAAGATCATATTTTCACTAGTATAACATCTGAAATAAGTCTCTATATTCCTGTATTTGAGTTTTATAACTAGAATATTTTTTTCTAAAATCATGTTTCAATAAAGTACCTAACATATCGCTCTGAGTTCAGGACATAACCAGTAGGAGACTCTTCAAGGATAATAAACTAATATAAGGAGACCCGTGACTTTCGTAAAAGATAACTGATCTTGACAAACCATTGTTTGTTGTTTTCAGCTCATTAAGGCGTTTGAAATGCATATATTATTTGTTAAATTTGATCGAAATTTAAGAATTTCTTTATCTTGAGTACATTTTCATGTACCAAGAAAAAGGCTACCATTTGTGTTAAAATTCGTCCATCTTGAAAGCCATAGGTGGGGAAAAGTAGCATTTGGGCTCAAATTGTAGAACATAATCTCCTATTTCTTGAAATAGAAATTATATTCTTTTTTATACTTTGAATGATCAAATAAAGACATTTTTCATGAGTGTTAATAGTGTAGATGAAATCTCCTTCCCCCAACGTGGAAGATATAAGAGGAAAATGAAATCCCTCCTAAAAATATAAAAATTTAATATCAGATGAAAACCTCTTACGAGTTTAGATAGTGGATGAATATAACACAGAAAATCAAAACTTATTATAAAAATCCCCCCAAAACTTGAAAACTATAAGCTGAAAACAGAATAAGTTACCAATTGAAATATTATCTTATAATAATATTATAACGATTGTGATATACAGGCATTTATGTTGTATCCATGCAGAAAATAAAGGAATTTGAATTTTGATATAATTATAAGGTATTTTTTACCGGTATGGATATAAAACATAAACATTCTTAGGCTTATTGTAAAAAAATCCCAAACTCATAAAATATACGGTGAAAACAGAATTTCCCCCCTAAAAATAGAATAGGCCTAATTGATTTTTTTTAAATTTTATTTCGGGCTGAATTTTTTATGAGTGTTAATAGTGAATGATTATAACACAAAAAGTCATTGAGGACTGATTGTAAAATCCCCCCCCCCCCAAGACTTGAGAAGTTTAAACAGATAATAGAATAGGATATTAACTGATAGGAAAAAATTTCACCAGTGTTGAATATTTAACTCAAAAATATTTTCTAAATAAAATAGTTAAATTTTAGAAGAAAAGAATGAATATAAGAAAAATCATTTTGGGGATAGTCATGAAAAATCCCCCCCAATTTGAAAAATAGAAGCAGAAAATAGAATCCCCTAACAATGTCAGAATTGAATATGAGAAATAAAATCTTCTACAAGTGCTTGAATATAACACAAAAACTATTCTAGGGCTATTCAAGTAAAATCCCCCTCAACTTATAGAAAATGAACTAAAAAATAGAATCCCCCCAAAAATCGCAGAAGCGCATTTGCGCTGCTGAACCCCCTTCTGGGCACCCCTGGATTTGGAAATAGCACCGAACTAGGTTCGACTAGAGTCTCATAAGAGCAGTTCGATTGGCATAAATATCTCGTATAGCAAACCTACACCAGTGTTTGAATGGGGTTCACCATACTGGTACAACTCAGTCAATTCAACAAGTCTACATTGTACAGTACTCAACTGAGTATCAGTCCAGTTGCAGTTTGATTGAGTTAGCCTACTTCAAAGGTTCAGTTTGATTTTGTGACCCCGGCTAGTTGACTAATGGGGAACAATTTCCTGCAGATCTGATTGAACTGTGGCAAGAGCTATCACTCTTTTCTATTTTCTTACTCTTTTTACGAGAGTTTTCACTATATTTGTGGAATATTAGGGTAGAGCGGTTGGGGTAGTAGTGAGGATTCACCGTATTCAAACTGATAAAATCTACTATAACTTCCATAATTCCATAGTCATTTTATATTTGAAAGAAAAACTTATAATATGCTAGGAAAATCAGCATTGTCGGGATCTGAAGAAAAGGAAGGAAAGAGGTCACTTTCAATAGATAATATGGTACAATAATAATCTATATCTATAAAAGAGAAATGGCATTAACTTACTGATTCATCAGCAGAGCTAAAAGTTTACGAAACCCAAAGCGTTTAAATTTGGCAGGCATGTTGAGTTGGACCTTTTAGACTCGCACCAAGAACGGATTCTTGAATTTTCCAAAAATGCGCCCAATATTTGCTTATTGATAGATTTTTAGCGTTTCCTTGACTTTTTCGAAAACCAATTGCAGAAAATGTACACAGGTTCAGAGTAAGTCCAGGAATGTGTTATAATTTATTTTTAAATCCTTTTGAGATTATTTATTTATTTAACAATCTCTCTTTGGAGGCAACAGGTCGAAACCCACAAGTGCCTCCTTAACATAGTTAAGTAAAACACAATACATGCATATTAATATACATAATAAAAATTATGCATTGTTCAAAAATTAACTGTAATATAATAATAAATATTATTAATAATAAGAGATTAAATTATATGCTTAAATTCAAAAGATAGATAGAAAAAGCAAAACCCAAATAAGAAACTCATTCAAATAAAAAAAAAACTACTAATGCTGCAAAAATGTTATACAAACATAGCTCTTCAATACTGCGGAAGTGTGCTGGTGAATTTATGATGTATGACTATGATTATTATTACCATGCTTATGATGATCGAAATGAAGATGATGATTATGATGATCGAAATGAAGATGATGATTATACTGATTGAAATGAAGAAGATGATGAAGACACCCCGAATGTTAATTATGCAAACTAAGATAATTTTCATTCATTTTTAAAACCACATCATGCTGATAAGTTACTATGTGCACATTATTCAGAAAGCATTCACATTTACGTTTGAAACCTGACCGTCCATCATGAAACACGTCCAAATCCCTACTATACAGATTATACAGTCTAGCTGCTCTATTCATTGGAGAAAAATATCCTACCATAGTACGACATCTATTGATAGCGAATAGGCAGTGTCTTCTAGGATGTGTTGTTGCAGGCACATGCAAATTAATCGAACCCACAAGATGAATGCTATCAGTCTGATCATGCAACAACGAGTGCAGAAACAAAAGCGAACTGAGATCACGTCTAGACTTGAGCGAAGGAACCCTGAACATCTCTCTCAATTCGCTACTGGATCGTTCATAAGGAAACCAGACTTTGAATTTTTTGTAGTACAGGAACCGAAGTAATTTGTTCTGCACTGACTCTAGTCGACTAGAAGTGATGTTGACATAGGGATTCCAAACAATAGCAGCATATTCAAGAATACTGCGAACTATAACTTTAAATAGGAATATCAGTGTTTTCTCACCGTTGAAATCAGCACAAGTTCTCAGTATAAAACCCATCAGCTGACTAGCCCTGCTTATCAACCAATCAAGTTCAGAGTCAAATATCACTCCCTTCATTTCACTCACCTTCATTTTACTCACCCTATCCAGCTCATTCTGGTTCATCATGTACTTATCTCTGACAATACTCCTCTGTCTAGTAAAAGAGATTACTTTGCATTTATCTATATTTACCGCTAATTTGTTATCTGCATACCAGTCCTGCAACTTATCTATGTCTTCCTGGAGCAGCTTGCAGTCATCCAAATGCTGAATCTCACGATACAATTTCACATCATCCGCAAACAGTAAGCATTTAGAATGTAAAAAGACATCAGGCAAATCATTAATGAAACAAATAAACAATAAAGGACCCAGGTTTGATCCCTGAGGGACTCCTGAATAGGTGCAACAATAATCCGACTCCTGCCCATTGATTGAAATGCACTGTTTCCTTCCATAAAGGTAATTATCCAACAATTTGGTGAGCTGTGAACTAAGTCCAATTTTTTGCAATTTTTGAGCTAATATATTGTGACACAGTTTATCAAAAGCTTTGGAAAAGTCTACATAGATTGTGACCACTCTACCCCCACTATCCAGAACCTGAGATAATTCATCAGCAAAGCACATCAGATTAGAAACAGTGGATCTTCCCTTTTGGAATCCATGTTGAAATGTGGAAACTTTGGGGCCAACCTCAGCTTGGACTCTTTTCGAAATAATCTTTTCAAATACCTTTGCTAATGAATGGAGGATTGAAATTGAACGATAGTTCTAAATTAAATTCCTGTTACCTGATTTGTGGATAGGAGTCACCCTAGAACGCTTCCATGCATCAGGGAAAATACCTGTTTTCAAAGAAAGATTAAAAATGAATTTTAAAGGTTCAATCAACATGTCAACAACATGTCAATCAACACCCTTTGATCAGGTATGGAGGAATGCCATCAGGCCCATTGGAACTCCTAGGCTTCAGGCTACCAACCGAACTTCTTATCTCCTCCTCAGTCACTTCTTCATACTCACAGAATGTCCCAGTTCGAGAAAAAATACAATTAGCAGGCCTAACATTAATTTGAGAGTTAGTACAGGTATTCTGCTCATCATAGACCGAAGAGAAGAACTCAGTAAATGCATTAGGAATCTGTGCACCATGATACTCTTTATCTTTGAACTTAAAAGTTTGTTGATTTTGGGAACTTTTACGCTTGTTATTTACTTAACTCCAAAAGTATTTTATATTTCCTTCCATTGAAAATTCGACCCTATGCAAATAATTAAAGTAAGCTTGACTAATCTTTAATTTAACATTTTTCCGTAGCGTTTTGAACTTATCATCATAGTATCTAGAAATCTTTCTCTTTTTGGCATATCCATCCTTCAGCTTCAAGTCTTTTATAATATCACAAGTGTACCAATGAGGATAATTTGATTTGCAATGCTGCAATCTATACTTTGGAATATGCAAATCAATTAATTTTTTCAATTTGGTGTAAAGGAATTCAACTGCAACATTAACATCAACAGTATTATACAATGGAACCCAATCAACAGTGTTTAAATCGTTATACAAACCAAAAAAGTTCCCTTTCTTCCAGTTGAAATAAGTTTTGTGTGTATCTGCTTCACCCAAAACTGATTCTGGGAAAGATAAATGGAAGGAAAGTATGGGATGATGCGGGACTCTATTTACCAACTCCTCAGTCTCATTAACCACCTGGATTTGCCTATTACTTAAAATAAGGTCAAGTGTTCTACCATTTTCATTTACAATACCATTGTAAGAAGACAGATCATGGAAACTCATGAAAGTGGCAAGATCCTTAGCCCTGGAGCTTCCCATATCAAAAGAAAATTTATCCGAAGCTACCTCAGGTAGATTAAAATCGCCCATTATAACACATGAATCAATTTTCAGCTCCTCATGCAACCTGTCAACACAATCTAAGTAGTCCACAAGTATTTGCCTTCTGCAAGCCGGCGGAATATAGACATTCAAGTAAATGAATTTTCTGTTACTACTTATTCTTACCCATAGTGCCTGAATCTCTGGAATACCCGAATTAAAACTGCAAAGTACTGGGTTGAGCCTTATATCAACGGCCATCAGCACTCCACCTCCAACAGTAACACCATTACCCCCTCGATCATCACGGAAAACCGAAAAGCGATCATCAAATAATTCACTATCAAGAACACCACCATGGAGCCACGTTTCAGTGAGTGCTATAATTTGAAAATCCGATGATGTCATATTTGAATAAAATATTAATTTTTGTCCTCATCCCTCCAACATTCTGATAATAACATAACACCTCTCCAGCCATAATTGATCGAATACAACAAAGAGTCAGTGATTTGGTGAATAATATTCACGGGAAAAACAAGAATAAATGAAATCAATGTATATTATATAATAACAAGAATAATGAGTGAATAAATAAATGAATGAATGAAGAAATAAGTACAGTAGTGTGTCAAAAATAGAATATCTGTCTGTGATTTTCAATATTAATTAATTTATGATAATGATTTAAAAGACGAAGAAAAAAAAACTATGCAAACCGATAGTGAGAATGATAACCTGATACAAAAAAAAAACCACTTCCGGCTTTCCACAAAAATAAAAAGAATACTAACTGTACACAAAATGCAATGCAACGATGACTGCCGTTAACACAACACTCCAGCCGCTTATGAATGAATTAATATCTAGTAATACAAGAAAAAAGAATCATGATAGTTAAGCAAGAGCGCATTCTATGTATGCGAGAGACTAAATTAGTCAGAAATGTCAGCATACGATATGTGCGATTGAAATATTCCATGAACACTATCTAGAAACATAGATTTTTATCCCTGAATTATTACCTTCTATAATAATATCATCCTTTACTATTTTAATCATGAATCTGATAAAACTTAAGAGAACAATAATAACTTAGGTGAAACTCTTGAGAAACGGAAGAATGAAAATCTTGAATATTTCTTAAAATTAATGCTGAACCTTTACCCCCGATAAATTTTAAAAAAGCTATAATCTCACAGAGTGATCCATTGACATCAATCCATTGACAGTCAATAATCATATTCAAATATCTTCTTATATTACAGTACTAGGCCTAGTTGTCCAACAATCTTTTGAAATTCAAATTTCTCAAAAGCCACATATCAGAAGCAAGTAATAAGTTTCAACTTCATAATTTAAATTGGTACATCATCACTGATTATATCAATGAAATATAAGAGTAAAGAAAACTCAATGTTAAAACCAACATCTGAAAACAAAATCGATGAAGAATCCTTATCTGCAAGTTACAATGGAAAGAATTTTGGCAATAAACAGATTGATAGGCTACTACAATGCAATTCAATTTCCATTCATGAGATAAAAACTTTCGCCAATGAATGAGCTACAACCGTGAATCTCTGTTGACTACTCTCTTATCTGCCATTCACTATCACATAAAATTATAATATCAGTGATTCAATAGTAATATGAAATCAACAACGCCAATACCATAACATCAGTATCAAAATAATATTACAGTCCCTCTACTACAATCAATGATGCACTACGACGTATTATCACTCGATATATTGTTTTCATCAGATTTATCTCCAATAAAACTCTCTTTAAATTCAGAAAAAAAGTTTTATAAGTCAATTTCTGACTCCATTACATACACTTTACCTCCTTGTTCAAGACGAATCTTTACTCTGCCAGCGTTGTCCACCCATACGTATTTGAAGCCGTGCTCGCGCTGCATGGTCTTGGCTTTAGCAAGCAACACCCTCCGCATCGCCGTCAACGACCTGTTGATATAGACAGGACTCTCCTCGCCATTGAATCCTAGTTGTCGAGAATTTAGCTCCTTCTTCTTCTTTCTCCTTAGAATCAACTCCTCAGCATCCCCTCGTCACACAAACTTGATTGCAATACCCGGCGTAGGACGGTTATTCCTTTTCTTTAGCCGATGACAAGCGTCTATGGAATTATTAGTGACATCCATCCCTAGTGTCTTACACACATCAACGACTATTTTTGTTACGTCCTCATCCTGGATCGAGGGAACACCATAAATTTCGACAGTGTTTCTCCTCGAATACTGTTCTAGTGAATCCATTTGAGCTGTGACTTCGTTCAACAACTTCGTTACGCAGAGTTTGATTTTCATGTGAGAGTTCATCAATTTTTGTTTGTTGCGATTTGATTAATACTGACTGGTTTTCAATAGAAGTTTGGATAAGATTAGAAAGATCTTCACGTAGTTTTTCATGGCTACTCAGAAACATAGTCTTTAGGTCTTCCAACGATTTATTAAAAGTCTCTAGAGTAATAAATGAGCTATCAGAGAATTGAGCACCATTCAATTGAACTGGAGTTGAGTCAGAATTCGCCCGTTGAAGTCTAAAGTTCTTAGAACATGTTTTACATGAACAACTTCGACCCGACAGTTCTTCTATTTCACTATCACGAAAGCCCATACATTTCCCATGAAAATGAGATTTACACCGAGCACAAACGATTTTGTCTTTGCTATTTTTATTGATAGACAGATTGCAGGTACCACACACGGTCATGACTCCACTCCAATATACACTGCTCTCAACAATATCCAGAAAAAACTGAGTATTATACACTAGATAATTAAGCTTATACGAGATCTAATGAACAATTTTAGAGCGGCTGGGAAACGAAAACAGTCACTTCGACATTGCACGCACAGACAAAAGAATCAGATAAAACGTCCGTTCGCTTCGGCTGCTCAACGATAACTCGAGTTTATCGTAACCGTATTACTGGAGATTACTCCAGTAATACGGTTTTTCAAACCAACATTAAGTTGGCTCCCCACTAAAATATTTAAGAATTTTCTTAACGCCATCGTTTTGAGCTCGTTTTGAGCTGATTTGAGCCACTTTTATTTTGTTTTGAGCCCCCACCGTTTTCGAGATATGACGTCTTGAAAATTGGAGAGCCAACTTAATGCTAGTTTCCCACTAGTTGAAAATCGACAAAATGAACACGCCATCGTTTTGAGCTCGTTTTGAGCTGATTTGAGCCACTTTTATTTTGTTTTGAGCCCCCACCGTTTTCGAGATATGACAACTTGAAAATTGGAGAGCCAACTTAATGCTTTTTAAATTTTCGAAAATCAACAAAATAAACACGCCATCGTTTTGAGCTCGTTTTGAGCTGATTTGAGCCACTTTTATTTCGTTTTGAGCCCCCACCGTTTTCGAGATATGACTACTTGAAAATTGGAGAGCCAACTTAATGCTTTTTTAAATTTTCGAAAATCAACAAAATAAACATGCCATCGTTTTGAGCTCGTTTTGAGCTGATTTGAGCCACTTTTATTTCGTTTTGAGCCCCCACCGTTTTCGAGATATGACTACTTGAAAATTGGAGAGCCAACTTAATGCTTTTTAAATTTTTGAAAATCAACAAAATAAACACGCCATCGTTTTGAGCTTGTTTTGAGCTGATTTGAGCCACTTTTATTTCGTTTTGAGCCCCCACCGTTTTCGAGATATGACAACTTGAAAATTGGAGAGCCAACTTAATGCTTTTTTAAATTTTTGAAAATCAACAAAATAAACACGCCATCGTTTTGAGCTTGTTTTGAGCTGATTTGAGCCACTTTTATTTCGTTTTGAGCCCCCACCGTTTTCGAGATATGACTACTTGAAAATTGGAGAGCCAACTTAATGCTTTTTCAAATATTCGAAAATCAACAAAATAAACATGCCATTGTTTTGAGCTCGTTTTGAGCTGATTTGAGCCACTTTTATTTCGTTTTGAGCCCCCACCGTTTTCAAGATATGACAACTTGAAAATTGGAGAGCCAACTTAATGCTTTTTTAAATTTTTGAAAATCAACAAAATAAACATGCCATCGTTTTGAGCTCGTTTTGAGCTGATTTGAGCCACTTTTATTTCGTTTTGAGCTCCCACCGTTTTCGAGATATGACAACTTGAAAATTGGAGAGCCAACTAAATGCTTTTTTAAATTTTCGAAAATCAACAAAATAAACATGCCATCGTTTTGAGCTTGTTTTGAGCTGATTTGAGCTACTTTTATTTCGTTTTGAGCCCCCACCGTTTTCGAGATATGACAACTTGAAAATTGGATAGCCAACTTAATGCTAGTTTCCCACTAGTTGAAAATCGACAAAATGAACACGCCATCGTTTTGAGCTCGTTTTGAGCTGATTTGAGCCACTTTTATTTTGTTTTGAGCCCCCACCGTTTTCGAGATATGACGTCTTGAAAATTGGAGAGCCAACTTAATGCTAGTTTCCCACTAGTTGAAAATCGACAAAATGAACACGCCATCGTTTTGAGCTCGTTTTGAGCTGATTTGAGCCACTTTTATTTCGTTTTGAGCCCCCACCGTTTTCGAGATATGACTACTTGAAAATTGGAGAGCCAACTTAATGCTTTTTTAAATTTTCGAAAATCAACAAAATAAACACGCCATCGTTTTGAGCTCGTTTGAGCTGATTTGAGCCACTTTTATTTCGTTTTGAGCCCCCACCGTTTTCGAGATATGACTACTTGAAAATTGGAGAGCCAACTTAATGCTTTTTTAAATTTTCGAAAATCAACAAAATAAACATGCCATCGTTTTGAGCTCGTTTTGAGCTGATTTGAGCCACTTTTATTTCGTTTTGAGCCCCCACCGTTTTCGAGATATGACTACTTGAAAATTGGAGAGCCAACTTAATGCTTTTTTAAATTTTTGAAAATCAACAAAATAAACACGCCATCGTTTTGAGCTTGTTTTGAGCTGATTTGAGCCACTTTTATTTCGTTTTGAGCCCCCACCGTTTTCGAGATATGACAACTTGAAAATTGGAGAGCCAACTTAATGTTTTTTAAATTTTTGAAAATCAACAAAATAAACACGCCATCGTTTTGAGCTTGTTTTGAGCTGATTTGAGCCACTTTTATTTCGTTTTGAGCCCCCACCGTTTTCGAGATATGACTACTTGAAAATTGGAGAGCCAACTTAATGCTTTTTCAAATATTCGAAAATCAACAAAATAAACATGCCATTGTTTTGAGCTCGTTTTGAGCTGATTTGAGCCACTTTTATTTCGTTTTGAGCCCCCACCGTTTTCAAGATATGACAACTTGAAAATTGGAGAGCCAACTTAATGCTTTTTTAAATTTTTGAAAATCAACAAAATAAACATGCCATCGTTTTGAGCTCGTTTTGAGCTGATTTGAGCCACTTTTATTTCGTTTTGAGCTCCCACCGTTTTCGAGATATGACAACTTGAAAATTGGAGAGCCAACTAAATGCTTTTTTAAATTTTCGAAAATCAACAAAATAAACACGCCATCGTTTTGAGCTTGTTTTGAGCTGATTTGAGCTACTTTTATTTCGTTTTGAGCCCCCACCGTTTTCGAGATATGACAACTTGAAAATTGGATAGCCAACTTAATGCTAGTTTCCCACTAGTTGAAAATCGACAAAATGAACACGCCATCGTTTAGAGCTCGTTTTGAGCTGATTTGAGCCACTTTTATTTCGTTTTGAGCCCCCACCGTTTTCGAGATATGACTACTTGAAAATTGGAGAGCCAACTTAATGCTTTTTTAAATTTTTGAAAATCAACAAAATAAACACGCCATCGTTTTGAGCTCGTTTCGAGCTGATTTGAGCCACTTTCATTTCGTTTTGAGCCCCAACCGTTTTCAAGATATGACGTCTTGAAAATTGGAGAGCCAACTTAGTGCTAGTTTCCCACTAGTTGAAAATCGACAAAATGAACACGCCATCGTTTTAAGCTCGTTTTGAGCTGATTAGAGCCACTTTTATTTCGTTTTGAGCCCCCACCGTTTTCAAGATATGACAACTTGAAAATTGGAGAGCCAACTTAATGTTTTTTAAATTTTCGAAAATCAACAAAATAAACACGCCATCGTTTTGAGCTCGTTTTGAGCTGATTTGAGCCACTTTTATTTCGTTTTGAGCCCCCACCGTTTTCGAGATATGACAACTTGAAAATTGGAGAGCCAACTTAATGCTTTTTTGAATTTTCGAAAATCAACAAAATAAACACGCCATCGTTTTGAGCTTGTTTTGAGCTGATTTGAGCCACTTTTATTTCGTTTTGAGCCCCCACCGTTTTCGAGATATGACAACTTGAAAATTGGAGAGCCAACTTAATGCTAGTTTCCCACTAGTTGAAAATCGACAAAATGAACACGCCATCGTTTAGAGCTCGTTTTGAGCTGATTTGAGCCACTTTTATTTCGTTTTGAGCCCCCACCGTTTCCGAGATATGACATCTTGAAAATTTGAGAGCTAACTTATTGCTATTTCGAATTCACAAAAATCAACAAAATAAACATGCCATCGTTTTAAGCTTGTTTTGAGCTGATTTGAGCCACTTTTTTTTTGTTTTGAGCCCCCACCGTTTTCGAGATATGACGTCTTGAAAATTGGACAGTTAGCGAATTACTGTTATAAATGATTCTCAGCTCTTTCATGACAGTCGACGTGTTGTTTGAGTACATTGCTGAAACGAAAAATATCCTATCTATACCAATTCGGTCTTAAAGACAGCTTCAGACTTTCCCGACAGAGCTGAACATCAATAATATAGTCATTCGCCAATCGCCTAAATTCTTGACACCAGCTCTAAAGTTTTTTTTAATGAATATTGATTTGTACAGAACGGACACCCCTATCTGGATTTTATCACATTCACAATACAGTATGAATGAAATTGATAAGAATATTCTCCTTTTCATCTTTATAGATGGAAAATATACAGAGTGTTCCGAAAAAACTGATTCGAGTACCACCACGGTGTTCTTCTAGTTACAAAAAACAGAAAATGTAATTGGCAAAATGCCGAATTCTTCTTAGTTTACCTGTAATTTGCTATCTTTTTTTTCTTGAATCCATTTTATGAATCTACTTGAATCAGTTCTTCACGTGACACTTTGTATAGATGTGAGAAGACTATATCACCGCTTATCAATAAGTAATGATTGGAAGAATTCATTCAAAATGTTGGAATTTGAATAATATTTCAATAACTTTCATTTTTCTGTAGGCATTCACTTATAATCTGCTTATGCTTAATAACCTAATAATTAAACTTAACACAATTAAAATACTGAATATATAATCTTCATTACAATTATTGGAAAAAGACTGTATTGAGTCACTTGAGAATCATCTTCTTATCACTCACTTCCTTAGTTTGTAATCCATGTTGTTAAAATGAATCGTTAAGGTACAATTATTACTCATTTGTTTATAGTTTATGTGTTTATTTATTTGTTTTATGAAGCAATGAGAGAGTCAGGATGTGAAGCTCTTTCAACCGGTAAACCAACTTACTGGCCTACGGACACAAGCAAGATACCTGATCTTATAGACTTTTTTATAATAAAGAATATTTCAGTGAGTTATTTTCAAATTGAGGAAAGCTTCGATCTCAACTCAGACCACTCTCCTATTATTCTAAAGCTGAGTGACACTATTTTACAGAAGCAAAGCTCTTATCCTACTCTAGTTAACATGCATACAGATTGGGATGGCTTTGCAAGAATGTTGGAGGAGAGAATTCATCTTAATGTGCCTTTAATAAATGCAGAACAGATAGATGAGGAGTTGGAGAAATTTGTAACTGATATACAACAGGCTGCATGGTGTAATACTCCACTAACAAATAGAAGAAGAACAACTGGAAATAACTATCCAAGAGAAATAAGAGAAATGATTGCAGAGAAAAGAAGAGCTAGAAGAAAGTGGCAACAATCACGTTCTCCCCAAGATAAGAGATTGTTAAATAATCTAACTCAAGAGCTTAAAAGAGAGATACAATCTATTAAAAATGAATCGTTCAACAGTTACCTGAGCAGCTTAACAGGAGAAAAGAATACAGATTACTCTCTCTGGAAGGCATCTAAGAAAATAAAAACACCAATCCAACAAGTTCCACCTATCAGAAAGCAAAACAGACAATGGGCTAGAAATAACAAAGAAAAAGCGCAGACATTTGCAGACCATCTTGAGAAAGTTTTCCAGCCACACAATGAACCTCAAGAAGAAGATGTAGAAATTGACGAAAATGTTGTGCAGGAAAATCAAGATATAACACATGTCACAGTGGAAGAAGTTACAAAGGAGATAAAGCTTATCAGTGCAAAGAAAACTCCAGGATTTGACCTGATAACTGGCTTAGTCCTAAAACACCTGCCAAAGAAAGCACTCATCAAGTTAACAAACATACTGAATGCTTCATTCAGACTTAGATTTGTACCAGGAATATGGAAAGTAGCCGAAGTTATAATGTTGCTCAAGCCAGGAAAAGAACCACATGAAGTAGCTTCATACCGGCCGATTTCATTATTACCTGTGTTATCAAAGCTGTTTGAAAGAATATTGTTGCGTAGACTCAAGCCAATAATCGAGAGTAAGCAATTAATTCCTAATCATCAGTTTGGTTTCAGAGAAAAGCACTCCACAATTGACCAAGTACATAGGATAGTTAATTTGATAGAGAAGAGCTTAGAAGAAAAAAAAGGTTTGTGCAGCAGCTTTCCTCGAGATAGGGCAAGCTTTTGACAAAGTATGGCATGAAGGTCTTCTATACAAACTGAAAAAATGCTTCCTAAGCAAATCACAGAAATTTTGCAATCATATTTGACTGGAAGGTACTTCAGAGTCAAACAAGGAGATTCATATTCTGAGCTGAGAGAGGTAAAAGCAGGAGTACCACAAGGAAGTGTTTTGGGGCCAGTACTCTACCTTTTATTTACGAGTGATATTCCAACTATGGAGGAGAATACCACAGCCACATTTGCAGACGACACCGCCCTACTAGCAGTCGACAGCAGTGTTCATATTGCAACAGAAAAGCTCCAAAGATCTGTTGACAAAATTCAAGTCTGGACCAGAAAGTGGAGGATGAAACTCAATGAGGGCAAGTCAATCCATGTTAACTTCACCAACAAGAGAGTTGAGTACTATCCAATTAGTATAAATAGAATCAATATACCACATGCAAATTCTGCTAAATATCTAGGCATGACTCTTGATGCTAAGCTTCGCTGGAAAGAGCATGTCAAGAAGAAAAAAGAAGAACTCAGCATAAAATACAAGAAATACTACTGGCTTATTGGAAGAAACTCATCACTTTCAATACCAAACAAAGTGCTCCTGTACAAACAAATCTTCAAACCTGTTTGGACCTATGGCATTCAACTATGGGGCTGCACCAAACAGAGCAACATCACCATCATACAGCGATTCCAGAATAAGGTGCTCAGAAACATCGTTGATGCTCCCTGGTACGTGCAGAACAGCGACATCCATAGAGATCTGGGAGTCAACCTGGTATCCAGTGAAATACAGCGGTATGCAGAAAGTCATGAAGTACGGCTCCACCAACACAACAACGTCGAGGCAATCCAGCTGCTGGACAATGAAGGATTGGTGCGGAGGCTCAAAAGAAGGAAAAAGGAAACCATTTGAATTAGTGTAGTGCAAGTGGTGTTCAGTGAAAAAAGCAGAGCAGTGTTTGAGTGAAACATAGCTTAAGTAGTACAGTCAATAGGTGTACATAATATTTTTTATTATCAGTAAGAAATTCTATTGAGAATTTCACTGTATTTAATTCATGATTAGCAAGATAGGTTAGAAAAAATTTGCTCATTAGTCTCAAGACTAGATAGCAATAGTACTTACAGAAAAAAAAAATTGTTTATAGAATTTAAAAGATGGTGTAGGCTTTTAAATTTATGAAGGAATAATACTTTTTTTAATGATGTTATTGATTACTTGGAGTTGGAGGAAAACTTTTATTTTGATTATTGATTTGAGTTTGAGATGAATATCGATAGCTTTTTCAATATTTAAATTGATTTTGCATGTAATTTTTTATTGAAATATTTGAATTTGTAAATGGTATCATTCTCATTAGTATAATTACATAGTTTAATACCTATATGAGTACGGTAGCCTACATTGTAATGTATTATACCCACTCATAAAACAAAAATGACGTACAAGGCTAGTTGAGATTTTGATATCTGTATCAATTTTTCAAAAAGTTAGAACTCATGCTAAAGTTTGCACAAGCTTTTTCCCAGTCGTTGAATATTATTGTCAGCTCTATAAGTGCCAGCTCTATTAGAGTCAGCTCAACTTTAATCATAATCTAATACTAGTAATATAATGCCAGTGGATGAAGTGTCATAGAATTTTTCATTACGACATTCGCATGTAACATTCACAATCAATTTCAATTGACATTAATTTAAAAAAATAATAACATTTCAAAAATTATTGTGTTTATTAAAAATTTAAAAAGAAATAATGAGCATCTTTTTGTATCATCACCCTTCATAAAAATATTGGTTTCTGATTTATTTTATTCATTTATGTTACAAATGACACTGACATTGAGAGATAAAATACCTAGGTAATTCTTGTGCTATTCTATCTTTCAAATTTATAATATGATACAGTCCAAAATTGGACTGCTAGTTTTTCTGATTTAAGCAGGAGACACGTTTTTCGAATCTGTAGTATTTATTTCAAGCATTCATATTGGAAATAGGAAAGTTTTATTATTGACTGAAACTGCATTTCAAAATTTGATTTCTTGTATCAAACCGTTATCATATTACCGTTAGTGGTGCTTTCATTAGTAGAATTAGTATCTGGCACTACCTTTTCAACTTCTCCAATTGTTGATAGTAGAATAAATTAAAGTGGTGCTTTCATGAGTAGAGTAGTATCTGGCACTACCCTTTCAACTTCTCCAATTGATGATAGTAGAATAAATTAAAGTGTTCTATAATACTGATTTTCCATACTCTTATTCTTATGTCACTTATGAAAACCTGACTTTGAAAAAGGAAAATGCTGTGTACTTTTATGTGGAAAATTATTATTTTTTGCTTAGCTTTATTTTTTTATGCCGCTATTAGATGGTAATATATTATATGATTTTAAATGAAAATACTGGATCATATTTCCATCTCATCTCATAGCTTTATCACGAATGGTTGATATTTTTTTAATGAAGTGAGAATAAAATCCACAACTGGATGAAATCTTATTTCATTATGTATTTTTTGCAAGAAAAGAAATCAATTGAGAGCTGTATGAAACTAGCCAGTAGGCTCGCTTTTCTTGCCTGTTAATGAATGGCA
This sequence comes from Sogatella furcifera, assembly GCA_017141385.1. Classification (NCBI taxonomy): domain Eukaryota; kingdom Metazoa; phylum Arthropoda; class Insecta; order Hemiptera; family Delphacidae; genus Sogatella; species Sogatella furcifera. Next base: position 31,000,631 of record CM029547.1, read on the forward strand.
ATATTATTTTTTACAGGTTGAGTTTTACAATATTCGAGACTTAAATAAATTAAACAATTCATTATGATAAATTCCTACCATGTTTTCACAGAATACTTAACATTTTCTATGCATAATATATGGCAACAAACTTGAAATTATTGATTCATTCACAAACATGAATATGTCATTACAGATCATCACTTATCATATTCAAAATGTTATATTTCAAAAAACCTTGCATATTAAAGAAGGAAAAAGAACTAATTCAATCTAATCAAGCGTTTTGCTTACAAAATGCAATGCATAAAGATGTAAATGTGTAAAGCACGCACATAAAGATGAGAGAGAATCCGATCAAAAAACAGAATGATCGAATGTGAATAATTAGGTTTAGGAAAGCAATGAACGCAACACATATTCTTTACTATACATGCCGTATAGTAGTGTGAAATGTGACGCCTTTAGCAAATTGATTGCAGGAGACAGAAGACAGAAAGCAAATGAAATTCTAGAGTAGGCTCTCTAGCTTTCTCACTCTCTCACTCGGCGACTCTCTCTGTCTTCGCTCTCGGCGCGCATGAAGTGGCAATGCTGTTGGTGAATTCGACAGTGGCGCTAGGATTTCTAGCGGTCGACGCGAGCACTCCTGAGTAATCCTAACGTCTGGCGCGATAACGACCAAAATCGCACCCTACGTTGACAGTCTATAATAGTACATTGTCTTTGATAGCATTAAGTTGGCTCTCCAATTTTCAAGATGTCATATCTCAAAAACGGTGGGGGCTCAAAACGAAATAAAAGTGGCTCAAATCAGTTCAAAACGAGCTCTAAACGATGGCGTGTTCATTTTGTCGATTTTCAACTAGTGGGAAACTAGCATTAAGTTGGCTCTAAAATTTTCAAGTTGTCATATCTCGAAAACGGTGGGGGCTCAAAACGAAATAAAAGTGGCTCAAATCAGCTCAAAACGAGCTCAAAACGATGGCATGTTTATTTTGTTGATTTTCGAAAATTTAAAAAAGCATTAAGTTGGCTCTCCAATTTTCAAGTTGTCATATCTCGAAAACGGTGGGGGCTCAAAACGAAATAAAAGTGGCTCAAATCAGCTCAAAACGAGCTCAAAACGATGGCATGTTTATTTTGTTGATTTTCGAAAATTTAAAAAAGCATTAAGTTGGCTCTCCAATTTTCAAGTTGTCATATCTTGAAAACGGTGGGGGCTCAAAACGAAATAAAATTGGCTCAAATCAGCTCAAAACGAGCTCAAAACGATGGCGTGTTTATTTTGTTGATTTTCGAAAATTTAAAAAAGCATTAAGTTGGCTCTCCAATTTTCAAGTTGTCATATCTCGAAAACGGTGGGGGCTCAAAACGAAATAAAAGTGGCTCAAATCAGCTCAAAACGAGCTCAAAACGATGGCGTGTTCATTTTGTCGATTTTCAACTAGTGGGAAACTAGCATTAAGTTGGCTCTCCAATTTTCAAGACGTCATATCTTGAAAACGGTGGGGGCTCAAAACGAAATGAAAGTGGCTCAAATCAGCTCAAAACAAGCTCAAAACGATGGCGTGTTTATTTTGTTGATTTTCAAAAATTTAAAAAACATTAAGTTGGCTCTCCAATTTTCAAGTTGTCATATCTCAAAAACGGTGGGGGCTCAAAACGAAATAAAAGTGGCTCAAATCAGCTCAAAACGAGCTCAAAACGATGGCATGTTTATTTTGTTGATTTTCGAAAATTTAAAAAAGCATTAAGTTGGCTCTCCAATTTTCAAGTTGTCATATCTCGAAAACGGTGGGGGCTCAAAACGAAATAAAAGTGGCTCAAATCAGCTCAAAACGAGCTCAAAACGATGGCGTGTTCATTTTGTCGATTTTCAACTAGTGGGGAACTAGCATTAAGTTGGCTCTCCAATTTTCAAGACGTCATATCTCGAAAACGGTGGGGGCTCAAAACGAAATGAAAGTGGCTCAAATCAGCTCAAAACGAGCTCAAAACGATGGCGTGTTTATTTTGTTGATTTTCGAAAATTAAAAAAACATTAAGTTGGCTCTCCAATTTTCAAGTTTTCATATCTCGAAAACGGTGGGGGCTCAAAACGAAATAAAAGTGGCTCAAATCAGCTCAAAACGAGCTCAAAACGATGGCGTGTTTATTTTGTTGATTTTCGAAAATTTAAAAAAGCATTAAGTTGGCTCTCCAATTTTCAAGTTGTCATATCTCGAAAACGGTGGGGGCTCAAAACGAAATAAAAGTGGCTCAAATCAGCTCAAAACGAGCTCAAAACGATGGCGTGTTCATTTTGTCGATTTTCAACTAGTGGGAAACTAGCATTAAGTTGGCTCTCCAATTTTCAAGACGTCATATCTCGAAAACGGTGGGGGCTCAAAACAAAATAAAAGTGGCTCAAATCAGCTCAAAACGAGCTCAAAACGATGGCGTTAAGAAAATTCCGAAATATTTTAGTGGGGAGCCAACTTAATGTTGGTGTTTTTCAAAGTTGTAGATGCATTGCGGATTGCATATCTTGCGCCCGAGTCTATCAATACACAGTATCTGTACCTGAAAGAGGAATGGCCCTCTTTCATGGGCTGGCATGTTCGGTTCAACCTTTAGACGCGCTTATTAAGAACAGATTTTTAAAATCTCCAAAGGAGAGATTATCTGTGTTTTTACACCTTCTTTGAGATCTTATTGTCAGAAGATGTTGAAATTTGGTGGACAGATTCAGATAAGGTCTCGAAATGTAGTGTTAAAAATTTTCATAATTGTCAAAGCAAATCCATTTGATTGGAATTTTCAGGGAGCGGAGCAAGTCTGTTTATTCTCATTTACACTGCTGACACTGTACTCTGCCGGGGATTCCTCTAAGCCAGATGTATGGCTCAAGTAACAGCTGATTGTCTTTCCCCAGTCTTCGAATGAGGCTTTAGAGCTCTTCTTCTTCCAAGCGACTATCATAGTGACCACTTGAGCCACCAATTGTCACTGCAACACGATTTCCCATAAGTTGAGCACATACCATAGAGCTTGGGCTGAATATCACTTTGGAGAAATTTGGGGAAAGCGGTCCTCCAAAAACATACCTAGGTACTACCCTAAAAAAATCATAAAAACAAATTTGAGAAACTCCAAAGCATTGATCTGCTAATAATGTCAGCCTCCTGAAAAGTCACATAATAATATTGATAAGTAATATCAAGCCTCCTGTACGTAAGTAAATGCCACTTTTTAATGAGGTAGCTTCGTTAGAGAGTGCGAAATATCTACAAAATATAATAATAAATGTAAACCAGCAAGCCCTTTGTGTGCCACTGCGGCGTTGGTGTCATTCTATTTTTGTTATTATAATAATAAGCTGATTTTCGGAACAAAATATGACCCGTATAATGTGATGGAAGCTCATTATTTCCACCTTATTTTATATACTTTTATTACTTGGTTGTAAATCAAGTTTTTGACTGAACTGGATTTCTATAAACAGTCGATGAGTCAATATCCTTTGAGTTTTTGCTGCTGATGGCAAAGCATGTATAATAAGTTTTCTTTATGTTTGTTTGTCAAGGGCTCAACAGCCCTACAATGGCCTAGGCCAACCAGCTGGTTGCCAGTTTCATAATTCACTCCACGATAAAGTCGATCCAAGCAAAGAATAAAACGATTCCAGCCTGGGTAATACCGGCCCAAAAGCCGCATAAATTCTCAATAAGTTTATTACTTATACATATTCACCACTTATTTCAACACTCACCACGCAGATCCTTGAATCACTCTGCGTGAGTAATGAGGATAGAAGCATCTCAGATGAAACATGGTTTGAAATCCAGGCGTGCAGGTATTTAAGACCGTCTGTTATTCAAAACATGATATCATTGAATTCAGAGAGATGACTATGTGGAGCGGTAAGATACCGCAAGCTACTGACGACCAAAAGCATGTATACTAGTCAATTACAAACTGTTTTAATGCCAATTCCTACCTGGCAGTAGGAGCAAGCTCCACAATTAGGTACTGTCAATGCTAAAGTAGCACTCAAGTTGGAGTTGCTAATCAATGCAATCAGTCTGAGTGCCAATTGTTGACCTACCTCTTTGATTTGTTGCTTCTCTCTGCTGATTGAATCACTGAGTAGTCTGGTTATATTAGTTCTATGATGCAATTACCAAATTGAACAATAATAATATGCATCAATTATCCAGGAATTGAGATTGAAATCAGGGAATTTAATTATGCACTAATTAGGTAAAATTGTTGAAAATACCGTCCAAAATCAAGAGGCATTGAGACAAGACGGGTCGAGAGCAGAAATTCTGTGAACTCCACCCAGTTCTATTGAACAAGAGAAATGACTGAAAAAAGTTGAGTGACCTTCTTGAGAGTGATTATTTTATCTATTCCTTTACACGCAAATTAAATGATGGACATTGTTACCATTTTTAATGATTATTCCCATTATCAGCATAATGGGGAAGTGAAATCACTATCAGCTTGAATCAAGTCTTGAAATTTAATTAGAGTGATGTAGATTCTTCTTTCAAAAAGGAATTGAACTGCAGAGACATTCTCAGTTTTAGAATTGATGAGACTTGAGAATTTCATGAGATATTCATTTATGAGAAGCTTTCAATAAACAGATCCAGCATATAAACATAATATCACAGATATTTTTCTATAGAGTAATCATAAGCACAAATTAGGAACAATATCATCAGGATTAATATTCATCCTTCTCAGATCTGTGTAATAGAATGTATCATTATGCAGTTAGGCAGCAAAATGAAGATACACTGAGACACAGTCTAATCTCAACTTGGAATCTTCTCATACGTTCCTAATTACTATGTTTATAAAATTTTAACAACTAGCTATATGGCTAGTACTTGATGAAAATGTTCAGCTTACTAGGACGTGATTTCTCATGTATATGCCGAGATAATATCTCACTAAATTGAATTCAAAGTAGAAGCATCATGAGATAACAAGGGCCAGAGCTTTGGTGAGCAGCTTCAAGTTTATAGTCGGATACCTAGCTCGTAACTAGTTGAAGAACAGAGTACATAAAATAAATTATCAATTTCAAGTTGATTCGAATAGTAGAATAGGAGATTAACATGCCTGTCTCAAATCAAAACTCACATGAAGTTGTATTGGGTTATGTGTAGAGTGTAGTCTATATGATACTAGCCAAGGCTCCTTCGCTCGCCTTCTCCGCCTGGCAGGGCTCTGCCCCTGGACCCCGACAGTATAGGCAGTGTAAGTGAATCAAACAGGCTCGCTTCGCTCGCCTGCAATTCCGTTCAGAAGGGATTCGAAATTTATTGAGCACAGCATTTCCACACCTGATATGGACCTGTTTACCCAATTTCAACATTTTATGCCAATTTGTTCTAGAAAAATCTAACAAAAACACCGAAAATTCCAAAAAATAGTAAAACGCTAATATTGAGCGTAACCTTGGGAAGTATATCGGACATAGTTTGAAACTTGATTCAATATCTTCCAAATTAATTCATCTCGCTGAACCATTGAATCTACAGTAAGGATTGGTCGTATTAAGGCGGAAGATATGCAACCCGCAACACATCTACAATTTTGAAAACATTATTACTGGCGTAATCTTGAACGGATTGCAAAAATATTTTAACACAACATTTCTAGACCTTATCTGAACCTGCCCACCAAATATCAACATTTTCTATCGATTGGTTCTCGAAAAAATGAAGAAAACGCCGAAAACTATAGAAAAACTAAAATATTAGGCGTATCCTTGAAGAGTTTTTAAAATCCTTTCTTAGTGCGCGTCTAAACATCCAACTGAACATGCCTGCCAAATTTGAACGTATTCGGTTCAGTGGATTTTTAGTTCTGGTGATGAATGAATGAATCAGTCAGTCAGTCAGTCAGTCAGTGCCATTTCGCTTTTATAGATATAGATAGACTATAGGCTCATATTTGACTATACAATCTATACATCTGTTATGGGCTAGTAAGCTGAGATTATACTGTATATAAGATAGGAGCAATTTTCAAAGCCATCCAAAAACGCAAAAATTTCCTTAAACTAATTTTATTCACCCACCTGGAACCCATCCAAAGCCACACAATAGAAAGATCATTTCTTTTGTCAAGAGCGAAAAGAATAATAATCTTTCAAGGAAGCTTCAATCTACAAGTGAGATTTCCGTGATGATTTGGCAATTTCCCAAATCACATAGCCTCTTTTTTATCCCATCTTTAATCTCTGTGAGGGAACTGATCGTCTTCACAATAAGAAGAAACTAATAACCTTCCCAAAAATAAGGTAATTCAGTTCTATCAAGAATCGGATTTCTATAGGTTCTATCGAAGAAAGAGACCCTTTTGTTTCAAACTCTTGTTGTGTAATGTGCTTCTACAGAACAAGCTCACACTCAGCCACTCACAAATACTGTGCCTGCATTTCCCCAGTCCCTGAAGTACCTCCATCTCCCAGTCACTTCGAGAGAAACTTAATGTATCTTAGGAATGTTAGGTCCCTTCAAAGCACACATGGGAATAGTCCAAATTCCAGAACTTTCCCTTCTAAATAATGAACATAGGGCTCACAATACGGTTCACATGCTGCAAGAGTGGGACAAATAGTAAAAGCCTGGCTTGGCAATCTGATAAAGAGCAAATGACAATTCGTTTAGCATTGCAACAGTTTGAGATAAATTAGTCTCCCATTTAATTGCTTAGGCTATCATCTAATTCAAATACTACATAACAAAATTACATTACTTGCAGTGGGGATTTGGATCAATGTAGAGCTATTGTTATCCTTATGGCAAATGAGGTGATTCCGGTTTGATTTTGATGAATTATTTTCTATTCTTTATTCTTATTGTGTAACAAAATGTTACATGTAATTGAATAATCATTTCAGTTATCTTATTTTTGAAAAATACAGTTCCAACAAACAACTGCCTCACTCTAATTTTTCAATAAGTTTGAGTGAGATAGAGCTTGTTTGTCTGTTATGTCGATATTCCTTATTCTACAAGTACTTTCTGCCTTGATAATGAGTCTTTGTGCTCTCTCTTTTGCAGTCCTTTTTATGTAGTTCTTTCTAGATGACTTGCTATGTTACTCTCTTTCCTTCCCAAGATTCAAACTTGTACTTTTTGGTAGGCTGACGATCTGATTCCTTTAATGCGGTTTTGCTCGAGCCAGTCTGTCCGCAGCAGTTGGAAGAGTCAGACCATGTTTCTTTACTTTTGAGAATTTTGGGGATTTTTCTCCTAAAAGTTCCAGGATGTATTTATTTTTGACGTTTTTAATAATTTAGAATATTTTTTCAATCAAATTTCCTAAGAAATTCTTTCATACTTAAATTTTTGTAAATGAAAAGTTCCAAGTCATTCTAATCATCATATTTCCTTCTGAATCATGGACTATCATATTCAAATCCGCTCTTAAAAGGTAACTATTGATATAATAAATAATAATAAATAAATTTTATTTAATTGATTTATTGATTATTGTTTAGTATTATCTGATTGATATTATTGATATGTGGGTTATATGAAGATGTTTTGTATGATTAGTATATGATTTTATATTTTTGCAAAATGATAGAGTTCAATTTTATAATAATTTTTAGAAATTTTCAAGTACAGTATCAATTCAAGCCTTTAACACGTTGAATACCTGCAAGATAAATTTAAATTTGTTCTCTTTAATTATCTAAATCTAAAGTTTTATTATTTTCCAAATTATCCCATCTACTGTAATCTTATTATTTTGTAGCAGTTTTGTTTAAAAATTGTTCAGTCGTTTTTTGAGTTCTCTGTTCATCTGCGAATGGAATTAATGAAAATTGATAAAAAACTAAATTAGTTTTATAATTGTTTTATCCTAACAGCGGTTCCAGCTGTACCCAATGAGATTTCCAGCTTTACTATGGAGTCTTTCAAATTTAACCAGTACTATTCAGCTATAATTAGGACGACTTCAGCTTCACCAAGATTTCGGTAACATTCATTCTTCTCCGTATTAACAAGACGGCATTTTCAACTAAATAGTGGAAGTGAAAGTGTTATAAAAGCAAATTTCTATAAGAGTTTGGGGCTTGCCACTTCTTCGAAATCGAATGTATTTCTTCAATTACATCTTTCTACAATTCCGGATTACAATAATATTTTGATTAATTACTCGTAATTATATTTGTCCAATTCTCGATATATTTCTTTTAAATATAATCTGTGAAATTTGATTATTAATTCTGTATTTTAATTATGAATAATCCTTTTCGTCACACATAGTATACAATGAGAATAGAGTTAATATTTTATTGAATTTATATATTTGATTGATTTGTTTTCTTGGATTAAGATAATTTCTGTCAGTTGAACTATGGAAAGGATTGACAGAGATTGTTATAAAGTGCCAGAAATAATCAACCAAATAAAACAATGATCTTGCTACAAACTACGCTATTAGTAGTAGTAGTAGTTATTTGAAAATTGTTACAATTGCATTAAGTTACTTCCTAAATAAAGATTACACAGTCCTAAGTAGTGTCAAATTTCAAGAGCTTCTGGACGCTCAATACCAGTAAATTTGATAATATTTGGATAGAAATCAGTCGGTAGAGCTGCAAACGTTCGTCCAGAATTTCAAGCAATTCGACAAGAAACAACATTCCGCCGTACCTTGATCTAAATTGTCTGAAAATAGAGTGCGAAGGCCTACTAATAACAGTTTCAGAGCAACTCAAACCAAAGCACAGCATGTATTGTTTATTTCTTTTGAATAACCAGAATAAATTTAATTATAATTCTCCATGACGTCGAAATAATCAGACAAAATAATTGAGTAAATGATATAGATGAAATAATTAATTCCTCCCAGAGGAAAAATAATATAATAATTACTGACCGAATTGAGCAGGAATGAAATTATATTAAATACAGGTTCAACAATCATGTGAATTTATTAACATATTAAATTGAATACTATATTCATTGAAACTCAAATAATCAGTATTTGTTTGATAAATTGAAGTATTAATCTTGATCAAATGTGTTATTTCAAAGTTCTTGGTATTATTTAAGTGCAATTAGATTTTTAATAAGGGGTACACGGTGTATGAGGAGAGATATATAGTCCTGCACTCTTTTACATTAATAATAATTGATGAATCTATGTTTCTCGGAATTCACTAAATTTTCGTATATTGTATAATTTTCGCTCACCAAATTGTTGTGGGGCCCCAATTCACAGTAATAATTTTCAACACTTCACTTGATGATCGTGATGATGGAATGGTGACGTCCCAGGATTTTGTTTCACGATTTTATTCTTCAATTTTAACTTGCCTCAAATTTATTTTAAGAGCACATGACTACAGAGGAACTTTACATTAAACACTGGATACATTAATTTAACATAAAGAGAGACAATTATTGAACATTAATTATAAGTAGGACATTGAACGTGGTCCTATTTTAACAATAGTCAAAAGGCAAGTCTCCTCTTCCTTCAAAAATAGGAAATCACCCGATCTTCTTCTGAGAAGAAGGATCACGTGATTTGGGAAAGGACCAATCCTGTGCCCAATGAGAAAAAATTCACCAATAGGAATTTTCCCACGCGGTTGTAATATTTAAATTAGGCACAGAGATTCAAAAAACAAAATCAGAGCAAAATTATTTTAATCAGGAAGAATTCTAAATTAGTGCAAAATAAACTAAAAATAAACAAGGGTTAGCAGAAATGAACAAGCTTGACTTAGTTTGAAATAAAAACAGAAAATACAGAGATATCACAGTAGTAGCCGGCACAACAGAATCAACAGCTGACAGATGAAACTTGTCAACGTTTTGGCGCAATTTTTCTATAACCTAATTGTTGAAGAATAAGGTAAACAATAGTAGGCAAATGACTCTGACAAATAATTAGACTGGAAAATGAGAAAATATTGAGAACATTTGATAATAGAATAAATAAATGGGTTCTACCCAATTGTAAACGTGAGTATATTATTTTCTGTCTCATTCATAATATAAGCTTAATCTCAGCTAATAAAATCGTAGGCTTGGTTGGCATAGGCTCTGTATCCTGACGGTAGCAAAATAATCAGTTCTAAGTACTCTACTAACTAATTCCATATTGATCTCAATCATTGTTGAATAGTTGTAGAATCATTGTAGAATAGATTGTTAATGCATTTTTCATAGCCTTCAGGCTGAGGCCGCACTGCCGGTGGGTAGAGCCTGGAGGGTGAAGGGTAGTTGGTAAATCTATAGAACATACACACCATCCACAGTAATACATTGTATGAATGGTATGACGTCATTCTGTTTTTACGGTTATGTTGTCCATACTTAAGAATTTCAAGATGGCGACACGTATCATTTATACAATGTATTACTGTGGATGGTGTGTATGTTCTATAGATTTACCAACTACCCTTCGCCCTCCAGGCTCTACCCACCGGCAGTGCGGCCTCAGCCTCATAGTTATAGCAGTGAATATAAAGTCTCTCCATATTCTTTGGACCTCATATCGGACCAGTTCAGATTCGTTTCACGCCAGGACTAATAGCCCTTTTTGTGCATATTATATTTTAGTGCATTTCATTTGAAAAAAATGCACTATTGGTCTTGACCGGATAATCGCAAATACATGATGCGATATATTTTTTACACGTTTCCAAGCCCCCAGAACACGAATCTGATGTCCGTTCAAATTCATATCTATATATATATATATATATATATATATATATATATATATATATATATATATATATCATATATATATATATATATATATATATATATATATATATATATATTTATATATGTACAGATTCTTGTTCACACGATAACTCCCGAAGGGCTTGTCGGAGAGCGACCAAATTTCGCACAAAAATCATTAGTGTTAATATCTCGGTCAAGTTCGTTAACCAGCCAAATTGGTTCAAGGGTAGGGGGAAATTAGGGGATGAAAATTTTGAAAAATCACTACAAATCGACCAATAACTTGATCGTTTTGAAAATTGGTGTGTATAATACACTTATTATGCCCTACAATTTGAGCCATCATCGAAAAAAATCCAATCAAAAATGGCGGAGAAAATGGCGAATAATATGCCGAAAATTGTGTTTTTCATAGGTTTTTCGGAAACGGCACCTTTGAATTCATACCCTGAATAGCTCATTATAAGTCATATGATTTGAGCCATCATAGAATTGCATTATAAATGCACTCTATCCGACCGCCAGCTGCCGGAGCGAATTTTTTTTTAATTCTCATTTTGGAAAAGCATTCCAAAATGCTTCATATCAGTAGTTCAAGAGGTTGAAATTCTAATTAAAACTTAAGCGCCAACTACTTGCGGAAACTGATGAAAATGTACCACTCGTAATATTATTATGATCACAATATTAGTGTCAATCAAACTATCAAGATCCAAAACTGAAAGAACTAAAATATGTTTTAGTTAATCTATAGTTTTTTTTGTATTAAAGAAATCATTCTCTCCTATTCCACGATGATTTTGCGTGTAATGGAAGTATAGCACTATATTAAGCAGTAGTAGAAGTTGTTCACTTTTGATACACAAATTTATCACTAATAAGCTGGAAAAATCCTGCACTTTATTGCGATAGAAGGCGAATTTGCTCGATCGTGTGAAATGAAAATTCTCAATTAGATATTGTTATTTTGCTGTTGCAGTTTATTTTCGGATCTGAGAAGCGTCTCAGGCACCACTCTCATGAACCTACTAGCCGCCCTATTCATGACTCAACTTCTTTATGTCGTCGGTGTGGGAGGTATTCAGGTGAGCGAGAAAACTTCTGTCTTCTTTTCTTTTCTCTCAATAGTTCATTTATTCCATTTTTAAAAGTTAGTGGAGCAACTCACGTTGTTGAGTTTCTCTGAGATAGTATAGATGTAGATTTTTTATTAGTTTGTGTAGTGTAGTATTGTACTGGAAAGTTGGTAATACTCTTAATGTGTTATGTGAATAACTGAACGAAATTCAAATATTCAATTAGTCATAATGTGAAAGTCTAATAGGAAACGTAGGTTCATTTTTAATAATTTTTAGAGCTTGTTGAAATATTGAACCTTATTAATCGCTTGTATGTGATTAAATTATTATAAATTTCAATCCAGAGGTCCAGAGGATCAGGAGCGACCTGAAAACTCCGACACCAGACCTGAACCAGCCAGGTTACACGAATATTATCTTTATTATTATTACCCATAATCAAGTTGAGAACCTACATTATTCAACTTCAAATTATTAATGAAATGGTAATTTTAAATAAAAATAAAGGCCTTTATTAAACATTTAAAAGTAATCATCACATAATCTATATCTGGGGAGTCCGATCCCACTAGACGTCAAAACTGCAATCATATGAATGTAGAAACCAAGTAAACCGCCATCTATAAAAGCGAAATGGCACTCATTCATTTATTCATTTACTTACTCACTCACTCACTCATCAGCATAACTAAAAAACTACCGAACCGAATGCGTTCAAATTTGGCAGGAATGTTCAGTTGGACCGTGAGTCGCGTACTAAGAACGGATTTTTAAAACTTTATAAGGATAGCCTACGACAAATATTTGAATTTTTCTATAGTTTTTTTGTGTTTTCTTAATTTTCTCGAGAGCTAAGGTAGAAAATGTTGATATTTGTTGGGCAAGTTCATATCAGATAAGGTCTAGAAATGTTGTGTTGAAATATTTTTTAAATCCGTCCAAGATTACGCCAGTAATCAATTTTTTCTAAATTGTATATGTATTGCGGGTTGCATATCTTCCGCCTTGCTACGACCAATTCTTACTGATAATTATGGTTCTGCGAGATTATAGATGAACTAATTTGGAAGATATCGAATCAAGTTTCAAACTATGTCCAATATACTTCCCAAGATTACGCTCATTATTAGCGTTCTACTATTTTTTGAGAACCAATTGGCAGAAAATGTTGAAATTTGGTAAACAGCTCCAGATTAGGTCTAGAAATGCTGTCTCCAATAAACTTCTAGACCCTTCGGAGGTTACGCCTGTAATAAGGTTTTCCAATGTTTGGAATCTGTACTTTTGATTATTTCACGGAAACTATTGATAGCTCAAATCATATACCCAGGTTGAGCTGAGGTAATAGAACAACTAATTCAGAACGATTACTGAAAAGAGCCCTGTTAAGCGATATGATGATCAAAGCAAATCCTTTCGAGAAGAAATTGCAGGAGCACAAATAGAGGTTCTGCAGGCGAGCGAAGCGAGCCTGTTTGACTCACTGACACTGCTTATACTGTCAGGGTCCAGGGGGCAGAGGCCCCTAGCTAGGCGGAGAAGGCGAGCGAAGCCTGCCGGCTAGTATCATTATATGTAATTGTCGGGAGATCTCCAAGGCATAGTGCCGTCAGGAGGAAATTACAATACATCACAGGAGGTAATTACAATACAACAGGTAATAGCTATTTCCAAGTGAGTAAGTTATTAGATAGTTTCTCTTTAGCTATCACCAAGAAAAATGTAGCAGATTAATAGTAGCCCTTATCAATTTGTGTTATCAAATGTCCAATCATAATATTTTAGAATGCAGTCTGTATCTCATAAACGACCCATGTCTTCTTCTGTGTGATAAAAAAACATCACGTGACTAATGCTTATTTGATTTCTAAAGTATCATTTTCTTCCTCACGTCTCATCGTACGAAGCTTTCTTATCAGACACTTTTGTGGGAAAATGGAAGCTTTGTAAGGAGCATTATTGAATCATAGGTTTCACATCTTGTTGATTCAAGCAAGATTTTTATCTCTACTGTTAAATTCCATTGAACGAACAGATAGAATAAACGTTGTTTTCCGCTTTTCATTTGAGATAATTCAGAATCGTTCAATCGTTATAGCGAATACTGTGGGAGATTCTAGCGAGAGAGAGTAGGTATATTTCATTATTCATTAGTCGTCATGAGAATTGAAATCTAAAGTTGTTCAGTTGACTCATTGGGAGATGGCATTATTATTGATATTGCTTTAGAACGCTACAATGATATATTTCTAGCTGAATTTGAAGCTTCAATCTGGAAACACACTGTACACTGTTCAATGCTTTTTCGATCAAATATTATTTCCATAATACTTGTTTGAGTTTTAAATTACTTTTTAAACTGAAAAATCGTCTTTCAATATTTCTGTCTGCTCCATCTATATTTTCCATTCTTATTCACTATCATTTTTCAAGTTCTTTCTTTCTGGATTGTGTTTTTGAATTGTTAAAATTTCGACCAAGTACTTTTGAAGACTTCATAATTCCTTCATAAAAGCGAGATATTGTTATTTTTATAACAATATATATGTTGTTATTCTGTGACTGTTAAGCATGGATCGTTATTGCTTTAAAATTAAAATATTCATATAAGTAGTTTGGAATTTGAAGGGCAAAGTATTTACACTTCAATTTAGATTTTCGAGTTGGTAATCAATGGTTAACCTTGTGCTATTGAAAAAGCATGCTGAATTACATTCTACCTGGAACAAATACATATTTTTTATTAAGAAAGAAACTAGAAAGTATTTGGGCTGAGTACGTAATTTGTTTAATTACCTCTACTTTTAGAACTATAGTTTTGATCTTCAAAATATATTTTCAATGTGAACCTTATGTATAGTTCACACTGAAATCTGGCAAAACTATCGCGTCTTTGTACCATGTGCCCGAGATAATATTATGTGACCGTATGCAATCATAATCACATTCAATGTTCAAACTATGATTTTATGCAGCCTCTATATAATACAGGCAAATGACTCGAGAATATATTCAAGTTTTTATGATGATTTACTGAGGGCCAATTTAGCTCAATCTGTCACAAATTTGCGGTTCAAGTGACAGTATACGAGCAATAGGCAGACAATCAACGTTTGCTAGATCCGTAGATCTGGCCGAAAGCGGGCCTGATAATGATGAGTAGATTAATCGAATTTCTTGTTAACGATTCAATAGGAGAATTTTTATTTTTTAATTGAGATAAATTGGTTGGTGTGGTTGTTGGTGACAGGACACGGAGCTGTGCGTTTCGCTGTCGTTCTCGCTGCAGTACCTGCACCTGACGGTGTTCGGGTGGGTGACGGCGCTATCGCACGACCTGTGCCGCACGCTGCGTCGCAACGCGCACGTGGAGCCGCCGCCGGCCGAGCGTGCTGTGGGCGCCGTTTTCGCCTGCTACAGCCTGCTGTCGTGGGGCGCACCCCTGCACCTCGCCGCCGCCTACCTGCACCGCGCCCACAACACCACCACCCCTCCTTCAACTGACAACCACTTCCTCAAGCAGTACAACTGCTGGTCAGTCGTCAAAAACATTAATTACTGTAGTCACTGTTACATCCTCAGTAATCAATGCTCATTTTGCATTTATAAAATGGGTGATAACTTAACTACCTTTAATAAAGACCATGTCCTTAAAAGTGGCAACTGTGTTGAGTAGAAAAATCGTTCATTTAAAAGCATTGAAATCATTTTTAAATCAGCTGTTTCAACTAATGCATCTCTTGTGTGCGTGCGTTCTCTCATTATTGGATTCCTTCAAATCATAGCTATATTTAGACATAAATTGCCTATTTTTAATCTTTTTTGCTTATTTCTATGTGAAACTATACAATTTCTATTGTGAAATTTTGCTACCAGTGCAGAAAACGAAAAAGTAATAATTCTAAGAGAAAAAATTCATGATCATATTTCTTGAAAATTCTACTCAGAAGAGAGAAAAACAAATTCAACATGCAAGATTTTTATCTGCAATAAATTATTTGCTATTATGTGATCCATATGGGTGGATTATGGCCATAGGAGGGCCAATGTTGCCATTTCATTAGGCCAGGGTCTTCTATTAGAGGGACCTATGGTAATAAGCATTCGTCACTGAAATTCGCTCAGTAGTAACCGTGGTTTAATACTGTGTATTCACCGTTCAATTTATTTTTTATAAGATACACAAGATAGTATCAAATCAAATTATACACATATACACAATCAATAATCGAATTGAAAGCTTTTGTATTATTATTGAAACGTAATGTTTATTTCTTATTGCTTCATTTGGTTCTTCTTCTTCTAGTGCCTATTCGATTCGAATATTGGCGATCATCCTGGCTATTGTTACTTTGTTCACGGCTGCTCTGAACAATTCCGTTGTTGTTTGAGAGAACCATGTTCTCAAGTTCTTCAGCCATGATATCCTTCTTCTTCCAGGTCCTCTTCTTCCACGTACTTTTCCTTGGAGTATTTCCTTGAGAAGATGGTATTTGTTGTCATTTCGCATTATGTGGCCCAGATACTGGAGTTTTCTTCTCTTTATAGTGTTCATCACTTCCATTTCTTTGTTCATCCTTTCAAGCACTGACTCATTTGTTACTCTGTCAGCCCATGAAATCCTTAGAATTCTTCGGTACAGCCACATTTCAAATGCTTCCAGTCTTTTTTGGGTTGTCTCAGTCACCGTCCATGACTCCATCCCATAGAAGAGTGTAGAGAAAACATAGCATCGTAAGAGTCTGATTTTAATATTCAGGTCCAAATTGTGGCTTTTAAAAAGTTTTAACATTTTGATAAAGGTTTGTCTTGCCTTCTCTATCCTGCATTTAATCTCTTGAGAGTTGTCCCATTGTTCATTAATTACTGTTCCCAGATAAGTGAATCTAGAAACCCGTTCCACTGGTCTGCCTCCAATGAAAAGATGACAGTTTTGGATATTTTGCTTAGTTATTACCATGAACTTGGTTTTAGTAATATTCATGCGCAGACCATACTGTTCACTGGCATCATTTATCCTATTCATCAACTCCTGTAAGCCATTCAAGCTGTCAGCAAATACAGCAGTGTCGTCTGCATAACGAATGTTGTTAATACACTCTCCATTCAGTAGAATTCCATTGTTGGTGTTTTCCAAGGCTGTAGTGAATATTTCCTCAGAGTACAAGTTGAAGATCAGAGGAGAAAGGATACATCCCTGTCTGACGCCACGTTGAATAGCAATGGCATTGACTTGCGTTTCTGTATCAGACTTTATGATAGCTGTTTGATTCCAGTATAAGTTTGCTATGATTCTAATATCCTTGTCATCCATTCCAGTACTCTTCAATACTTGTATCATCCTCTCATGCTGTACCTTGTCGAATGCTTTCTCATAATCAATAAAGCAAACATAGATGTCGCAGTTCACATCACGGCATCGCTGAAATAGCACTTGTAGACTAAACAGGGCATCTCTTGTACCAACTCCTTTCATGAAGCCAAACTGCGTTTCTGCTACCCTTTCTTCACATAACCTATAGATTCTCCGGTGAATTATCTTGAGAAATAGTTTCAACAAATGGCTCATCAAGCTGATTAATCTGTAGTCCCCACATGTTTTGGCTCCCCGTTTTTTTGGTATCATTATGAATTCAGAGATAAGCCATTCTCTTGGGATGATTCCTGTGTCATAGACATAATTGAAAATGTTTGTCAGAAGTCCTACAGATTTGTCATCAAGAAGTTTGAAAAATTCTGATTGTGTTCCATCTGGCCCTGGAGCCTTCCCTTCTTTCAAGGACATGATGGCTGCCTTAGTTTCATCAGTTAGTATTTTGGGACCAGTTTCTACTTGGGAGGTTGGTGAGTCTCCCCTTCTATCATGGAATAGATTCTCTATATATTTTTCCCATGTTTCTTTTATGTCTTTTTGGTCAACAATCAATTCTCCATTTTCATTGAATAACTTACCTACAGTTTTTCTCTTATACATTCCAGTTACTTCTTTAAATTTTTTGTGCACATTGAACTCATCAAATTTTCTTTGTAACTCTTCAATTTCTTGGCATTTTCCTTCCATTTCCTTCTGTTTAGCTTCTCTGATCTTTCTCTGTGTGTGTCTGTTGAGTTGTTGGTATTTCATAATGTCACTCTTATGCTTTCTTCTTTCTTCCATGAGTTGTAGGATTTCCTCTGTCATCCAAGATTTTCTGTTTACCTTATCATTTTTGAGTAGTTCTTTTTTAATATTTTCCATCGTTTTGTTCAATGCCAGGATTTGCTGGTTTGGATCATTAAGGTTCTCCTCTATTTGGGTGCACTTATCATTAAGGATTTGTGTTACCTGATTTCGTAAGGTATTGTCTTTGAGTTTCTTGATGTTGTATTTTACAGGGCATTGAGTTTGTACTCTCTTCAATTTAGTTCTATACTCTCCTATTACTCGGTTATGATCAGATTGTAAATCAGCACCAGGATATGTTTTCACACTGGTAAAACTATTTCTGTATCTTTGATTTACCAAAATGTAATCAATCTGATTTCTTATGATGATATCCTTTCCGTTATCTCTGGGTGATTTCCATGTATACAGTCGTCTTGGTGGTAGTTTGTAGAATGTGTTCAGTATAACTAGGTTGTGCTCTGCTGCAAATAAACTGAGAGTTTCTCCTCTGTCATTCCTATCTCCCAGTCCATAAGGACCAATATGTTCGCCTGTTCTTCCTTGACCCACTTTAGCATTAAAGTCACCCATTAGTATAAGGAGTTCATGTTTTGGCAACTTTCTTATCAAGTCATGAATCTTGTTATAAAACTCTTGCACTTCTTCATCACTATAGTCTGTGGTGGGTGCATAAATCTGGATTATGTTAGTGTTCACAGGCAATGTATTTACCTGAAGAAGCATAATCCTCTCACTTACAGGTATGAAATTGTTAACGTGCCTAGCCACTTTTTTCTGAACGATCATTCCTACACCATGTTCGTATCTTCCATCTGTTGTTCCAGAGTAGTATATTCTATAGTCATTCATGTCGCAGTAACTTGCATAAGGCCATCTCATCTCACTGATGCCCATTATTTCTATTTTTAGCCGATCCATTTCCTTCAGAGCACATTCAATTTTTCCAGCTTGAGCCATTGTCTTTACGTTCCAAGTACATATTCTTCTGGGTTGTCTTGTCTTAATCTTGTAATTTTCCATTCTATCATTCAAACCTGCTCCCCCCGGAGATCCGATTGGGGAGCTTGAAACTCCGGACTGATTTGATCTGAACATAGCCATGGTGATTGTTCTTGAGATATCCATTGGATCTTTAATGTAGTGGTTTCTCCTTGCCTTCTACATCCCAATGCCGTTGATCTTTGCAGATTCTTCCGCCTTTGAGGTCAATATCTTAACCTCAGGACAATGAGGTGCCCTCTCTGTCAGCTCATCCGCCCAAAGCCGTTGGCCAACAGAGTTGTCTTGGTTGTAGCCGCTCAATCTGAGACAGACGCTACATGTGCTAGTTTTGGTCCGCCCCGGGTATTTTATTTCCTCGGTACCCACCATATCTGGTGAGCATTCCCCTATCCGCCACCTGGGGAGGCGCCCCGTAGGAGACTAGCAACTCCCGGGGGATTTGGTTCTTATTAAATGTAAATTAATGGTTTGTCTATTGAGACAAGTTTCTAATAAAATTTATAAAAAAGAAAAAAATGATTCTTGTACTATATATCATCTTGTGTATCTTCTTCAAGGGAAATTGGAACAGATCGACACACAGCTTAGCAATGTCTTTTATTTTGTGTTTTTCACCGTGTATGTAGAATAGTGCTGACTGATATATGAGACATACTCGTATTCTCGTATATAAACATATAGAACCATTATTACAATATGAGAAGTTTCTTTTATTGATTGGTTTTCATTCCCAAAAAAAGCGGTCTTCTTCTATGCTGGTGACTGTAAAAACGGATTAAATGGTTAGTTCTGAATTATAATAACCTGTATATATGGCTCTATCATTCTGAAAAAAATCACAGATTATAGATAATATCGTTATTGTCGATAATAACGATCTTATTACAGATCATTGGTGAACCAATCTTCAATAGACTGCTGATTAGATTCAGTACATACTAATTTATAAACTCCAATTACGAGATACCGTAGCATCCATTTACGATTAATTCATCGGAGTATCAATGCTTATTCTACTATGATAATATTATTTCAAAATTGGTAATTACGGACTACGGTACGTTACTATATATCCCTTGGTTTGG
Source organism: Sogatella furcifera (assembly GCA_017141385.1). Classification (NCBI taxonomy): domain Eukaryota; kingdom Metazoa; phylum Arthropoda; class Insecta; order Hemiptera; family Delphacidae; genus Sogatella; species Sogatella furcifera. The sequence goes on from CM029547.1 coordinate 31,020,669, forward strand.
GAGCATGCAATCAAAAGGAGTAATTAAACCAGTTGTTGGCCAATGAGTGAGATTCGAATTAACATCTAGGTGATAACGATGTGCCCTGCTCCATCATACACAGAATAATATATTATTGATCACAGACGTATACTGTACACTACATAGTATTATAGTACTATATAGTGCACTATAGTAATAATCATGGAGTTTGGATTGGTTTGAATAATTACTCCGCTAGTAATAACAATCATGGTTTTCCTACACATGCAGAATTGCTCATGCAAGTAAACTTCATTAGATTTTATGTTTAGTTTTATTGGAACAGAAGAGTGGAGAGATAGCAAAATTCATTTCCAAGCCATTGTTATCATAATAAAACTTCTGCCATGAGATATGAATGAATAATGTTAAAAGGACCAATAGAAATACAATGTCAATATTTCTATTTAATGTCAGAGATGAGAAGGAGCACTTCATGACCTTCATTATGAACAAAAACCTGTGGCTGACAACATTTCTCATCACATTAAAACACAAAAACAAATCCATGAATGAAGTCTCTTTAGAGTGAATTGTTAGAGGATTGAATTTAATTTTCCTCTCTGTATTATATTGACTTTTTAACGTTTTAAATTTCGAATTTTGTAGGATTGGAATTAAAATGAAGCTTTTGATAAGCATCTTTTTATAAAAATCATTTTTTCGAAAGATGTGTCAAAGGGGTATCCAGGTTTATAATCAATCTTTCAGTATCCATATCAATGTCCAGTATCAGGACATAATCAAAAATCAAAGTCCAGTATAAAAGAGAGGTCTGTGAATAAAGAAATTCGTTTCACCGCTCACGTTGATTTACTGCGCAATCAAATATTCGCCTCAATTATAATTCCAAATCATTGGTATATCCACTTTCCATTATTCCTTTTTTCAATTTAATGTCAATAGAAAATTATTTTTCTATTTTGGGCATTACCGAACAATGATGGGTGTTGACTAGCAACTGATGAGAAAACATTGAACACTGTAATTTTTCCAATTACCATGCATGTTTCCAAGCATCATATTAAAATGGCCTATTACATTTTTTCCAGTCACAGATCAGATATCTCTCTAACAGCCTGAAAAAGGCTTTCAATATGAAAGTAAGCTATTTACCAAAGAGAACTAATTGGCTCGACCCATGAAAGCCCTAGACTGGCACGAGGGCATGGTTTTACTTGATTTGATGCTTCTGCCGGAGAAATCACCACACCCACAGCCAGATTGGAATGGTCTATTCCTATTGTTGATAGGAAGCAGTGCTAGTGAACCGTTCAATACCCAGCATTGAGTTCTCTATCATAATTTTCAATGAAAATTTTTCCATTGGTGTATATTATTCCATTCGGAGTATCAATTTACAATCCAGCACTCAGACGAAATAAAAATGTAGATTTTTGTTAATATATTGATTATTTGCTGTATCTTATCAACTAGTACAGCCCGGTCGCACTTCATTGAATCATGTGCAGCACAATATCCTCCTCTTTCTTCTCCCTATTCCCTCCGCCCACTTGTACAGTGTGTAGGGGAAAATAGTAAGTTCCATTTCATTCTTAATAAAGATTAGAATTTCATAAAATTCTGATCAAGAAATTAAAGAATAGGTGTGTGATACATCTTAGCTAACACACCTATTTTAACATTTCGATAGCAATGCTTGTATGCACTGGAGGAGTAAAATAATTCTTATTCATGAAATGGAAAAGGTGAAAACATGTTCGCCTATAGACGACCATCCAGAGCGCTATGGTTACTAGACACTTGTCATCTTATGCGGAAATATGGAGCTTAAAACTTAATCTCTCGTAAACCCGATGACTTTTTCGAGTCGGAGAACTTATATATTGCTTGATGACACCTGAATGAAAACAATCGGTTAAGAAAACACGGAGAAGTTCAGCTTGAAAGAACTTCGGCTCGGCCAGTGTTGGTTCGGGGGCTGTGAGTTCTGATTGAGAATTTATGGTTTTCAGGCCGGTACTGGCCGGGGTAGAATCGTTTTCCCGTCTTGCCGGGGTGTATTCTTTGCTTGGACGGACTGTATAGTGGAGTGATTATGAAACTGGCAACCAGCTAGTAGGCATAGCCACTTCATGGGCTGTTGAGCCACTGAGACAGGCAGACTGTAAAACGCATTGAAATTTTCTGACTTTTAGGCTACAGCTCAGATCTAAACCATTCATTGTCATCGATGAGTTCCAAGTCCGGAAGAAGTTTTTTGGATCTCATAATTGATATTTAATGGAAACTAAATGCTTAAGCGGTCTCACTCATATTGAAAGAATTTAAAGACGTATTTTAATTTGGGAGAACGGCTCTCTTCTAACGTAAACGATTAGATGTCGGCTTGATTTAATCCAATATCGTGAATGAATTATCATTTTCAACTCTACAACTTTATCGATTTATATCATAGATTACGTGACGAAATAAAGTCAAGAGTTGAGTTCATTTAGTGGAACAATATTTTCATGAATATCCATTAATATTTTCAATAAACTGTTTCTCTCTTTTTGAGTTTAATAAACTGTTTCTCTTTTTTCGAGCTCAAGTAAACTGGGGCTCCATTTATTGTATAAGACAAAAGTAGACATACATGCTGTTTTTCACTCAATATCAATTGTGTAGCCTAGATTGGTACCATCTGCAGAACAGAAAATTGAATATTTTGTCAGAAGTAAATTACCTTTTAGAAAGAAAGTGATATGCTTCATATACATCCTTTTTGGTGACAAACAGATCAATTCACAAAGTTCGATCACACTCTTTAGATATATGTTCAAAAATATCGTGCAAGCGTATTGGATTACGCGATTATTGATTACGGGGGGAGTGGTGTCGTGTAACCAATGTGAATTCTGCACACGATGGTGGCTACATGAAAAATGAGAGGTGAGTCGTTTGGGGAAGATATTTCAGGCCACGGTACCTGTGTCAGTTGGTTGAAGACGAATGAGCAGATAGGGAGCACGCCATCTCCATCTCGTGCGCTGCGCCCGCCAGCTAATCCGTCAGCAAAGCCTGACTGCGACACGAGTCACGTCTATGCGGCTGGTGCTGCTTGCTCCTTCCTCCAACAACTCGCACATCGACATCGCAATTTATTCAGAAAACTTATCACAAGACATCCACGAACACACACTCGCCGAGTATACATGTCGGAGATAAAGCGTCGCAAATTTTTATCACGAGCTGGTCTGAATAAATCCATACCAAATAGGCTCAAAACCAACGTCTACATTTGTAAATCTGTCAGGGTCAATTAATTGCATAGATCAATGGAAAGAGGTAGTTTGTAAGGTACCGCAATTGAGAATAATGTGCCTATTCAGCAGTTGCATCCTCGATTTACAATCAGTAAATTCCACATTTAGTTCTAATCGATGTTGTAAATTCCACAGCGGTGTTCAATGTTCTAAATTCCACATATTATAGCACGGCTATTCAATATTGAATTCATCCAGATTATATGATTCAGCGAATTCAGCGAAAACCATATAATGAATCGATTAACGGTGATTAAATTGATAGTTCAATAGGTTTTATGTAATTTCAGTTTGCAGCTAGTATTCTGCCTCATCTATTTACTTTTTGCTATACCGTACCATCTACTTTTACGAGGCAGAACATTCAGAGTTGTTTTCTTGAAAATACTAGTAGAGAATGATCATTCAGGTCTACTGAACCGAAAATTTAGTTCTTATATATATATATATATATACAGTATACTGTATATGCTTGTGCTCACTTCATTTTAACCTTGTAAATACAACTCAATGTGCTAAGCAATCTCAATTGTTGAGCGGTTTCTGAGGAAGCTGAGTTTTTTATAGAGGTAGAAAATTCTCAAATTGAGTATTTGAGACTGTTTCTCATTCTACTCGTGGACACATTCACAGGAGCAATCGAGCGGCATTCGTGATTAATTGACAATTTTCCATCCTAAAAGCCCTTTTAAAACCCCCATTTAACTAACGACACTCTCAGTGAGAGGACGCATTTTTATCCCCAAACCCAGACTCTACCCGCCTCCAATATTGCAATAATGATCGTGGAAGACGATTCATGAGAGAATTGTGAAGTACTACTTCTCAAATGTATATGTGGTTCATGTGAACATTTTTTTCACTAACGTTTGGTAAAGTCCCTATAAACGTTTTTGAACAATAGTGTATTGCCAATATTACTCCCTGGCATAATATCCGTAACCATCGTGTGTCCTACTGCCTATGCTATCATATCGTTCGATGATAAAAATATGCAATTCAAAATGAGTTGTCAGATAGTAATAAATAGTAATAGTACGTCAGTAACATAGTCATAAGAAAAAATACATGAATATGCTTTATTGTATCAAACTTTGGTCAATTATAGTCTACATATTCAAAGTATCATATCGCCGACGGCCCTGGGAGGCCCAAGATTCCCTCAGCAAAAAAATAATAATCGGCTCCAAAGAAATGATCAATCTTTTATTGAAATTTAAACTATTTAATAAAAAGTGAATCATTTTCTAATAAATTCTATGAAAATACTACAAATTTTTCCAGACTCTCATGACCCCTGATTAGACATTAGGGCCCCTCATCCCAAGTCAGCTTAAAGGGGCCCCTTAAATTCTGAGATCCTTCTTCACGTAATCTACTGTTAGGTGCTTGAGTCTTGTGCCCAGAAACTAAGGCAGAAAATTCTTCAAATATAATTCTCTGGGACCCTGGGGGCCCTGCATTCTAATCTACGACATACTCACTGGGCCCACAAAAATCTGCCGATAGGGCTGTGAGTATCAAAGTGACAATATAACTATTGTTATTAATAAAGTATTCGGAGTGTGTAGACTATAATTATACTGATATTTTTCTATTTGGCTTTATAGTGATTTCATTGCTTGTTTTTTTCAAACAAATTCTATATTCTTCATGTTTTTGTTTTTTAACGATTCCATTTCAACACTCTAAATTCAAAGTTTTCAATATCATTCCAGGACCAAAAGTTATGTATTCAAGAGATGTTAACAGGTTATACGATAATCACATCTGGACTACATCAACTTCTTCCAAAATTAGAGAGATAACTAGTAGGGGCGTAGCTTGTTTTTCAATTTTCAATAAAGTGATTTCATTATGTCACTGTAAAAAAAAGAATAAATAGGTACTGATAGAAATGATATACTAAACTACTGCATTGGTAGAATGATTGATCAAGGAGATACTTATTTAGAGTCCTCAAGGCGATCTTTGTTCATGAGAAACACCTTCTGAGTGCCGTATGAATAGTGTATTCAACTTCCCTAATATATATCTAATGTAAGATATCCATGATGCTATATATCTATTAAGAGAAATGAGTATTATAAATATATATCCACTGCTTAGCTTACGCTTACGCTTACGCTTAGCTCACTGCTTAGTTGAAAAAATAATTTATTTATAAATATTCGTATAAGTGGAGTTTTGAAGGAATAAATAAGAATTAGTTTCAATAAAAGTGTTGAGAAAGAATTTCTCTCATTTGTGATTTGAATAGAATGCTTAAACTACTCTGAATGCTGTTTTCAATGGCCTAATTTCACTAAAATTTCCCGGGGGGAGGCCCCCGGACCCCCTTTTCTATATCAGGATGATGAATAGAGTCATAAAACTGATCAAGGCAACCGATCAAGAAAAGTTCACTTGTTTCTACAATTAAATGCATTTTACAGCTTAGGCCGCTATTACACGATAATAGTTCTATGTCATACATCTATTATCAAAGATATTATAATATGTTCTCTATAGGAAAACATATGACATAAAATATGATCATTTATAATATTTGGTTCATTACACGGTAATATTTCATCATCACAGATGTTTGATAATAGAAATATGTCATAGAACTATTATCGTGTAATACCCGCCTTACATATAATGTTGTAACTTACATTCCACACCTTATAAGGGGGAGAAGTTCATCTGTTTGAGAAACTACAACTACTACTATCCAAATAAAGACAATTTTTATTATTTTTATCAATATAGGCCTACAGTATTTTAGTTCAAAGACCAAAAAACTGTTTTTTTAAGAATGACATTTCTCAGGTTAACTACGTTCTCAAATTCATAACTCTACTTACTCCCTCCTCTAAAAAAATCGTATCTGATTTTTTAGAAATATAAAAATATAAAAAAACCAGATATACCTAAAAAAAAGCTGGGTACGCATTTGGTCAGCAATTCAGTTCAGAAAGCATAGAATATTATACTTTTAAATACTTTTCATGCCATTATCAACATCAATACGATAATGATTTTATTAAAGAGAATCACTTGCACAATAACTTCGAAGTTTTCAGTGAAGGATAACATTCCGCATCCCCAAACCCCTCAGTGTTTCGCGTGCCCTTCGAATATTAACGTCCTAAATGAGAAGAGGTAGATGTAGATCAGATAGATAGCACAATTATAACAATAGCACAAGTGAGTGCAATGTGACCTACTGCTGCTGGTAGCCTATTGTGGTTTGTGGTATTTTTCTCTACTGTTAAAGTCTACGAAAATATCACATAAAAGATGAATTAATACAATAATGGTATATGAACTGTTTAATTTGAAAAAATTTCAACGTATTTGAGAAGAATTAATTGCAACAACTTTCTCTCACCCCCTCACCACTCACTATTGAAAATAGTAAAAAACCCCCCCCCACCACAATCCCTCTTAAGGGGGGATCCAAATCCTAGCCAGTCTGGCACTGTATCGTGTACATTTTTACCATGAAGTATGTCTCACCTAAATCCAATTCATTACATTACATCATGCGTGTACTACTATAGTTTAGTTAGATATAATAAGACTATTTCCCAAAACCGTTCAACCCTATTTATTATGACAATAATTGGAAATTCATTGCAAGTGATAAGAAAATTATAAATAGACCTATTATAAAATAATTATAATACGGCTTATTTGGTGGAGACCTTCTGGTACTCTTGGGGTTCCAATCGCCTTGGTCACGTTTCTATCACCCATCCGAAAGCAGTCCATATAGTCCGAGTGGTAAAAAATACTTTTTGAATTGCAGGTTTTTGGAAAAGGACATTCAGCTACTGTACTACCTGCTGCCAGTGGGAGTTCTGCTGCTGATGCAACTGTACTGGCTAGCCAAGGGCGCCGCCCTGACTCGCGACGCGCCCTCTCTGCAGATGGAGCCAAGGCGCCGCGAGAAGGTGAAACGTCGGCGACGAATGCAGATTGTCCTCTATCTCAAAATCATCGCTCTGCTGACGGCCGTTTGCATATCGGGAGCTGTTGCTTCTTTCACTGGGTAAGTTGGCCGTAATTTCAGGCTAGAGATTTTCTCGTGTCATTTTGAGAACATTTTTATTACAATTCCTTTCTACTAACTAATATAAATTTTTCTAATTAAAAATCATGAAGTAACAGCACTAGTACCTACCCAAAATGAATTGTGTTTTAAAAATGAAATAGCGTAGGCTAATTTAGTGCGTTTCCCAACACATATTGGCATGAAAAAGGACTACCATGTATGCTTGAATTGAGAAAGGATAGAGATTGTTTTTAACATCAAATAAGGTGTTATCAACAAGAAACAAACAAAAAATTATAAACAACCCAAAAATTATTAAACGAAAACATTCTCGCATGCTCAAAAATTCACATATGATCTCGTTAAACTAATCAGACTAATTTTCTCTGCACCAATAGGACCTTCTTCAAGTTGATGTTGAGCTCTTCGGGTATCTTGAATATTATCGTATTGATATGAAAAGCTCTGTATTTAGAACTACATAAGTATACCCATATAGCCACAAAAGCAACTGATTATTATCTGTATCATAATATGTGATTGACTGAGAGTGATAACTTTATTAAGACTGATAAGTCAATCATTGAACTTTTTAAATTTTTGTTGTTTCTCTAATAATGGAATCTGTTGTTTTTGAAGGTGGAATGCAGCATGGATAATCTTCAATATAGGTCACTCGGTGCAAGGAATAACCGTGGCTCTGACGGTGACATGCAACTGCAGGATTATTGGCCTCTACGCAAGATCCATCAAGCGACGTCAGAAGGCACTGCTCGCTGTTTCACGCTCCAACAACACGCGCATCATATCCTGGTCACCTGTACCGGACACTGTCTAAAAGCACATTCCGAAAACATGGAAAAACCCAATAAAATTCTTGATGAAACAAGGATGATGCTAATACTGTTTCAACCAGGATCACCTGTATAAAACATTGGTCGTGGAAGCTGGAAATAACATTTCAGGTGAAAAAAGAGAAGGGGTGAGAGTATATTTCTCAGAAATAATATCATTTGACAAAGTCCAGCAAGCATATTATTATTATTAGCTTGTTAAATGTTTTAGTCTATCCCAGTAATTGAAAGAAATGTCATTCTAGGAATAATTCTACTACTGTAAGATACTGGAATATGATGAGTTTGCTTGTATAACAACATAACGAGGAGACTCATTAAATTTTAGAATGATTTTCAATATTTATAACGTGATAGGACATTTCCATGAAAAATTAAATGAGTATAGTAGTATAGTTGAAGAGTCACCATAGAATGCTAAGATAGGAAAATAAAGAAAAAATAATTTTTTTATAATTAGTTTTGGAACTCACAAATGATAATATTAATCCTCATATTTTCATTACCTATATATCATTTTAAACCTTTAGATTTTGTATGAATGGAATATTTTTTAATTCCATAAATCATATCAACCATAGAATTATTTATTTATGCTTCTAGAATTAATGGAGTTCCAACTCTCGTGTTAATGTTTTAAAAAACTTTAGAGAACATCAAGAATGGAGATGAACTCCATTAGAATATTACATCAAGTAGATAAGTCATGTACATAGCGAAATTTATTTTTATAGTCTCGTTGATATTACTAGCTTATTTTATACCGCACTTCTACATTCTGCTATACATGCATAATGATTTCTTACAGTAAATAGTAGATGAATAGATTGTGTTCTTATATTTGATTTATTTATTTCTTATTGTAATGTTTTTTTTATTGATGTAATTGAATGTTACTTTATATTGATGTATCTTGTGTGTGTGTGAATAAATAAATTATAATTTACCAATTATCTCATAGAACTTTAATGATAATATAATTAGATAAATTGTTATGTGAAAATTTCGTGCTGTAAATTATTTTTAAATTTAATAATTTCTGAACATGGATTAAGTTAGTGCTCTAAGTGTTTTTCTTTTCTAATTGGTTCTATAAAATTTGAAGAAATTCACCAAAATTTCAATAACTGTGTTTAAAATTAAAAACATCACAATAATTTCCCATCATGGGGAATTGTGATTATGTCGGCTATGGAACTTCTTGGGAACTCCCCTCAAATAAGTCATACTAATGGGCAATGGCTAAGCCATAATAATGATCACATAAAAATTATGTTGTCTATGCCTATTAAATTGTTCCAAATTAAAATAAAAGATATTGTCAAGCCACATATTTATCAAAAATCGAGATACTGTTTTCGTTTGCTACACCATTATCAATCGTGACAATTTAAAATAGATCTGTGGTTTAACAATATCTTGTTTTTTCATACATGGATAATTACTACAATATCACCTTTACTTACAATAATTACTATCAATAGGTTGTTTTGACGATTGAATCGTTGAATTAAATATTTTATTATATAAACCTAAAGCTTGAATCGTTACTTGAGTAAGTTAAATGTTACTATTGGGGCCATGGACTTCAAAACAGGCTCATTGTAAATATTTTTTTTTAAGTAAATGTTCCTTAGCCGTCAATAGCCGAATAGCCTAACCTACAAATACGTTGCAATGATTTGAGGAGTGAATGAGAAAAACAAAGAATCTTCAGATTTTGATAACCTACTTAGACCAAGTAATGACCTTAGATATATATTATATTCTCTAATTCTCTGAATGACAAAATTATTGTGTGAACGATAATGATAGTTTTATTGAATGTTGAAATCCTGCTTTTTGAGAGTAGATGAGACCTACACTATTTTAATTTAAGATAATATAATTATTATATTGACTGTTTGTATTAAATCATAAGAAAATCGTCTTTCAATTCAATGTGAACTATTAATTGCATTGTTTCTCTATACCAGTAGTCTAGTTTATGAATCAAGCCATACATTAAAAAAATATATCAGCAGTTACTTCAAGTATGTGTGTGGTAAAGTTTATTGTATTTTTTATAGAATAAATTAATTTTGGTAAAATTTCAATGTTCTTTCCCTTTCTTAGTTTTTTACCATTATGCTCACAGTATAATAATCAGCAACTACCGTACAACTTATTCTAATGAATTTTCACTTGTATCATGTTGTTACATAATCAACAGAAAATTATTTCAAGTTTAGAACAATTTAAAACATTCCAGTCAGAGGCTAGTTAATTTATTGGTAAAAATATTGTTATTGCTTCAAATGTCGTATTGTAAGCTTATGCCTATTAATTTAGAAGCCATAGAACGACCATCTGCAGATATTTTTCAGTTATGGATGAATTATTAGATATTGCAGACTGCAGTACACCTGCTGGATAATTATTAATTCTATAATTATTTGGGAAGAGGTTTGTCCCAGCGGTAGAGAGCGTCTAATCGGTGAGATTAGATAAGAGACTTGCCTCTGCCACCACTGTTGTACTGGTGACTGGTTCCTCTGAATTCAATTTATGAGCCTCAAAAATCGCTTCCCGGTGGTTTGGAACCCATATAAAGCAGTCCATTCATCTCTCGTCATCATCCTTCCCATTACCCACGCACAGGCCCAAAAGCCCATGAGGGCATCACCCTTGAAAAAAAATTAGAATCTCCAAATATTGCTATATAAATGGACAAAGGACTTCTGCAACTTCAAATAGAAACTGTTTATTTATATAGAAACATTTGGAGATTCTAATTAATAATTTCACAGTTATCTCTATTTTCGTTGAATTAATCCTATTCACTATTTCCATTCCAAATAAATCCATTTCAATTTTTTTAAATTGTCTATATAATATACTAACTCGTTTTTTTTTGTTGGTGTAGATTCCATACCCATGTTGGAAGTGACCGAAGTTTTTTCAGTAGGCCTATTACATAGAATGTCTCTGTAGGAAAGGGGTGTTGGGTTTTTCTTGACAAACTCATCTGAGAAAAATAAATAGTTAACTATATTGATGTAGGTAGTGTTCTGTACTTGTAGGCCTACTGTTCTTATAGAAGCATAAAATAAGTCAAAAGCTTGCGAAAATACAATATAAGTTACTGTAACCTAGGTACCGCCGTACTGATGATTTTACTTGATTAGCCTACCTATACATACTCAGTCACTTCTATATTACCTGGCTCCATTGCAATAATCGAAATAATAATAATACTTCAGAATTCAGAACTCATTAATTAAATATACTGTACTTTCAAACTTTGTTCAAGCTCAGTGCACCACCTCACTTCTTCTTTCAATCCAAAAAGGTACCTGATTCTGGCAATATTTTATACTTTGTCCAAGCAAAGAAGAGGCAAGATGGGAAAATGACTCCAGCTCGGCCAATATTGGTTCAAAAATTATTAATTTTCTCTCAAATTGTAGATCAGAGTTGATCCTATACAGAGTTAATTCTACAAAGTTTACAATTTTTTAACCAATATTGACCGAGCAGGAGTCATTTTCATATCTAGCCAGAATGTCTTCTTTGCTTGGACAGACTATAGGCTAAAGCAAAAGAGGATATTATTTTCAATAAGGTATGTTTACAAAGAAAGATTATTCCTAATTATGTTCAGTTATCAACAAGATCAAATTCAAGAGCAGCTCATAGAGCAATAAAAACAGCAAAATTTATTTGGGTGAAAGAAGAAATAAATAACCTATATTCAAAAATGAAAAATCTCAATCAAGAGAAAATATATATTCTAAATCAAATCATAGAACAATTTTATAATGAATCTATTGAAGAATTTTTTATTTATACTGAGTCATGGATCAGACCTATAATTGAGAAAAAGAGAGTAATCCAATCAAAGAAATTAGAAGTTTTAACTCATAAACAAAATCAAAATTTGATCATACAGAATTGCAATAATATTGATGATTATAAACCATATGAGAGAGTGATGAATTTGACAAATATTGAATTTGAAGAGAAAGAAAATGAAATGCTGAGCAAGGCTTTGAAATATAATGTTAATTTGGATCATAAAACAAGAATAATTGAAGAGCAGTTGTTTGAAGTTGAAACGTCTATCAGATGTGGAAAGAAGGAATTTCAAAGTGCATTAAGGAATAATTTTGTCCATGAACTAGACAAAGGAAATAATAATATCAATCATAAGAAAATTCTTGAAAAGTCTAAAGAGGATATGAAAACAGTAAATTCAATATCTGATAAATTAAGGAATGAACAAGCCATAATTACAAAAGCTGATAAGGGTAACACAACAGTAATAATAAAACAAAATTATTATAATGATAAAGTAGAGAAATTTATCAAAGAAAATAAATTTAAAAATTTAAAAAAAGATCCAACAAGAGAATATAATAAAAATATCAATAATATTATTTCAAAATGTCAAACAATTTCTAAATGTAACCAGTTTAAAATGAAAATGATAAATCCATCAGCCCCAATATTCAGAGGCCAGCCTAAAATACATAAAGTAGGAATACCCAAGGTAATTAGAATCTATTCTAATTACCTTGGGAATACCTATTAGGCCAGTAGTAAATTATCGCAGTGCTCCAGCTTATAATACTTGTAAATTTTTTAACAAAATCTTCCCCCAAAAAGTGATATTGAATCAAAATTATAGTGTAACAAATTCATACCAGCTAGTTCAAAAAATCAAAGACATAAAAATTCCTGATAAAGCAATCTTTGTATCGTTTGATGTTACTAATATGTACACAACTATACCTAAAAATGAGACAATAACTATTTTAAAACAAAATTTGATAGATAATAAAGTCAACAATAACGAAATTGAAGATTTGATAGAATTAACAAAAGCATGTGTGGATCAAAATTATTTTAGTTTTAATAATAGCATTTATAAACAAGAGGAGGGATTGGCAATGGGGTCACCTCTATCAGGCAATTTAGCAAATGTATACATGAATAATTTAGAAAAATTTTAAATTTTGAATAATATCAATCCGTTAAAAGATAATATTATTTACTGGTAGAGATATGTAGATGACGTAATATGCTTGTACAATAACAAAGATGGAACAATAAAGGACTTAGAAACATATTTGAATTCTATCTCACCATCAATAACATTTACCAAGGAAATTCAACAGGAAAAGATCAATTTTTTAGACTTAATAATTAGCAAAAAAGACAGCAAACATGATTTTAGTATTTATAGGAAACCCACACACACAGATGCATTAATTCCTAAAGATTCAAACCATCCCTGGCAACAAACAATGGCAGCCTTTAGATCAATGATATATAACAAACCTAATATGATATGATATGATTAACAAACATTCCCATGACCAAACAAAATTATGACAAAGAGATAAAGATAATAAAATTTTTAGCAGTAAAAAATGGATACAATACCAAAATTATTAATAAAATGGTGTATAAACAGCAAGAAAAGCAAAAAAGTAAGCATAATTGTAACAAAAATGAAAATAACAAGGAATATATTTGTGTTCCATATAGCACAACACTTAATAGAGCCATTAGAAAAACTTCTACAAAAAATAAATTCAATTTAACATTCAAGACAACAAACAATTCATTTGATTTAATAAAAAAGAAGTCAGAAATAAAAACACAGCATGATTGTTTCAAAAAATCTGGAGTGTATAAGTTGATATGTAGTGATTGCGATAAATTCTATGTGGGTCAAAGGGGAAGAAGTTTTCATACTAGATTTCAGGAACATGTTCAAGCTTTAAAAGCCAGAAATACCACACAAAAATCAGCCTTTGCTGAACATCTTTTGGATTCAAGTCATTGCTACAGAGATATAAAAACAAATTTGGTAATATTGAATTTTGGAAGCAAAAATACTAAATTGAATGTAAAAGAAGAATTCCAAATATACAAAGGGAAAAAGTTGAATGGCAACAAAATATTAAATGAAGATAATTTTAATAATAATCCAATTTTTGAGAAAATTTTAAAAACCTAGATTTTGGTGTAAATATGAGTTATAACATATGCTTTCAATTGCAATCATATGATTTATTTGACTCATATTTTTAATCTTGTTTATTTATTTCATTACTATTTTTATCCACATTGAGAATGGGCTAATGTGCCAAAACATGTATGTGTTTTTATAATTTTTAAGTTTTCAAAAAAAGGTGTTTGATTTTTATTTATTTTTCAATTATAGGCTACCAATATAACTGCTGGTTTTTTCTTCATACCAAGTGAACCTTATTAGTACTGGTAGATCTAAAAATCATGATGTATTAAGTTTTCTGTGTTTTCTCCTTGTTGATAATCTGAAATGAGAACATTAGAATATTAGAATTGACATAGCTGCATTTCAATAATGAAGAAACACATGTGATTTTTCACTTCCACTATTTGCTGTGTGCAAGTGGGTGGAAAGGATATTTTTGGCAATCAAGGCACTATTGGCGGATCATTTCAGCAAAAAATTGAGTGAATTAACATTGGAGGAGATAGGGCTAAACCTAAAATAATGTCCTGGAGAATTTGTCGTGTTCTGGATTGTAAAAATAAAACATGCAATGGAAATGTCAAGTTCTACACTTTTCCAGTTGCCATACATAAGTTTCATCAATAAAAAAAATGGTTCACTGCATTGAATGAATATTGATAGGTGAAGCTATCCTATTTGTTTTGTTTACCTGAAAAAGAATTTGTCAATCAAGTAGGACCATGGAGTGCTCCATTCTAACCTGTACATGAATAGTTTTTATGTTAGTTAATCTAATAAGCTGTTACTATCAACGCAGAAACTCTATTAATTATGTTTCAATAAGGAATATTCATATCATTCAATTTTTCAAATAAATGTGAGCTTGCGCCAATTTTTCATTTTCATGTAAGATAACTTATCAGCTGTTATCTCAAAGTTTTTGTCGACTCTCAAATACATCTGTTTGCAGTTGTCTGCTCTCAAATACTTGAAAACTAGGATTTTCCTAATATAATGAGCTATAATACTATCAATAACTAACATTCATATCCTAAATATCATGTTCTAATTACTGAGAAATGCATGAAGCAGCAAATGATACCATTCTAATTATAAATGTGTTTTTCCCATTTAGTGCTATCACTAACTGGTTAGTGCTAGACTAACTATACAAACTATACAAAAGACAGTACCCTCTCTCTTCCAACAGTCCAGCCCACATTCTCCCACTACGTTCGGCACTATTCAACAATTGACACTGAAACTCTTTGAGAACATGAGCCTGCAACCTAGCGGACTAGAATAGCACTACACAATCGCGTTACTAATATCGGTATGTCGTTGTCAATCTATAGAATATTATATCTACGGTGCTATGCTTTGTATGCTAAAACGCGTAGAAAAGTACACACGATAATCCACCAGAGCGCAGCATGGTAGATGCTCATAGCGAATAGACCAGCTGCCACAAGGTGGCCAGCGCGACCGGTATACAATAAATGCACTTGCCGTCTATAACCTAAGCGCGGTTAAAGGTTAAATTCAAACGCATGTAGCAGCATTCGCTTGTTTTTGAATACCTGGCACCTGCAAATAGAAAAACTACTTACTTATGAAGAAAAGATGTCGAAGTGCAAGAGGAAATGTTGTGTGATAGATTTCAATAACAATTATTCCAATTCTGAAGGAAAAGGTTTCCTATTTATTCTTCTCCTGAAAACTAGCGACTTGTGATCGGGAGAGAGGAGCTAATTCAATACGGCGGAAACGGACAAACCTAACTTACCTAACCTATAAGCAAGGGATATCAGATTATCTGATGGAAATGCTTTTAAATTGACTGATACATCTCTTAAACTATTCCAAACTGAAAAATACTTTATAGCTTTATGATATTATTGATAAATCAATGATAAAATTGAATAATAACCCAGAAAATTCTAGTCAATTGACATACAAGCGTGTTGCCAAAGGAATGTGGGTTTAAATTGGACTTAGAGTCCCCACTTTACAGGGACAATTTATACATTTTTAGATTCAAAATTTCATTTTGAGTCGATTTCTGGTATCAAAACTTGCAGCCGGGTATCAAATAAGAAAGTTATAGCCCTTCAAAGTTACTAAGTTTAGTATGTCAATATAGGTTAAGTATTTGAATGTGACAATAATTATGTGTAAAAATGATCAAATCTTATGTAAAATAGCACGAAAAATCCATTGAGATCAAAACTAAATTTGTAGCATTATTACTTTTTTATATATTATAAAAAATATGCAAAGAAAAATAATTCAATTGTTGAAGGTTAGTTTTTACCTGAATCCATTTTGTGGAACAAATTTCAGCCATATAACTATTATTTCAGTCAATCTAACTGGTTGAATATCAATATCCGATTGCAATGACTGCAATTTCCATACTTTTGAAAGCAATATTCAATATTATTCTGAAAAAATTTCACTTCTAAAGACATAATAATGTGACCTTGCCCTGAAATGATCTTGTAACCTACTGAACTGAACTCAGTGAACTGACCTATTGTTGAAATAATAGTGTTGAGCTTCAGAAAAAATGAAGCAACACCACTAGCGCGCCCACTGTACAAAGAGTGCACTTATTATGAGAACTAAGGTGTCAAATTTTAGTCTCGACTTCTACATATGTTGTCATCAACAGAGCCAATTGTTCGAAATGTCTTGATACCATAAGTTTCTGTACAAGAGCACACAGGATTTGAATTACATTTTCTGTGATAAGAGGATTACCGTATCAAATTTGAAAAATGTTTAATTACAATACTATTCTCAACTCATGCTGAATATATAATATAAAAAATTGATTTATGATAAGTGAAGTTTGAATAGGTAAAAGTGAGGTTTACCAGCCACCCTTCTGAAAGTCAAATTTTCATTTGCAATTGATTAAATATGACCTACTGATGAAAAATTTTTGAAAAATTACCATTTCTGAACAGTAGTTTTTAAATAAATGAAGTTTAAAATTTGGTCTGCAGTTGCTACAATTTAACCTTAACTGGGATTCAAAAAACCTAACCTGAGCTTCAACTAACCTAATCTGAGCTCAAATTAACTAAACCTAAGGTTAGACTAACCAAACACAATGTTTAGCTAACCAAACCTAAGTTTCAGCTAACCAAACCTAAGTTTCAGCTAACCTAACCTGGACTACAGCTAACCTCACATGAGCTTCAACTAACCTAACATAAGCTTTAGCTAAACTAACTTAAGCTTCAGTCAACCTAACCTAAGCTTCAGCTAATCTAACCTAGGCTTCAGCTAACCTAACCTAAATTTCAGCTAACCCAATCAAAGTACAAACTAACCTAATCTGAGCTCTAACTAACCTAACCTCAAACTAACCAAACCTCAAACTAACCTAACCTAAGCTTCAGCTAACCTAACCCAAGCTACAGCTAAGCTAACCTAAGCTTCAGCTAACCTAACCTTCAACTAACCTAAGTTTCAGCCAACCTAACCTAAGCTTTGGCTGACCTAACCTAAGCTTCAGCTAACCTAACCTAAGCTTCAGCTAACCCAACCTGAGCTTCAGCTAACCAAACCCAAGCTTCAGCTAACCTAACCTAAGCTCCAGCTAAGCTAACCTAAGCTTCAGCTAACCTAACCTAACCTAAGCTTCAGCTAACCTGAACCTAAGCTTCAGCTAACCTAACCTAAGCTTCAGCTAACTCAACCTAAGCTTCAGCTAACCTAACCTAAGCTTCAGCTAAGCTAACCTAAGCTTCACCTAACCTAAGCTTCAGCTAACCTGAACCTAAGCTTCAGCTAACCTAACCTAAGCTTCAGCTAACCTAACCTAAGCTTCAGCTAACTCAACCTAAGCTTCAGCTAACCTAACCTAAGCTTTAGCTAACCTAACCTAGGCTTCAGCTAACCAAACCTAAGCTTCAGCCAACCTGAACCTAAGCTCCAGCTAACCTAACCTTATCTTCAGCTCACCTAACCTAAGCTTCAGCTAACCTAACCTAAGCTTCAGCTAACCTAACCTGAGCTTCAGCTAACCTAACCCAAGCTTCTGCTAACCTAACCTAAGCTTCAGCTAACTCAATCAAAGCACAAACTAACCTAACCTGAGCTCCAACTAACCTAACCCAAGCTCTAACTAACCTTATCTCAAACTAACCTGACCTAAGCTTCAGCTAACCTAACCTAAGCTTCAGCTAACCTAAACCAAGCTTCAGCTAACCTAACCTAAACTTCAGCCAACCTAACCTAAACTTCAGCCAACCTAACCTGAGCTCCAGCCAACCTAGCTTAAGCTTCAGCTAACCTAACCCAAGCTTAAGCTAACCTAACCTAAGCTTGAGGTAACCTAACCTAAGCTTCAGCTAACCTAACCTTAGCTTCTGCTAACCTAACCTAAGCTTCAGCTAACCCAATCAAAGCATAAACTAACCTAAGCTTCAGCTAACCCAACCTAAGCTTCAGCTAACCTAACCTAACCCAAGCTTCAGCTAACCTAACCTAAGCTTCAGCCAACCTAACCTGAGCTCCAGCCAACCTAGCCTAAGCTTCAGCTAACCTAACCCAAGCTTAAGCTACCCTTACCTAAGCTTGAGGTAACCTAACCTAAGCTTGAGGTAACCTAACCTAAGCTTCAGCTAACCTAACCTTAGCTTCTGCTAACCCAACCTAAGCTTCAGCTAACCCAATCAAAGCATAAACTAACCTAAGCTTCAGCTAACCCAACCTAAGCTTCAGCTAACCTAACCCAAGCTTCAGCTAACATAAGCTTCAGCTAACCTTACCCAAGCTCTAACTAATCTAACCTAAGCTCCAACCAACCTTAACTCCAACTAGCCTAACCTAAGCTTGAACTATTTCAACCTGTGCTTGAACTATTTCAACCTGAGCTTCAACTAACCTAACCCAAGGTTAAACTAACCCAACCTTCAACTAACCCAACCTGACCTTCTACCAACTCAACTCCAACTACCCCAAACTGAGTGTTAACCAACCTAACCTAAGCTTCAACTAACCTAACTTCTAACTAATCTAACCTTCAGTCATAAATAAATCTTAGACTCATAATTACTGCATAATTAATGATGAGCTAGCAACAGCAAATTTTTATACATTTTGTAATCAGAAGAGCATACTTGCAACCAAAAATTTGTCTCTATAGGAAGGGTGGCCGGTAAACTACACTTTAGCCAAAAAGGAATATTCCTACCAAGTCATATGCCATTATGACCATAATTGTGAGCATTGTGAGCATCAAAAGATGTTTTGATGTTAGTGAGTTAGCCTTCATTTTATTATGTTGATGATTATATTATATTAATATTATGTTGATGATGTGTCAGACTAGACAAACATTAGGTTGAGACTAAATAGTCACCCATGTTAGTATTGTTGAAGAATATTATATAATACTGTAATACAACACTTATCAATTAGTATTTATTATATAAGTAAGTTTATACTATGATAGTGATAAATCATAATATTACTGTAGTTATTATTATTTAGTTGATGGTCAACTGAATTCAGCAAATAAAGAAATGATGACAATGGCATTGGCTTCAGGGATCAGCATCAAAACAAAACAACAGACTGCAGACAACAATGGTCAGCATCTGGTATGGCCTATGAAATTCTACAGTTCTTGTTAAATTTTGCTATTATTATCAAATATTATTTTGTAGAGAGTATCATTATTGATAGGGTATTTCATCATTAAATATTTAAATTTTCAATGTTTTTCCAAACTGACAAATAATAATTCAATGGCCAAAATTTCATTCTCAACATGAAATATGCAAGTGCCTAATCCAGCACTCAACTAAGGTAAATTATGTTTTTGACTAAAATTTCGTAATATCTTTAAAATTACTAAAGATACTGATTCCGTTTTGGTCTCAATGGATTTTTCGTGATATTTTACATAAGATTTGATCATTTTTACACATAATTATTGTCACATTCAAATACTTAACCTATATTGACATACTGAACTTAGTAACTTTGAAGGGCTATAACTTTCTTATTTGATACCCTGCTGCAAGTTTTGATACCAGAAATCGACTCAAAATGAAATTTTGAATCTAAAAATGTATAAATTGTCCCCGTGAAATGGGGACTCTAAGTCCAATTAGAGCCGGAATGTGTCTCAGTACTGCGCATGCGCTAGTTATAGACACTAAGTACAAATTTTGACCATCAGAGACCAGGTAGGTTGAATCATAAGCCAACTTCTGGGCCCAATTTCACAAAGCAACAAGTCTTGTTGTTTATTGAAAAATAAATAAAACTCAAACACCCTTTTTTTGAAAACTTTAAAAATTATAAAACACACATACATGTTTTGGGATCTAAGCCCATTTTCTAACCCATAAATGGGCTTAGATCCCGAAACATGTATGTGTGTTTTATAATTTTTAAAGTTTTCAAAAAAAGGGTGTTTGAGTTTTATTTATTTTTCAATTATTTTAAACAGCCCTGTTTTAAAGTTCTTGTTGTTTATTTATTTAGCATATGCTTTCATTAGTGGGGAGACCCAAAGGGTTGTTCCACTTTGCAATACTATAACCTCATTTTTCACGAATGAAAACATGGAAAACCATGTGGGTTATAGTTCATTCAAAATAGTCAATTTAAAACAAAATTGTTTGATTTCAAAACATCATTACAACCAAAACTAAAACACTTCACAAATTCACTACACCATGGCTGAAAAAATTAAATTTTGACTGGAAATTTAGAGCTCAAAAATTAAACACATTGAAATTTTGTCATGGTAACCAATCATTAATCAAAATTAACCATGGTTACTGACAAGTACTTGTGATAACATGTTGTTAATTACAGGCGTTTCACAAATGAAATGAGCTACAAGTTTACAATTCTACAATTTGACAAGTGTTCCCACCCATCAGTGCCATCTGTATCGGTTTTCAATACTTTCTATAGTTGGCACTGATATAGTATTGGTTGAAATTTGAATCATTTGTGGTAGAGATAGATTGATAAAATTGATTTTAAAAATAAATCAATCATTAGAAATCCAAATAGTTGAACCCTCATGTCATTTGGAATAAAAATTATAATAAATTAATGAGACATTTCAAATACATTCAGGTCCATTACTTAAACCAAAAAAATATTACAGTTAGCTTGGAGTACTCTCCCCCCACCTCACATGTTATAAACATAGCCTATATTCTACTGGTACTGATGATTTTTCTAATTTATCAAATTAAATTTTTTGACTCATATTGGGCATAATAAAATGTACAAAGAAACAATATGAAATAGTTCTAACCATAGAAAATAATATTGCAGCCTTGAAAAGTATATTTATTAACACTTGTAACTTACTTACTTAGGTCTATTCATAGGTAGAAATTTCATGGTTAATTACAAGTTTTTTTGACAAGTCTTGTTCTTTACCATGCCAACCTTTGTGAAACACTTGTTCATAACTGGCAGAACGCTTGTAGAATTGTTAAAATTCACTTGTTATCACAAGTCTACAATTGTACGTTTGTGAAATGCCTGTAATCAGCTGGATTAGTAAATTTGTTAAAAATCATAGTTAGTAACAAGACTTGTTACGTTGTGAAATAGGGCCCAGGGCCCAATTTCACAAAGCAACAAGTCTTGTTATTAACCATGGTTACTGACAAGTACTTGTGATAACAAGTTGTTAATTACAGGCGTTTCACAGAGGAAATGAGCTACAAGTTTACAATTTTACAATTTGACAAGTGTTCCCACCCATCAGTGCCATCTGTATCGGTTTTCAATACTTTCTATAGTTTGCACTGATATAGTTTTGGTTGAAATTTGAATTATTTGTGGTAGAGATAGATTGATAAAATTGATTTTGAAAATAAATCAATCATTAGAAATCCAAATTGCTCAACCCTCATGTTATTTGGAATAAAAATAATAATATTAATAAGACATTTTCAATCCATTTAGATCCTTTACTTGAATGAAAAAATATTATAGTGAGCTTGGAGTGGTCTCCCCTCATCTCACATGTTATAAACATAGCCTGAATTCTACTGGTACTGACGATTTTTCTAATTTATTAAATTAGATTTCTAGACTCATATTTGGCACAATAAAATGTACGAAGAAAAAATATAAAATAGTTCTAATCATTGAAAATAATATTGAAGCATTGAAAAGCATCTTTATTAACACTTGTAACTTACTTACTTAGGTCTATACATAGGTAGAAATTTCATGGTTAATTACAAGTTTTTTTGACAAGACTTGTTTGTTACCATGCCAACGTTTGTGAAACACTTTTCATAACCGGCGGAATGCTTGTAAAATTGTTAAAATTCACTTGTTATCACAATTCTACAATTATTGTACGTTTGTGAAACGCCTGTAATCAGCTGGATTAGTAAATTTGTTATAAATCATGGTTAGTGACAAGACTTGTTACGTTGTGGAAAAGGGCCCTGGAGGTCAATATTCCTAGACAGTAAGCTTAAATTATTATTGACTAATTGAGTAGACTATTGGTTCAATAATCCAATTTTTAAAGAATAATCCATAGAGTTTGTGACGTGCAATATCAACATAGTGCGCACGCGCAGAGATTTTTAGCTGAAATTACTCTACTCTTTCTAACTTCCCATAGGACCATAAATATCAAATAAGCGCGTGTAACTCCAACAATGAAAAAACGAGTTCAACATATTTCTATTACCCAGTTAGTTAACTACTAATATACTTTCCAATACCGTACCTAATTTCCATCAATGGAAACCCATTCGCTATTTTCGTTTTAATCCAATCCAATTTTTGCCCTAAACCTAGCCTTCTTTCCCGAGGTAAGTTATAGATATAATTATTACAGAGGTGTGATACAATTATTACATCCACCTTCAACAATAGAATGACTCCATCGTTGAAAAATTAATTTCTCTTATATGAAATGTATTCGAAAAAGTTGAAAGTTGAAGAATTTTATCCATTTAAATTCTTCAACGCACCGTGCACATGCACATTCAGTGAGTACCTATAGCCTATGGTTTTATCCAAAGCTGAGCAAAAGGAAGCTAAGTGCAAATCGTCACGTCGTGCCTCTTCTTGCAAACATCCTGGCTTCTGTCCTCAGATCTAGCCCATATAAGCACAACTGGTAAGTTATAAGGTCAGTTGCACAATTCCATTAAATCACATAGAATCGTCATTGCATTGACGTAGTTTATTGTTTACTAGCCGGCAGGCTCGCCTTCTCTGCCTAGCCAGGGGGCTAAGTGAGTCAAACAGGCTCGCTTCGCTCGCCTGCAAATTCCGTTCAGAAGGGATTCGAAATTTATTGAGCACAGCATTTCTACACCTAATCTGAACCTGTTTACCTAATTTCAACATTTTCTGCTAATTTGTTCTAGACAAATCTAAGAAAAACTCCGAAAATTAAAAAAATAGTAAAACGCTAATATTAAGCATAACCTTGGGAAGTATATTGGGAAGTATTTGGGAAGATTCAATATCTTCCAAATTAGTTCATCTATAATCTCGCTGAACCATTGAATTTACAGTTAGGTTTGGTCGTATCAAGGCGGAAGATATGCAACCCGCAACACAGCTACAATTTTGAAATCCTGATTACTGGCGTAACCTTGAACGGATTGCAAAAATATTTCAACACAACAATTCTAGACCTTATCTGAACCTTCCTACCAAATATCAACATTTTCTACCGATTGGTTCTCGAAAAAATGAGAAAAACGCCGAAAAACTCTAGAAAGACTAAAATATTTGGCGTATTCTTGAAAAGTTTTAAAAATCCTTTCTAAGCGCGCGTCTAAACGTCCAACTGAAGATGCCTGCAAAATTTGAACGCATCCAGTTCAGTGGATTTTTAGTTCTGGTGATGAATGAATGAATGAATGAATGAATCAGTGCCATTTCGCTTTTATACAGGGTGTTTCAGGAGGAATGTGCAATACTTCTCAGGCTGATTCCTTACACCAATTAGACAAAAAAGTTTCATGGGACCAACCCCCAAAAACGCTTTGTTACTGAGATAACAATGGCGGAAAATGGAGATTTTTCAAAATATATCAATTTTGCTAATTTTTTAGAGGCTTTAGTGAGGTTCTAAAATAATCAATTCCTATGTAAAATTAGCTGAGGAATTTAATAAAACCAGTTCCAAGTTTGTAACTTCAACGGTTATAGAGATAATTGAAAAAATATGCTAAAAAACGCCATTTTTCAACAATAAGGGTTATAACTGGATAAGGAATCATAAAATTGTACTTTTTATTAATGGAAGTTGAAGAGAGTCGGATTCTAAAGAAAAAGTTAAATGACGGCGATTGTGTAAATCTTACCCAAATTTCAGTAATGGCGATCAAAGATCGCAAAATTGACAAAACATAGCACAAGTGATGAATTTGTTTAGTATCGATTTTGCGATTTTTGATCGCTATTTCTGAGATTTGGGTAAGATTTACACAATCGCCGCTATTTAACTTTTCCTTTAGAATCCGACTCTCTTCAACTTCCATTAATAAAAAATACAATTTTATGATTCCTTATCCAGTTATAACCCTTATTGTTGAAAAATGGCATTCTTTAGCATATTTTTTCAATTATCTCTATAACCGTTGAAGTTACAAACTTGGAACTGGTTTTATTAAATTCCTCAGCTACTTTTACATAGGAATTGATTATTTTAGAACCTTACTAAAGCCTCTAAAAAATTAGAAAAATTCATATATTTTGAAAAATCTCAATTTTCCGCCATTGTTATCTTGGTAACAAAGCATTTTTGGGGGCTGGTCCAATGGAACTTTTTTGTCTACTTGGTGTAAGGAATCAGCCTGAGAAGTATTGCACATTCCTCCTGAAACACCCTGTATATAGAGATTGTTTGAATTGATCGTAGACGGTAACTTCCACTTTCCACATTCTAATCATTACTACCGGCACCCTTCATTGAATATCAGTACCAGAATATCAATCATTGAATATCAATCTAGAGGTTTTCATGAACAACTCAAGTGAATCACTTGACAATCTGATTCACTTGAGCTGTTTATGAAAGCCTCTAGTATTGTGTAGTTTCATATCTCATGTAGTTTTGGGATCAGGTAGTTTGGGACGGCATAGCCTACCTGAAAGAGTAGATAAGTTTCTTTAGAATAAAGCTTTCGACAAATAAATAAAGAAGAATATTCGCATTGACATATGATACTTAATAGAATCAATTCATAAGAAAATACCTAGAACTTCGACTAATAGACTACGAACTTCGACTTTAATATAGAACTTCCGACTATTGACTAAGAAAATATAGGTAGCAATGTCCTAGCTTACAAATTACTCAATTGACAATTATTATCATCCAGCACGCTATAAATAGTAGGTACCGCACCTCTTACTGTATAGGAATCAGATTAGTTTTATTTTTTCTTATGGGAATTCCCTAAGTGGAGTCGAAGGTAGATTTTTTAAATGAGCTGTCATCCACTTTTGAATTTATATAGCATTTACATGTATTTTTAATGTGTTTTCAATGGCTCAAAGGTGAATTCAAGTTTTCAACTACAGCTACTTTACTCAAGTAACACTTGAAAGCAGTGGAAATCATATCGAGTACGGTATCACTTTATTGATTAACCCTTGAGTACGGGTCAAGTACGAGCATAATAATTACATTGTGTGTACTGGACTTCAGTGGCACTAATTCAATTTATAATAATAATTATTGTGCATTGAATTTATTTTAGCCGCTACCGTATTTCAAGTTGGAGATAGAAATCAATAGAGAGGAGACTTTCTATTAGTGATAATCACTAAAATTTAAATCAGTTTTTCAAGTGATATTCAAACAAATATTTACAATTTTCTTTATTTTAACAAAAATGCTATATCATTCTCAAAATGATTTCCGGACTTCTAAAAACTGGGAATACCCGGTTAACTAGACATGCAATTATAGAAGGTTCTCTGAAGGGAGAAAGACGTCTCCAATCTTTATTTTTTTACTATGGAAACTTTTGAAACTTACACATATTCATTTCGAGCTCATTCATTTCTGACTATAAAATGTTTTAAATTAGTATCTGAGCTTTCTCTGCCATGAAGGGTGTCTGAAGTCAGGTAAAATTCGGGTGAAACACTATATAATACTGATTTGGGTCTTGGATGAAACACCGAAACACCGCTGCACCAATCACTAGCGACATTAATGAATAGAACAGAGCTTCCAACTTATTGAACATGCTCAAATTATTATTTTTCAATGATAAAATTAACGAGTAATTTTTTCGAAAATACTTTATTGTAAAAAACATATTTTTTCAAAATAAACTGCCAAAAATTGAAAGAACAAAACGATCGGTAAATAGTATTCTATGATATCGAACGTTCATTTCGACTTCTTTAGATACAACATTACACTATTCCATGCTCCCATGCATTGCATTACTAGGTCTAGATGATAATCGACAATTACAATAAAATAGTGCTGGAATTCAATATTCTTGTTCCGTTCAATATAGTTTGATTAATCGTATAAGTAAACTTGGTCGTAGAAAAATATCAGCCTTAATATAACGATTACGTAATGATAATATTACTATAAAATAAATCTCGATATTTTATTTCTATATATTGCATTTCTGTGAATGTAGTAGATTGCTTATTCATAACACTATAATAATTACAGATTATCATGGAGAAGTCTTCCCCACAAAGACTAAAGCGTTTGCGTTTTATCTTTCGAGTACATTAAATAATTAGCTTTGAGTTACAATTATATCAATCTTCTCTAAACACACATAGGTTTACAAAGCATTATTATCAAGTTAAAAGGCTCTATTCAGATTGGATAAAACAATTTTACACAAATACAATAGCAAACAAATGTTATTACATGAAAAAACTTAACAAACAAGATTGAATCATTCTAACAAGTTTCTCTACAGAAAGAAAAATCTCACGAGCACTAAAATAATACAATACATTTTGTTATTTTCAATATTCTATTGATGATGATTCAGATTACTCGAAGTAAAACCTGAGTTTAACTTCGGCAATCAAGCTATAGATGAATTGGTCAAAAAATTGATAAATAAGTTAAACTGACTTGATATGTCATAAATATTAATAAAAATTCAAATCCACAATTATTATACCAGAAAATGGTAGAATGAAATAATTTCACATTTACTCCAATGCTCTCAACTACACAAGCTGCAACCAAAATTAATCGCTATAAACATGAAAAACTGTATGTAAATTTATTTTTCTATTCAAATTTTCAAAACGTTCTTCAATATTTATGACCCCTACAAGAGGATACGTTATCAAATAAATAATTAAGTAGAGTGACAGTGGCAGCTACTCAATTCTAAAAATATAATGATACTGTAGTTACATGTAATACAGTTGACAATCGACCAGTTTCTTCAACTAGATACTCTATACTCTTTGCTAGCTACACATACACAATAAATTATTTTTCAAGTTCAATTTTCATGAAATCTAACTGCGAATAGTGACATTTCAGAGAATAGAAAGTGAATTTCATATTTTTTAAATGATATGTATCTAGATCACCCGATTAGCTTGGTATGGGATTGGGAGAATAATCTGAGGCACGTATTCCATAGATAGTAGCAGGATGTTTCAAAAAATATAAACGAGTGCTTCTATCGTCTTATCAAGTAATAAATTTCTAGTTTCAAAAGACCAAAAACAAGGCGAATCCAACAAGAGAACAAGTTTTCACAAGCCTATTGATGAAGAATTATAAAAAAATTCGATCATAATAATATTCATAGCATCTGAAAATATTCATTTTCAGTATATAAAGAGGATCTGTGACAGATTTGCCATCTACGTTACTAGATGTCACAGCCTCTTGCTCGAATGAGAATCTATAAATACATAACTTATCTACTAATTCATTCAATTGATAACAAACTGCCAATGATAAAAGTAATATTGTACCCAATTTTAACAAGAGGTAAAGACTTGCAAGATATCAACTATGATAAAAAATTTTTTGTAAACTGATGATACACCTATAATTACAAAATTTTCTATTATAAACTACAATTCATGAGTTACCATATTTATTAAAAAAAAGTAGGATAGGTCTACTAATAGGACATAATGTTACTATGATACATTGAAGAGAATAGGTGAAGACACAGTAGGCTAACTTGAGAGCACTATCTCAAAACAAAGTAGAAAATTGTGTTTTTAAATCAATGAAACATGATAATATTACATTAAAGCGATATTAGTGCACATTTTTGTACGGTCTCTGTATCAGAGATTCAATACTGATTTGCAGCACGGCTATGCCGTACATTTCTATTATTATTTTGTTGACAATGTTTGATAGCATATAGAAACAAAAGTATCGAGTTGGTAATATAACAATATTATATTCACCAAGTAATTAATAGGTTTAACAATGAATAGACATGATTTTCTATGTAATTAACAGATGACGTAGCACTTCAATAAAACTAGTAATAACAACATCATAATTCTCTATTTGAAGCAAAATAAATCTTAGAAAGATCGTTGTACGGGGTTTCTTCAGGAGAGTATCTGAATAGGCCAATTGAACATGTTCAACAAATTTTATGCGATATATCAAGATTTTCTGCACAGAGGGATTTCTTGAATTGAAAAAAAACGAATTTTCCTCCAATTATATATAAGATAGAAGATCCCATGACACTTAGAATAATTTTTATACTTGAAAATATTTTTGTGTCCGAATTTAAATCATAAGAGTGGCACTAGGTAAATAATAATGATAATAAAGAGTGACCTTGCTGGCTAAGGTCTCGTGTCAGAGTTTTCAGGTCGCATCTGATTAGTTTCAGGGTCTCTCTAACATGGCCTGACATTGGTACAAGGTCAATTTGAATTAATACTGAATTTATTGAAAACATGGATAATTTAAAATTTCTCATGCAATTATATAAAAGTTGATAAATTTTTTTGAAAATAGGCAGGTGATATTATTGTACTGATAATATAATCTATTCGAAATTGTGCTGGATTGGAGTAATGGATTGTCACTAGGGTTATAAGGCTACTTAATTACAATAGAATAGAATGTAAGGTAAGCATAGATCAAATTTTAAAATGAATACCGTATGTGCATATCAATGGAATGACTTATTACTATAGTTTAGAATTATTTTATTGCATTTTCCTACTGGAAGTATCGATATCCCATAATCAACTAAGCATTGTGCGTCTAGGCTTAAGTGATACACAACATACATCTACAATAATCCACAATAAGTAGGTAATTTAAGGTACCGGTATTTCTCTTCTCTCTGTTCATCCCATGCAATATTTTTCGTTGTTTGATTCAAATCTTGATTGCATTGCATAATTCGATCACTGCATTAAAATTGTAAATCACTGCATGATATTGTAAATTGCCAAGATTAATTTTTTAGTTAATACTGAAAATTGAATTTCTATGCATTGGAAATTATTCAAATGCATAAAAATATTTTAGGTGCATGGAGCAACTAGAATAAACGTAGTATTGCAGTAATGGTTGAGTTGGAGTAATCCTAAACATCAATTTATTCAATTATTTGCTCGTATCTGATGCGCCTCCAAGTTCCATGATAGGATTCAAATGGAAAAAGAAAATATAGACAATATTGGAGCTCCTATTAAAAAAACTACAAATGGTTATAAATATTTAAAAAATATTGATTTTATGAATGATGAACCGCTTCATCAGTCGTCTGCATTCATAAAGCCATTTGAAAATATGTTCCGATAACGTAACCATCGTTGACAAGCTATGTATTGTGTTCCCATTTGGAAAACCCTGCTTATGACGCGAACCTATGAATTTCATATTGAAATTTTGGAAAAAGGTGCACATCGTATTCGAGCAAATACGGCATTTACAATGGAGAGTAGCCTACAGCAGTATTGCGCCCAAAGCGATTCCTCTTCAAATTCATAAGAACAGCCCAATAGTAGGTTAAGTATAATACAATTTTATTCATTAATTTTCACTCATTAAACAAAAGTTGAACAATTTTCAATTCAGCTCACATTAAAGTCCCTATTGACAATCATCAAATAAATAATTCAATAAGTCTGAAAAGTTTGGATAAACTTGAAAAAATTGAGGAAAATAAAGGCACATACCAACAACGGTAAGGATTATTTGTGTTTTGTTTTGTTTGTTTGTTTTCATAATACTATAAAAAAATATAGTTATTTAGCTTACTCAAAATTTTCATTTGTCTTTCCAGGAGACTTCTATTAAAACTTGACGTCCTATAATCAGAGGCGATTCAATTGAAATCAAATTGCACTTTCAGGACATAACGTATGCAATGTTATCAATTTATCCAACTTCTAATTGACTTGGAGCGAGTTTAACGAAAGTTTTTCTGAAGTCGAAAGCAGAGGATAGAGTTTTTTAATTTGTAGAAAAAATAATGCGTAAAATATCATTCGAGAAGAAAGCAATCATAAACCTAATATGAACTATAGAAACTGATTATAGTCTCTATATAGACTGAATAATCAGTCTGTATAGTATAAACTAATTAAAAATGGTATATACACAAAGTTGATCAAAACATTCAAAGGACCTTCCTACTTTCTTCTCCATTCAATTCTCTTTCATAATAAACAATTTCGGAATTAAAATAATTGATTCATTATTAAACTATGAAACACACATTAATATCATCAAGTTGAATTATTTCAGAGAGGTCTCTTTTAAAACAGCACTATTAAAACTACTTTCTTAAAAAAACTAAATAGCATATATCAATTCAACAAATACTGAGTTTACTTTACATTAGCTACTTATTATATACAACAAATTTTAACGCTATATCAGTAATAATTCATATTATGTGATTTAGAAGTTATAGATTAACAACCGCAGTTCAATATAACGATATAATTTTCTTTGGTAGGGACTATCAAAATTATGTTTCTTTCCAATATTTAAAAGAAATTTAATACAGTTCGCAAGGGGCTTGTAAATGCAAAAGTTTCCAAGCATATTAAATTTAGATTTTTCAATTTAATAAGGCTCCTTCACTAATCACAGATACAAGTTTCGAAATTATTTCGATAATAATAACATTACTCGTATCCCAACATTATAAGAGTAATGGTATTTGGTAACAAATACAAAATTCAAACAAAATTTGAACATGATTTCAATTGGTGATGAAGATAAAATTTTCTTGAAGAATCATTATTTAAGAAAGGTAGTAAATTGGAAGAATATGTTTAATTATTTCCAGCAAGGAAATTATTTCCAGCAAGTTGATTGATCACTGCAATAAAATGATAACACAGTAGTAGTTGCTGCAAGAAGATTAATGACACCCAAATTATAAAAATAATATTGATTATCAAATATTGAATTGAATGAGATATCTGAAAGATAGCCGTGACAAGTGCTAAAATACTGCAATCGAATAGTAGGTCCGAGTAGAATATAAAGAGAAAATAATTGTTTCAATGGAGATTGAACATTCTGTGAATCAGATCAAAGTGCTCTGTGATTGGTCCATAGTCCAGTAAAATTAAGCAAAAAAAGTGAAAGTCGGAGGACCCAGCTGAAAATTTGCAAATATGATCAGAAAAGGGCGCTGAATAACACACTAAAAGTCCCCAAGGGTCCCCTGTGAGCTTCGGCCGCCATCTTGAAAAAACCGTAAAATTTACCTACTAGGAATTGTTTTTTCGTGAATTGTGGCCGAACCAAGCGTCGGACGAGAAAATTTTATAGGACCTTTTTTGTAGACAATAAAAATGATCAAATATATATAATTTAAAATATAGGGGATGCTTTTGAGCCACCCCCCAAGAATCCTACGATACTTTTGGTCGGATGAACATTGCTAATGACAGCCTAGGGTCTCAGGAACAGTATTCAAGAAGTATAAGCGAATCCCAATTTTTTAGTAAGTTTTTTGTGTTAGAATATGCAATTTTTGGGGTTTTTGGGGGTGTAAGGATTTTTTAAAATCGATGTAGCACAAAAAGTATCGAACATAGGAGTGTGGAATTGGTCTCAAATGAAAGAGAAATGAATTTCGCCGAGAGGGATTTTGAAATACGAATGTACGGGTGCTCAATTTATAGTTACAAACTTTTTAAGCAAGAAAAATTTCAAATTCTCGATCCTATGAAAAAATTACCAAATTTTTTAAAAATTGTATCTCAAAAACGGTTGATGATAAAGAGTTGCAATTGGTCTTATTCTTTTTCAAATTTTATTGTCTACAAAAAAGGTCCTATAAAATTTTCTCGTCCGACGCTTGGTTCGGCCACAATTCACGAAAAAACAATTCCTAGTAGGTAAATTTTACGGTTTTTTCAAGATGGCGGCCGAAGCTCACAGGGGACCCTTGGGGACTTTTAGTGTGTTATTCAGCGCCCTTTTCTGATCATATTTGCAAATTTTCAGCTGGGTCCTCCGACTTTCACTTTTTTTGCTTAATTTGACTGGACTACCAGCTTAATTGATAAATTTGCAGAGAAAATGTTACCAGCGTCAAAGCTGCTCCTTCAAAACTAAGTTCTGAGATTAGAAATTCAGATTTAGATTATACTTAAATCCAATAGTATATTCAAAAGCTTCGCGTTTTTAAAGAAACTCTAACTTGAATGCGAAATTATTGTGAAAGCGAATTATTTTAAAATCATGAATTACTATAAAATTGTTATTCAAATGTTGAATATTTTTTCTCAAATTCAAACTGATTGAAAATTTTTGAGAAATATTATATTTGGGTATTCATTTAATTTGAAAGCTGCATTGAAAATTGTTTTTTAGCCGAACCATGGCAAATCTACATTTTACAGACCTTTATGTACACATAAATTATTGTATTATTAATGGACGAAACCAGGACCCGTCATACTTAGTGAGGAAATTCGTGCGACAAGAAAAGTAACAAGATTAGGAAGTGATTGATTTCTCAATATTCCCTAACCATACCTCACAACGCCCCTTTCCGAAAAGGGAAAGACCCCCAACTTTAGCATGCGAACTCACCTCCATCTCAAATTCATTTCTGATATCTCATTGGGGTCCACCTTGCAAATTCCTTGACCAATAATATGATGCCTCTACCACTATCTATCACTGGAGGGTCTATCTATCACTATCTATCTCAATGGGGGTCCACCCTGAAATTTTCCCACCCAAAGCATGATAGGGCCTACCCGCCTCTACTGGGACACAAAAGGATGAGTATCACTTAATTCAAAGTTGATGAGCTGAGTATTACTCAATTGAGAATGGAGAAGTTGATGATTATTGGTGAAGGCTCCACCCAAAGAACATCATGATTCGCACCGATTGAAGGAACTGACACAAGAAAGAAGAAGATGGCGTCATTTGTTATAACTTCCAGGGAAAATTGGAGATGCTTTGCGATAAAGAGAACACATCATACAAGACTAAGATGTGTAGTGTGCAATGCATTATATTGTTTGTATTGTTTTTTTGATAAGCACACTTGTGAATTATGGCTTATTTCATTGTTTATATTTTCAGTTTATTTCAATTGATTTTTTCAGATATTTCATTGATTTTTTTTTAGTTTTATTCAAAATTTGATATCTATTCATGAATGAGAGTGTGATAGCACATTGGACTCATATGGCCATAATGACATTTTGATGCTTTTGTGCCCCAAACGTCAATGTTTATTGCCCTAAACTATTTTCTAATTGTTCCATTTCCATGAATTTAAAAATAAATCACAATAAACACGCCATCCAAAGTGTTTTGTGCACCTAATATCTTCTAAATTTGATAGAAAAAAATTTGGGCCAGAATGACAGAAAAATGCTCACTATTTGTGCAGTTAACAATACGACTCGGAATATTGTTCATGAAGGTCTGTAAAATGATTGATGGATAATACTCCTACATGATAGGAAAAACCGGCTTGAAGGTCTTTCTATCGAATTTGACATAAAGCATAGTTTTTTACACAGATGGAAAACTTCTATAGTCTTTGAATACTTCATATTCGCATAAAATTCTGTATCCTCGACTGTCAAAGCGATGTTTTCCAGGCTAGAAACTCAATATATCATTTTATTATAGCTTAATAATAAATAGACCAGGGATAGGCAACCCTACTTGATCTATCAACCACAATACATTAAAAATATATTATGCTTGAGGGATTATCTTTTCATCAGAGTCTCTCAATTATGATACTTCAATCATTAGATACCATCTTATGATTATGATATCTATTCTTCATATTATACAGAAAAAATCTGTGCAGTGTATAATATTTCTGAAAGAAGTAGAAGAAAAGAAGTAATGCGGTAAAATTATTACTAAGCGATAAAACTACAATGATTCAATCATTGTATGCAATTCCTTTGTTTAAAAATTCTAAAGGCTATTATTGATCCCATAAAAAGTGATTGTGACATACACTATTAAAAATCACTACAAAGTTCAGTACTCCCAATATTGCTTTCAACAAGAGTGAATACTGATGATATAAGATCTGATGAATTCAAAAATATATAAAGTTTATAATGCATATATAATATGTACAATATTTCTGAGAAGACATTCTTAACAAGAAGGCAGCACCTGATTAAACCTGATTTCCTACAACTAGATCATAACAAAACATTAATTACAGCCTAGAGTTTCTGATGTGTTATCTAGAAGCTGAAAGTTAGTTTGGACGGTGGATGAAATTAGAAGCAGCATTTAGCTTACGACCCGATCAATCGAGCAATTTGTCCAGTCATCAATCTATTCTTCCAGCATGAGGAAGGTTGATATTTAGGCTGTCGCGGTATAGGTACACTTGATACAGGATTAGGATGTCGATGAAAACTTGCAGTCCGCCGCAGATCCAGAACTGAGCGGGCGCCTCGCGCAGCACAAAGTACGTCGTCTTGAACACATCTCCCACCATCCACATCAGCACCATCAGCACACTGTAATAAAACACATTCATATTAATTACTCTCATGTTCAGTAAGTTGTTCAAGACTTTTAATAGCAACTCCCACACAGACTTCCCTCAAGAGCCATTTGGGCTTAAAAGCATGTTGTACAACTCTTCTATGTAATATTTTTTTTTGTTTAAAATCAGGATTCATAATACTGAAGCTTAAAGCCTGATTCACACATATAGTGGCGTACTAGTGTCGTACTAGTGGCGTACTAGTGTCGTGCGCAGACTGTTTAGACCGCTATCATTCACACATATAGGACCGTACTAGTGTCGGACTGTTTGGCGCAATGCTCAATCACGACTACTCAACTTCTCCAAAATTGGAGATAGATGGATTTTGATTTCAGATTTGAATTCAGTGACGTCGAATTAGTAATAATCCCCGCGTGAACTCAAAAATAATCAAAATTGGGGATTTTCATAAATCGTATTTTAAACGATTCTGTAATCGTCATTAATGGATGACTATTTTTAGTTATTGAACACTTATTGGTTATTATCTGTAAATAATTTAATTAATAAATTGCTTCAGAACAAAATAATAAATTAACATTCAAATTTGTTATGAGACGAAAGGAGAAAGAGTAGTATAGTAAAACTAATGGTAGTAATAGTAGTAGATACGAGTATATATGTATGTGAATTATCAATATTCTTATAAATATATAGTTTATATAATTTATCAGTTATCAGCTAGTTTTATTGGTATATATCATTACCAATATTCAAAAGTGACCTTGTTGTGTCATACATATGAACATCTATGTATCAATTGAAGCCTAATATAACAAAAATTCAAAATTGAATCAAATAAGTTTCAAAGTACTTAATAAGTTCTTGTTATAACTTTTCAAACGTTTTCCAGTTCCATTTCATATTCAATTTCAACTCTAGTACAAATAATTTCTAAAGTATAAAATATATATCATTGAATTGTAAAATTATTTTCCCCAAGTATAAATGTTTCAATTCAAGGGATAATAATTATGAAACTCCCATACTTTACGGAACAGAGTTGAACCAACTACTAACAAAATAATCAGTTTCTAATGTGACTCGATTTAAATGGGAACTAGTCTCTTAATTTTGCTTATTTTTGAGCCTACGTGGGGAAATAACTAATTTGAGGACGCTGAATTCAAATCTGAAATCAGATTTCTTCTATCTCAAATTTAAAAGAATTTGGAAACACCAGAACCAAAACAGCACAGTCTGAGCACAGTCCTACGCTGATTCACACATGTAGGACTGTGCTCATGCCGGTCGCAGGCCGTGTCAGACCGCCATAGACCGTGTCCTTGAGAAGTCGCTTTGGAAACGGTCTTTCATCGTCCAGCACTAGTACGTCACTAGTACAGTCCTATATGTGTGAATCACTCCCGACCGTTTCCGTGTTAATCAAATGGAAAGACCGTTTGAGAGATTCCATTTGAAACGGTACGACACTAGTACGCCACTAGTACGACACTAGTACGCCACTATATGTGTGAATCGCCCTTAATGCTGTGAACTACTCAGTTCCGATTGAACTTTAAACCTTCTTTATTCTAAATCTTCATCAGAACTCTGACTTTTTCTTTCCTTCAATATTCAAGTCATATGTCAGCAGATTGACTTTATTGTCAGTTTCAAATACATATTATGGTAATTAATAATATTCAATGGGGCCGCCTCTACCGTGGCGCATGACAAACCAAGAATGTAAGTACGAGTAGATTTCACTTAATTGTCTATCAATTTTCATTATTGCATCAAGATCAGTGAACATTACTGTCCAAACTTTGGCACGTCATAAAAATAAGGAAATTAATTGAAATCTGAGACAATATACGATTGCCTGTCCTCTTTTGGTTCACCATATCTAGGTAAGCCTAAACTCGTACATGAAACTATAATTTTGACTTAAAGAGGGTGATCAACTTGAAAGAGCAGCATGTAATTTTGAGTTGCTTAGCAGCTTACATTAAATGATCAATTTTGATGAAAATGATGTATTGAAGTGAAATGAGTAAAGTATTCTTGTTTGTCAATGGCTCAACAGCCGTATGAAGGGCCTATCACTGGTTGCCAGTTTCATATTCACTCCACTATACCCTATACTCCACCCCGGCAAGACGGGAAAACGACCTCAGCACCGGCCAATACCGGCCCAAAAACCATAAATCATCAAATAGAACCCACAGTCCCCGAACCAACACTGACCGAGCCGAAGCCAATCCCCCCCCCCCCTGATCTGACTGGTCAAGCTACTTGAAAGTAAACGATTATAGCAATACACATGGATTACCCTAAAGAAATTGAAAAAACATTACCGTCGCCATTATTAAGATATACAGTGTGCGAATTAAAAGAGTAGACATGAACATTGGCTAACGGGTCGATAAGTGCATAGAAATCGGTGCATAATTTCCAATACTGAAGGTCCAATTTCCAATGTTTTACTAAAATTATTGTTCTATCAAGAGAATAAACTATATTTATAATAGAGTAATCAATTGTATAATTTTTCTGGGCTTCTTTCCAACATCCTGATTTGAAGTGTTCAAGTGATTCAAAGTGTACAAGTCGAGTTGAACCCCATCACAGATATTTCTATAATATGAATTCACAAAAATAACAAGCACAAGCAATATTATTGAACTCGAACACCATAATTTTTCTTGTTAATGTCAACATACTCTCATTTTTATAAATATCTAAATATTTGATTATATTGTGAGCAAATAAATTTCGACTTATTCATTTTATTGTGCAACATGCTGAATTCAGTGATAGAAAGCAAGATCATCGTATTTGGCCACACTTGGATTAAAATAGACTTAGAAACTCAGAACTGGTCTTACAACACCAACTGGCCGAATAAACAGATTCCCATTTCCTATATTTCCTAATATAGGTGAAAGACTGAGATTTGGGAAAAATTCCAGGAATACTCACAGTTTCCTATATTTCCCACAAGCTGAGAAGACACGCAGTTAAAATACAATTTGAATTTTAAAAGCGTGTCTTCTCAGTTTGCTCGAACTACATTATCGTGCAGCAAGAACAAGACTCCGACTAACCATCTTCAAATTATTAACTTTAAATAGATCTAAAGAAAATAAAATTTTATTTGATAGTGATTTACCTCATTCCTTCGGTTGATTTGTACTGGAAGTTCTTGACTAGCTGCGGAACAGCAAGCATCGCTTCTGATAGCAAAGCCACTAGGCCGAGTGTTTCGACAAATATTGTCGATTTGATTAGTAGGAATGTGAGAAGAGAGCAGAACACTACCATCACAATAATAAAGTCCAAGTATGATTGAAAGTCTGTCCACGCCCAGAAGTATTTCCAATCAAAGTCTGTAATTCAATAATAACATAAAAATACCTTATACAGTCATTGAGAATAATCCAAATTATTTCATTTTCATATAAAAATATGAAATTATGCTACTACTCAGAAAGTGGCTGCACTTTTCAATTACTTACAATATCTGTAAATGTTCAATGAGAGCTTAATTTCTGGGGGACTCATTTTTTTGTACATGAAACTGAAAATTTCTATGAACAAGTAACAATAGTGATATTGATATTTCTTATGTATCATATTGCTATCTTTCTGATTTTTCATAGGAGCTACATGGACCAGAGAATTGAAAGACTAGAAAGATGGAATTACATTAATACTTTTGCAGCATTTTTCTTTTTTTAAGAAGAGGCTTGGCGCTGCGGGTTTAGGAATAGATGCTAGTATAATTCTTATTCTTGTATTGCTGAGAATCATTTTTAAAATGTTATAAGTAGTTTTAATCCAATGTAAAATAAACAAAATTTCAAGTTTAGTTTTAATACTCTTGATTGTAATGGGAAAACTGAAATGGGATTTTAACATAACATTTGAAATGTTTGAGGAGTTTATTTTGACAGAAAGTGTGTTTTTTCAGTCCATATTGAAATATCATTTATTTATTGATAAAAAAAATATTTTCAATTCTGTCAATAATCAATTTGTACATTGAATTCCCAATTTAAATTTATTTTCTCTTTTGACAAACAAGTATGTCTATCCTAGTGCGTACCAGCACTAAAAACGTTTGAGAAGAAGCTCGATTCAGTAAAGAGATGTCGAAAATTAACAAATGGAATTCACAATGTTTACACGATTTACAGTGGTTTCAAAAGATAAAACCACAAAAGATAAAAGATAAAGATCATACTAGGATAAATTCGAAATATAGATAGAACAAGGAAGATACAACAGAAAAAAAGTGCAGCAAATGTTACCTCTATGCTATTCTATAATAGTTTTGTTACTTGTTCCAATTTCAAGGTCTGTATTAATAAAGCATTCAGTCTGATCATGCTCAATAATACACTGGTATGTCTATTGACAAACACTTGAGAGGAAATGAACAATTTTTTGCGTGTGTGCGTGTAATGGTAGGTCTTCCACCATTCGGTCTCAGTCGAACAGCTGTAGCCAAACACAGCTCAAGACAAGAG
The DNA here is from genome assembly GCA_017141385.1 of Sogatella furcifera. NCBI lineage: Eukaryota > Metazoa > Arthropoda > Insecta > Hemiptera > Delphacidae > Sogatella > Sogatella furcifera. The sequence goes on from CM029547.1 coordinate 31,060,327, forward strand.
CTGTGATTGGCTGCAGCTGTTAGACTGCGGCTGAACGTCGAACCAATTCTCATAGAAGACCAAGGAGGTTGTAACCTCTTTGAAGAAGACCTACCATTACACGCACACACACGCAAAGTTTGTTTATTTCATCTCAAGCGATAGTGAATAGGGTATAGTAACATTGAATTATGGTAAACATTTGAATATTAACATGCTTGAACATAAAAGTGTATGAAAAATATACTTTGTGGAATAATATAAACGAGAACAGGTTAATCAAATTCAATCTTTTAATACAAAGATTTTATGTTGTTGAAGCATAGGAAATAATAATTATTATATTTGTGAATAGGATGCTAAATTAGTAGTTCAAACCTTGTGATTTGTTGTGATACCCAATGACACTAGAACTACTAGAAGAATAAATTCTGATTCAGGTGGATGTATTTCATAATTTGGTGTAAGTAAATACACCGTTATAAAAGTTCTCTTCGAGAGATTCCACTTCGAAAAAGAATACAGTGTTATTTTTTACTTAATGATGGTGGTTATTAAATTTGCATGATTCGTAGTTAAAAATATAATTAAATCGTAATCACTAATTTAATTATATGAACTGATATTTCTACAATAGTTCATTAGATTCATAAACAGACAATACAATAATAATTAAGGTGAAAGTGTTTATTGGAATGATCAATTTATTACACAATAAACTACGAATAACCAACAGACATTCTCATAACAGATCCTAAAATAACATAAAACAGACAAAAATGGCATGCATTGATTGCTCCATGATGGGCATTTTACTTTTTTGATAGAATAAATTTTGTCAGGAATGTACTATAACTAGATTGAGTAGATGATGAAGTACTAAATGAATTATTGCTACTGAAGTGAAAAAGAATATCTACGCCTGGCATATCAAATAAAATATTTTATTTTCAACCACTAAACGAACAAATAATTATTCAACAATAATGAAATTCTCTCACTATTAGTTAAGTCAATCACAATTCAAAAAGCTTGACTGAAACACTATTTGAAATTTTATTGAATTGAACTAATTTGTTGAATGCACTTCATACCGCCAAAGATTGATGTCATGGAGAACTTTGGAGTAGGCTGATATTCTTTTTCCATGTCTGGCGATTGTTAATGCGTTTTGGAATCAAATTCAACAGAGTATCAGTGTTACAAGTGGTTTCTCTCAAGTATCAAAGGTAGATAAGAATAAACAATTTGAAAAATTTGTTCCAATTGATTCAATTTCAATTCTATCAATAATTTGCAAATGACCATAAAATATTCACGGCAATGTAGGCAGATGAATAAATGTCAATGATTAAGATCAATGTGTTTAGAGCTGTCATGAATGAAGTAAAATAATATCTGAAAAATTGGTTTCAATCTTCAATTTCAATATTGATAGTATAAATTGCCAGCAATACTGTCTTGACTGATTTCGCTATAAACATTTGTTACCATCAGGCACGAATAGCGCTTCAACATTGGGATTGTAGAGAAATATGAATTTTGAACAAACAAAACCGTGACAATATGAAATTCAACTCCATCTTCAACTTGAAAGCAAAGTAGAATAGTATAAACTTCATAACGAAATTTGTATAGAGTTCATGTTGTTTGCAAGATAACAAAAATACTTTATTAGAACGCTTGCATGTGTGCAGATTTTACATTTATGACAGCCATTACTTTTACATGACTGTAAATGTTAAAATACCTTTAACACATTGATGTACAAGATAGATTATAAACGCCTAGAAAAACTTGTGAAATAAGTCTAATGAAGAGTGGAAACACAGCAGTTTTAGACAACAATGAATAATTTCATAAGTTGAGCGTACATAATTATGGGTTATCTAGAAAACTAATGAAGCAAACGATCCCAATTTGAATTATCATGATAGAAATAAAAAAAGTTCTATTTATGATTATGATTTATTGATGAATATCAGTGGATAGAGCTTCATGTCCACTCTTCAATCCATAAGTCAGTCATTAGCCATGAGGGAGCTTCGTACCCAGGAATGGTTAAGCTGTTCGGCCGGCAACCAACATTTACTAGGTTCGGATCCCAGTTTAATCTAAAATTTTTGAATAGATCATTCAAATAATTTCGTTCAGCTATTAAATTTAGTTGTCAATATTTGCAGTAGCAGTAGTCTTCAGAAATATTTATTCATTGTCAAAACTATTCATTAGTCTAATGGATTTTAGAATTATTGATTACAATTTTAATATCAAAGTGGGGGGCTAAACAGAGACACTAGGACTAATTTTGGAAAATTTTACCATTTAATGAATTATTTCATCACTGAGATAATTATTAAAATTTCAGTACTCAGGTGACCAACTGATCTCATAAACTGTGATATGAACCACTACAATTGTTCGTCAATTGAAAAATCTGTTGATTTAGTGTAATCTAACATTATTTTGAGTTCAGAAAATCAATCTTTGAGAGCTCTAATGTTGAATGCTCTTATATCAATTGAATAGCTTCGAAAATTTCATACTTCAAACTGTCAAAGTTTAATCATAATGCATGTAAGAGACAATACTACAAAGTTGATTTATAGCAGCCCTAATCTACATCATTACTACTCAATTATTATTATTTAATTAGCCGAAAATCAATGAATATGACATAATAATTCTTGAGTATTTCTCACAAAACTTCTAATTACCGAATTTAATTTTCTCTGAACAGTGATGAAGCAGTGACATGAATGAAAATGACAAAAATTATGACACCTATTTCCAAAACAATCCCCGGCAAAAAATATATGATATTATACAGAAGCGTACAAAGTAAAACACAGCAAAGCATAGAGTGCACTCTGTATATTGTTCATTTACTTGGAGTTTAAATTAATTGAATTTACCGGTGAATGTATGTTCTTGGAAATGCGCCAGGTGCATTTTTCTCTTGACAGAGACACAGAGGTGGATCATGAGCAGCATGGCAATATTCATGATGAAACTCTGTATGAGTAGAGGAAGTTCATACCGTTTGCCGAACCTGAGAAAAAGAGAACACATTAATGGATCACACGCTTCTTGTACCTTAACTTGCAGAAAAAATATCATAGGATGAGGGGGATATTATATTATATGGTCAGTACTAATAATGTTTCAAAATTTGAAGTGATAAATTATCATTTTATTTGTTTTGTACAACCAAAGAATATGTAGACATATGTATACTTTATATTCACTGGTAACATTTTCTACAGAAAATAATATAGCAATCGGTCATATGTTGCCTATAATGGTCTTCTAATACCAGCTCTGTGGATCCCAATACCCAGATGAATACATGCAACAGGCTACTTTCAAATTACTTTCACAGTTTTATGGATCATCGCCAATAATAATAATATCACAAGTACCTTGACCAAGGACAGGCTGGAGTAAAACTGGTTCTTGTACACATGTTTATTCAAATTTAGTTTACTTCAACTCGTTTGATGGAAACGGAGCTCTTGATTTAAAACAATTACATTGGGTTTTTTCTAACAGAAATGATAATTTTTCCATCAGAAATAGATTATCATCTACTTAATACTGTAATTTAATTATAGTTTTTACGAAAAATTAAGTTACTGTAGAAACTTTTGTAATAAACATTACAAAAATTCCACTTTCAACTTCAATCTTGAGTTTTATTAGGTAGTGACGAATCATCCATACTAAAATGGTTTTATTCAACGGATCCAAACTTCGTAAACTTTATTACTATCATCAGTATTGATGAAGAATAGATTTAATTTGAAATGAGTATTTGATACATTATAATATACACTAAATATTGAAATGAGACCGTTAATGAATTGAAATTACAGAGGAACAAAAAAGAGACAAAAGGAAGTTGAATCCAAGTATTTTTTCTGATGGGAAGATTTGTCTTTGCTCGGAATATTATTTGGAATTCTGTATCAGTTTTACGGTTTAAGGTATGTTACTGGTGCGATGATCGTTGGCCAATCACAACTCTTGTTGTTGAATAGCAAGAACAATCATCGTTCATGATCAACGATTATTACACCAGAAACAACGTACCTTTAGTTGATTGAAAACCTCTTGTACAGTACAACTAATAGTCAAAGTAAAAAAGTGTTCTATTTCTCATATTTTCTTAAAAGAGAGGCGATAATCTCTGAAGTACAGAAGTATTACAACCTTGTAATTCTAGACCTATTGTGATGAATGGAAATATTTTACATTCAAGTGGAGTTACATTCAAAATACTTGACTTGAAATTAAAAATAATAATCTGTTTACAACAGATTCAAATGCTGTAGGATAAAAAATGGAAGAAAATGAGATGAAGTAAGAAGGAAATATAAAACGAAGAAGGTAAGTAGAAAAAAGTAAGCGTGTGTCCGATTTGGCTACAGCTAGACATTGTGGCTCAAAAGAAATTATTTGAATGTAGAAATCGCCTGTCATCTGTAAATGCGTTGACGGGTGGTTCTAGCAAGGAATGACGTCTAGTCTAGTCAATCATTATGCAACATACACTGGGTGGGTAATAACAATGATGGAAAGAGAATCTCTCCATGCAGTTGTTTACATTAATTACTATGGATACCCATATAAAAATGCTACTTGCATAATAGTCACATTGTTATCAGGAGTGTTGAAGAAGATGTGAATTATAAAAGGAAAGCAGAGATAGGAGAGAATCTGTTTCTCACTAGAGCTGTGTGCCCATAGTTCAATTGATGACCAAGATGATACATTAAAAAGTATATTTATTTTTTCTTAGGGCTGACTGTATTTAACCAACTTTCAATTAATCAAGATCAGAAGATCAAAAAAGTACTTTCATCTTCATTTATTGAAAGTTGGATTAAAGAGGATATACAAGATGATACCTAAATCAAATAGAACAATCTAAATAAATTCTAGTATATTTAATCAAAACTCTTGATTCCATTGTTCAATTTCTTACATATTTTGTAACTTCTTGAATGTATTATCTTGAAATCAAATGTATGGTTTTATATTGATGTTAAGTTGAAGTATTCAATTGAACCATTGAAAGTTGGAACACCACTTGGACCTAATAACTATCTATAACCGTTATAAACTATAAGGCTATCGAATCCAATCACCAGTACTATAATTCCCAGATATGAGACATTTGAATAAAATAGCCTACTTCCTTGCCTGCACATATTTATAGAAAGATAAAAAACACAGTGTAGGTACCAAAAATTGTATAAGAAATGCTTAAAACCAAAATTCATATTGAATAACTTACATTAAGTCTCATATCAAGAGTAATAAAATCAATGAGAGCAAGTAACATCGATTTTTTTACAGGGAAAAATATGAATGGTTTTATTTTTTTAGATAGAATCGTCAGTGAACTTACCAAAATAGAATTCTGAGAGTATTAGCGAATATGAGAACAAGGCACACATACAGCGAGAAGCCTTCGGCATCTTGCTTCTTTTTGATTTCCCTATACTGCGGTATGAAGGGCACCACTCCACCGAATATCATCAACGTAGAGCAGGTCCACTTCACCAGTTTGGTGAAGGTGACTTCTTGAATCTCTTTGATTATGTAGTCCATCACGATTTCCACCAGGTGCTCCCTTGTGCTCACTACTGCTTGCCATGCTAAAACAAATTCAAAATACCCAATCAACACAAACCAATGCCAAAATCACAAAAGTTTATCATTCAAGTTGAATTAAATTACATTTTAAGGGAAACATTGGTGTTTGAAAGACTAGTTTGAAATTCAGCTGATGTCCATTAAGGTTTGCTAGGTAACCCAGTAGGGTAATCTTATATAATAAGCCATGAGTCCTAGAGAACTTTTCCTTTACATAAATCCGTCTATAACAAGAATAGTAAGTGAAATTATATTGTTCAACAAATTCATAGTTTATCAATTAATAAGTATGATGAGATGAGAATGATTAAGTATGATGAAATACAGCATACAGTATTTTTAATTCCAAATAGTTGCTCAACTGAGGATTTTTTATAGGTACATGGTTTCATTGGAACTATAAAAAATACCACCTCTAATGGCACGCATACTATAGATTTGCATTTCATTCCATCACAACCTCAAGGCGACAATATAGTATCTTATTACGAGTCCAATTAAAATAATTTTATCAGATATGACATTTTGAAATAGTCATTTAGCAAATCACAGTCAGACATCACAAATTTTATAAAATTGATTTTAATTCAACTTTTAGTTCTCTGAATGTCAAAGTTTCTTAAATTCCCAATGATCTAATTACTGTCGTTGTCATCAGAAATTCAACTTCAAATGTTCGCTTCCATTCAACAGGGGCGAAAGGTGGAAACCAACCAACGAAAAATGCACTTGACGCAAACTGTCTCCTCTTCGCCAATTCAATTTTCAGTTAATTGAATTTAATCTGGAATGTCAAATATTCTGTGACAATTGAGGATCAAGAGTGTGGGTGTCGAAAATGTGGAGGCGAAATGCGTTGCACTGCGAATCTCACCGCGACCAAACTCCCACACACTACCCCCTCCCACACGCACACGCACCTACCAACGTCACTATCATGAGAGGTGAAGAGGTGAGTTCATCTTCACCATATACATTACCCTCATAGGTCATACCCTCACAATGCAATATCATTCTGCCTTATTAACTAGCTATAGTCAACGTGTTGCTATAGTTTAAAATCTAATTTACATACAATTACCTAGAATCTGATTATATTCAGTTTACTGCCTCAACAATATCGTTCTGTCCCAAGATATTACCAAAAAGGTAACTTGATAGAAAAGCCATCAAAGTAGGTCAACAAGTAATGCAATTTTCCGATCATACTTTTCCAACTAACTCACAACTGATATCAATCATGAATAAGACAAAAATCTTAATGCTTGATTTGTATTCAATATTCAATCAATTGAAAATTTTATTCAAGCTTCGCCAATAATGAAGAGTTGAAGTTGTATTCTTTCTCGATGGACAGAATGAACTGAGGAATTTGAAAGACTTATATTAAATAATTCTACTAAGTACTAATTATTACTTGCTACCTGATAGTAGGCCTGCACTATAAATAATATCTTTTTGCAGTCTAAAATTAAAAATATTAAGGTGAATAAGCAAGAGTACAATTTTTGTCAATTCCACAAAAATTAGTTTATTTAGAACCTGCAGTTTCAATGCTATTTCTACTAATAAACACATTTTTGTGGAATTGAGAACATTTGTGCTCTTACTTATTCACCTTATAATGGAGAAGTCGCAAAACATATCTAAAATAAGTTTAAATTTTATAAAAATATAAACTGAGGCAGTAATTTACCGTTCCATAATTCCTTATTTCTTTAAATAATCATCCATCGTTTACTCAATCTCTATTTCAGCACCTATTATAGCATTCTTAATGTTTTAGTTTTAATTCAGTATACAGAATTATGTAAAATTTGTTGGAATAAATTAAGCACAGTAATCAATAACGCAGAGTAGGTATTGTGTGTTTATCAGTGACAAAATGATAATCGGCTTGAATAATTAAAAAATTAATAATGTGCTATTATGCTGGAGCTGGTATTTTCTGCCCATGCAGACATACATTATTTTTATAATTATTATAACTGATCCACAAAGCTCTACACCACAAAAGTTTAGTTGACAGGAGGACAATCCAAGGCCGAGTATCACAAAAGAACTCCCGAGTTGAAAAACAGTTTTTCCAACAATTCTGTGGTCGTTAGCGTAGACCAAATTGGGCGTATCTCCGCAAATAAATGACGTTTACAAGTTGGAAGTGAATAATGGAAGCACGTCAATCATTGGCCAATACTGACATCATGACAAATGCAAACAAGACGAAAATTCGAGAACGATATTTGCAAGCTTAACCTACGGAGTTCCAGAGCTTATCGCTCGAGAGCTGAATGGAAAATCTATAGTTGCAATTTTCACAAATCGAGCAGTTGTTATCTCCATGTGACTGACGTGCGACACTCAACGAGGCAACGCAAACAAATCGATTGACAGCGCATCAAACAGAATGGGGCGAATCAACAGCAAGGCAGAAAAATCAACTAAAGCTTTCAAACACTTCAAACTGTCCACTGACGCAAACACTGCTCATGTACGGTGTTGCTTCATCAAACACAACTGATAAGTCACAAAAATATGACAACTATTATCCTATTCTATGGCAAGACATATTTTTATTTCTGACTATTGATCAAGCAAAAGCAACTAAAGATTATTCTTTCATTTCCAGTTGAATGATACAACATGAACAGTCTCAAAAGTACATCTTGCTCCCTTTTAGTTTTTCGAAAATAATATTACATTAGATGAACAACAAATCGCTCAAAATTAGCATGGTTCAAACAAATTAGTAGAAGCTACCATAATGAACAAAATAGGAACCAATTAACAATAATTAATATATTAATACTATTAAGGGTTGAATTGACGTTGAGCAATACTAGTTTTCAATATTGATCGAAGATAACACTTGAAAACAAAATTGGAAAATTAACTCAAAATAATTTAAAGTAACTACAGAAAAAAATCTATCAGAAGGAGCTAATCAACAGTAAGATTAGAAGCAAATAATAACAATAGAAAATATCTTTCATCAGTTGTGTTACATTTAGATGAGAAAGATTAATATTCTCTCAATAATAAAGAAAATGACTCGACTGCTTATAGTATACTAATATTCATTCAATATTAAACCACAAGAATTTCATAGAGAATGGAAGTATTGAATAGTAGGTAGTAGTGTAAATTAAAGCTATAGTCTGTCCAAATAAAGAAGACATTCTTGCAAGATGAGAAACTGATTGATTACAGCTCGGTCAATATTGGTTCAAAAATAATAAACTGATTCTAAAATTGTAAGAAACATTCTTATCTACAATTTGAGACCAAACTTATAATTTTTCAGTCAATATTTTGAACCAATAAGCTGGAGTTATTTTCCCACCTTGCCAGAATGTTTTCTTTGCTTGGACAGAGTTAGAATACTTCGAATAAAAATATTCAACTTTACTACAATATTTCTCCGAAATTTTTTCTAAACATTAATACAAGAACAGGGTGTCTAGCAATTTTCATGAATGAAATTAAAGACTTTTTCCCGACTTTTTTCAAGACAAAGTTGGAGTTTCTCTACGCGTTTTCAAACGTTGCAACTCGTTATATATGAATTTATGTCTAAAAAACTACCACCCTGTCTTAAAATAGGTTATATTTCAATATATACATAAAAACCTACTATTAACATATTTTGTCTACATATAGTACGGTGCAATTAGACTCGAACCTCAACATCCAAAGAGAAAGGACGATTCCTACGCCTTTTTTGTTCTATAGGATACAAAAATTATTGTCTTAAGTATCAAATTGAAGAGAAATTAATTTCGCCGAGAGGGATTTTGAAATACGTATGCAAGTGTTTCCAATTCGAAGTTACAAACTTTTAAAGCAACGGAATAATTTTTGTGAAAAAATTATGGAGTTAAAAAAAATGTAACTTGGAAACGGTTGACGATACAATACAGAGTTGTAATTGGTATCAATCTCTTCCAAATTTTATTCTCTAGAAAACACATGCATGAAACTTCATCGTCCAAAGCTTTGTTTGACACCAATTCACGAAAAATTGAAATTTTGCACCCTCCCCGCCAAAACCTGACGCTCAACAAAATGGTGTAACTTTTTACCAAACAATAAATGGGTTCTAACTTATAGAACAAGTTTGCGTAGGAATCATCCTTTCTCTTTGGATGTTGAGGTGGAGGTGGGCCTCTTTTTTAACAGTACTAATAAGCTTTAGCACTAGCTAGGGAAATATTAAAGAAACAGAGTGGAGACACTGGACCGTCTCCCCACTACGCTCGCTCTAGTGTCTGGCCATCAATGACAAAAATATCGGATATCGGTTCATTTGCAAAATATCGATATTTGATAGGTACCAATTGTTCAGGTCCGCCCAATATGAAAATAATTCAACTAATATGGAAAATGAAAAACTTTATAATCTATAAATTTTCCCGACTTGACTTCAAATTCCAGGATAATTCCCGACTTTTCCAGACTAATTCCCGACTTTCCCGATTTTCCCGACAGCTAGACACCCTGAAGAAGATCTAAAAGAATCACATATTTATGCTGATAAGTGAAACAGAGGGGACAGGTGGGAAAAGGCAGGTGGCATAGTAGAATTTTGAGTTTTGAATATAGGTACTAGATAAAGATTGTTGACGAAAGGTACCTTATTTCATATTGAGGCGAGGAGATTGAAGAATAAAATCAATCAATTTAGATTAAACAAATTGATACGTTTCTCATGAGTTTTCTTCTATTTCAAGACAAACACTGTAATACCAGTCTGATTGCGAATTGAAGCAATCAAAATTGTTATTTAGCAAGTGTCAAGTTATTTAAAACTCAAATAGGAAATAATATCAATATCAATCATTTTACTAGGTTACCTCACCAAATAAATTACGTATATTGCTTTCCCTTCCACTCAACGACGAGTGAAGTTCCTAATTATTAGGGAATAGTTATCAGGTTAAACTGCAAGATTCAACATTTATATTACTGTACAATGAAACATTTATGAGACTTGAATGATCACTTCACGGGTTTTCTCCAGAGGACGAAGAATCAACCCTCTAAACTAATATATTTGGATTATTTTATTACCTTGTACATTTAAAAAAACGACTCGCCCAACAATTTCTTTGACAAAATAATATCGAGGTTAATATGTTTTATATCAACAAATCTGAATGCTTACAGAACGCAAGTTGAGAGATTTACGTACCAAGAGGGGTGTACATGATCTCGTATGTTTGATCTCAATTCAGGATTAATCGTTACAGGTTCAATATGCGACCAACAAGCAGTCTGTTACAGCAAATAAAAGTACAGAATCAAGGTCCTGGTAGCACAAGCAGTAATTTGTTGTGAAGTGAAGTTTCAAAGATTGACTGTGTAGCAAAGCAAAGTTAGCGGAGCTATTCCATGTGGTGTCAGCTGCGTTTGCGGTTGGGTAACGTTGGGCGGCTTTAAATTATTCAGCAGCACGTTGAAAAGCCGATAATGCCATGTTTTGTGATGTGTTTCGGGAAAGAACGAGTATAACAACCCGTTTCTCTATGAATTCAGCGGGGAGAAGTTCCGCCGCGAGAAAGAGAATAGCATAGAATATCATTGAGAGACTTCATAGTGTATTCTTTTCGTTCAAATGTGATACACCAACATAGAGTGCTACAAATCCAAGAGAACAATATTAATAAAGTCCACAGTCAACGGCTGGTCTGTCTGGTGTATGAGTAATCAGACTACGATGAAAGGAGTTCTCCTTCGCCTTGATAAAAGCTTACAATAATGTACAGAAAAAATACGAGAATACGGCAACTAGAGGAGAAAATTACTAATATAAGTACAGTAGTAAAAGTAGAAAGGAGAGCAGAGAAAACTTGTAAGGACGGGGATCGGAAAACCCTGAAATTTTGGAGCAGCATAATAAAATAGTATCTGCTCTTTCCAAATAGTATGCAACTTTTCCAAAATCTCCTCTATGTAAATACTGAAGCAGCCTATGAAACATTTCAATGGGCTTCAATCAAGCAAAAGGGTTGATTGTAGAGGACTTATATAAAATTTTAATAGAATTTAAAATGTTTGGATATGGATGTAACTTAATTTCATCACTGATGGTATTAAATTTACAGTTAATTGAAAAATATTGAAGGAAAAGTTAAAATGTTATACTTATTTATTGTATAAGAGTTGAAATTAATTGACTATTGCCAATCAATGACTATTGTACTCAATTACCATGTCACCTTTGTGTAATAAACATATTGCCATTCGATGTTTGCTGTCGCCTTCACCAAAGCAAAAGTTGATTAATTTCGCGCAAATGGATTTAGGCTAAAACGTTAGATGGTTGAAAGTCTTCTGTTTCAACCTGAGGCGTCTTACTAAGGCTTCATCAAGCGAAATGTGGGCTAAAGCTGATCCAAATACACACTAAATTACAAGGTTGTGTGAGTAGCCTGGAAATTCGTGATTGAGAATTTCCAAACAGCACAATATCACAACATGACGTTACTGCCTCTCTGAACATGAGATACACTGACTAAAACACATCAACGAAATAATGTATCATGCTCATGACTGAAAAAGCCATTATCGCTGCTCTAAGTTTCATAACCATTCACTTATCGTTTTTTCCAATAGCTAAAAATACTATTTCTGGTCAGTCTGTCGACTAGGGTGAAGACTTTAGAAAATTAGATAACCAACCTAATTGAGCAAAACATTAAACTATTCACTCAAGTTTTTTATATGGAATAGTTTTCCTTAGGTTGGCCAGCTTTGAAATCTGGATATTCATTGAGGTAAATAAACTATTCAACACTAAAAATATTCTATATTTATAATCCTGAATATCTGCACTTTGACAGACAATGTAAGAAGGAATTTATTCTAAAACGTTTTTTATTCTATAATTGATGCTATGAGAATAAATTTGGAGTATTTTAAGAAAATAGCATGATTGGAACAATCGGTATGGAAGTATAAACTAATTGTAGCCAAAGAAAACCATCAATTATACTTCTTTGGACATTGAAACATGTAGTAGGCTACTACGAAAAGAAACCCTACATCGAAGCAACGTTTTTTACGGAACAGTAACTAGGCCTAGATGAAAGAGCTTCAAAGAAGAGTGAAGGGCTCTATTTGGAAAGTTGTGTTTCCCTATTGCGGCAATTCGATAGTTCAGATTTAAAATAGTGGAAGGTTCAATAATTCACGCGATGTTTAGGACACAACGGCCTTCACTCACTTATAAACCGCTCGGGCTCAGTACAATACAGTGCTCAGTAATGCAGTACCCTACCTACAAGTGAAAAATGAAACCACACAACTCAAAGCTATAATCTAGGATTCAATTCATGAATTTCAATGGAGACAAAGTAGGACAAGCTACTAAGTGCAGACTTGTATGCAGTGATGCTATAATTTCATTTACAATTTATTAATAATACAGATTCTACATTATCCACTTTCAATTCTCAACACATTGTAGTATGCCTACACTTTTGAAGGCCTACGCATTGTATAAGTTTGATACAAAAATCAAATCAAATCAAATCAAAATTTATTGCCATAAAAAACAATGTTCATTTTCGTTTTGCAAAAATTCCTTAGCATAGTAAGTTGTTTATATAAGAATAAGAATAAAAATTTTTACAACTCAATACTTGCCATGGCACCACCAGCAAAAGTAAAACTTGCTCGCTGGTGGGAGTCTTTATTCTAAACCTAATAATATAGGTACTGTACTCATTTAGTTGATCTAATGTAAACAAGATTAAACAAAAAAACTTAATTTAACACTACAAGAACAATAGCTGAGTAAAGAAAAATAATAATAAATAACTAAAATAAAAAATGAAGAAGATCAAGAATGAGAAAAAATACAAGAGTAAGAAGAGATCAAAAGAATATAGATTAATATCAAGAGAATTTATTCAAATACTTCTAAATTAATGTTATTTCAAATGAAGCTCAATTCTTGGAAAAAATTAATACAAATCCATTCATTTAGATCATTATTTTTGTGGTGAGTCAGAAATTCATGAGGTACTAAATTTATGAATTGATTTATGAAATGATAAGCATCCTCTGGTAAACAATGGTATGAATAAAAATTGAATAAGTTTGAAGAAATAACAGCGAAAAATATAAAGAGGATGAATTATTCACGGGACTACAGAAATTTTCGACGTATGATCATCAGCGAGGTAAGGAACTCATCAATCAAAAATATTACAATGATAATACTCAACAGTGAGGTACAACGGCTGAGGATAATGGACTTGGAATGGCGACAATGGTTCATAATCTAACAAAATCTTCCTCAAAATTAATATTTTTCTTACAACACTATTTAATGGAAAGTGAAGAAGATGTACGATCATGTAGGCCTGGGCGATAAAAAAGAAAAGTAAAAATAATAAGTAACATCAAATAATAAGAGATAAAAATGTCAAGAAAGAAAACTGGGAATAGATATTGATTTTCTAGATTTGAACTTCAATGAAATTTTAAATACAGTCGACAGTATTTGAATATGAAATACAGTAAAGTTTTAGAAATTGATAGTTGAAAGCACTTAAGAAATTCATGAAATGGAGAGGATTCCGTATTATTGATCAACCAAGTCATTAATTCTGCAATTACACTCTTCTACCTATTATCAATAATATTATTATTAATTGATAATAGAAAAGTCACGTTAACAGAAGACATTTTTTATTGTCAACAGGTAAAAACTTATATTTCAGAGAAGGAGAACCACAGATTGAAGCCCTTATATAAACTACATAGTTGCCGATCAGGTTGTGTAGTATGTTGCAGTGAATGACACATTTATCAAACCTAATATAATCACAATTGGAAGTGAGCTACTGCGTAAATTACACACACATAAAAGGATTTTATTGCGTGAATAGAGGTCTCAGTCACTGGATACAATCAGTTGTTGAATGAAAAAGTGCCTTAAATAGGATTTCAAAGTGTCAAGACGATAATAAGTACCCGTCAGTCCATAGATTGCTTGGAGGTTTTTATTCATTGTAATTTACAAACTCTTCATATAGATAGCACAGACCGTGCAACCTCGATAATTCTCACCTATACTCATTTTAGGAAACCTGATGTTCAGCTTGACACTAGGTCTCTAGTTCAAGAAATAATTCAACATTAACGCTTCCCAACACTAATGGAAATCTTACCCATGCAATCTTAGGAAATTACCTTGATTTCCGGTAGAAAGAATTTGATTAATTGGAGAGACAATCATTAAAGCACCAGGGTCACGTTATGCGATGAATTTCAACTTCAATCGAATAGGTTGAATAACTCGGATTTCCAACACTAATCAACTATAATATGAAGCTAATGTCACATACATCACAATTCCTATATTATTTTAAACCTGTTGATTATCTATGATGTTCCAACATGATGACTATCAAAAAAATCAATGATAACTATCTAAATCTAACAGCCTGTTGACTCTTCTAAGTATTTATTTATAAATTATTACACTGAATGCTAGAGAGATGTAAACTAACGTCAAGCAGAGAAGCAGAAAGCATTTCATTTTTTATTGAAATAGATAGTCATGCACAGAACAATAAAATTTTACATGTACAATGAACAAGTATGGCACGGCACATCTGGACAAACAATAGAGATGATTCAGCAACGTACCGAAGTTGGTTTATAGAAAATTTACATAGGTAAGTACTGTATGTCTGTATATATTATTTATGCTACATTTTTTTCGATTGAGATTATTTTCTACTTAGATTTCAGTGGTTTTAATCATTGATATGCTATGGAATAAGAATGGTACACAAGGTTCAAAAATTTCCCAAAAATGGTGAAGACAACCTTCCAAGCTAATAATTTAACAGATCAAAGTGTGGATAAAAATTCGGAAAATCATTTTATACTATAATTGAATTGAGATGTATTAGAATATAATGTATTTATCAACTCATACGTGCCATGCCAATATTAAAATTACCGTACATTTTTATTTATTGTGTAGGTAGTGTAGATAGATCAGAGAGAATGGAAAATGGGAAAGTTAGTATGATAAAAGTACCTGAATTATAGCGGTTGACCTGCGTACGTTGATGGTAGTTGAGAAAATTCTGTTCAATCGCGTTATTGTTATCGGTGACAATTATACTGATACTGTTATTCTTATTGAAGGCACTGTTCATTTCAGATGATTGACAACGTTTTACATGGAAGAAATATTTCATTCAACAATCACTAGGTCAGTAGTAGCGGCAAATTATTATTGGTTACCGGTGCAGTTTTTTGGCATGCATTCGATCTGCAATTTGCCGAATGTACTAGTTGACAAGAGGACCTATTCATTCTGAAAGATTTTTATTTGAAGCAAACCAATGCGAGCAAATGATTACTCGCTTTTGTGAGAGAATTGTTTAAATTAGAGTACGGTCCGCTGCTACTGAACAGCATTGAACACGTGCCTAACATAAATTATTATTGTCATCTTGGTGGGCCAAAATAACCGGATACAGGATTGCACAGAAAGAACAGAGACCTCTGCTTGCCATCGTCAGACTGCGGAAATGCAGCAGCTGATCCTAGTGGAGCACACTTTTGCCGACCAAGCAAGCTCGCCACACCACAAATTTCCCTTTCATGCTTCAAATTTCCCACTTTTGCTCTTAGCCTATAAAAGCAGAGCTGGAAAAACTATATTAGAATTATTTAGTTGATGCTTTGTTTGATTTTGCTTTAGTTTGCATATGCTTTTAGTTTGTTTTTCCAAGTCTTCTTCACAAATTATGAACTGGGAAGTTATGTTAATCATAGCCAACACAAAAAAGGTAAAGACGTTTACTATAGTTGTCTGTGAATTCTCACATTTGATACTATATACAATTTATACTACACAACAAAAAGTGTTTATAAACGGTTTTTACAAATGATTGTGAATTTAATTTCCATATTTGATACAAAACGAATCATGCACAGCTGATTGAATGCCAGCCTTATCACGCGCATTTCTTGCAAAGTTTCCTCTGTGGATTCACTCTTGGCCCTTGAGAAAATCGAAACAGCAATCCTGAACAATCCTAGAAAATTATGTTGAATGTTATAAAAGGAGTTGAATAAATACATCAGGAGAGAAATTTGAGTAGTTGAGATCTAGGAGATTATTGAGTTGCACTTCAGAAACAAAGAAGTACTCTGAGTACACAGAGTATACAGAACGTATACTCGTACTACACTGTACATCGTATATGTGTACTCCATACGTATACGTGTATGCCTCGATGTATACATCGTATAGTACTTAGTTCTTCAAATAAATGTTCAATGAAACTCTGAAGGGCCAAGAGAGAAAGCAAAATCACGTATTTTTAAATAGCTTACGTTCCACTCCACTACAAATGGCTGTACTCTGGATTATTATGTTGCTGCTTTACTCCACAAGTGCAAGTGTCATACAAAATAATAATTAAGGTCGATATCTAGCCTACTCCAAGCAATATTATTTGGCCTCATGCTGCACACGACAGGCTCTTCGATATTCCTATCAGATGTCAACCTATCCAACAACTTTGCTTAAGTAGGTGACACATTCACTCGTGAGTGCAATCTGCTTTCTCGTCGTCATAAATCACAAACCAGACAGCGATGAGACTGCTGCTTGGCTTGCATGCCTGGTGATCGCGTTTGTTAACATTACACACAATAACTCAATTCTTTTTCAGCAATAACTCATTTGTCATTTTCACGGAGAAGTCGGAAATTGATTAAACGAGATCAAGAAAAAGCACACGACCGAAAAGAATGACGCAAGATGGATGCAAAGTGAAAAATCTATTTTTCACGCATAGGATAAAGTTGCTTTGTACAATTGTGTGAGCTGAGAAGCCTCAGTGACTAATCCCAAAACAGGATAATATTGTATTTCACTTCCCTTTCCTATTTCCGATTTTACACTACATTCTTTCAAAACTAGTCAATCTAGATCGGAATGGTTTTTGAGCAACAACATAGTACACCGAGTTCTATGTTACAGCATAATACAGCGAACAGTAAAAATGATAACATCATAATATCGAAGAGAATTCTAATTCATCGTTTCGACAAGAATAATGGTTCAATGCCTAAAAATTCTAAGAGAATAATGCCGGTATTTTCCAAGCACACTCAAAGTTGAGGGACCCTCAAATTTTGATGAACAGTTGACATTTTTTATGATAAGTATAGGATTTGTAGTAAAGTGTAGTAAACTTGAGGGTCCCTCAAATTTGAGTGTGCTTGGAAAAACGGGGCACGAGTAACATAAATAGGGTATTATAATTGATATTATTTCAATGAGAATATCAGTATAATAATAATAATAGCCGAAAGTAAAATGACTCAAGGATGATTTATTTTTGTACTAGATCAATTAATAAATCGAGGGAGATTTCGCAAAACTTTTCATCAGAGCAAGCATTATTTCAACAAGAACGCGGGGTGCCGAATAGAAGATTCCTTTCAGGGCGTTTCCCTTGACACGCAACATAGCATTCCTCAACTACCGTACTAACCATGTTCAAGAAATCAAAATTTCACATTCAATTCAATTTGTGAAGTACAGCATGTTGGAAGTTAATGACCTATTAATAACACTGAACACGCGACTCACTGGTCTTTCAAGCTTCAAAAAAGCAGCCACATTTTCCATCAAATTACAACTTCAAATTAATCGGGAGGATCCAAAAATTGATTAGGTAGGTACTGTAATTTGGCCACAGAGAAAGAATTAGAAGATGAGGTCAACCAATCAATTTACTGCACACAAAATAAGCATGGCAACTTGCTCACAGGAAAGTTGGGTTTTTCATTTTATTTGTAAGTTTGTTTGTTAAGAGGGTGAAGCCCACATGAGCTCATAGGCTTGTGCGTGGGTAATGATATGGATGATAGATAACGACTACTTTGAGGTAGTCGGGACCGACGGCTTATCGTCTCCTCCGAAAGTACCTACTATCTTATCAAAACACAACGATGTAGACTTTTTTAACACATGGAGAATATTGGGTTCTAAGTTTATTGAGTATTTAGCATTAGCAATCATCGAATGGATTGATTGGAGATAAATTGGTCAAATTGATAAAGCGGTCACATCCATATCTGTTCATTTATATGGAAAAAGCAACTGTGATAGGCTACGTACGCAGTAATTAATGAGCCCAATACTGAAGAGTAGAGTAGCTACTGAAGAGTAGAAACGGAACAATCAACAATAATTATTGAGGTTAAGCTACAGTTCAAATATAGAGCTCACAAGATAATTGATCGGAAATAGTCCTTATCGGAGCAACAAACAAAAGACCTCATTAGGAAGAGAGCATTGATCTCTAACCTTATCTAAACAAGAAAAATCACTAGTGATACTGATGCAACAAAAACTATGAGCTATGGTTCCCGTATGCACCATCTCCATTCAGAACAGTAAAGATAGTTTAAACTTGATTGATACTGACTATTTACATCTCAATCTAACTGTTCAGTTTAAAAACTCATAATCTTAAAGAATATCATTTACTGTTTTACCTTTGGATTATGACCTTTGAACTATAATTAAAATAATATTAATTTCAATCATATGAACCGTAACATTTTCTGTGGGTTTTTCTTGTAGGCCTAACTCAGGCCGGTATTACACGGTAATATTTCTATTATCAAAGCTTAATCATATGAAAAGAGATGTAAAATAATACGAAAAAATATTTTCATCTCTTTTCATATGATTAACTATGATAATAGAAATATTACCATGTAATATCGGCCTTATTTCTATAAAGGGTTTCTTAATGTTCGTGCAACAGGCCCCACATTAGAATTAAACTGGATGAAACGCTTTCAAACACTCACTTGAAGAAGAAGCAGCCACTGCAGCTACTGTTGGTACCTCAGCGACAGTGATGGTGTCTAGATCATCATTCTCCGTTTTACTGGAGGTATGAGTATGGTTCCTCATCGAGCATTCAGATGGAGTGAGCGGGACATCCACAAGCTCCACTTGCACTTCTATCACTTCGGGAGTGTTGTTGCGGTTAGGGAGGTCTGACGTCCCTTGATAACTTGGAACCGGCACTGTTTTCATTGTTTCAGATTAGCATAGGTAGCGGAAGACAGATCACCTTGTATAAACGGTGTGCACTAAACATGGGATCCAACACTTTGAAACGCGTCCGACGATAAGAACCACGTGTAAACTATTGTGAAATTGAAATTTTAAATGCATAACATCTATCTAGAAACCAATTTCATTTCAAATTCAAAATAGCGAAGAAAAATAGTGAATGATGAATATTGGTGGAACCCGAAGAGCACTGGATTTCACTTTTAGCACTGTAATCATATCGAAAAGTATTTGAAACTTTTATTTGAATAGAATTGGAAAGGAAAAAGGCTATTCAGAAGTTTAATGGAATCCAAAATAAACTTGTCACCATGAGACGTTGAAGTAAATGCTGTAGTTGAAGCAGCTTACACGCACTAGAACTGATGAAGGAAGTATTCACAAGTTTTGTGGAATCCAAAACACACTTCAGCCCAGCACAGCATGTGACGTTTACTTAGTAGTAGCTGTGAACTAGCCTGTCACGAATAGTTGGCGTCTTGCTCTCAAGAGAATACAATAAACAAGCAACACGACAACAAGGTTTCAATGTTGAATTGATGAAGAACAGAGCATCGACATCGGCGGCAGTAAGCAAGTGATGTTAGTCAACATGGAACTGATGTATTCACCGGCAGCGGTTAGAAGACACGACACACAAATGAGCCGAGCACGAGCACGACTACTCACTCTGTTGACACACCGAGCCCGAATAATCAACATCAGAGGTCAATTTACGAGCTCTTGTTAAATAAGGAGAAGAATGCATGCGTTTCATAATCGGTTGACCACTGAGCGAAGGTGATAGACGAAAGTTGATCGACGGCTTCTCAACTACCCAGTCGGTCAACTGTTGTCTTATAAGTAGCCGATAACTGTCACTTGGAAATTATCACATAAACATCAACGTCAACTATTTCAAAATTCTACAGCTAGCGCCGCACTGACTTCATTAATAGTAAAAATAATACTACCAGTATCTACTACACTTCCATCTACTACTTGTTGTGAACTCAATTGAAGAAAACTAGTAAAAATTACACACCGAAACGCACTGAAATATACCGAACGCCGGTCATTGATCGACTACCAAATGTAGAGACAAATAATGATGAACGTATCGATGAACTTTGAACTGCGTGAACCAGCTTGACATGCTTTATTACTGCTATGTACGGTCGATAAGAATTGAGCATAAAGGTCAATTCATTAGAATTACAATTGAGGCGGCAATGTGAACTGATTATTACAGAAACGGATGTCAATTTTTTACATAATTTGGATAAATTTTTCCCATACTATTAAATTATGATAATAGAAACTACTCAATTTACTGAAAATTGGTGAGCAAAAAAACTGTCGTTTATTGGGAAAAATATCCAAGAACACGATCGTTTCTGCGAAATATAACTTCAATGGTGTGAAGAATGAGCACAAAAAATATACATATCTAATCTCTCTAATGAAAGCACAAATGACAAGATTCGTTTCCATACGTTGAGAAGTGTTCGTTAATGAAATGAGAGATTTTCTATAGTAACTCGTTGTTGTGAAGATAAAAATATTCAATTATTTTTTAATACGATTTTCTATTTGAGTAGTAGAATGGGTACTTCACATTGATGAATTCAAACTGCTTAAATTATTGAATTATCGTAATAATAATTTTTTCAAAGGCTTTATTGTAGCCTACATTGTAGACTATATTGATTTGAGCTACTTGAAGTACATTAGTTCATCTACTTTGAAAATCCTTTACCTAGACCACAGACAAGTAGTATCCGAGAAAGATAGGATTATCAGTATCTAGGGATTGTCATGGTGAAATCAATGGGCACACTCCCCTAAATGTTATATTTTGGAGCCATTTTATTCAGACTTTTAGCACCCAATATATAAGGTGTTAAATTGAACATTATTTTTATCCATAATTCGTGTCCTGGACTCAAATCAGATTGAGGATTACATTTGAAAGAGATCAATTTAAATCGGTGTGAATTAAAATCCTCAATAACTGTGCATTTAAGAGGAGTTTTAGCTTGAAATTAACAGTCCAATTCTGCATTCTAGATCCAACCACAGATTTTTCACTCACAAAAATGATCAAGAAGTGACTATTAATCACTTTCTTTCAAATTTAATTCTCAATCTGATTTGAATTTTGAAGGGTTGATATTCAACCAAATTAATTTAATATAATATTTAAATAATAATAGAATATAAAATTAGAAACTAAATTTTAAATATTAAAAAACTTGAAAAACTGATTAAGAGCTTATATAGTGAAATTAGTGATGTAAATTGTTTGTTAGTTCAGATAGAATTCAAAATAAATAAAAATATACAAATGTCCACATTTCATGCACTCTACGAATCGACACACAGCTTTATTCATAGATAAAAGATTTGAAGAATAGAAGATTTGTTGATTTTATTTTGAAATGTTCAGTATTTTTGCGAGCTCACACTCTCCATAGAGGAGAAATTCATCATCTACAAATTGATGCAACTACTCACGGATATTTGGCTGCCGTGTCAAACCTCGAACCAATAGCTTTCAATCCTCATTATCTCATGGCGGCAACTGGTATTTCTGTACGTCAATTCGGGATCAAGAGTGCGACAGATCATTTCCACCTAAAAAACAACAACCTTATTAAAATAATATCAGGGAAAGAACAAAGTTTTAAAATAATATCTAAGTTTTGAAATAATATCAGGTAAAGAAGAAAGTTTTTAAATTCACACATACTAGAGAAAACATTGTGCATTTCGTCATTCAAGCTAAACATGGGAGTGAAATTTAAACGAAAATGAACAGAAGAAAAAATACTATTTCCAGCTTCAACTGATAACAAATTCTATAAATATTTTTATCGAACAGTGATGAGCGTCAACTGAACGAAGTTATGCAATAAGGAACAATTGCATTTGCATGAGTGGGAGACAGGGTTAAAGCTCCATAATACATCATTCGAAATACGTTATATCAATTACTTACATTGCAAACGTATTACTTATATTGAAAGTTGATAAGTGTATCCCACCTTTACAAAAATAATTGATAGGGTTGTAATAAATAGGACGAATTATAGATTTTCAACCTTAGACCTTACATCCTCTCTCTGACGCAGGCGACTGACTGATATGATTGATAACTTTGATCAGTTGGCGTGGACCTTATGTAGGTTATAAAAAATTATGTTTCAATATACGGTTCAGCTGAAAGAGTCAACTTATAAAAATAGGTGCTGAATATCTTAAGTTATAAATACAATATTTTATTGAGAAAAGATCACTAGATCAAGGTGTTTAAAAATTGACTTAAGTCATGTTCAATGTAAGATTCCTACATTGATATCCATAACTAAATGTGGGTTATTCAAATATGGGTTTCAGGTTCAAATATCAAGTTGAAAAGAGCCGTTTCTGCATCAAAATAACATTCATTACCTACATAATCTCAATTATCCTCTATAATTTACTATTCTAATTCAAAAGTCGAATGTAAACTTGATTTCGTTTAATTTTTCATTTTTAATTAGTGTTTATTAATTTGGCAATAAATTAATTTTTAATCGATTTTTGCATAATTCCAAGCTGAATAAAAAGCCTATTGGCCAGTGAGCAATAAACCTATTGAATAAAAAGACTGGAAATTGTCAAACCACTCATTACTTGAGATTATTAATTATTCACAACTACACACGAGGACCTCACCAAGTTCAAGAATTTCTAAGAGCAGTCGGAGAAAAATTATCATCATTATATGAATGGTATTTGATTTTCATTATCTCAACATAAATTTATCAACAGAGTTGAATAACATCAAGAGTCAAGAGGTTTTATCCTTATCAAAGGAAGAGGGAACTTTCTGTTTCTCGTTGATCAACTATTGTTACATTATTTTCAATAATAAATCAAATCAAGACACTAATAGAAAGTGACAACTTTTAATGTCTTATTGAAAGGTCAAATTTCTTCAACCCAGACATTAATTGACCTGATCCTTATGATAATTTTGACATCATTTGCCAATAATTTTATTAGTCAATAAATACCGTCATTTTTTATCAAGACCTGAAAAGATGAAATTTTATTATCAATAAATATCTTAATTTGTAATAAGAATCTGCAAATACGAAATTTTAATACAAGAAACTTATCACATTCTATCACAAATATCTTTGATTACTTTCTTATTAATTGAATAATTTTTTTAAAATATTTAGAGTATGCTACACCACAAATAAATCTTCTGGAACAGATTACAATTTTTCACAAAAATCTCTGAAATATATTAATTAAGATATGGTTATTCAAAGTGAGGGTTAAATAGCTTACGAATCAAACGGATTGCAATAAACCAGATTGACGAACTTCGCAATAATAATTCAAGTAGACGATGTAATCAAACATGTTTTAGAATGGGAGAAAGCGATTAGGTCTAACTTATTCATGGCGGTGGAAAAAGATAGTTCCCAGTCTACTCAGTAGTAAGAGATTTACTGAATCGACAAGCTCGCAGGAAGAATAAAATGTTCAAGGGGGTAAGGGTAAAGAAAACAGTGTGCAGCCGAAAAGGCCGGACGTGAGCTTATAAATAATGATGAGCTCGGCCTTGAGAGAAGTTTCCAAATTTTTCCCCGTAGAAGGTGATGGAAACAATGTGAGCAGGAGCGGGCAATCCTGCTGATTCTAGCCTATAAACTACAAACCCACCTTCTTCCTAAACCTTTTTGCCTCGGAAACTGCTGTCAACTGGCTATTGGCTTCTCAGATTTAGAATTCATCGACTAATGGTACTTGGGCTGAGATATCACTATCACCACCCCTGTGCTCAAAACCATTTCCATTCGGGCTTAAACGAAGCTGACAATAAGCCGAACTAGGAAGGAAGATTGTTCGCTTTAGTGTTGTCAAGTCTTGATCGATTTAGTAGGAAAAAGCTGTGTTCAAAGGAAAAATGACCTACTAAATGTGTGTTTGGTGATAAAAGTCTGATATCGACTGCCTGCCTTTATCAAACACAAAATATATCTGTTGTATCTCCTAACAAAGCTAATGTTCCTTTTATCAAGGTACTTGCACTGTTAATAGAACATCAATAGCATTATTCTAAATCAGAGAGGAATGTGTGAATTTGGGAGCTTATTCAATATTTGAAATAAAATACAGTACTACATAATTATTTCAAAGAAGAAAATATCCCACCAATTTTGTAGAAGAGAACACGATTTCTAAAAAAAAATCCATAAACACTTTTAATTTGCAAAGTAGGCTAATTGATTCAAATAAGATTGATTTCAACTGCCTCTGTAGCAAATAGGAATCTATTTGTGAGATGAATGGGCAGAAATAGATCTCATTCTTGAATCATGAGAAACTAATGACTTGTCACGAAATCAGCACGGTACCGTGGTAAATTATATGAATTTTTATTTATTTTAAATAATGATCACAGTTTTTATTTTAAATAAAGATAAAGGAAACACTATATGAATATTCTATGAGGAAGGGATTACCTGATGAGCTTCATTAAGGTACTTGCACAGTCTGTAAGTCAAATAACTAGGTGTGGGAAGTGAAACAGATAGAATGAGTAACTGAATACAACTTGGATTTAAAAAATAGTAATTTTGAAGATCAATAAATTTGGAAATTTTCTACAACTAATTAATTATTGGTCAAAACGTTGTCACTATCAGTGAACATAAACTTGACTTATATTATTTTTGCGATACATGAGAAAGGAATTTAACAATAATTTAATTTCAATGAGTACAATATACTTAGATAATCAAATGCCTCCATTAAAACGTTGATCTTATTCGACCTACAAGACAATTGAGTAAGAAAAATTTATGAAATGGTGAGTAGAATATCAGACACATTTATCAAATGTAATATTTTCCACCTTACTTAATAATCAGATTAATTAGATAATTAGATTACTCTTATCGTTTCATTTTTGGATTAATTAGATTAGAACATCAGTACCGTAATGAACAAATGGCAAAGAGTGGGCTATGGAGAATTCCTTGACCCGAAGCATTAAAAAGGACGAATCAATAAGAAGGAGTTACTGACAGATAGTACCATCAATTTATTTCTAGCCTCTCAACGGTAAGCAATGACAGCGACATGTCACTTCAGAGTTTGACAGTGAATGGGGGTGAGAGAGGGGTGAAGGAAAGGCCATTTTCTTGCCGAAGAAACAAGGGCGTCAGCCACTTCCGTTGAACCCCACTCATACCACTAAACCACGCCAGTTGAGTGGGCAGTTGGAGGTTTCGTGCAAACAAATTAGATGCAATGGACGCTTGTTTTCAGTCAGCTCGGCTGAAAGTGGAACACAAGATCGGTCAACAAAAAAGCCGACATCAGCAATTTGTTGTCTAATCCCCACAGCTCCAAAAATCAATCGATTAGCGCTCGACCATTCAAGCCACCAAACTAGGTCATTAATTTGAGGAATTTCTTCCTAATACTACTGAAAACTACAGAAGATTGTGATGTTTAAAATCACGATAAGCCGTGTGAGCAGAGTAATAGCAGTAACGCTTATTATTCTATGTTTCCTCTTATGTTTCACTCCACCTAGTAAAGAGCATTCTATTCATTAATTTTATCCCATTGAAAAATTATATTATTTCAGACTAGCGATTCCCAGTGCATCATTGCACAACTCATTTGGAAGCTGTCATAAATTGACAGCTCAACATTGTATAACTTAGAGAGAGAGAGAGAGAGAGAGAGAGTTAAATTGAAAATTTAACAGAAGTTCCACTAGTAATTTTATAGTTATGGGAAAAAGCTCAGTCAGTTCACACATAATATCTGGTACCGAGCTTTGCTCTGAAGCTGCGGCCGAACTGTTGAATTATATAAATATGTCATTGTAAAAAATCAAGGAACCTCCTTGTAAAGAATAAATTCAAAATTGATATGATCACCTCTCACAGTTTTTTGATAGTCACGAACATGTGTTATAGACTTGAATGTAACTCAATTCACTCCAGCTGACGATAACAGCCATTATACGCACTACTTGGGATTATGACTGAATAAGGAATATTTTATTCTTTTATTGATCCTGCCAGAGAGTTTTCCCAGACATGAGACCTGGTGCAATCTTATTTTTCCATCACGGTTATATTACATTTCAAATTTCAAGAAAATCGTTAGAGCCGTTTTCTAGATCCGTGGTTCCACATACAAACATACAAACATACATACATACAGAAATTACTTGCTTAATATAATAGGATTATATGGTAGAGTCTGTCAGGGTGTCTAGCAATTTGCATGAATGAAATTCAAGACTTTTTCCCGACGTTGGAGTTTCTTTATGCATTTTTAAACGTTGCAACTCGTGATATCAATTTATTTCTAAAAAATACTACCCTATGGGCCGGTTGTTCGTAACTTCGTTAAGTTTTAACGCCGTGATTATCCTGGATAACGACATCTTGTAGCAACGGCAGACTAACTCAATTCAAATAGAGAATAGAAACATATAATATATAAATAATTAAAAAGCCTTGAGTTTCAATAGTTTCATTTACAAAACTCGTTGACACATCATTTAAATTGGATGTTATTGCCTAAAAATATTACTAACCTTTAAATTCATGAATCAAGTTTAGATTTATTATCATTGAGGCAATGATATCAATGAGGTAATGGAAAATTTCAATGGCGGTTTTTTTTTCAAATTTAACCGGTCAGCAGCTGTTTAAATAGAATTGGATACTAATTTCACAGTACTAAACTAATCGGCCAGAATTAAAGGCGTTAATAGTATAATATCTGGTACCGAGCTTTGCTCTGAAGCTGTGGCCGAACTGTTGAATTACATAAATATGTTATTGTAAAAAATCAAAGAACCTCCTTGTAAAGAATAAATTCAAAATTGATATTATCACCTCTCACAATTTTTTGATAGTCATGAACATGTGTTATAGACTTGAATGTAACTCAATTCACTCCAGCTGGATAGCGTTGGTCAGCTAACAATAACAGCCATTATACGCAGTACTTGGGATTATGCCTGAATAAGGAATATTTTAATCTTTTATTAATCCTGCCAGAGAGTTTTCCCGGACATGAGACCTGGTGCAATCTTATTTTTCCATCACGGTTATATTACATTTCAAATTTCAAGAAAATTGTTAGAGCCGTTTTCTAGATCTGTGGTTCCACATACAAACATACAAACATACATACATACAGAAATTACTCGCTTAATATAATAGGATTACATATTGAGTGTGGGAAAGGCGTTATTACATACGAATAATTATGTTCTCCAAACGAGCCGTAGGTGATAGTTAGTTGATCTTGATGGTGATGATGATGATGATGATGATGACGATAAAATATTAATGTTCTTACAGCTTTAGGTTGATCATGAATTGAATGCAATGGTAATCGCTAGAGTAGAGTAGCATCCATTGAATATCAAGAATTGTGTGAAATAACAGTGCAACCATGAAGCCAGACTTTCCTGAGATTTCGTTTTTCTCCTTATTATGATTTTAAAGAATTAAGTTAGCCAAAAAATCAATTGAACGTAATTGGGACTCAAAGTGTTGGACGACTCAACACAAGAGGTAAAAATTTACATGTATAAGCATTGAATGTCTTCAGGACTCGAAACCTCAAGAAAAAGGGGCTGAGGAAGCTTATGGGAGCTCCTAAGGTCAGGCACAGGGAACGAAGGAATTCTGTTCGCCCTCTGTGGTTCAGGATTGGAAGACATTTGCTGACAGCCAAATGCGAATCAATAAGGACACTACTCAAGTGATTTCATACTTTGATTAACGTAATCACATCCAGATAGCGTGACTGACACGAAATTAATTAGGCTGCCCATGTTGACGGCATTATCAAATGAGGCGACCATCACCATTTTTCCTCATGATGAATATCATTCAGCCCTCTGCACAGAAATTATTTCTCAAATTCGCTGGTTCGATCCGGTTGGCCAACAAGAAAAACCAATCCAATCAGCCTCGTCTCAACCAATATCGCCCTATTTTCGTGTCTAAGAAGCAGACTCATTTTCAATCGCTGTTCATTAATCGTGCACCTGCACGCGGCCTCAGCACGAGAAAAGGTCACCACGCTTTCTTGGCAAATCTCTTTTCTTCAAACCTAAAATCGGAACATGATTCCAGTGCAAATGTCAAGAATAATCTACCCTTTTTTTGCGTCTTAGTGATGGTGTCTCTCCCAAACCTACACAACAAACGTTTTCAATAATTAAGCCACTGCTAGCGCGAATCTAGTCTTGAAACTGAGATACAAAAAATATTTCATTAAGAATAAATAACTGTTTTTATGGAATGCTAATCTATAGGTTAAAGAGTAATTCGTATAAAGTTACCGGCTCTTTGGAAGCTGATTCTACAAGCAAAAATAAAGGGGGAAAATACCTATGAGAGGGTGCCCATAAATGCATCGTTACTAAGATAATAATGGCAGAAGATTCCACATTTACTTTAAGTTTCAATTTTATAATTTTGTGATGGCCTCATGATAATTAGTTATCTAAAACTATCTGATAAATCAAGTAAAACAAATTAGAAGTTTGTAACTCGAATTATTATTTGGATAATACACGAAATTTTGATGTTTTTCTTTTGTATTTGAATAAAATGGAGAAGAAGCCACATATCATTGTCTTATCAGAAGCGTGGATAAAGAGTGATTTTAATATGAACTTATACACCATATCAGGCTACAATTCTCAGTTTTCTTGTAATGACAACAGATGTGGCGGGCTTGAAGTTTTTTATAGGGATGGTTTGAATTGTGTCCTATTGGAGAGTGAGGTGGAGGGGGCTGATAGTATTTTGTTGAATTTTAATTATGGAGATTTAGTTTTTTCTTTAATTGGTATTCATAGATGACCCACAGGAGGAAATATTAAGCCATTTTTAGAATCATTTGAAAGGTTTTTGGAGGGAGTGAAACAGGCGATGGTTGTTTGTGTAGGAGATTTTAATATTAATATAAAAATTGTAGATTCAAATGTCAAAAAATATTTTGAAATATTGGCTTTAAAATGGTCTTCATTCTTTGATTAATACTGATACTAGGGTAACAAATATGAGTGCATCATGTATTGATCACATTCTGTTTAGAGGTAGGCCCTTGTCGGATGTCTTAGCAGCTGTGATTGATGTGGGATTAACTGATCACAGAGCCATCTGCACTGCGATACCGTTCAAGAAAATCAACAACCATAGAGTATTCGAGTCTTCCAAAGTACACTTTAGTATGTTGAATGGACTACTTGAAATAGAGGATTGGATGGCTGTCTATAATGGTGTAAATGTGGACTCTTCTTATTTGACTTTTGTAAACATATTGCAAACTCATATTCAATCGTCCAGTGCAAGTATTCAAATAGTCAGATCAGAGAGCCATCGTAGTAGAAAACTGAAGCCTTGGATGACAGAGGGCCTAGTTCAGGCTATTGAGACAAGGAACAAGCTATTCAAAATAATGAAAAGAGACATTAACAATATACGAGCAGAGCGTAACTTCAGGAAGTTTAGGAATAAAGTACAAAACTGGATTAAG
The DNA here is from genome assembly GCA_017141385.1 of Sogatella furcifera. NCBI lineage: Eukaryota > Metazoa > Arthropoda > Insecta > Hemiptera > Delphacidae > Sogatella > Sogatella furcifera. The sequence goes on from CM029547.1 coordinate 31,090,679, forward strand.
GAGGCAAAGGAAAAATACTATTCGACACTTTTTTATAATGCTAGGGGTAATAGTAAAAAACAATGGGAAATACTTAATGAACTGGTAGGGAGAAAGAAAAATAGAAAATCTTTATGTTTTGTTAGAGGGGATAATCTTGTAACAGATGAAAAGGAAGTTGCAGAGGAATTGAATAATTATTTGGTAAATGTTGCAAAGAATTTAGCACCCACACCCCACCCTCCAATGGAGGCCGATAATGCCTTCCACCAGTCCTTCAAGATCAACCGTAGTCCAAGATCGTTTTTCTGGTGGCCTATTAGTACAGATGAGGTGATGGTTCTTATCAGTAGACTATCCAGTAATAAAACTCCTGGAGCAGATGCCTTCTCACCATTTTTGATCAAGAAAATAGCACCTAATATATGTAAAATACTAACATATTTATTCAATAGTAGTCTTACTGAAGGCAATTTTCCATCCAAACTCAAAATAGCCAAGGTTATAGCCATTCCTAAAAAAGGTAATACAATTGATTGTAACCGTCCAATTTCTTTGTTATCCATTTTTTCCAAACTATTTGAAAAACTGGTGAAGGCTTGTCTAATTTCATTTCTTAGCTCAATAGACTTTTTTGTACCTAACCAATTTGGGTTCAGAGAGGGATTGAGTACTGAACTGGCTCTGCGTAAGTTTCTCTCAAAAGTCCACACCAGCTCCGTGAAGCTGGCCCCACCCACTCAAGCACATTTTTTATAAATGGTACCAAAAAAATGTGCTTAAAATGTGCTTTCTGAATATCACATTAAAAAAAATGTGCTCGACTCCTTGACCTTGAAAATTTATACCGTTGGTAGGTGGGGCCAGCTTCACGGTCAGCCCCACCCACTCAAGCAAATTCGTTCGAAATGGTCTCAAAAAAATGTGCTTGCAATGTGCTTCCAGAATATCACATTTTTAAAAAATGTGCGCGACTCCTTGACCTTGAAAAATGCATCCCAAGTTATGATGCTGGCCCCACCCACTCAAGCAAATTCGTTCGAAATGGTCTCAAAAAAATGTGCTTAAAATGTGCTTTCAGAATATCACATTTTTAAAAAATGTGCGCGACTCCTTGACCTTGAAAAATGCATCCCAAGTTATGATGCTGGCCCCACCCACTCAAGCAAATACGTTCGAAATGGTCTCAAAAAATGTGCTTAAAATGTGCTTTCAGAATATCACATTTTTAAAAAATGTGCGCGACTCCTTGACCTTGAAAAATGCATCCCAAGTTATGATGCTGGCCCCACCCACTCAAGCAAATTCGCTCGAAATGGTCTCAAAAAAATGTGCTTTAAATGTGCTTTCAGAATATCACATTTTTAAAAAATGTGCGCGACTCCTTGACCTTGAAAAATGCATCCCTAGTTATGATGCTAGCCTCACCCACTCAAGCAAATTCGCTCAAAATTTTCTCGAAAAAATGGCATACGATGATAATAATGAAAATTATGATTTCCAATATGAGGAGTTGCAAGTTATAGGGCCAATGTGTCGCTCTCTGGCTATAACTCAATAGATTTGAGCAGGGATTCCATCGAAAATACATCAATTTTAGACCAAAATACGATTGCAAAGGAAATAAGAATGATGATTAATAAGCGAGAAATAAATATTCTAAGCAATGCCTGCAATTTTTCGATCAGGCAATAAATTATTTTTGTCCATTATTATTAATTCAATGTGAAAATTAGTTCATGGATATTATTATTAATTAATTAAAAAACAAATTTTATAACTCTAACAGCCGTGACAAGTAAAGTATTAGACGACTGCTTTTTAGGCGGCCGGGACCGACGGCTTAACGTGTTCATCCGAAATGGAAACACGAAACACGGGAGTGGCCCGAGAAAAATATCTTGCCCGGGCCTTTGGATTACAAAGCCAGCGTCTAATCTACTCGACTACGGCCACTCCATTCCACAATAATAGAATTCATAATTCAGAAATTTCTGTTCAAATTTCACTACAACATTTGGTTTTCACCTAAGGTAAGCAGTGATTTTTTTAAGGAATGTCTCTGCGTTCTGATTACAATTTAAAAATTTGAATCAAGTAAATTGTCATGTTTCAATTGATGTAAATGCACTAGATATGGCTCACCCTTTTTCTAGTCGCGCTGAGCTCAGCAAATCACTTTTATATTTCATTCATTGTTTCACCGGCTAAGCATGGCGACGTGTATGGATCCAAATCTCCACATCAGGTATTTTTCACGACTTTATAATTGACTTGAATAATTAATTAGAGGCTGCAGAGACTGGAGCTGTTACTTGATTCTACTAGGACAAACCATTCAACAAATAGGAACGGTGGTTCTTCCAAGCTAGCAAGATTCCAAGTCCTCTCATTAATTCCTTTTCCGGCAAAGAAGGAAGTTGAAATTAAGAATCTTCTAGAAAAATTTGACTCACATGACCCTCAACTGACCAATCAAAGTTAGTGGTATCAATGAAACAAGATGAAACAAATATTCAGTATTTTAGTGTGAGGTAACTGTACGAAAAGCTTCAAATCAAATTGTCTTATGGTGTAAAAATTTTTAAATTAACTACTGTATAACAATTAAAAAACTAACAAAAAGTAGCATTCCCAAGCGACAGCTTTAGCCGCGCGGCTCAAGCTGCCCGACTCTAGCAGCGCTGCCTAGTGCTCTGGCCATCACAACTCTATTCCCATAACTGTAATATAAATGTTCATTCTGTCATTAGGGATTTTAAACTAGCAAACCATAGTAATTTATTGATCGTTGGATGTGATATAAGCTTTAATTTCTAATGATAAAATACGAAGACTTCTTTGAAATTGAACAATCCAATACACATTTTTCACAAAGTTCTAGATCATTAATACGAGTAAGGTAAAAAAATTTTAAAATGAAAGTCATTTTGAGGGGGCCGAGAAAACTGTTACGCCACTGCAGTTAATTATTGTCAATGGTGGAGTAGGGAGTGATCAGTATAAATTCTGCCCAGTATCCTACAGTATTCATTATTCTAATCAATACCTTTTTGCTTTTTTAATGAGTACTATAGGCTACAAGTGCGCTCTTTATAGTAATACTATTCAAATCTAATTCGAATTTCAGATGAATTGGGATGAGTATTTTCCAGTTATATTTTTAATGCAACTTAGACAGTTTTTTTTGTGAGGCTTCACATGATTGGTGACCCTGTGAAGAGTAAAAGTTTATGGATTTCATTTTGTGATAGTATTCTTTATGTTAGTCGATATAATTTCAACAATTCCATCTCATTTATTCAATAGACTGCAGTATATACCTACTTACTGAATGATAATGAAAAAGTCTTTTCCAATATAATCATCTACCAACATTTGGAATTCAGTTATAATCAACAAATTTACTGCATTTTTTTTCTGCGGATGATATTAATCCATCACATCGCAATACTCAGTACCAAGAGCGAAAATATTCTCTAGTATAGGTTTAATTACTAGTTTCAGAAAATGTGCTCTACTCCTAGAAAAATGCATTCAAAGTTATGATGCTGGCCCCACCCACTCAAGCAAATTAGTTCAAAATATATTAGAAAATCTATTTGGAAATTATGGCAAATAATGTGCTTAAAATGTGATAACAAGAAAAAACTTACAGTAATCCTTGAAGAACTTCAACCTTCAACTGAACAATAATTGTCTAATACAAAATACCACAATTGACAACTACATGTAGTTGTAAATAAATGTCGAGACCATTATTTCTCTTGTTCAATTAACCTCAAATCCATTAATCTACAATAGTTGGTGAATGAATTTCCCAAAGTTGAAATATTCTTATTTTTTAATATAAATATTTCTGAAATCTAAGTTTTGTTATGACTTCATTCTATAGCAGTGGTCACCAAATTGTGGACCGCGGTCCATGGCGGATGGCGGCCGCTGTCATCATTACAGCTCTATTCACATAACCATTTTATAAATGTTCTTTTGGTTATCAAGGCTACCAATTTATAATAATAAATTAATAGATTAATTTTCACTTTTTCCAGTGAAAATTATTGTATTCATGTAATTATTTCTTATTATTCTGTCTATAATAAATATATACTGTAGTATAAAAATTTTTTTGGTACTTTAAGTTCTACTCTAACTTGAATAATTTTATTATTACAAGATACACCTTACAATTTTATATCTACCTACAACATAGTTGAAACTCAGCGAATTTTTTCATCAAAACTATATTGTTTGATGATATAGTTGTGTCAAGCACAGAAGAGCCTTTGGCAACATGGCTGCCATTCACTGCTGCCAGTAATCGAAATGGAAATTGTTCTAGTATAACCAAATTTAGGAAGAAATAGTACAGACTTAGAATATTTTTCCTAACTCGGTTAATAATTCTGTTATGATTTGTGCTACCATATGTTAATAATTAGAAAAATAGATTGATAAAAAAATTTCATTCGTTTAATTAATATGATTGCGATTAGTGTATCAATGGTAGGTTGACTGAAGTGATTTTACCCTGGAATTCTGCACATGCGTAGTTAAACTCTCACTTCCCTACACTATCTTGCAAGAGGCTATCTGCTCTTGGCACAACTATATTAGCCAAATATGATTGGACCTCTACGGTACCGGTGATTTTTGGTGTTACTGGTTACTGATATTCTTGATTATTCTAAAATGGTTACTATCAAAAATTTAATGGAGACGAATTTCTGTCCAAAAGTAATACTATAAATATGTCATATTGGAGTATCATGGGTTGCTTAATAGCATACAATGATAATAAATGAAATATTGAGGATTCATATTCTGGAATATTTGATTTGAATAGAGAATTGATAACTTATGATTATTGGTAACTGATAAATTATAAGAATAAACGCTAAATTTCGAACAAATCTGCTTGAGTGGGTGGGGCCAGCATCATAACTTGGAATGCATTTTCAAGGTCAGGGAGTCGCGCACATTTTTTAAAAATGAGATATTCTGAAAGCACATTTTAAGCACATTTTTTGAGACCATTTTGAACGAATTTGCTTGAGTGCGTGGGGCCAGCATCATAACTTGGGATGCATTTTTCAAGGTAAAGGAGTTGCGCACATTTTTAAAAAATGTGATATTCTGAAAGCACATTTTAAGCACATTTTTTGAGACCATTTCGAACGAATTTGCTTGAGTGGGTGGGGCCAGCAAAATAACTTGAGATCCATTTTTCAAGGTCAAGGAGTTGCGCACATTTTTTAAAAATGTGATATTCTGAAAGCACATTTTTTTTAAACCATTTTGAACGAATTTGCTTGAGTGGGTAGGGCCAGCATCATAACTTGGGATGCATTTTTCAAGGTCAAGGAGACACGCACATTTTTTAAAAATGTGATATTCTGAAAGCACATTTTAAGCACATTTTTTTGAGACCATTTCGAACGAATTTGCTTGAGTGGGTAGGGCCAGTATCATAACTTGGGATGCATTTTTCAAGGTCAAGGAGACGCGCACATTTTTTAAAAATGTGATATTCTGAAAGCACATTTTAAGCACATTTTTTTGAGACCATTTCGAACGAATTTGCTTGAGTGGGTGGGGCCAGCATCATAACTTGGGATGCATTTTTCAAGGTCAAGGAGGACGCACATTTTTTAAAATGTGATATTCTGAAAGCACATTTTAAGCACATTTTTTGAGACCATTTTCGAGCAAATTTGCTTGAGTGGGTGGGGCCAGCATCATAACTTGGGATGCATTTTTCAAGGTCAAGGAGTCGCGCACATTTTTAAAAAATGTCATATTCTGGAAGCACATTTTAAGCAAATTTTTTGAGACCATTTCGAACGAATTTGCTCGAGTGGGTGGGGCCAGCATCATAACTTGGAATGCATTTTTCAAGGTCAAGGAGTCGCGCACATTTTTTAAAAATGTGATATTCTGAAAGCACATTTTAAGCACATTTTTTTGAGACCATTTCGAGCGAATTTGCTTGAGTGGGTGGGGCCAGCATCATAACTTGGGATGCATTTTTCAAGGTCAAGGAGTCGCGCACATTTTTAAAAAATGTCATATTCTGGAAGCACATTTTAAGCACATTTTTTGAGACCATTTCGAACGAATTTGCTCGAGTGGGTGGGGCCAGCATCATAACTTGGAATGCATTTTTCAAGGTCAAGGAGATGCGCACATTTTTTAAAAATGTGATATTCTGAAAGCACATTTTAAGCACATTTTTTTGAGACCATTTCGAGCAAATTTGCTTGAGTGGGTGGGGCCAGCATCATAACTTGGGATGCATTTTTCAAGGTCAAGGAGTCGCACATTTTTAAAAAATGTCATATTCTGAAGCACATTTTAAGCACATTTTTTGAGACCATTTCGAACGAATTTGCTCGAGTGGGTGGGGCCAGCATCATAACTTGGAATGCATTTTTCAAGGTCAAGGAGATGCGCACATTTTTTAAAAATGTGATATTCTGAAAGCACATTTTAAGCACATTTTTTTGAGACCATTTCGAGCGAATTTGCTTGAGTGGGTGGGGCCAGCATCATAACTTGGGATGCATTTTTCAAGGTCAAGGAGTCGCGCACATTTTTAAAAAATGTCATATTCTGGAAGCACATTTTAAGCACATTTTTTGAGACCATTTCGAACGAATTTGCTCGAGTGGGTGGGGCCAGCATCATAACTTGGAATGCATTTTTCAAGGTCAAGGAGTCAATGGATTTTCATTTTTTGAGACCATTTCGAACGAATTTGCTCGATGCATCATAACTTGGAATGCACAAGGTCAAGGAGATGCGCACATTTTTTAAAAATGTGATATTCTGAAAGCACATTTTAAGCACATTTTTTTATGACCATTTCGAACGAATTTGCTTGAGTGGGTGGGGCTGATCGTGAAGCTGGCCCCACCCACCAACGGTATCAATTTTCAAGGTCAAGGAGTCAAGCACATTTTTTTTTAATGTGATATTCAGAAAGCACATTTTAAGCACAATTTTTTGGTACCATTTATAAAAAATGTGTTTGAGTGGGTGGGGCCAGCTTCACGGTGGTGTCCACACCAGCATAAATAATAAAGAGGCTTTGAGAGTTTCAGCTCTTTTTCTAGATATTTGCAAGGCTTTTGACACAATTGATCACAATAGGCATTTGGGGTGTTGCCATGAGCTGGTTCCAGTCATATCTTTCAGACAGGAGTCAATTTGTGTGTAAATGGAACTGAAAGTTCGAAAACTAAAAGATCGGTTTTGGGGCCCATTTTATTTTTGATATTCATAAATGATCTCTATCATGGACCTTTCAATGGCATGATAACTGCTTTTGCAGATGATACTGCATTCAGTTATGCTGCAGACTGTCAAAAAAATCTCCAGGTCAAAATGCAATCAGATCTAAATATGCCCTGTGGTTTTCTTTTGATGAATTGGAACTTAATGCTGACAAAACAACTTATTTAAATATTTCAATTTCTGAATCCTTTACTTTTGATACATCATTAAAATACCACAATATTTGCTGCCTCAATCAGGATAATTGAAACTGTCCTAATATATCACAATCCAGAACACTAAAATACTTGGGTCTATCTATGGAGGATGATCTTCTGTGGAGAAGTCATGTGCAGATGTTAAAAAACAGCCTGTGCATGCTTCTCCATAGATTTTATCATATAAAAATTTATGTCCAATTCCTGTTCTCAAAAATGTTTATCACTCCCTAGCACATTCCAGACTTTCATATGGTATTTCATGTTGGGGATGTACATACATCACCCACTTGAAGCCATTGATGCATCTGCAGAGATCCTTGCTCCATTTTTAACATGAAGAACCTGTAGATTGCACCAACATTTTCATTAATCTAAAGATTCTTAGCCTAAGATCCTTATTCATATATAAGGTACTTTCACAACTTTATTGGGCCAGTGGTAACTTGGGTAACAAAATAGATTTAGTTGAACATGGGCTTCTTACCTGGGGGGCTGGTCAAATTAGAGTTCCAAGACCCAACTCAACTTTCTTCCAAAAATATTTTCTTTTTTTGGAAGGAAAATTCTATAACAGGTTGCCTCTACCCATCCTAAACTCGAGCTCTCCACGTCTGTTTAAAAGTAAATTAAAAGATTTTCTGATGATCTCCAGTGAGGAAGAAATAGAATCTATGTACAATATAGTTGTGTAAGTTCACTTGAGCATAAGCTCTGGATTTTAAGTAGACATTTGATTAATTTATCATTTATCAATAGAAATGTCAATTATATATCGTTTATATATTTTTTCATTATAGTTATAATTTTAAAAAACGCCATATTCTCATCAGCTCAGTGTTACAGAACTTATAAGCCTAGAATAAATATGTATCAATCCATTTTAAATGTAAGTTACTTATTTTATTTTTCTATTAATACCGTTTTTCTGACAATATTGTACTCCCATATGCGGTCAAGCTTGACAAAGCTTTGCATATGAGTAATTGCATCAGAAGAATTAGACAATTATAAATTTTTTTCTATAATTATAGATGTTAACATTTTATAAAAATCCCAAGAACTGTTTTTTTTTCATTTGTGTGTTATATTATTCTTTTTAAAAATTTATACAAACTGTATTGTCTTCTCTTTTGATGAATAAATCATTATTCCATTATTTATATTATTTCAAATATTATGCAAAAAATCAATTTTTCAACTTCAAAGGTATCTATATAAATACAGTAACTTAGTTAACTTTTTTGATGATTTTGAACTTTTTGGTAACTTATTTTAAATAAATACAAATTTTAGGAAATTTAATTTTGGAGGAAACCATCCACTAACTTTATAGTTCAAAACTTACCCAAATTTCACAAATCAGAATTTAATTGGGACAAAAAACAAAAAATGAATTTTGATAATTTGTTTCATCAATAAAATACTAGAATTATGAAGTATGTGAAAGTTTTGAAAACAAATTAGCCTCTACTGATCATTGAATTGAATTGCCTTCTCTAAAATTTCCATTGAATTGGAATTAGTCCAGTCATTTTAGGTTTCGCACAAGAAAAAATACAGGAGTTGAGTTAGAGCTGTTGACCGAGACGGACGTACTTTTCGTTGCTCTGCTATCTAATCGGTGAGTTGTTGTTCCGAGTGCCGAAAGTGGAAGTGCCGTTTCCTGCTTATTCTCGTGAATTATCAATATTAAGTTAATGAACGATTAATTTATGAATATGGATAAATTTGTGATTTCGCGAGATGAGAAAAGGGAACGAGGGGAGAGCTCTCCAGAGAACCTACACGCGGCAAAGAAAGGATGTGATATAAGAAACGACGAACTTTTACACAGCATCGAAACAATAATTGAAAAACTATTGGATAGGAAATTGTGTGATTTGGCGACTAAGGAAGATGTGTCGGGGATTACAACAACGCTTACCAATCTTACGCAAGAAAACAATTTGCTAAAGAAGGAGGTTCAACGTCTCAAAGCCGAAAATATCAAAGTTATAAATAGATTGGACAGGTACGAGGATCGTTCGCGCCGAAATAATTTAATATTTTGAGGTTTGAAATTCAAAAGCAACGAGGACTGTCGTGAAAAAGTTAAAGACTTTTGTGAAAATGTTCTGAAGTGTGATAATCAAGTGCAGGTAAATAGAGCACACATCCTGGGCAAGAAAAGAGACAACGCGCCGATAATTGCACATATTCCTCAAGATCAACACATTAATTCTATAATGGACAAAACAAAAAACCTGAAGGGAACAGGATTTGTGGTGCATAAGGACTATTCACATGCAACAAGAATGCAGCGTAATAGACTTTTTCTGCTTAAAAAGGAGGTGATGAAGATCGGCGGCGCGCGTACTTCTACACTAAAGGGCGATCAACTGATTATCGACGGACAGTTTTTCACATGGAGAGAAGAAGAGGGTCTACGAAGTGGAGATGAATGCGGTGTCGAGAAATTGAATAATATCCTGGATAGAGACTGTTCAGATATGGTGAAAAATATACAAGAGAAGGATGAACAATCAAATAATGTGCAATTCAATGAACAATCTAATGAATAGGATAAGGTCGTCTGCCAAGTAAAAGAATTAGTCGAATTAAGTGTATTAGGGTATAATGTTGCGGGTCTTAGCAGCAAGGTGAGTTCAAACTATTTTATTAATTTCGTGAAAGGGTTTGATATAATAGTATTATGTGAAACTTTTGTTGAGGAGAAAGATTATAGTAGATTAGAAACCTATTTCCCAGAATACAGCATATTATGGTTGCCAGCAAGTAGGACAGCAGAATTTGGTAGGGCTAAGGGAGGTATAATGATGGCTTTTAGATCGATTTTCAAGGAGAAAGAAATTTGTAAATTCACTCATTTTGATGAAAGGTCAGTTATAACATTAAAATATGATAGCTCAAACAAAATGCATATTTTGCCTGTCTATCTGACCCCAGGAGAGAGTTGGAGGGACGATTTCAATAAGCTTAATAAATTCATGGAAAGCAGAGAGATAGGTGAGCAATTGATGCTGATAGGCGACTTTAACGGGCGCATAGCAAATGCACAAGTAATACCTGAGGAGATAATGCAAAGTGATTGGGTTATCAATGCTAGCCGAAACTCGAAGGATAAAATTTTTAATACAAATGGTCGAAGAGTGATGAATTTGTGTGAAGAATTCAATTTATGTGTATTAAATGGAAGGTTAACGGGTGACAAGAAGGGAGAATTTACATATGTAGCAAGTGTTGGATGTTCTGTTATAGATTTGTGTTGTGTGACGATGAGTGCACTGGCAGTTGTAAGTAGTTTTGAAGTCCGCGCCGAAAGATTTTCAGACCACATGCCGATAGAAGTTAAATTGAAATGTGGATTCTCAGAAACAGGAGGAGAAAGCTTAGCCCTACTGCCCAAGTTAATTTGGTCGAAGGTGGATGTTACGAAATACCGTAATAAGTTATCACAGAATAGCTGTAGCGTTATCTTACCCTTGGATAGTAATCAGGCTGCAGAAAAGATTATCAACATTGTTAAAGAGGCGGCTGGTAACAATGCACAGTTTTATAAGAGAGATGATAAGCGTGGGAAACAGAAATGGTTTGACTGGGAGTGCGATAAGGCGAGAAAAAAGAGCTTTGCATACCTGAGACTTTTTAGAAAAGTTAATACTCAACAAGCAAAACAAATGTACTTAGAAGAGAATAGAAAGTACTCACAGATTTGTAAAGAGAAAAAGACCTTATATTTTAAAAAGATTAGAGAGAGTCTAGAGAATGTGCGTGATTCAAAACAGTTTTGGACATCGGTAAAATCATTTAGAAAATCATCCTTTGCATGTCCAGGTCAGATTGCTGTGGAGAAGTGGGTGAAACATTTTAAAAGATTACTTACTGTTGAAGTTGAAGCTGAAAAATTACAATATGCTCCACCTCTCATAGAAGATGAAAACCTGGATACTAGGATAACAAATGAGGAGCTTAAGCTTGTTCTTAGTAAGGCTAAAATTAATAAAGCACCTGGCACCGACGGCATACCAGCCGAATTTTTCAAGTCAGCACCGAATGAATTTTTAAATGTATTGCTTGAGTTTTATAATTATATATTTGATACAGGATTGGTACCTGACAATTTTTCAGAAGCAGTTATTTTCCCAATCCACAAAAAAGGCAATAAAAATGAGGCTACAAATTACAGGGGAATACAATTTATCAATTCATTGTCAAAGATTTTTTCAGGTGTACTTCTGAATAGATTGAACAATTGGGTGGAAGTTCATGGGGTGATAAATGAAGAGCAGGCAGGTTTCAGGAAGGGGTACAGCACAATAGACAACATATTTAATTTATATAGTATTATCAGTTTGAAGTTAAAGAGGGGGAAAAGTAAAGTATATTGTCTATATGTGGATTACAAGGCCGCTTTCGATAATGTAGATCGCCACGCATTAATTTATAAGTTGCACCAGATAGGGCTATCTACCAAATTTGTGACTATCATTGAGAAATTATATAGGAATACACGTGCATTTATATGGTGCAAAAATAGCCAGGGAAAAGACGATGGCATGAGTGAAGCTTTCAATACAGATAACGGATTAAAACAAGGATGCTTACTCTCCCCAATATTGTTCACTCTCTTCATTAACGACATTTTTGATAGTATGGAGGAAGGAATATGGATAGATGAGTTGAATATTAAAGGCCTTTTGTATGCAGATGACTTGATTTTAACTGCTTCCACACCCGAAGCATTACAAAGAATGATTATATGTTTAAAAAATTATTGCGAGAAATAGGGACTTGGAATAAATTCAGATAAGACAAAAATAATGGTGTTCAGAAAGGGAGGGCGATTAGCGAGTCATGAGAGGTGGTACTGGGGACGAGAGCAGATAGGCATAGTTAACAGCTACAAATATTTGGGTGTTACATTCACCTCCCAAATGACATTCAGTGAGCATGTGAGAGAGCGTGTGGCGGTGGCGAAGTTCGCTGTGTATAATGTGTGGATTTTTTTCGTGACGCAGAATGAAATAAGAAATGAGAGTAAGTGGATAATGTTTGATGCAGTTATAAAAGCTCTTGTGAGTTATGGAGGACAAGTGTGGGGTTACAATAGTTTCGAAGATGTAGAACAACTCCATAGATCCTTCATCAAGAAATTGTTCTCTCTTCCGCAATCAACACCTAATCACATTATTTATCTGGAGACGAATACGTGCAATCTATGTCACTACTTGTACGAGCTTCATTACAGCTATATCCTAAAAATATTATCTCTGCAGCCAAATAGATTGCCAAGGAAACTTGCACAAAAAATGATTGAAAAGAAGGTAGGGTGGTACAGGATTTGGAAGGCGCAGGCAGAAAGATATGGGATAGAATGGCCGGAATGGGAGGAAGGCGTGCAGGATGTATGGAGACAGAGGTTGAAGAGTATTAATGAATTAATGAAGGAGGAATGCAAAGAGAAGTGGATTGCACGTGCTAGACAATCCAGATTACATCAGCTTTACTCTCGTTTGAATCCACTGACCGATCAAAATAATTATTTGAAAACAAATTTTACCCGAAAAGAAAAATCCATCATATTTAGATCGAGAGGAGGACTATGGTATTTGAATAAGAGTGTAGGACGGGAGGGAACCCAAACTATATGCACGCTATGCAACATGAGGGAAGAAGAAGATATACAGCATTTTATAGGGAGGTGTCCAGTATTGGGGGAGATGAGAAGGGCATATTTGGGTGATAGATATTTAACAGAGGATAGGATAGTGGATTTATTGAATGGTAGTGATTGGAGGGCTTTGATAGGATTTGTTAAAACTGCATGGGAGTATAGAAAATGTTTAATAGGAGAGTATAATACATGATCGCTTCTGATTCCTGATATTGTTCTTGTGAAATTTTTCTTTGTTTTTCTTCTATTTTGTGAAAATTAATAACAACCGAATAACTCAACTTGGCAGACGACCGATTGGTCATGTCAAAAAATATATATTATGTAAAATCTATTTATTGCGGATTTCTGAATATTTTTGTAGTTCAATAAAATATATTTCTATTCTATTCTATTCTATTCTATTCTACAATATTGTTGTGTAAGTTCACTTGAGCATAAGCTCTGGATTTTAAGTAGACATTTGATTAATTTATCATTTATCAATAGAAATGTCAATTATATATCGTTTATATATTTTTTCATTATAGTTATAATTTTAAAAAACGCCATATTCTCATCAGCTCAGTGTTACAGAACTTATAAGCCTAGAATAAATATGTATCAATCCATTTTAAATGTAAGTTACTTATTTTATTTTTCTATTAATACCGTTTTTCTGACAATATTGTACTCCCATATGCGGTCAAGCTTGACAAAGCTTTGCATATGAGTAATTGCATCAGAAGAATTAGACAATTATAAATTTTTTTCTATAATTATAGATGTTAACATTTTATAAAAATCCCAAGAACTGTTTTTTTTCATTTGTGTGTTATATTATTCTTTTTAAAAATTTATACAAACTGTATTGTCTTCTCTTTTGATGAATAAATCATTATTCCATTATTTATATTATTTCAAATATTATGCAAAAAATCAATTTTTCAACTTCAAAGGTATCTATATAAATACAGTAACTTAGTTAACTTTTTTGATGATTTTGAACTTTTTGGTAACTTATTTTAAATAAATACAAATTTTAGGAAATTTAATTTTGGAGGAAACCATCCACTAACTTTATAGTTCAAAACTTACCCAAATTTCACAAATCAGAATTTAATTGGGACAAAAAACAAAAAATGAATTTTGATAATTTGTTTCATCAATAAAATACTAGAATTATGAAGTATGTGAAAGTTTTGAAAACAAATTAGCCTCTACTGATCATTGAATTGAATTGCCTTCTCTAAAATTTCCATTGAATTGGAATTAGTCCAGTCATTTTAGGTTTCACACAAGAAAAAATACAGGATGCTGCCATATTTTCGTGTTATGTTCCTTGGTCCTTGTACAACTTAAATCCAAAAAGTTGACCTTCTACACCTTGTGCTTAATACAGGGTTTAAATGTTTTTGTCTGATGCTTCATTTCTGTGTAAATCACATAAAACTAGACGCGGAACCAAAATTTTGTAGTTTTTGGGGCACCCTGTATTAAGCACAAGGTTTAGAAGGTCAACTTTTTGGATTTAAGTAGTTCAAGGACCAAGGAACATAACGCGAAAATATGGCAGCATCCTGAATTTTTTCTCACAAAGGGCCTTTTTTGGATAAAATGACTGGACTAAATGCCCATTATAGTCAAGTCATTCTAGGGTTGGAGGTGGACCTATTGCAACAAAGATGTTCTATGGTGGAAATGGTAGCTGACACCCTCCTATTCAACGTGTAAAAAATTCCACTCTCAACTCGTGTCGGAAAGTTGTTTTTTTGGCCGCCATATTGGAAAATTCTGCTCATTTTTTGGTTTTCTTGGAATAACGTTAAAACAATGAAGCGTCGGACAAAAAAACTTACTCAACCTTGTTTTTAGTAAATAAAATTTGCAAGAGAATGGTGGTAGAATCATCTCTTTATCTTTAATAGAAACTGAGTTACGATTTTCCAAAAAGTAGGTTAATTTTCAAGAAAAACTATAATTGAGTATTTTTAGTTTTTGTTTGCTCAGATCTTTTGACATATTCCTTTGAGTTGTTCAATTCAAATTCCTTCTGGGGATAATTTCGTCCTCTACAATTTGAGACCAAGTAGACCTTTCTCCCTTGTATAGTTTTTTAACTAGAGCAATTAAAAGATATCCTTGTATTTGAAAAACCCCTATTTTGGGTGGGAAATGGTCTCAAAAAAAATTTATACCGTGCTTGTATTGATATTTTCTCTGGTAATAATGTCTTTCAGATCAATTTCTAGCAGATAAGCTACTCACCGACCTGAATTTAGGTTATGCTCAATATTAAAGACCCTTCAAGGATCTCAATAAGGATACCTCCAACTATTGTAAAAGTTATCGGATCTCAACAAACCATATCTCATTTTTTCAGCTCATCAAGGCGGTCTAAATTCATATATCATATGTCAAATTCGGTCAAAATTGTGAAAAATAACTTCTGAGAGAATAGTGACTTCTCCATCATATACCAAAAAAAAATGTAGTTTTTTGCTTACAAATGAGTATATCTTCAAATTCCTTGTTGATAAAGGATTTCCTTGTTGATTGAAATTGGACTTGAATTGTAGAACACAATTTTATCTCTCATTTGCATATAATATAACTACAATTATCTGTTAATAAGAGGAAAAAATATTAGTTCTTATGAGGTGAAGAATGGTATGGTCCATAATTCCACTCATTTCACTTTTCAATCATATTGTAATCGAACCAAGTGTAGTCCAGTCAATAAAGCATTATAGAGTGCATGAAATATGCCCCAATTCTCGACCTCGGGGATTTGTTTAGACTAGTTGGGAGGTTAACATACTGAAAGTCCCCGGACCTGGGGGGGTTAGCATAGGGCGGGAAGGGGGTAGAAGGTACAATATTTTTAGTTTTTCGCAAATTACCAGAAATCGGTTGATCCTAGAGAAAAATATTCCAAATAGAAATTGAAGAGAACTAAAATCTACATCGATTAAAAAAAAGAAAACCGAAATCGGCCGAATAGAAAATTTTCTTACATTTGATCAAAACTACCATTTTTTTTATATCCCAAAAAATTGTCTTAACTGCTTTTAAATGTGATGTAACTCATAAAATAACAATAAATCCACTACCCCCTCACCCTAACTGTTGTCAAGAATGAGAAGTAGAGTCCAAATAACATATCGATATCAATATTTGACCTATTTTTGGAAGTTTAAAGATCACTTTTCCAAGAATGGAATTCCTCCAAATTCAGCAGGTGGTTTTTGTCAGTATTTTGATACTAAAATATACATAAGAAGTAATAAAAATATTCAAAGTGGTGTCTGGTAGTCTATATGGATCATTCCTCAGCAGAATACTTATTTTACTGCTCAAAATCTGGACTATTTGCAGTAGAAAGGACCCTTCAAGGATAATAATCTGAGGACATCCCTAACTTTCGTAAAAGTGAACGGATCTTAACAAACTATAGCTCATTGTTTTCAGCTTCAAAAGACGGTTCTATTTCATATACTATATGTTCAATTCGGACAAAATTGGAAAATTTCATTTACCTAAGTTCTTTGAGCTTATTCCTATATACCGGAAAAACACTAATTTTTTCTGTTAAAATGCGTCTATCTTGAAAAATATTCGTGGCAAGAAGTCATATTTGGGCTCAAATTGTAGAACATAATCTTCTTCATCATTTTCATCCAATTCAATTATGTTGAGTAGAATTATATGAAATAAGAACAACAAGCTTCAAGCAAATGCATTAGTCAAGTGACTGTTTATTTCTATCTAAATAACAAACTCCAATCACAGCTGATAATATTAATGATAAATTTTACATCTGTGCCTAACACTACATCTTCCCTTCTGAGACTTCCATCTAAGTTCTGCTGGCGAAAGTCCTGACGAATCCTATAATAGTGATTCTAACTTTGTGGTTCTATAAGCCAGCCACTGGCGTGCGCACGGGGGTCACCAGGGGTACCACGGTACCCCCATTGGCTCTTGAATTTTTTTTAAATAAACCAGAAAAAATTCGCTCATCATTACCAATATAACTTATTATAAAATATATTTAAACTTATTTTAAACAATAAACTTATTAAAAATATCGCTTATCATAACCAGTTGCTTGTGTGAGCGTGACTTTTCTAAACTGAGCAGCTTAAAAACTAAGTTAAGATCAACAATGGGCCAAGACCGACTGAAAAACCTTCTACTGCCATTCATTGAGCAACATATATGATTAAATCCGCAACATCAGAAGATATAATAGATGAGTTCAAGATGATGGTGTCTCACAAACCAGGTTCATTTAATAAATTATTTCTCTAAAGTTGACTGTGGATTTTGTATGTGTTTTATGATAGATGATAAGATTAAACCTATTCGTTACTTAAACCTAAAGTTTGTTCCCCCTCCCCATATTTACCTGGGGGTACCAGTAGAGTAGCCAGAGGGGGGGGTTTGGAGGGTCCGGACAACCCAAAATTTTTGGCATACCTTCATGTTTATGCAGTTTACACAGAGTGTCCCAAAAGAGTTTAACACTAAACTTCTCAGACTGATTACCTACATCAGAATAATTGAAAAATTATAATGCACCTCATAAAATGAATGAAATTTCTCCAAATTTGAAAGTTCATAAATTAATAGAAGCTCTACCAGTCTACAAGATTATTAAAATTATCAATTCTAATAGAAAATCTGCAAGGAAATCTAATGGAATTATTAAGACCTTTGTAATTTAATTTATTATTGATAGACCATAATTTGTGAAGTATCCTAAAAACCTGGTTGAACGTATATTGCTAGTGACTTCATTGTAACTGACCAAGTGGTGTCCAAAAAGTACAGATTGCTGAGGGCTGAACTGCATTTTCAATTACTGTATCTCAAACAATAGAGCTCCACGACGCTATTTTGTAATCGAAGCTAAATAGCTGGGGGTTGAACTACATAAAGTGATTAATCTGAAGTGATTAATCTAAAGTGATCTGAATAATACACACAAAAAATATGCCCCCTCATCAGCAGAACAAGTTATGCTCAAAATATTCTGATTGCTGAGGTTTGAACTGTACAAAGTTAATCTGTACTATAATTTGTCTTTGAGAAAGAGTGCTTTACAATGATTATTTTGAACACAAACTAAACAGATAGCATTAAAATAATTCTGTTGAGGCCGTAGAGGGATATGATTCAACCATCAAAGTGAAGTCCGTATTATTCAGTATGAATAATAGATGCCTCTAAAACGGTATTTTGTACAGTAAAATTTCAAAATTTTTCTGGTGGACCCCGGACCCCTCTTGCTCTTGGGGGGTGATACCCCCAACAAACCCCCCCCCCCCAACGAAATTGAATCCTGGCCCCTGGCTACGCCACTGGGAAAGACCCCCTCAGATCCTACTGCCTGGTACCCCCATTGATTAAGGTCTGCGCACGCCTATGAAGCCAGCAGACCAAGGTCTCTATGCATTTTGACAGTTCATACTTGAGATGTTTGATTTCTTTCGTGTAGTATGTTAATAAACTAGTAGTGCTGCTGCTCTTTTCGTTATCATCCAATTCGGTTTCAATTTTCTTCTCAAACTCGATTAAATTCTTCTCTTTACACTTGATTAATCCCATTTTCTCATTAGCATTCCTTATTAATTCGTCATTAGCGTTCTTGTAGCTTCCTACTTTGTCCTTTTCATCTCGCAATCCCTCTCTTTTTTTCTCCAATTGTCGCTCTAAATAAAGTTCTCGCGCGTTTGATTCCTCTCTGGTCTTATCCAGTAGTCGTTTCAGACATGCATTCCTCCTCTTCATGTTGACAAGGCTCACCTGTATTTCACCCGTTCTGGCTTTCTCGTTGTTACGAATTTTCTTCTCTAATTCCTTGATTTCTCTATCCTTTGATCCAATCGTAATTTTGTAGAGATTCTCGTTGTCAAGAATTCTCTTTTCCAATACTTTGCTCACTTCATCTTTTGATTAGATTGTTTTGTAAATATTCTCGCTATCAACAATTTTCTTTTCAAGTTGATCAACTTTTTCCGTCAAGCGTTTGCAGCTTGCATTGTAGGTTGAGATCTCTTTTTCAAGAATTTCCGCTTGATCAACTTTGTGTTTGTATTCTGGTTCCAATTCGACTTCTCTTTCCTTTGCTTTTCGGAGATCGCCTTTCAATTGTATATTTTCTTGTAATTTATCACTGTACACTGACTTCAAAGCGTCCAGTTCAGTAGAGAGCTTTTTAAGGGCGGTACACTTTTTATCGAATTCAATTTTGTGGGTGCGCATCGAGTCGTGTTGTTGTGTTCGGCCAGTGAGGCAGTGAGTGATCGACGATGTTTTCTCATTGTCGACGGGGTATTTATGTTTGAATCAGAAATAATTACTTTTCTGGCGATAGCTGACGCTTTCATCACGTTGGGCAGCTCCTCGAAATTCGTTTCGGGGATGACATCGCCACTGAGCGACCTCTGAAACAGTTTGGTGAGTTTTGACTCGTGATAGGGCAACACGTTTTGACGTATAAGGACAGAATTTTGCGTAATGGCCTAATGATTTACAGTTATGGCAGTTCTCTTTGAATGCTGGACACTCTCGTATGCCGTGTTTTGTCCCACATTTTTGGCAATTGTACTTCTCACTCCCAGAAAATTTACTTTTGTCAGTTTCAAAAGTTTTAGCCTTTACTGTCCCTATATCTTCCTTGAAAGATTCCCCCCTGACCACAGACTGTTGAATTGAAACTCTTTCTGCTTGTCGTGCTCTGGTTATAGCCTTTTGCAGTGTAAGAGACTCGTCCTTCTGCAGAGACTCTGATAACTTATTATCCTTGACACCTATGACTATCAGATCTCTAATTAAACTATTTTTTAGTCGATCAAATTCATGCGACACCTAAATTCAATTTCATGCACTCTATAATGCTTTGAAATTATAATTATAAAAATTATAAAAAATGCTCTATAATTATTGACTGGACTACACTTGGTTCGATTACAATATGATTGAAAAGTGAAATGAGTGGAATTATGGTCCATACCATTCTTCACCTCATAAGAAATAATATTTTTTCCTCTTATTAACAGATAATTGTAGTTATATTATATGCAAATAAGAGATAAAATTGTAAGAAAACCAAAAAATGAGCAGAATTTTCCAATATGGCGGCCAAAAAAACAACTTTCCGACACGAGTTGAGAGTGGGATTTTTTACACGTTAAATAGGAGGGTGTCAGCTACCATTTCCACCATAGAACATCTTTTTTGCAATGACTTCCAGGTTGACCCCTGTTTTGAGCTAGAATGACTTGACTATTATTTATATCCCTTTAAAGCTAAAAAATAGGGTTTTAGCATATTTTATTCATTTGTCAATCAATACTTATCTGAGTTGAAAGGCCTACCTGATAAGATACAATATGTATTTTGAAGTTACAAACTGAATGATTAAAACTTGAATTTTAAACTAGCAAAGCCACCTGATGAAGAGTTAAATATTCCTCCTGAAACACTCTGTATAAAAATAGTTACAGTTGATTGAATAGCCTACTGTTCAATGAAGATGAACTCATATTGTTTCAGTGAGATATTTTGCTATAGTTGATGATAACAATATTGCCGATAGATGTTATTTCAATAAACCGCTTAATGCAACGCTGAAAGTGTAGAGTACTAGTGTTCGACTACGAGAAATTGTTTGATGATTCATTCACTACTTTTGTTGTCATCAAATATACTACAGTGTGATTGAGAAGCAACTTCATTCATAGTGAGCAGAGATCGATTCATGCATTCAATTTTTCCATGCGGGTAGATTCAGTACGATATTAGTTTAACAATAGACTTCAACTGAAACATTTTAAAGTTTCTTAAAATACAAAAAGCTCTACTGGTTGATTGGAAGGAGCACCATCCTGTCAATTCCACACAAAGTACAGTAGCCTATTCCTGTACAAACAGATTCTAAAGCCAGTGTGAACGTATGGTAGTCAATACAACTTTAGGTTAAACGGTAGGCCTATACTCAAGACAATAACATCAACTTCATACAACGCTTCCAGAACAAGGTGCTGAGAAAAATTGTTGATGCTCCTTGGTACATCAGAAACAGCGATCTGCACAAAGACAACCGGGTATCCACCGAAATCCAGAGACATGCTGAGAAACACAAGGACCTACTATACCAACACAGCATCGAGCAATCCAGCTGCTGGGAATGGAAGACTGGTGAGGAGACTGGAAAGGTAGAAGCCATTTGAACTGGTTTAGTGCTTATTCAAGTGTCTTGTATCCATTAAAAAAAGCAGAGCAGTGGAAATAAGGGAGCCACACCTGTGTGTAGCAAAGTAATAAGCAATGAGACTGTTCAATTAGAATGTGAATAAGAGACCCTATATGGATGAGACGGGGTGTCTTCTTGGCTTGGACGGGCTGTATAGAAGAGTGAGTTTGAAACTGGCAACCAGCTGGTAGGCCTAGGCCCTTCATGGGCTGTTGAGCCAGACATACATACATACATACATATGGATGAGACCCTCTTGTATGAAGTAATTAGTAGTAGTTTGGGTCAGAAGACCGTTGTTCATTAGTCCCAACACTAGATAGCAATCTATCGTTTTCAAAAAAAGTTACTTAAAAGTTTTCAAAAAGGATGACAGCTATAAACTTAATTATGAGTTCAAGCAATTGACCATTTGATATCATGTAATTAGTTGGAAATTGGAATAATTGTTTAAATATAGTTTTTAAAGCAAATGAAACAATTTTCCTTAATAAAACAGCAATTAACAATCAGTTTAAATGTAGATTAGTAGCTATGCAACAACGTAAAAATGTCAAGGTCGGAACGCAGAAGTAGAAGAATACTATTTATTCTGCAACCTCAGAATACTTGGGTTATTTTCAAAGATTTTGACCATACAGCTCACTTTCATTATCCAACTAATGATTTTCTTCTCACTCAACATCAATCGAATCTTTCATTACAAATTATTGTAAAACGTAAGCTCCCAAGATCTTCTTTCAAGTATCATCACCCAACTTGAATTAATCTTATGACAAAATTATATTTCTTCTCCACCAATTTAAATATTCGATTCAATGCATATTTTATTTAGTAGGTAGATTGTTTCGTAGATTAATATACTGTACAGTGATTGACTTGCAGTTGGGCTACTGTATAAGCTTTTACTGAGTATTGCATAGTGAAAATTGCATTTTATTTGATCAATAAAATAAATAATCAAATACCCTTTTTAAAAAAACTTTAGAAATATTATTTTACAAAGGGTATTTGATTTTTCATTTTATTTATCATTTATTTTATTAGCCCTAAGTTTAAAGTTTAATTTGCATTTTATTTATTTATCTCATTGGATCTACTCATCTTTTTGCACCAATTTCAAGTAAGGGATTTCTAAAGATGGTTTTCAAAATTGAGGAAGATAGTTGTAAAAGATACCAGAGCATCTAGCAATTAAGAATACTGACTAAATAGATCTTGCAAATAAATGTAAGTAAAAGTAATAGTTTGATGCATAATTTACGAATAAGAAATTATCTTATTATTCCATCTCATTGAGATATTCTTAATATTTCAATACTGCAAAAGATTGCAAGTCGTATCGGTCTGACTTGTGGAATGATAAGAGATCAAATACGCCAAGAGTAGAAAAATAAACAACAAGTGTTTACTCAGCTGACGGCCACATGAAATCTGTACACATATTCAGTATACGCATACGTAACTTACACTCCATTGCTACTCGTCCTTCAGTACTTGAGTGATTTTGAAATCGACGTTCAGACAAACATCGAACTATCAAGAATATTTTCATCATCAGCTCTACAACTATGATAGGCCAATGCTTCTATCTAATGATCTAATCACAGATTGCACATACGAATGACGTTCCAATCACAGAATGACAACTCATTGACATTGAATGATATTTTTCGCAAGATTAGATTTGAGCATCAAGTTAACATTTAATACTTTGTCATCAATAATGAGCAAGGCATTATACTTTTGTCACCAGTCACCATAAGAAAACATCAACTTGGACTTAGCAACTATATAGTATATTTTTTGAGTTTGTTTCCAGGCTACTCGTGTAGGGGTGGGTCTAACGAGTATGAAGATAAATTAACCAACTATACCCTATTCACGATCACTTGAGACGAAATAAAAAAAAACTTTTTGCATGTACAGGTAGCTATTTTTGTTTGAGCTTGAGGAAAAGCCAAGAACTGTGATTGGCTACAGCTGTTCGACTGCGGCCGACCGTCGTATGAAGTAATACCTCCCTTTACCCGCACACACGCGCAAAAAGTTTGTTCATTTCGTCTCAAGTGATCGTGAATAGGGTATAGTCTTTTGGAGGAACAAACAATCAATAAGTTATTCAAAAAACAATACAAAACATGTGTCAAATGACCATATTTTGCATGATGATAATTCATGATCTATGATATTCTGCCTTCCCTTGAAACAAAAACAAATCAAACTACAATGTTGTTGAGTTACATTGGACCGATTTTCCAAAATTGACATGACAACTTATGTGACAAACAGTAACAACAAAAGGTGTCTTAAAATAGTGAGTTACCGTACGGTAATATTATTCCATGATCACTAACCTTACCTCTAAAACTGCTGGAAGGAATGAGCAAATAGAATGAACATAGGCTAGGAGCAAACATCCGTAAATAAATATGACAAAGTTTTTGTGAAAAATTCATAAATTCAAGTAAATGAATAAGGATTTTGAGTCAACAAGCACAACCAGCAAGGAGTAGAGTAAGATAACCTCAATAATCTAATCGTATCAATTCTCATATAATATCATCACAATACCAGTAGCTATTAACTTTAATTTTGCTATTAAAGGTACAACATTCATAAGTATAATAAAATAAATATCTAAGACTAATAGAATATTATTAGAACTTACCTAGTTTAAAATATTCTTACACAAATAGGCTTGCACACACAAAACACTTTCAAACGATGAAACATCAATTGTATGAATGTATTATAAATCTGGTTGACGAATTGAATCTTCTAAAAACACAATTTTTATTCAAAATAGAACACAAAGACTTGAGAAAATAGTAATTTCAAAAACCAGAACTTCAAGTCACCATGACAACACCGTAAAAAGTAAAACTGACCTACTAAAAATAAAGCTATCTTGATTGTCAATAGTGACTTGATCATCATGTGAGCGGAACGATAACGAGACAAGCTCACAGCTGTCAAAAAGCCGTCATGGATTTTTTTATCCATTTGAATTTACGGAGCTTCATCTTCTGGATTAATATTATAATTATAATTATGACATATTTTTAATCCTAAGTGATGTAACGAGATTAAAACAGTAGGCCTGTTGGACTATTTTTATTAAAATTGTTTTTGTAGCTGACAAGTTCCCACAGAGAGACCGCACTAGTGGGCTACATTGTTGTCCGGGGATGTGAAGCCTCGTGTAGACTTGTAGAGTGGGCGTGTAAACTGTACAGTGTACATACCTATTCAATAAAATTATTATAAAAAAGTTAACCAGCCAAATTAACCAGTTCATGTACAAGGACAAGTACCGGATTCAGCTTTAAACATTTTTACTAAAGACTGGTACGAACCTAAAAATTTAGAATAAATTAAGAAATTATGGGCCTACTAAAAATAATTGAATACCTATTCCAATTTATTGAAGTGTTAAACTGTGAATCATAATTAATTAAGCTGCTAAATGTTACCTTGTTCAAATTTCAAGTTGATATTATCAGAGCAAAAAAAATTGTGTGAATGCTAAAAACCACAATTCCTTGATGTTTGGAAACCACGTGGTTTGGTTGGTGGCAGATTTAGAGAGGCTATTTTTATTTGGTTATGGTCTGTCCAAGCAAAGAAGACTCTGGCAAGATGGGAAAATTAGTCCTCTCGGTCAGGTTAAAAATAATAAATTTGGTCTCAAATTGTAGATCAGAATGTTTCCTACAATTAGTGACAAACCGGAATGTGTAGCCTATAATAATAATTTTGGATCCGGACCGCCAGCTAGTTTTGTGCTGACCGCGATATCATACCGTTCTCAACGAAAAAAACTTTAAATAAATGATTGAAAAATAAATAAAAATCAAACACCCTTTTTTTGAAAACTTTAAAAATTATAAAACACACATACATGTTTCGGGATCTAAGCCCATTTTCAATGTCATTGAGAATGGGCTTAGATCCCGAAACATGTATGTGTGTTTTATAATTTTTAAAGTTTTCAAAAAAAAAGGGTGTTTGATTTTTATTTATTTTTCAATTATTTTAAACAGCCCTGTTTTAAAGTTCTTTATTTAAATAAATGCTATAACAAAATCCATGAGAAATCCTTCAAAGTCTAAATGAAATTGAATTATTAAAAACAACCCTAACATTAAATAATTACCAGCAGTGTAACCAAATTAGAAAGGCGATACTTAGTTCTTTCAATCTAATATTTATCTTTCTATTTTAATAGCTAAAGAGATTTAAGTTAGTCAAGGACTAAAAAATTAGAGAATAGTTTTAGAAAAGAAATAGAAAAGTGGTTTAAAAAATTGACTATTCGAAAAAGGTTTTGGAGGCATCTGCGGAGCATCTTTGGTCTGCCACAACATAGTTTCTGGCTAATCGATTCCAGCTGAATGAGGACAAGACCCAAAGGATCATCTGCAGTTTGTCACGGGAAATTCGTGACCCTCAGGATCCCGTGAGGCTGCTGGGTTTTGTGCAAACTCAGCTGGAACAGTCAGATACAACAGGTACCTGGCCGTCTCTCCCGTCTTTGCTTCCTGCTGCTCAAGATGAGGGGCCTGATGACTGAGAGGTATCTGGTGACAATGTACCGCATGCTCTATTCCGTTGCCACGTCACTTATGGATTGCTCCTGTAGGGTCATTCGGCAAGGGCTGCTGATGCCCTGAGGCTTCAAAAGAGGCCTGTGAGAATTATGTCAGGCAGCAACCAACTTGCCCACTGCAAGCCCATCTTTTCCCGCCTTGTTTGTGCTTGGTCATTAGCTACAATACATCCTCATCTGTGCCTGGTGCATGTGAAGAGGATCCAGCACACTCTGGCTGCCCATGGTGACATTCACGCCTATAACATTAGGCATCGCGACTCGCGAGCTTTTTGATGTCCCCAGAAGACGCTTCCATCGATCACAGGCCGCTTACAGGATTTCAGCCTTGAAATTATATAATTACCTGCCTGCTGCAGTGAAGCAGTTTCGTGAGATCGTAAAACTGTGAGGGAATACTGCGTGTGGCTAAACTTATTACAGTGTCCATGAATTCATGGGAGATAGTTTGAATATCAATTGAAAATGGTTATTATCAAGGTAATTAATTACCTTGGTTATTATTGTCTGGATTACTGCCATCTTGAAAATTACCGTAGGCCTACGTGTTTTTGTATTTTATTGATATGATGCCATTAATCCCGCAGGAATGGTCAATGGATGAAGAAGGTATAATTAACAGATGTTTGAAAACTTAAAGATTAATCATATGCTGATTTTATTTCGCTCATCACATGGTTGCCAAATAGATCCATGAATTAACCGATTGCCGTACATCACATACAACACGTGCTACATAACACCAATATTATACAACATTTCAATCAAAATATTAAGTACTGTCAAAAATCAATCAAAAATTATTCAATAATTATTATTAAAGGATAATTCCTTCAAGCAAGCTGCAAAAAATTGCATTGTAATACAAGAGAATACATCTAATGATACAGTAACTGAATACTTGAATTATGAAGTTGATAAAAAGGTAAGGACTGACAAAATGGTTTTTATTTACTTCGTCATTTGTACATAATTATTCAAATTTTGAAAATACAAAGCTAAATGAATAAATTAATTTATAAAATATTTTCCTCATTAACATTGAAATAAATGTGCGCATTCACAGCTGCCATAAAGAAAACTCTTAGTTCTACAGAGCTGGCAAATGATAAACACTTTCCCATTTTTATCATTTGATAGCAATAGAATACTCAATCAGAAATATAATATACTACTATAGAATATCACATACTATAATAATAATAATAATTTATTGTTTTTATTAACTGGGTAGTTCTCATGAGCTTTTATCATGTAGGTAAATTCTTGCTATTTCTTGGAAATCTATTTTAACGTTCTCGCGTTTCATCAACCAATACTCCAATACTTAGTATTTCTATCCATGAATGGTACCCTATATTTCCGTCATATTTATATATATTTTTTCTCAATCAATCCCCAGTTTACAATTGCACACTCCATATTAATGTATTCTCTTTTCAGTTGCATATCCATTATTAGGTAACTGTACGGTACGGTACATTTTATTTTTTCGGGATAAAATAAGTGAATTTTATTTAATATGGTGTTGCGAATCCATTATTTTCTCCACTTTTAAATTTAATACCTACCGGTATATAAGATGATAGCAATTATAAAGCTGACAAAAACCAATGGATTTATTTAATTTTATTTATTCAATGAAATATGTAGAGGCAAACAGGTAAAAACCCAAATATTGCCTCCTTAACACAGTTCACAACATTTTAACTTAGATTAAATTAAAAAAAAGTAATAC
This sequence comes from Sogatella furcifera, assembly GCA_017141385.1. NCBI lineage: Eukaryota > Metazoa > Arthropoda > Insecta > Hemiptera > Delphacidae > Sogatella > Sogatella furcifera. The sequence continues at coordinate 31,118,420 of CM029547.1, forward strand.
CATGCAAAACAAAATGTAAACATAATTATAAAATTGAATAAACTTAGAAATAGCACAAACTAAGAAATGTAATGTGAAAATATATACTGTATATATGAATGTAGAATAGATAAGAGTGAAATGTGAATTGAAGATTAATGAAATAAGAAATAAAATTTAGGAATATCCTAAGCTGATAATACTATATTATATTATGAAGATACATGGTAGGCTATTATCTTTTAATTACGGTAGGTATCTCAGATCGAAATTACTCGTAGTTGACTTCGATCAATAGAACCCACTGCTATAAGTTATACTCTTTCAAGTAAATTTTTGCGGGAAGATTTAGAATCAGTAAGGAAGCCTACCGTAGCCTGCGTGACTTATTTTATCAATAACTGTCAACATTTAAAATATACTATAGATTAGTCCTATATTGAAATTGATAATACGTACATATAAAGCCTATGTCACATTTGACGATTAAAATCTTGTTTATTTGTACCTAGCTGTAGAGAAATATTGGATAAGACATAATAGGCTATAGCTGTTTTGCCACTTGAACAAACTAGCAAGATTTAATATCTTGGGTGTGACTGTACGACTGCAAAGTTTATTACTTCTGTTGCAGGTCTTTTAGTATTTCAAAATCACTTCCAACAATAGCACAGTGTATTAAATCAGAAGCAAAGAAGACATCGGCATCATGCACATTGGATGCCAACATTCCAAAGCCGGAAGTGATCATTGTGGGAGCAGGCATGGCCGGCCTTTCAGCGGCTGCTTGCCTCATGGAAGCTGGCATAAGAAAGATCACCATACTCGAAGCCACTGAAAGGTGAACAGTTCGCATTTATCATCACCCTACCTCAATAGTTACTATAGTCAATCTGTAAGCCCTTGATAGCTGCAGTTGACACATTTTCATTGTTTATTCTCTCATTTCATATTTATTTTATTACAAATTTGTAAGACAAGCCATTAAAAGTTGTCTAAACAAAGTGATGAGTAATTCGAACTTCTCAAGTTACTGCTCATAGATGGAGTTGATATTATTTTTCGATAATAAAAGCTATTTCTCTGAATTGTATTGTAGGGGAAGTGTAGGAACTGTGGGCCACTTTTTTCTTTTACATGTAAATCAGTGTTGAAGTAACTTTTTCAATTTCTTTCATTTTTTAAATATATAGCCTAAGTGGCTTGAAGGTTTCATTAATGCCAATTATTTTCATTCCCTAAGCTATTTTCTAGTCACTATGAATTTTTATTTTTTCCTATCACAGAGTGTAGAACAGTGAGCTACCTCATGAATAATTCGAATAATAAGTCTAAAATGTATAAAAAAATCAACATTCATTTTAAAAAAGGTTAAAAATTGATCTAAAAAAGTAAAAATTTATTTGAACCAATAAAAATTACGGTACCTCAAAAAGTACAAAATTTATTTTCAATATTGAAATTTAACAAATATTGATTGAGTTCAAATTTATTTAAAACGAAATATGGGCTTTTTTGCTCTTGGATTATGTAACAAGGGTTATAGAATCATCTTGATTGTCGATCATCTGGAATAGTGAGCAACTCAACTATCAGTGGCTCACTGTACCATGACCCACTGTTCCATGTTTTACGTACGGTATCGTATAAGTACTTGATAAGTTCCTCTATTGACCTGATGCTGATAGGGAAAAAAATCTCCGTGGAAGGATATGAGAGATGAATATACAGAATGCATGAACAGTACTCAATCAAATGGGTAGGCCTGCTCAAAGCATTCATGAATTAATCGGCTGTCTAATTGAGTAATTTGATTTTTAGAATTTCAAATTTGCTTTGAATAAATTAATTCAAATATAATAAAATAATGTGGTGAAATTAATTTTTGTATTTCAAACTTTCTATAGTTTGTAAATCATATAATAGAAAAGTTTAAATTTAGAATGTTATGTTTTCTGAATATTTTAGAATGATAAATTAGATTGAACGAATGTTTTTTCAGACTTGGAGGGAGAATACATTCATGCTGGCTTGGATCAAGTGTGGCAGAAATTGGAGCACAGTGGATATGCGGCAGCTCAATAAAGAACCCGGTTTTCACACTAGCTTGCCAAGAAGGTGTCCTGGATCCCAACTGCATGATCAAGCATGATTTCACCAAAGGCAGTTTTCTGATGAGTAATGGTCAACAGGTGGATGAGCGAATAGCCTATCAAGCATCTCTCACTTTCAATGACATAAAATATCAAGCTGCTTCTCTATTCAATCTGGGCGAATCGGCTACTAGCCAAGAGAATCTCATGGATTTCTTTTCAATGCGCATAAAGCAAGAGCTGAGAAATTTCCCGAGCCATGAATGTGAAGCAGCAGCATCTATCATGTACAGTCTCACCAATCACGTGGCGAACAGATGGGGCGCTGATCTGAGCTGTATGAGCTCTCAATTGTATGGTCACTACAACAAAATAGAAGGAGAAACTATTGCTATACCAACTGGATTTATTAGTGTGATAGTGCCACTGGTTAAAACAATTCCAGTTGAAAGTATACAATATTCTAAAGTAGTGGAGACCATTCAATATGGGGATGCAGCCAAGGACAGTAGAGCTGTAGTCAAGTGCTGCGATGGCAGTGTATATTGTGCCGACTATGTCATATCCACTCTACCTTTGGGTGTTTTGAAAGCGCAGGCAGAATGCATGTTTCAGCCAGAGCTTCCTTGTGAAAAAATGGAAGCAATAAAAAAATTGGGATTTGGAAATGTGTGTAAAATATTTTTTGAATATTCGCCGCCATTCTGGTTAGCAGGACAAGGGCCAATGAAGTTTGCATGGTCATTGAATGAGTTGAGCGACAAAGACAATTGGTTGAACGGAATGTGTTGTTTAGAAGAACTAGCTGGATCGAATAATATTCTGATGGCAACTGTTGCAGGTCCACATGCCGAAAATGTGGAAACTCTCAATGAACAAACAGTGGCTGAGGATCTCACATTTAAACTGAGATGTATTGCAAAAGACAACACAATTCCTTATCCAAGCAGTGTATTGGTGTCGAAATGGTCGAAAAGTCCATTTTTTATGGGTTCACACACTTACATGGCCGTTGAATCGACCGTGGGTCATCAGTTGGATTTGCAGAAACCAATTAGCATGCCTCTTGAGCCATGTGGCGAGGAGTATCCTGTCATTTTCTTTGCTGGGGAAAGTACCGGGAAGAACTTCTTCTCATCTGTCCATGGAGCCAGGATTTCTGGTTTGGAAGTGGCTAACGATATTATTCAGCTCACACGGGAGCTGAGAGGGCCACCGCAACTCGGGGACCAAAAGTCGAAAATGTCCAATTGTAGCAAAGAATGCTGATGAAATTTATATCAATTTATACAGGTCGATGGAATTCAAACTATTTATTTGTTTTTGTCTATAACTGTCTATAATTATGTGCCTTGGAAAACTGACCGCATGAGTGCTATATTAGTAGCAGAGTTGAGCACAATAATATATTCCATACAAATATTATAACTACAGAAATAATTCCTACTCTATGTAAATTCACGCTATGACTTCTACTGCAATAAAATAAAAAACTTATTCAATTGAAATAATGAGCTGTTTTGAATGTTTAGGCATAATAAAATCTCTCATCAAATGTAATATTAATCATGATAATTACTTTGATATAACTTATTCAATTCTTCTATGATGTTCAGATAATTTCTGTAGATTTGAATTAAAAAGGCCCAAGTTATAAGTTGATACCTCAGTTGTTTCCAACTATTTTTTATAGGTTTTTCCATCTTAGGAATATTGCTGAAAAGAACAAAGAAATGGATAGAAAGAAATGAGAGGCTTATTAGAGGAGAATCAGGCGGGCATATATATCAGGCGGAATTTAAAGGGGATATTCGACAGTTGATAGTGTATTCACAAAAGCCCAAGTTATAAATTGAAATTTGAGAAAATAAAAACCTATTAATTTTTTATAGATTTCAAGGCCGCGTTCGATTGTGTGGGAACCCTATTCTATAAACTAATTAATTTATGAATTAAAATAAATGCATCCAGTTAATCAAGTATGGCACCCTGCAACGTTTTTCTAAACAAGAAGACAGGGGTGTTCCTGAAATAGATTCACCTGTCGAAAACAAACTGGATATGCCTAGAGAGATTACAAATCATAGTATTGAATGTAGTGTCAATGTTGAGAACAAAGTTTGTCTTATTGAGCAAATACAGATGTTCTGTGCATTATAGAACACTGACTGAAAGTAGAGGACACATTCTTCGTGACTTGTGTTGCCTTTTTGCAGACAGGCAGGGACTTACAACAGTTTACCTATACACATGTCATAAAACTCTTTAAAAAAACCCCTAAGAGAGCTGCAAGAAATGAAGTATGCAAAGTTTAGTGAAATACGGTAAAAAGCTGCTGGATAGGCCTCTTTCCTTCAGAAGCTGATTGGAGGGTCCACTTTTTGAACTTGCAATACTTCCACAACATGAATAGCATTTTACAGCTAGGCTATCAATTTAAATATAACTTAAAACTAAGAACCTACTTCGTTTGTTTGAATATATTGTTGAACGTTTCACAAACAATAACTATTCGTTCATATTGTTGAACGTTATCAAATAACAATAACTATTAATTTAAACTAATACATTACAAGCAAAACTTTATGTTCTTTCAAGATTCAGATTAGAGGTTATGTTCTGCTTTGCTGTCACCTGTCAGCTCCAGCTGTTGCAAAACATCGAGCATGAAAGTAATCGACTCTCGATAACGGTATTCAAAAATCGATTCTTCACTTCACCCCGTTTTGTATTAATTTTTTATTCTTTTTGTTCCCAATCTATTTTCTTACATTATTTCTATTTTTTACACAATTTTCCTACAACAGCAACCTGCAATCAGAGTCCACAATCAAGAGAGAACGGCCAGTCGATGAAAAACATTGATCAGCTTGAAAGCTCAAATCGATGTTTTTTAATAACACACCATACATACCCTTTCCCGCCAAATTCATAACAACTTCTGATGTTCTGATAATAAAGCAGTGAGTTGATTTGAAGTGATCCAAATAGAACAGATTCGCCTTAGTATTTAATTTAACTTTATTTCACATTTTCTATTCATTTCAATTGAATCCACTGTGATAATATCTAAAAAAAAATACTACACCGTGATACTAACCTACAAAAAGTTCAATTCCAGCTTTACAGGTAAGGTAAGTTATGAAGAATAAATATATTGTCTTTGTTTATTCTGTTTACATTTTTAAGTTTTTCAGTTTAAAGTTCAGTCTTTTGATAATCATGAGTCAGTGGGCCTGATATTGTGTGACCTCACAAAAGCTTTTGATTGTGTGCCTCATGATGTCTTGCTCAGTAAGTTGTCAAAATATGGAGTGCAGAAACATGCATGGAACATGTTGAGGAGTTATTTGAAGGACCGCCAACAAGCTATGAGTATGATGGGTGCTATGTCAGAGGAGAAGGAAGTGGTGTATGGTGTTTCTCATTGTGTGCTGGGCCCTCTACTGTTCCTGATGATGAACGACCTCAGTTTGAACTGTTCAAATTTGCTGTTTGCAGATGATACAACATCAATTAGTATTGGTGATAGACCTCGTGAAGCCAAGAGTAGAGCACTAGACCTCTTCAAGGAGGCAAAGAAATTGTTCCAGACAAACAGGCAGTTGCTTAATGAGGGAAAAACTCAAGAAATGATGTGTACTCTTGGTAGAAATTCTGTGAATGATGCTGTTGATGCACCTGTTACTCTGCTGGGTTTCAGCATCGACAATAAACGACTTAACTGGGAGCATCACTTAAGTAAGGTTTGTAAGAAGCTATCAAGGGTAATATATCAACTCAGGAAATTTAGAAACCAATTGAGCATTCAGCATCTGTTGATGTTGTATCATTCGGTTTTTGACAGTTACATCAGATATGGTATCCTGCTCTGGGGTCGCTCAGCTCATGTGAAAGACATTTTGCTTCTGCAGAAGTAAGCTCTGAGAATACTGACGTGCCCATTCTATGCCCATTGTAAGCCTATTTTCCATCGTTTGGGTCTTCATACTGTCTATGGGCATTATATTCTGGCATTACCCCAGTACATCAATATACTAATCAGGCGTCCTATGCAGTGAGAGAACACTTTCACACCCACCATACAAGAAGATGTACAGACATTGACCTACCTAGATGCAGACTGTTAAGGGTGAAGGACTGTTTCCCTGCCTTGGCAATGAGGACGTGGAACAGGTTGTTGTCTTCTCTTCGGACTTTTCCGCTTAACATTTTCAGAAGTGCGATTACAAAGTACCTGATTAAAAGAAGTTACTATGGGATTAGTGAGTTTTTCAATGACAAGCTAAGTAACCCCTCATCGCCTCTTGCCAACCAGTTGAATTATTTTTTTCCAAGTTTTAAATGGTTGACAATTAGTCGAAATATGACGAAATATAAGTAATTGTGAAGTTATATTGACGCGATCCATCCGGGAATGCCTGGTCCTTGATCGAGAACTTGGAAATTGGAAAAAGTTTATCGATTTAAAATATACTCTCACCAAAAGAACAACATAGGTACTAAAATGTATTTAACTCTAAAGTTATTTCTTATGATAGATTTTTAAGTACTTGATGAGTTGGTTTATGGTTTGATAGATACATGAATGACTATATTTTGCACTTTATAAAATTTTTACAACATTTTTGTGGGGAAGTTGAGGCATTGAAGCCGCCTCTTTCACTCAACCAAAAATTCAAACTATATAGGTTCAGGTTTAAACTTGTAGAGTATTCGATTGAGTTTGATTCAATTTTCATGTTAAATAATAATAATAATAATAATAAAAGCTTTATTTACATTCAAAAATTGAACAAAAGCCTCTCTATATGAGGTAATTTTGGTTGGCAAAATTTTTCAAATATTTAAAGATTTATAATTCGTAATTAAATTTATTGTCTTGCTTCTTCTAGATTGCTATATTAATTTATAACTTTTCCACTATTTTGTTCCAAAGTTGTCTGTTCCTTGCAGTGGTTGCCCAAGCATATCCTACTCTCTGACACAGCTCGTCTCTCCATCGTATTGGTGGCCGTCCTCTGCTCCTGGTCCTGTCTCTTGGCACCCATTCAGTGCAAATTCTGGTCCAGCGGTCTTCGTTCATTCTCGCGACGTGGCCTGCCCATTTCCACTTTGATACGTGAGCCTCTTTCTGAAGGTACTTTACACGCATTCTTCCTAGTATTTCAGAGTTTTTTGTGCGTTGGTTCAGACGAATACGAAGAATACTACGTAGCATTTTTGTTTGAGTAGTTTCCAGTTTCTTGTCCAAGTACTCGGTGAGTGCCCATGTCTGCGCTCCATACAATATCGCAGGATATATGCACATGGTCAATGCTTTAGCTTTGAGAGTGTTGGAATAGTCACCCTTAAATATTTTTCTCAGTGCCCAATACTTCTTCCATGCTTTATCAATCCTGTGCTTGACTTCCTTGGACGCTCTGTTTGTGAAGGACAATATTTGGCCCAAATATTCGTAATCCTCCACATAATCAATGTTCCCACAGTTTACTTCAATCCTAGTTTTTTCGGAATTTGTCATGATACTAGTTTTCTGAGCGTTTAGGTGTAAACCCATCACTTCGCTAGCGTCAATCAGTTCCATGAGCATTTCCTTCATCTCCACAGCACTCTCTGACACCAACATCACATCATCAGCAAATCTTAAATTTGAGAGTTTTCTTCCATCGATTCTGAGTCCCTTTTCCTCCCAGTTCAATCGGCGGAATATGTATTCTAAGCAAGAATTGAAGATGAGTGGAGAGAGTGGGCAGCCTTGCTTCAATCCTTTTTCAATTTTTATGTCGTTTCCTCGTCTCTCCAGCTCTACATATATTACTGTGTCTTCATATAAACTCTTAATTACTTCTATGTAATTTCTGTCGATGCCAGACTCCTCTAGGGCATCCCACATCCTGCTGTGATTGAGACTATCGAACGCCTTGTGAAAATCCACGAGACCTAAGTACAGTGGTATGTTGTATTCGATGGCTTTCTCTATGATCTGATTTGCAGTTTGAAGGTGGTCAGTTGTGGAGTATCCTGGTCTGAATCCTGCTTGCTCGGTGGGGTGATTTTCATATATTTTATTCATCAATCTGTTCTTAATTATTGAAGCGAATAGTTTATAAATTACTGAGGGGAGAGTGATTGGTCTGTAGTTTTTAATATCCAGTCTTGATCCTTTTTTGAACAGTATAATTACTTTATTTCTCTTCCATGCTGAAGGTATTGATTTTTCGCGCAGGATTTTGTTGAATAACAATTTAAGTGGTTGTGAGAGTTTTTCTATTCCTATTATTAATGATTCGCTTGCAATTCCATCCTCACCAGGTGCTTTTCCTTTCTTTTGGCTTTTTATAGCATTTATTATTTCTGCCTCTATTATCTCCAAATCTTCAGAATCGCTGTCGTTTGTTTGTTGATTTTTAATAACTTGTTGGATTTCATGTGTGATGTCCCTCTTATATAATTCTTTATAAAACTGCGAGACGTGATCTATGATTTGATTTCTTGCCGTTGTGATCCCATCATCAGTATTTAATTTAGCAATCCATTTTCTTTTTGTAGCACTCAGCTCTTGATTTATCTTTTTAGTTGACCCAGTCGTCAGCATGATTGAAATTATTACATCCTCTTCAAAATCTTTTATCTCTCTCCTGATTCTTCTTCTTATTTGTTTTCTAAGATTTCTGTGCTCTTCCTTCTCCTCTTCTGTTTTTGATACAATCCTGTTCAACCTCTCACGTTCTTCAATCAGCTCTTTTGTTTCAGATGAGATTCTTTTGCTTCTTCTTTCTCTATTTTGCGCTCTCTCAGATTTGTTGGAAGCTATTCTAATAGATTGTACGATACAGTTATATATTTCTTCAATACTTCTATTTTGGGATATGTTTTGCTTTCTAATCTCTTCAGTTAAATTTTCAATGTATCTCTCATAACATGTCTGATCCACTCTTGTGATTTTCTGTTTAATAAAGAACTTTCTACTATGTAATTTTAGTTCACTCATCAGCAATCTGTGGTCGGAGTCGTATTTGAATGTTTCATTCACTCTTAGGTTTCGGACAGAGCTATTATTCTGCTCCACCATGAAATAGTCAAGCTCGTGCAGGCCTCCAGATGGGGATTTCCACGTCCATTTCTCTTCAATGCTTCCGCTAAAGAGCGTGTTCACTACTATAAGATTCTTACTCTGAGCAAAGCCCAACATCATCTCACCTCTCTCGTTTCCGATGCTAGCTTCTCCATCACTACTACTTCTCGCTATCTGTGCATTAAAGTCTCCCATGAGAATAAGTCTTTCTCCTGTTTGCTTCTGGATTATTGCCTCTTCTACTGACTCATAAAAATTGTTTATTTCTTCTTCGGTACTGTTAGATGTGGGTGCGTGAACTTGTACAATCATGAGCTTGTTGTTTCCAATTGATATTTTGATGTACGCAATTCTATCCGAGATAGGTTTAAACTCAGTAATGCCTTTAATAATCCTCTTGTTGACAAAGAAGCCAACTCCTCTATTTCCTCTTGTGGCTGCTGAGTGGCAGAAGACATGCCCACTATTTCGCTCCATAATTTCCTCATAGCTTCTTCTGATCTCCGCTAAGCCTAACACATCCCATTCAATTTCATCTATTGCTTGTTCAAGCTCCATAATTTTCTCTTCCCCTAGAACTGACCTCGCGTTATATGTGCCAATATGTATAACTTTATATTTTGTAGTTGAGCTGTTCCTTTCGTATTTCTGAATAGATCCGGTCCTATTTTTTCTCTGTATCTGCTATGTGGTATTGTTTGTGGTTTTTTGACTTTCCTCTTTGTTTTCTACTGGTTTCTCAATAAAGTTTTTTTCTTGAGTTGAGGGTCTCTGTTCATTCACATTTCTCCCTTCATCATGCGCATCGCTGGGTTTGGTGAGGTAACTCTCTATGCTTTTATTACCTTCCGCTTTTCTCCCTTTCTTTCCAGTCTGTTTTCCATGAAAATTCTTGTTTTCCTCTTCTAGTATCTTTGGAGACGACTCCTCACTTCTAGCCTCACTTCAATTTTCATGTTTAAATTGATAAAAAAGACAGATTGATTTATTTATATATTCTCAGTTAAAAAACCCGTAGTGGAATCACTCAGATCTTAAGAAGTGATTGTATAACTTGTAAGGGTCTCATTTTTTTCGACCCTTACTGTTTATTTACAAATATTTTTTTCAAACATATTGAAGAATTAAAAATAAGATTTAGTTGTAGTAGTGCCGGCCGGCCTTATCTCTTGAAGTGGTTGGTTGCCATCAACTTTATTAATTTTGGTCTATAAATAGAATCGTTCTTTATCTAATTAAATTGATTCTAACATGATCGGTCCTGAAAGATTGGATTAATATAAAAGAGCCACCACAGGACAGCTCGGGCGGTATCTATTCACTTTGGGAAGGCGTTGAGGTAACAGCTCTGTCTGGTTCCAGTAGGAGGGACTGTTTCACGAGAACTTCAATTGTGATAGAGGTGAGAGTAATATAAGGTTTGAGGATACGTCTCCATATGATAGGGATTATCAATTTGGGCTTCTCTGTTTGAATCGTTATATTATTCTTTTTCAGTTTTGCATACAGTTATTTTTTTGGTTTCCTTATTATTGGAATTGAAGTGATAAGTCAGGATTAAGTCAGTGAGGATTTGATTCTGTTTTTATTAGTTTATATGGAGAATAGGTTTTCTCACTGAGCAAAGGGTAGGAAAGGAGGTGGTAAATCGTTGCTAGAATTTTAGTAATGTTTCTTTCTTTTAGTTTTTATCCTGTTTAATAGTGAACATTTTTTCAGGAAATTTTGGAATAACTTATTGCACCGAGTATTTAATAGCTTGTACTTTGTGTTCAGTTATATTACAAGTGGTTGTATTCGAATAGATGCAATAGCTTGTACTTTATGTTTAGTTCTAATACAATTGGTTGTACTCAAATAGATGAAATAGCTTGTTATTTGTGTCTAGTATTTATTTAGCTTGTATTACAATTGGTTGTACTCGAATAGATGCAATAGCTTGTTATTTGTGTCTAGTATTTATTCAGCTTATATTACAAGTGGTTGTATTCGAATAGATGCAATAGCTTGTACTTTATGTTTAGTTCTAATACAAGTGGTTGTACTCGAATAAATGCAATAGCTTGTTATTTGTGTCTAGTATTTATTTAGCTTGTATTACAAGTGGTTGTACTCGAATAGATGCAATAGCTTGTTATTTGTGTCTAGTATTTATTCAGCTTATATTACAAGTGGTTGTATTCGAATAGATGCAATAGCTTGTACTTTATGTTTAGTTCTAATACAAGTGGTTGTACTCGAATAGATGCAATAGCTTGTTATTTGTGTCTAGTATTTATTTAGCTTGTATTACAAGTGGTTGTACTCGAATAGATGCAATAGCTTGTTATTTGTCTAGTATTTATTTAGCTTGTATTACAAGTGGTTGTACTCAAATAGATGCAATAGCTTGTTATTTGTTTAGTAGTAGTAATACTAGTTAGTTGCAAATAATACTGATGCAATAATTTATTATTTTATCATAGATTGATTAAATTTTAGTTTTGTTCATATTCACTATTGGTGGGTCAGTTTGACCCTAGTTGATCAAATAGCTTTGAAACGATTCCATCTGGGATGTACTTTTTTTCTGCTAAAACAGTATTGGGTCATATTTTAATATTCTTTTGAGTTATTTGTTTGTAAGTGGGATTGAGTGGTTGTGATCGCAGAGACGCAATAGCTCACTACTTTATTGATTTCTTGTTTACCTGTTTTATTCAACTATTGTATTGTGTTGCATAAACTACTATTTTGAAATTATTAGGTGATTTGATTTGTGGAAAGCCACATTTTTCTTTTATTAGTCAAGACAGACTGTATTTCCGTTCATCTTATTTTATTTTATTTTAAAGTCTCACTTTGGTTTCAAGAAAAACACAGATACTGATGTCACACACACACACACACATTGGAATTGACAATGATGATCAAATAAACCAGGAACTAGTGTTTTCTGGGTTTTCTTATTGAGCTGAGTCAATTTCCATAAAAACACTTTTTTGACCCCTGGATCGTATCCCACGCTGCTGCAACTATCTGGAGCACTAGATTTTCTCATTTATTTATGAGTTGAGGATATATTGGTGGAATTAGACATCACCACCGAAATATCCTTCACAAACTAGAGGCCCAGTTATAATTAGGCTAATTGATGAGTTATTGATGTTGTACACTGTATTGTTGTAGGTTTGAAGGATGCATTGGGAAGAGGACGGTGCTGGAGCCGGTGCTGAAGACGATGTTCTGTCGCCGGACGAATTGGTCGGCCTGTTGACGGAAGGCTGGATGAACGAGCGGCTCAGCCCCGAACTCATGAATCACCTAGGCGAGTATGCCGACTGTATGATGGAGCAGGTCTCTCAAATGGAAGAAAATCTACAGCAACTAGAAAAAAGTGATATCAGACGCGGCATACATCGTTTTGAGTTGCAGAGGATGCAGTTCTTGCTTAATAATTACCTTCGTACTCGTGTAGATAAAATTGAAATGAACGCTGTCAAGGTGCTCGAAGAGGACGATGCCATTGGTGGATGTTTGCTGTCTGATGGTGAACGAAAATTCGCCAATGACTACGTGAAACATTGCAACAAGCTATTGTCTTCAGTTACCAGTAAGATACCTGCTTATGCTGGCGAATTCAAGTTACAAGATGCTATGCTTGAACCAGATCTGGATACTCCCGTCTTTATCAAGGTAAACATGCTTTATCAAGGTAAAATTAAAAATATAATAGAGTATAAAAGTTAATTGCACGAGAATTTCATTGAATTAAAACTCAATATCATTTTAATTTATGAATAATAGAACCAAAATTCTTATCTTATAGAATGAGTTCTAAAAATTTTGAGTCATGTATCACTAATCTTTTAGAGCACGTCATGTGAAGTCTATGTGTGTGCATAGATGAGTTGAAGAATGTTACTCAGAAATTCCAAACTGAATAGGAAATAAACCCGTGACCTGTACAGCGGTAGCAGAATATGCTATAAGTTTGTGCTATACCGACTCACCAGATTTCTTCCTAAATTTTGTCTCATTTTCACTCTATCTTTTTATGATCAAATGATTGATACGCGGTGACGTGATAGTCAGGAAAATAATGTATAAACTTCGCCACATCAGAAAAGTATAGAAGTTATTTATTTTATGTATTATAAACTCTTATAATAATCATCTGTGTAAAGTAATTCTGGCAAGAATTCAAGAATGGCTAGAAATTAATTGTGTAGTGTTGTATTGAATTAATTTTAGTGTTTTCTGAAACCATGTGAATCATGTAACATCAGCATCCAATGCTCTATTTTTAATGAGAAGATCAATTAGACGAGAAAGGGATTCAATCATTTGCTGAGAACTCAACTTTTGTGCTCTAAATTTCTTTGAAATTTCAGACTTTTTCAGTCTTGTAGGCTATAAGTTTTAATGGGTTGTGTTTTGATGTTTCTGAATTGAAAAGAACGTTTCCAAATTGAAATGACTGAAAATAATCGAGAACTTTCGTCATGTTTCCCATGGTTATGAGGGCGAGGCGGAAAACCTTCGTGTCTCTTCAAATCAGAAAAGCCTTTAAATAATCATAATAATTAGATGACAATGAATCAATAGGAAATTAATTGATCAGAATTGAGAACATGCAAAAATAACTCGAGTTACAGAAAAACTACTACGTGGAGACCATAATATAATCTACTTGGAAAAATCTTTGCTTATAACTTAATTAAGTTTAAAATTCATGATTTTTGTTATAGTTAACTAGGAATGCGACTTTAAAATACTTTATAATTAAAAAACCATTATTATTTCATCAATCATCTGTAACGGAAGAATTGGCGATATGAATCAACGCCACCAATGGTCAAAATTTGTTTCTGAAGAAACTCAACACTTCAAGTAATTTCGGAGATTTATGCCAATTTTGAATTATCATTATGAAGTTTTTAAAGGTTGCCTCATAGTCATCATTGGAATCAATATCTAATCTGTTTGAAGTTTCCAATGAATGTGTTTTTTACAAACTCAGGGGTGGTATCCAGAAGGCTTCCACAACAAATCATAGTTGTGTTCGATAATCTATATCTACAAGTAATACTCTCACAATATTGTATAGGTATAATGGCTTGACAAATACTATTCATTTCAATTAAATTTTTGCAGGTTAAAAAAGAATCAACAGTTCTCATCCCAGACTATGGAGAAGGCCGCGAAGAAGAAGTTGTATTAGAGGAAGACACTCAACACATTTTACCTTATCAGTGCGTATTTCATCTCCTAAAAAATGGTGATATACAACTTATATGAACTTATGTTTTTCGATTTATTTATTTTTACTATTATCTTCTTGAGATTGTTGATTCATGTTGATGTTGTGATAACTACCGGTACTATTTAAGCAATACGTATTAAAATTAAATATATGAATATTATCTCAATTATTTATTCAAGTTTCTTATTGATTCAATGTACTACCTGTATAATAATTTTCGAATACAATGCTTGTTTCTCAAGGATTTAAATAATTTTCAAACTGGAAAAAATAAGTATCTTGGAAACTTTTGACAATTGAATTGTGCTCAAAGAGATGACCAGAAGAATGTTATGATGAGAAAAAAGATTCTGGTGAATATTGCCACTTTGAATCAATATTGATAAGTGAAAAATTGTCCGCATAAGTAACTTAATGTCTTAATTCTAAAACGATTATGGAGGAGCTGTCTTTTATAAGTGTTCGTTCAAATGATTTAAGCAACAGTGTGTCGATCTATGATGACAACAGACTCTTACAGAGTTTGTAAAGCTGTGAAGGATTTCTATAAATAGGGATCCACAATAAATAATCATATCAATATCGATTGAATTTCCTACCATTTGAGAGGTTGTATAGGCTTATTGGCGATGTCGTTTTGCAAATAGGCCACTATGTTGTTTACAATTTTAGAGGCGATGGGTTATGAGCAAAGAGAATAAAGCTAAACTATATAAAACTGAATTTTTATAATCGCAGGACCAGTCTTCTCTCTAGTAAAACACACCTATATTCCGTTTGTTTTGCTTTATGTACTGTTGTATTGTTATTTCGTTATTATTTATTTAATATGTTTGAATAAAACCAAAATGGGTTGAATAATAAATTTGCAAGTTTTCATAAAATATATTATTTTTAATAAAAGTGCAAAAGCTCTGTGCAAATTCAAAAAACATTGAGAACATTATTTCTATTAAGTGCAATGTTCCAATATGTCTGAACAGAAAACATATCGATAATATAATATGAAATTACAATAATTGTGTGACTAGTATGTTATTCACAAGTTGCAGCGTTAATGTTGAGCCACACTCATTTCTTTTTTGAATTCAGCAATATTTAATGCCACTGAATGCAAAACCTTTGCTGCGTCATCCTGTGCAGATCCAACTCCTAATATGCGTCCTGCTTCTTTTATAAAGTACTTAATATCGTTCATTTCGTCCTCAGATGATAATCCAGTTTTACGAGCACCTTTTTGGTTGGTTGATAGACATTTATTGGCAAGCTGTGACAATCTAGCTCGTTCCGAACTGAATGCATCCTCCAAATCAAACAGCTCTAGAGATGGATGAGGCAAGTCCTTAAAAGCTGGTGGAAATACCTGCAGAGTGTGAGATCGCAAGGTTATTCCACTAACCACTGTTAATTATTGTATATTTTGTCAGTTCCAGAGCATTAGACATATTGCATTCATTAAAAACTAATATGTGGGCAGTATTGTTGGAAACAAAGGGTAAAAGTTTTCTCAAAGTGAAGTATAGTGTTGAATTTTGTACTAGTAGCCCTTACCCACATTGGCAATAATTTTTAAAAAATTCAGCACAAGAATGTGTCTATGTTCATGTCTTTCATTTTCCATGAGATAAATCAATAGAAAGCAGAAAAAGTAATAAAAAAAACACCAGATAATTTTTTCCAAAAATCGTGACATTTTTTCCAAAAAATAAATTTTTATTGGGGGTTTTTATTGGATTGAATGGTACAATTCCTTTTGGGGGTCATTTTAATCATCATGCCAGCAACATTATTGGAACTCTTCGCTACTAAAGAATACATTCTTTAGCGTCTATAGACGCTAGCAACTTGCGGTTAGAGAATGACTGTCATTAATGCTCAGCTCTGCCAGGACAGTCGACGAGCGGTCTGCGATAGCATAGTGAGTCGAGAACGACCTCAACTAAATAATTTTACTCTCGTAGATCTTTTGCAGACTGTCCTGACATAGCTGAATATTGAAAAATTCATTCATCAAACGCTAGTGGTTGTGGTTAAGTGGTAGAGTGGACATTACTGTCCAAACTTCGCCACGTCATTAAAATGAAGAAGTCTTTCTATTTCTATTATTTCTAGTTTTTTTGGCGTTTGGTAAAAAAAATTAAAAAAATGCAATCACAAATGATAATAATAATAATCAAAATAACAATCACTGAATTGATAATAAATAATTTTGTCAAAATATCTTGTATCTCTTATTTTGTTTTACTACACTTTACTTACAGCTGCTTGAAGTGGTGGCAATGGTGACTCAAATTGAGGTGGTATCAGTCTCAGAGGTTCGTGTTTCACATTGAGCGTTTTGAATGCATCCAGTAATACGGGGACTCTGTCCATGTTCACAGAATACAGCTTTTGATCGAAAAGCTGAGTGTAATCAAGAGGGATGTCTTCAAAAGACTCCTGAAGATATCCTCTAGGACGCTCTGATAACAGTCCAACGTCCGGCACCATTGTATAATCAACAATCTGAAAAAAATAAATTATTATAAGATGGGTCAACTCTGTATTTCAATTTCATTGAGTAAGTACTTTGAAATTATTCAATAACCTACTAAAACTTTAAAATTCCCCCACTTTTTGATTTGTCATAAACTTGAAAGAATAAGAATTATATTTATACTAAATTATGTTAAAAAACTTGATATAATAGAGAAATTATGTTTCATGTATAGTAGACTCCAGCCAAGTTTGCGGATAGTGAATAACTGTTGGGTCAGTGGGCGAGCGGTCTGCGAGAGCATATAAAGTTGAAGGTGATCCGAGCTGAACCGCTACACTTTGGCAGACCGCTTTTGGACTGAATTTCACATTTAATTCAAGACATCACTTTTCATAATAATGCAAATGTTTCTAATAAAAATATATCAATACTAGAATCTGAAAAATAATAATAAATTTAACAAAAATTGCGCACTTATCAATTCAATATTATAAAACATGTCCCTATAGCATAGAGGAGTGGTGCAACGCATTCTTAGGATTCCAATCCTAAACTTGACATGTTGCATGTCACTCAATAACTATAATTACCAACCACTTATTGATAATGTATTGTCTCTACGTCTATCTTCAATATAATTTCTCACTTCAAGTTCTTCTGTATCTGTTCCACTAATCGCAGCTCCAGGATTAGTTAGGAACCCAAAAATTATTGATCGAATCTTGTCATTCTCTTCCTTTTCAATATATTTATCTGTGAGAACATGGGCTGATCCTAATACTGCCAATTTCCCGTTCATAGCCTCTCCTGGAAAAATTAATTAAAATCATTAAACTTCTTTTTTCAATTTCTATGAATAAGTTCACCTCTAACTTACCCAACAGCTCAGCTAATCTTATCCTAGCTCATTGCTTAGAGTAGTTCTTGTCTCAAGCCTCTCAAGTTTGAACATATTGCTACCTCAGTTTTTCATTTTCACTTCATATCAAATCATTTATTTACCATACAAACAAATGCATCTTCAAAAAAATGAAATACATAATTTTATAATCAATAATATGAAATAATAAATGGTAAAGAATACAGAATACTGAAATTATATAATTATATATTCCATGAGTAACGGCATCACCAGCAAGGATGTAAGAGAAAAAGGACAAGAGAACAAAATCAAGGATGTCGACTGCAATGATAATACAACATCAGGAGAGTTTCTAGTAAAGTTACATAAAACAACTAGAAAATAACATAAAATGCAATTGAAACGTAAAGTATGTGTGACAAAGTGACTCTTCCTCTCCACATATTGAAATGACTCTTCTAGAGTCCACATATTGCTGAATATATTTTCTACGTTGTTCATTGAAAATGAAACTAGTACAATATCTCTTTCAGTGTTATGAAGGCTGAAATTGTACCTCAGGAGCAGAACATATAAGAATTTATTGAATGGCTGTTATGAAATGGTCATAATAGTGTATTAAATACGGTTTTGCCGAAGTCACTGCATAAAGTTCCTTACATGAAAAAATAGTTGAAGTAGATCACTCATGCAGGTACTCCACATTCTCAGAGCACACTGCTTCTTTTCCACGTAGTAAAACGAGTACACGATTCGTAAAATATTTCAAAAGTTACAAAGTTAGAGAGAGGGTCGACGAACCGAGCGGCGTTCTCTCGGCTGCGACTTGTTAGCATTGAATATGCAGCCACCCCCATGATTCTCAGACACAGAGAGTCAATAAGCTTTGTCTAAGAATCTTGCCACTAGCCGTCTCTGTCGATCTTTGCCGTCTCTGCCACTTGCGAGTGCTCCGCTTCATTGATTTACATGGATTGAGGCGCCAAATCGGCCAAAACACCCACGCGAGTATCTGCCCTCTAGAAATTGATATGTCCAACCAGTTGATAAGAACTGTTATATATTCCATCTAGCCAAGTCAGGATCATAAATTTTATTAATAATGAGGAGAATATTATAGAAAACATTCAATATGATAAGATAAGCATGGGAACCACATGTTTGAGTTTGAAAATGTGAGAATGGTCCAGTCAAATTAATTTTGATGCTTCAATAATATTTAACTCTCACCGGATTTTTTGGTCACCAAAATGGTGATTGAACGAGATTGTATGAAAATGTATTTAGGGGAAATCAACAAAACTGGCAAATGACTGTTGTCAATATTCAACTCTGTCAGGAAAGTAGGCTAGCGGTCTGCGAGGGCATATAGAGTCGAAAGCGACCTCAGCAAATAGCTTCCAGACTGTCCTGACTGAGACATTAGCCAACCACCACTTTCGTTGGAGTCTACTTTACCTGAACTAGTCTTTGGTGAAGTTTGAGTGACGAACGCGAGAAGAGGGCGATTCAAGGGGAAAACAGCATTTCCAGATGACAACACAGCTACCGCTGGTGCGGCCACATTTAGAGTCGCTCCATAAGGATATAGGAATGTGATTGGTCTGAAAGAAAACGATTACATCAAAATCTATAAAGACAAATTTAGTACCTATCTAAATGACATCTGAATCTAAATGAAAGCTATTAAAAAGCTATCATAGATTATACCTATATAGTAAATATGATTATACAGTTTATTCATGTAAATTATTAAATTTAATCTCTTCAGAAGATATTAGGCAATTGGTTTTCAACCACTACCTAATACTAAAGAGTTCATCCAGCCCAGACTCTGGAAAAAATGCCATCTCTTCATCTCATATTCATCCTTCCCATCACCCACGCACAGGCCCAAAAGCACATGTGGGCATCGCCCTCAAAAAAAATTGTCTGTCTCAGTTGCTCAACAGCCCAAGAAGGGCCTAGGCCTACCAGCTGGTTGCCAGTTTCATATTATTCACTCCACTATACAGTCCGTCTAAGCAAAGAAGACACCCCAGCAAGACGGGAAAACAAACGACTCCAGCCCGATCAGTGCCGGCCCAAAAGCCATAAATTCTCAATCAGAACTCACAGTCCCCGAACCAACACTGACCGAGCCGAAGTCGCCACCCCCACCCCACCAGAATTCCCTCCTGGCCGGACAGATCATACAGCAAGCAAATAACCATCAACCAGAATAGATAGAGGTAACGTGTGGTTAGCAGGTCGATCCTCTGAACCATAAGCCAGTCTCCGTAACCAATTGGCGGCGGAGGACACCTCTGAATAACATCCAGTTAATCAGTTAGAGTGTAATGCAACAATAACAATCCCTCCAGAGACGTTAAACGACTTACTATCTTTACAACGACAGCCAATCTCCCAAAAGATGGGCTTCATCAATTGATCATATTAAAATCCATTGGTCAACTGAAAAATCCAATGTTATTTCATCTCTAATTATGTTTAATAATTTTTTACTTTTTCCAATGAGACGAAATTTTGCAAATAAAAATATGATTTTAAATTTAATAGAAATACTAAAGTGCTTTTTGATATTTTTCATTATTCAAATCAGTTTATCAAATACAGTTTAGGCCCTACTGTTAAGAGTTTAACGAGATTCTTTAAAAATATAACATTGTATATTCACACATAAGATTTACGGAAGTTGTAACTGAGATAGCAAATAGTCTAATAAGATATTTAAAAAAAATCATTCCTTTTAAGTTGAAAACCTCCCTATATTTAGCAAATTTGTGGTTCAATTCTGAATTGAAATTACGAGTATGTAGAAATTTTTTACAAAACTTTTCCATTTTAAATGGACTAATTCCATTAGATTTAGATATTGATACAAACCTGTAATATGTTATCAAATTGCGATTGACATTGGTTAGATCACTGTTCACTCAAATAGTGAATCTATTGAATTAGGCCTATGTACAGCATGCATTCAAATTAAATTATTCGTATTAAACAAATATTTTTTAAATGATTTTACTAAAATATTATATCTTACTGTTCTTCACTGCTGTTTTCACCATTTACAAGAGCCAGAACACTCTTGTTCAAGATTCCATCCACTATCAAACACTCTTTAGGGTGAAAATATTTGTAATAATGAGTCCTTACAACACAATCTGAAAAATAAAAATTTTACTTGACAATTGAACTTGAAAATCAAATGGAAAATTTAGGATATTAGTAATTTAGTAGACTAATCATTCTCAAGAGATGAATCATGTAGGTGAATCTAGATGTCCAACCATCTGTGCCTAAATTTATTATTTTAGAACTCTGTTATTAAAAATAGTAATTTTATGTTTCCAATTGAATTAACTCACCACTGTTGATCATGATTCCATACTCTTCTAAAAGGAAATTGATGTTAGTCTCAAACTGCTTCTCCCCTCCTTCGGCCAACATTACAAATATACTACCTCCTGTTTCTAAATACTTTTTCATCACATTGAACTCATTTTCTGTGAACTTTTCCCTTGGGCCAGCCAAGATGAGTATCGAGACACCATAGAGGACCTCATTAGTTACTTCATCATTATTTCTGAAATTCAAGAATAACTCCGCTTTATTACATTATAATGTAATAGGTATTCCTACACAAAATAAAGAAAATACTTGAAATGTATTTCATAAAGTGCCAAAAAGGTTGACCATTGAACAACTATTCTGAAATAGTTGAGTGATAAGTATTTTATTTATTTCAGGGCTACTTTATCTCTATACTTTGAGTGATGAGTGTTGAGTAAACGCTTATTGGTAGATCATCCAACTAACGGTGATTTGATGAGAAAAGAAGAACACTGCAAACTGCAAATAATTTTTGTGGTTCAGGAACTATAATGCTTGATTTGTATTTATTCTTTCATGTTGAATTTTGATGAAAAAGTAATACTGTATTAGAATTATGAAAAGAATAGTATACGGTAATAATAGTATTGTAGTCATGTAAGTTATTACTATAAGCAGTCATGCCCATAATTCAGTTTTATTAATCGTCCACTGACCACCTATAGAATGGGTATTTGGATTTGTCAATCAATAACTATTCAGAAATATGGTAAAAATCAATTAAGTTACCTAAGACAGAACTAACTCATAGTTCTCATGGTATCATAGTAACATGGTTCTCAAGGTTGTGACTTCATAATTTTTCATCAGATTGATTTCTTCAGCCCTCTTATCACCCGCACACAAGTCTAGGACTCATATGGGCATCATTTTGCCGGCCAGGTAGGCGCAATGGGCTGGGACGTTGGAACCTTCCGTCCGCTAGCACTGCCTGGTCTGGGTTCGAGTCCCAGTAGGCATGGATGTTTTTCACCTCATCAATCATCTTCGCACTCAATATACATAATCCACGCTCCGCGCACAAGCTAAAATGCTTATGTGGATATTATTTAAAAAAAATCATAAAGCTTATGAAGAGTCGTGATAAACTTATAATCATTCGCCTTTTTTTCACTGAATTTGATGGCATGATGAGCATTTTCATTCTACATTGAACATTGAAGTTAATCTGAACGTCTTGGAAATACGAAAGAAATAGAAAACTCAAGCTGTTCTTTTTGAAAATATATGAATTGTGAGAAATCAGAAATTATTGTCACACAAGTTTCGGTGATGGATTGTTAATTTGAACTGAATAAATTAAACTCAATTGAAGGTATCATATTTTTCAACATACGGTATAGCCTATACAGGAAGGAGGATAGGTAGGCTGATATAATTATGTAAGTTGATATTTATGTTACCATTAACAAGTGATGAGTTTATCTAGATTTTGTTTGAACATCTTTAATCATTATTAAATAACAAAAAAAAACAATTGCATACTCACATAACAATTTTCCAACTTGATTTCAGTTTTCTCTGAAGAATTTTGAAAGTATCATTCAATTTGAAGAGCTCATTTTTAGACTGGTTGAAGAGGATGTAATTTTCACGTGCTGTTTCAACACCACCCTGAAAAATGTAAATAACAATTATTTGCACCATCAAGAAATCTACAGATTACCGCATTAATTATATTTGGCCTACAGTACAAAGGATGATATTCTATGCTACGGTGCAGTGAATAGGTACCGTACTGCACTATAATTTATTAAAAGAGGACATATACCCATATAAGTTACGGAACCATTATATGAGGAAGCGTCTACCGGTGAGTCAAATATGGTTGTTGTCGTTACATGTACGGTAGGCCTGGTAAAATTTCCAGAAACTTTCTACATTATTTGCAGGGTTGCAACAAATAGATGCTGCTCAATTCGATTGAAATTCATTTCAAAAGTGCTTTACATAGCCTACTGCTTTTGATTCTTGCAAATTTCAATGCGGTAATAATTTCTGTAGGTCAAGTAACTAGTTTAAGTAAAAAGAAAAGTTCGCTATCAATGAATACATACCTCGATTGAAGGCATATCTACTATTTTTATAGATTAACAATATTGATCAACGCAATCTGATACCTATCCAAATAGGAATAGTTTTTGCTTTTCTAACGAGCGGGCATAGTAACTATGAGTGGTAAATAAATACAAGACATAATTGGAATCACATAATATAGCTATGATGAAATTGAATAAAGCCAATTCAAACTTCAAAGTTTAAAAATTTTAATGTTTAGAATTTAAATTGATTTGATTTTGAACGATTGTACCGTCCCGTCCGTCACGAAGACGCAGACAGATTTTATAAAGCAGACGAGAAAGTAAACAAAAATCAGATGTTACACAGGCTTGCAACTAAGAAAGAAGATTCAGCAAACTTTAAATTGTTCACAAAATAGCATCCCACTACCTATAAAATACATTTAAATTGGTCGGGAATCTTCATATAATCAAATAAATGAGAAATGAAAATAAAAGCAATATTATGCGTCACTCGATTGGTCACGTGATCAGCTAGACTGCTTTAGTGTTTTTGTCGGGGCAGGGACAGTTCACCGTACTGGACACTTCACAGTCCCGTAAACAAACACGTACGAACCTGGTGGTAGAATTTTGTCAATCTCATGCTACTCTTTAATATCTCTGCTCTGAAATTCATAACAACTAGAAGGCATTGGCGCATTTCGACTTTGTTATTGTTGGTTATGTTCATCTATCTGTTTTTTTAAATTATTCAAGTTTTTAGTCAAGAAATTAGACTAGTCTTCATGATTAGTTAAGTTTAACATTTAATAATAACAACTGAGTAAGTTCAAGTAATTAAAAATTCTTATAAAACGCATATTAACTCATTTAAAACATATCACTTTGAGATTCAATGCCACGAATTTGAACAAGGTAGGCCTAACATTTACATATATTGAGAGTTAATATTTAATATTGAGGCCTAATATTTACATATATTGAGAGTTAATATTGAGGCCTAATATTTACATACATTGAGAGTTATAAAGGCAAGATGGAAAAATGACTCAAGTATTAGTTCAAAAATGATAAATTTGGTCTCAAATTTTAGAGATGATATCTACAATATTGACCGATCTGCAATCATTTTCAGAATGTTTCTTGGCTCAACTAGTAATTCGACTAGTAATTCCAGTGTAAAATAAGTGAATAAACTTTCAAATATTATCTCATCAATGGACTGAGTATAATTAATTTTTTCTTCACAGGCACAAAATTCCCACTTGGCGGTTATGAATTTGCTACTGGCTTAGAAATTGAAAAAAATTATTTCATCCTATGAAGATACAGGACTTGAAGTCAGTCTACCGCATATATATCAAGTAAGTCACTATTAATTGATTCAACAAGAAAAATGTGAATAGATAATCCACTGAAGTAAAGGGTTATCTGGTTACTGTTTCAAGTTCTCATTAACAAAGATCTTTCTTAATGAAAAACTATGCTAACCCATGCTTTATAGGTTAATTAATCAGATTTAAGATATTATAAAGATATAATTCACCAAAGAAAATCATCTGAATTTCCATATATCCTTGATTTATAGGGGTTTTTGCGTTAAATTCCCCCCACTGTTTCCAGTTCTCATTGACAAAGATTTTTCTTGAAGGGAAACTATGCTTTTCCATGCTCTATTGGTCGATTATTCAGGTTCAGAATATTATGAAGATATAATACACCGAAGAAAATCATCTGAATATCCATATACCCTTGTTTTATAGGGGTTTTTGCGTTAAATTTCCCCTACTGTTTCCAGTTCTCATTAACAAAGATTTTTCTTGTAGGAAAACTATGCTTTTCTATGCTTTATTGTTCGATTATTCAGGTTTAGGATATTATAAAGAGATATTTCACTAAAGAAAATCGTCTAAATATCCATGTACCCTTGATTTATAGGGGGTTTTGCGTTAAATTCCCCCTACTGTTTCCAGTTCTCATTGACAAAGATTTTATTGGTCGATTATTCTGGTTCAGAAAATTATGGAGATATAATACACCGAAGAAAATCATCTGAATATCCATATACCCTTGTTTTATAGGGGGTTTTGCGTTCATTTCCCCCTACTGTTTCCAGTTCTCATTATCAAAGATCTTTCTTGTAGGAAAACTATGCTTTTCCATGCTTTATTGGTCAATTATTTAGGTTCAGAATATTATAGAATATAATTCACTGTGAAAACCATCAAAATATCCATGTACCCTTGATTTATAGGGGTTTTGCGTTAAATTCCCCCCTACTGTTTCCAGTTCTCATTCAACAAAGATTTTTCTTGAAGGAAAACTATGCTTTTTCCAAGCTTTATTGTTGATTATTCAGGTTCAGAATATTATGTAGATATATTACACAAGAAAATCATCTGAATATCCATATACCCTTGATTTATAGGGGGTTTTGCGTTAAATTCCCCACTGTTTCCAGTTCTCATTGACACAAAGATTTTCTTGAAGAGGAAAACTATGCTTTTTCCATGCTCTATTGGTCGATTATTCAGGTTCAGAATATTATGAAGATATAATACACTGTGAAAAAACCATCAAAATATCCATGTACCCTTGATTTATAGGGGGTTTTGCGTTAAATTCCCCCATACTGTTTCCATTTCTCATAACAAAGAATTTTTCTTGAAGAGGAAAACTATGCTTTTTCCATGCTCTATTGGTCGATTATTCAGGTTCAGAATATTATGAAGATATAATACACCGAAGAAAATCATCTGAATATCCATATACTCTTGTTTTATAGGGGGTTTTGCGTTAAATTCCCCATACTGTTTCCAGTTCTCATAACAAAGAATTTTCTTGTAGGAAAACTATGCTTTTCTATCACTTTTTTGGTCGATTTATTTCAGGTTCACAATATTATGTAAAGATATAATACACTGTGAAAATCATCAAAATATCCATGTACCCTTGATTTATAGGGGGTTTTGCGTTAAATTCCTCCTACTGTTTCCAGTTCCCATCAACAAAGATTTTTCTTGAAGGAAAACTATGCTTTTCCATGCTTTATTGGTCGATTATTCAGGTTCAGAATATTATGTAGATATAATACACTGAAGAAAATCATCTGAATATCCATATACCCTTGATTTATAGGGGGTTTTGCGTTAAATTCCCCTACTGTTTCCATTTCTCATCAAAGATTTTCTTGAAGGAAAACTATGCTTTTCCATATAGCTTTTTGTGGTCATTTATTTAGGTTCACAATATTATAAAGATATAATACTAAACTGTAGAAAACCATCTAAATATCCATATACTCTTGATTTATAGGGGTTTTGCGTTAAACTCCCCTACTGTTTCCAGTTCTCATTCAGAAAGATTTTCTTGAAGGGAAAACTATGCTTTTGCAAGCTTTATTGTTCAATTATTCAGGTTTAGGACATCATGAAGATATTTCACTGTAAGAAAATCATCTGAATATCCATGTACCCTTGATTTATAGGGGGTTTTGCGTTAAACTCCCCCTACTGTTTCCAGTTCTCATTGATTTTTCAAGATTTTCTTGAACAAACTATGCTTTTCATGCTTTATTGGTCGATTATTCAGGTTCAGAATATTATGCGCGAAGAGAAATAATTTCACTAAAGAACCAAAATCAGTCTAAATATCCATGTACCCTTGATTTATAGGGGGTTTTGCGTTAAATTCCCCTACTGTTCGAGCATTGTTCTCATAACAAAGATTTTTCTTGTAACTATGATTTTTCAAGATTTTTCTTGAAAACTATGCTTTCCTATGCTTATTGGTCGATTATTCAGGTTCAGAATATCATAAAGATATAATTCACTGAAGAAAACCATCTGAATATCCATGAACCCTTGATTTTATAGGGGTTTTGCGTTAAATTCCTCCACTGTTTCAGTTCTCATTGTCAAAGATTTTCTTGAAGGAAAACTATGCTTTTCCGTATGCTTTATTGGTCGATTATTCAGGTTTAGGATATTATAAAGATATAATACACTGTGAAAATCATGCGAAAATATCCATATACCCTTGATTTTATAGGGGGTTTTGCGTTAAATTCCCCCTACTGTTTCCAGTGGTCTCATTGACAAGATTTTCTCTTGAAGGAAAACTATGCTTTTCCATGCTTTTTGTTGGTCGATTATTCAGGTTTCAGGAATATTATAAAGATATTTCACTGTAGAAAAACGTCTAAATATATCCATATTACCCTTGATTTTTAGGGGGTTTTTGCGTTAAATTCCCCCCTACAGTTTTCCAGTTCTCATTGACAAGATTTTTCTTGAAGGAAAACTATGCTTTTTCCATGCTCTATTGGTCGATTATTCAAGTTCAGAATATTATGAAGATATAAGACACTGTAGAAAACCATCAAAATATTCATGTACCCTTGATTTATAGGGGGGTTTTGCGTTAAATTCCCCCTACTGTTTCCAATTCTCAACAAAAGAATTCTCTTGAAGGAAAATATGCTTTTTCCATGCTCTTCATTGGTCGATTATTCAGGTTCAGAATATTATGAAGATATAATACACTGTAGAAAATCATCTGAATTTCCATAATGTTTTTGATTTATAGGGGGGTTTTGCGTTGAATTCCCCATACTGTTTCCAGTTCTCAAAACAAAGAATTTTCTTGAGGAAAACTATGCTTTTCTATCCTTCGTATTGGTCATTTATTTAGGTTCAGAATATCATAAAGATAATATACACTGTGAAAATCCATCAAAATATCCATGTACCTTGATTTATAGGGTTTTGCGTTAAATTCCCCCTACTGTTTCCAGTTCTCATTGTCAAAGATTTCTCTTGAAGGAAAACTATGCTTTTCCATGCTTTATTGGTCAATTATTTAGGTTCAGAATATTATAAAGATATAATTCACTGTACAGAAAACCATCACAATATCCATATACCCTTGATTTATAGGGGTTTTGCGTTAAATTCCCCCTACTGTTTCCATCGTTCATTCAGAAAGATTTTTCTTGAAGGAAAACTCTGCTTTTTACATGCTTTATTGGTTCGATTATTCAGGTTTAGGACATCAAAAAGATATTTCACCGAAGAAAATCATCTGAATATCCATGTACCCTTAGTTTTATATGGGGTTTTGCGTTAAACTCCCCTACTGTTTCCAGTTCTCATTCAGAAAGATTTTCTTGAAGGAAAACTCTGCTTTTGCAAGCTCTTTATTGGTCAATTATTCAGGTTTCAGGAATATCATCAAGAAGATATATTTCACCGAAGAAAATCATCTGAATATCCATGTACCCTTGATTTATATGGGGTTTTGCGTTAAATTCCCCCTACTGTTTCCAGTTCTCATTAACAAAGATTTTTCTTGTAGGAAAACTATGCTTTTCTATGCTTTATTGGTCGATTATTCAGGTTTAGGATATTATAAAGAAATATTTCACTAAAGAAAATCGTCTAAATATCCATGTACCCTTGATTTATATGGGGTTTTGCGTTAAATTCCCCCCACTGTTTCCAGTTCTCATTGACAAAGATTTTTCTTGAAGGAAAACTATGCTTTTCCATGCTCTATTGGTCGATTATTCAAGTTCAGAATATTATGAAGATATAAGACACTGTAGAAAACCATCAAAATATTCATGTACCCATTATTTATAGGGGGTTTTGCGTTAAATTCCCCCTACTGTTTCCATTTCTCATCAACAAAGATTTCTCTTGAAGGAAAACTATGCTTTTTCCGTGCTCTATTGGTCGATTATTCAGGTTCAGAATATTATGAAGATATAATACACCGAAGAAAATCATCTGAATTTCCATATACTCTTGTTTTATAGGGGGTTTTGCGTTGAATTCCCCATACTGTTTCCAGTTCTCAAAACAAAGAATTTTCTTGTAGGAAAACTATGCTTTTCTATCCTTCATTGGTCATTTATTTAGGTTCACAATATCATAAAGATATAATACACTGTAGAAAACCATCAAAATATCCATGTACCCTTGATTTATAGGGGGTTTTGCGTTAAATTCCCCCTACTGTTTCCAGTTCTCATTGTCAAAGATTTCTCTTGAAGGAAAACTATGCTTTTCCATGCTTCATTGGTCAATTATTTAGGTTCAGAATATTATAAAGATATAATTCACTGTAGAAAACCATCTAAATATCCATATACCCTTGATTTATAGGGGGTTTTGCGTTAAACTCCCCCTACTGTTTCCAGTTCTCATTCAGAAAGATTTTTCTTGAAGGAAAACTCTGCTTTTGCAAGCTTTATTGTTCAATTATTCAGGTTTAGGACATCAAGAAGATATATTTCACCGAAGAAAATCATCTGAATATCCATGTACCCTTGATTTATATGGGGTTTTGCGTTAAACTCCCCCTACTGTTTCCAGTTCTCATTGAGAAAGATTTTTCTTGAAGGAAAACTATGTTTTTCCATGCTTTCATTGGTTCAATTATTCGGGTTTCAGGACATATTATGAAGATAATATTTCACAGAAAATCGTCTAAATATCCATGTACCCTTGATTTATAGGAGGTTTTGCGTTAAATTCCCCATACTGTTTCCAGTTCTCATAACAAAGATTTTTCTTGTAACTATGATTTTTCAAGATTTTTCTTGAAAACTATGCTTTTCTATGCTTTATTGGTCATTATTTAGGTTCAGAATATCATAAAGATATAATTTTCACTGTAAAGAAAATCGTCTAAATATCCATGTACCCTTGATTTATATGGGGTTTTGCGTTAAATTCCCCCCACTGTTTCCAGTTCTCATTGACAAAGATTTTTCTTGAAGGAAAACTATGCTTTTCCATGCTCTATTGGTCGATTATTCAAGTTCAGAATATTATGAAGATATAAGACACTGTAGAAAACCATCAAAATATTCATGTACCCATTATTTATAGGGGGTTTTGCGTTAAATTCCCCCTACTGTTTCCATTTCTCATCAACAAAGATTTCTCTTGAAGGAAAACTATGCTTTTCCTATGCTTTATTGGTCGATTATTCAGGTTCAGAATATTATAAAGAAATATTTCACCTAAAGAAAATCATCTGAATTTCCATATACCCTTGATTTATATGGGGTTTTGCGTTGAATTCCCCCTACTGTTTCCAGTTCTCAAAACAAAGAATTTTCTTGTAGGAAAACTATGCTTTTCTATCCTTCTATTGGTCGATTATTTCAAGGTTCAGAATATTATGAAGATATAAGACACTGTAGAAAACCATCAAAATATTCCATGTACCCATTATTTATAGGGGTTTTGCGTTAAATTCCCCCTACTGTTTCCAGTTCTCATCAACAAAGATTTCTCTTGAAGGAAAACTATGCTTTTTCCATGCTTCTATTGGTCAATAATTTCAGGTTCAGAATATTATAAAGATATAATTCACTGTGAAGAAATCATCTGAATATCCATATACCCTTGATTTATAGGGGTTTGTGCGTTTGAATTCCCCATACTGTTTCCAGTTCTCATTCAAACAAAGAATTTTCTTGAAGGAAAACTCTGCTTTTACAGATCCTTCATTGGTTCAATTATTCAGGTTTTAGGACAATATCATGAAGATATAATTTCACCGAAAGAAAATCATCTGAATATCCATGAACCCTTGATTTATAGGGGGTTTTTGCGTTAAATTCCCCCTACTGTTTCAGTTCTCATTGAAAGATTTCTCTTGAACAAAACTATGTTTTTCCATGCTTCATTGGTCAATTATTCAGGTTCAGAATATTATGAAAAAGATATAATTTCACTGTAAAGAAAATCGTCTAAATATCCATGTACCCTTGATTTATAGGGGTTTGCGTTAAATTCCCCATACTGTTTCCAGTTCTCATTCAGCAAAGATTTTTCTTGAAGATTTTCTTGAAAACTCACTGCTTTTGCAAGCTTTATTGTTCAATTATTCAGGTTCAGAATATCATAAAGATATAAATTTCACCGAAGAAAATCATCTGAATATCCATGTATTGAACCCTTGATTTATATGGGGTTTTGCGTTAAATTCCCCCTACTGTTTCCAGTTCTCATTCAGAAAGATTTTCTTGAAGAGAAAACTCTGCTTTTTCCATGCTTTATTGTTCGATTATTCAGGTTCAGACATCATTATGAAGATATAATACACTGAAGAAAATCATCTGAATATCCATATACCCTCGTTGATTTATATAGGGGGTTTTGCGTTAAATTCCCCCTACTGTTTCCAGTGCTCATTAACAAAGATTTTTCTTGTAGGAAAACTATGCTTTTCTATGCTTTATTGGTCGATTATTCAGGTTTAGGATATTATAAAGAAATATTTCACTAAAGAAAATCGTCTAAATATCCATGTACCCTTGATTTATATGGGGTTTTGCGTTAAATTCCCCCCACTGTTTCCAGTTCTCATTGACAAAGATTTTTCTTGAAGGAAAACTATGCTTTTCCATGCTCTATTGGTCGATTATTCAAGTTCAGAATATTATGAAGATATAAGACACTGTAGAAAACCATCAAAATATTCATGTACCCATTATTTATAGGGGGTTTTGCGTTAAATTCCCCCTACTGTTTCCATTTCTCATCAACAAAGATTTCTCTTGATAGGAAAACTCTCTGCTTTTTCCGCGCTTTATTGGTCAATTATTCCAGGTTTTAGGGACATTATGAAGATATAATACACCGAAGAAAATCATCTGAACCGAAAATCATCTGAATACCATGTACTCTTGTTTTATAAGGGGTTTGCGTTAAACTCCCCCATACTGTTTCCAGTTCTCATTCAGAAAGAATTTTTCTTGTAGGAAAACTATGCTTTTCCAAGCTCTATTGGTCAATTATTTCAGGTTTCACAATATCATGAAGATATAATTTCACTGTAGAAAACCATGAAAATATCCATGTACTACTGATTTATAGGGGGTTTTGCGTTAAATTCCCCCTACTGTTTCCAGTTCTCATTGTCAAAGATTTCTCTTGAAGGAAAACTCTTACTTTTGCAAGCTTTTTTATTGTTCAATTATTCAGGTTCAGACATCATTATAAAGATATATTTCACTAAAGAAAATCGTCTAAATATCCATGTATCCTTGACTTGTATAGGGAGGTTTTGCGTTAAATTCCCCTTACTGTTTCCAGTTCTCATTAACAAAGATTTTTTTCTATGAAGAGAAACTATGCTTTTCCATGCTTTATTGGTCAATTGTTCCAGGTTTCGAGGATATTATGAAAGATATAAATTTTACCGAAGAAAATCGTAATATCCATGTACTTTTGATTTATAGGGGGTTTTGTTGATTTCCCCCTACTGAATTTACCAGTTCTCATTGTCACCAAGATTTTTCATGAAAAGCTGTTGCTTTTCATGCTTCATTATTGAATTATTCCAGGTTTAGGTTATTATAATGTGATAATTTTATTATTGTATTATGTATAAATGTTATATCACTTAATTTGTATGTTATGTTATATCATTCATTTCTACTTTTTCCAGATCTCATTAACAAAGATCCTTTTCTTGTAGGAAAACTATGCTTTTCTATGCTTTATTAGTCGATTATTCAGGTTTGGGCATCCGTATTATAAAGAAATATTTCACTAAAGAAAATCGTCTAAATATCCATGTATTTGATTTCATATGGGGTAAAAAACTCTTGCGTTAAAATTCTTTATTGATTGTTGTCAGTTCTCATTGACATTTAAGATTGATGTAGGTTGCTATATTTTATTGGTTTGTTATTCCACTTTCAGAATATTATGAAGATATAAGCTTCTATCCACTGTTCTTCCAGGTTAATTAAATATTTGTACTTTTTTCCGAAATTATTCTTTGGGGTATTTGCAATTTTATAATTCTGTACTAGTTTCCATTTCTCATCAACAATGTATTTAGTATGGCCCCAAATGTGAAGGGCGGAGAACTATAGAGCTGTCTTCACCAGAACTTGTACTTATCATTCCAATCCCTTCAAGATCCTGGACTTCATCTGAATTTCCATATACCAAGTTGATTTTAATTTTTTGCATAAATTGACTTCAGTATCGCGTTAGTTCTCTCGAACAGTGAAGACTGAGAAACTAGTGTAGAAGTAGAAGTAGTGAGTCAGCAGTTAGTTGTTCACAGTAAAAGTGGAACAAAAACATTGCATCGAAATGCCCGGTTAACAACCGCCGTATCTATATCCAGCTAAGTGACCTACTTTCGCGCGGCCTTGTATTTTTCGTTCGCGTTTCAAATTCCGCGGTCGCGAGGGCCAATTACGAGGTGTTTCCGAAAAGTTCTCATTACGGACAATGACAACGTCAAGTGGGAATTTGTGAAAACTATGTTTTTCCATGCTTTTCGAGTTGCGTCGATTATTCAGGTCTTAATATTCCGAGGAAGATAAAAACGAGATTTCACTAAAGAACCAATCACAACTGTGATCCAGTGTTCACCGGATCGTTATATAAAATCTAATAAACCAATCTGCAGCAGAGACGGCGCTCTTCCTCGCCTGGAAGGAGTCGGATGAGAATAGGAAGCAGTTAGAGTAGAGCAACGCAGATCTTATGCGGAAAACTATGATGCTTTATTGGAATCACGGTTCAGAAAATAAACACAACATCAATACTGTCCAACAACCCAAAGTCCAGTAGTTGTCGAGAACTACTCAACAAACGATTTAGAGGAGTTGGCAAAAAGCAAAACGAGTGGATCAGAGTTCTCTTGTTCACCAAAGATGAATAGCCTTTTCAGAAGAAAACCAAGACCTTGCTCCTTTCCGATGCTGCATTATGCATCGGATTATCAGGTTGCAACTGAAACGTTCAATTACAGATATAATCGTTGCAACTGAAACGTCAAAGAAGAAAATCACCTCCGGAAAAGTATCCCACCCATCTCGTGGAGCAGTATTAAGAGTTTGGATACTCTCTTATAGAGCCTGAAAAAAGTGTCAGCAGCTAAAAAATTCAGGATAAAGCTCTTGAGAAAAGGAGTCTTTCAAAGTAAGTGATTGACTCAGAAGCATATCGTAATATTAGGATATAGTAAATGATGGCCATAACTGGCACTCATATGAAAACAAACAGATTCCAGACCAATAAGAGTGATGATAAAAAAACTCCATCACTCCTGTTTTCCAAACTCAGAATCCACCAAAGGATGACTTGAAGGCAAAAGGAAGGATTGTCAAATGAGCTATTGAAGTAAATTAAGGTAGTAATATTTTATAGCTAACAGTTATTGGAAAACCAAGAGAGCCATTGGGGCGCTTGTGCGTCTTCCTGGTTTCATTCCAGTTCAGAGGAGAATATAAAAAAGTGTTTGAACTTGGAAATATTCTGGGTTGTTGCAAGTATTGGTCAATTTATAATCAGGTTGAGGACATTATGAAAAAACACAATCTAATACCACAGTGTAAAAATTGTCAAAATTACAACCACATAAAATGCCCATAAATATTTAATAATAAAATAGGTGAATTAATGTCAAGTGTGCTGGTCTTATGAAACATGTCTTTACCAGCAATTGCCTGAACTTACCCAGGGTGCCCTCATTGTGGAGAAAGTGATCCATTGTGGAGTAAGGACGCACTATCTCTCTACGGAAGCTACCAGATGTGGTGGCAATTGAGTTACAGAAAATCACGCGTTAGCAACTCAAGTAGGGCAACCACAAGAAATTTACCATCCGAGAATGTAAATAATAAGCAGTTAGCTTAAACTCCTATTAAGTCATACCATGCTGAAATACCAAATAAGAGTTAAGACTGATCGCCGAGATCGTTTCCAATGAGAATAGGTCGACCATCAGATTGAAAAGATGACTTAGGAGAGGAAATATTTCACTAACAGAAAATCGTTCGCTAAGAATCGCATGTATCCTGAAGCGAGAGGAATTATGTTCATATTCTACTTCATGTCTCATTCTCAATGACAACGTCAGCAAGAGGGTTTTCCTTCTTAGAACTACTAGCTTTGATCAAATTCGCTTGAGATAGTAAGAGATCGTAATTCACTAAGTAAAATAATGAAAATATCCATGGGTACTAAAAAACGCACAACTGTTGGACTCTTACAACGACGACGGAGTTGGAAGCAGTCCCAAACATCAATGCAATAATGTAGGTCTATGTCATATGTCAGAGATGAGATTTTATCTCAGAGAGCAGTATAAGTGTACTATCAGCAGATTTCATGCGGTTACGATTTGGAATCATTCAAAGGATCGAATATCACAGGTATGCCTACATCCTAGCCAAGCCTACAGTCCTAACGTGCAATCATCGAGAATCAACAAACGAATCATAGCCACTTAGAGATAAGAGACAAGTGGATCAGACGTAAATTTATATGACAAAGAAGATTTCATAATTAAATTGAAACTGAGAGAATCTGACCTTGATCCAATGAGCCATATTAACATACAATAAATTTGATTTGTAGTTGCAGCTATCCTAAAACTGTCCACCTAGATATTCCATCAGAAAAGAAGAATATTTATCAATGTTCAACATGTTGGGAGAGCAAAATTCATACTTAGGAAGGGTGATTTCAAAAAGCACACTCACTGGGGATCACGACTAACAACCCATAAAGGAAAAGTGCTTTATGAAACAATGAGAAAGTCGGCATCATGTAAGCTGTCTTTCCAACCAGACAACTTACTGGCCTACGGACGGACACAAGCAAGATACCTGGATCTTATAGACTTTTTTATAAATAAAGAACTCACAGTGAGTTATTTTCCAAATTGAGGGACTTTTGAAGGTCTCAACTCAGATCACTCTCCTATTTTTCATACAGCTAGTGACACTATTAGACATGTTCATGCTTTAACAGAAACCAAAGCTCTTATCCTACTCCTAGTTAACATGCATACAGATTGGGATGGCTTTTGCAAGAATGTTGGAGGAGAGAATTCATCTTAATGTACCTAAAAATTAATAAATTACAACCATGCAGAGCAGATGAGATGAGGAGTTGGAGAAATTTGTAACTGGTATACAGAAAGCAGGCTGCATGGTGTAATACTCCACAAAAACGAAAGATTAGAAAACGAACAGGGATGCCCACCATAACTATCCAAGAGAAATAAGAGAAATAAGCTCCAATTGCAGAAAAAGAAGAGCTAGAAGAAAGTGGCAACAATCACACAGATTTACCATCCCCAAAATAGGAGATTAAGTAATCAACGCTAAGCTGAAAGAGCTGAACATGCAAATACCAATCTATTAAAAATGAATCGTTCGCAACGAGTTAGTTTAACAATGAGAATTACCTTGAAACAGCTTAACGAAGAGGAGAAAAAAAGAACAGATTACTCTCTCCTGGGAAGGCATCTAAGAAAATAAAAACACCAATCCAACAAGTCTCCACCTATCAGAAAGCAGAATGACTAGAGAATGGGCTAGAAATAAAAGAAGAAAAAGGCGCAGACATTTGCAGACCATCATGTAATGTAGAAAAGTCAGCCACCAATGAACCACTCAAGTAAGCAGTGTTACATAAATTTCAAGATGATTATAGGAAATTTGACGAAAATGTTGTGCAGGAAAATCAGATTTCAACAAGCTCACAGTGATGGAAGAAGTTAAGGAGATAAAGCAATTAACAGAAGCATATCAGTAATATTACGAAAACTCCAGGATTTGACCTGATAACTGGCAGCTCATCTACAAACACCTGCAAAGAAAGAGTCACTCCATCAAGTTAACAAAAAGAATATTTCAGATGCTTCTTAGATTCAGAATCTTAGGAATGTATCTTTAGAAGGAAAGTAGCCGAAGTTATAGAATTAGATTTAAGGAAAAGGAAAACCAAAGCACACTAGACAGTAGCTTCATACCGGCCGATTTCATTATTACCTGTGTTATCAAAGCTGTTTGAAAGAATATTGTTGCATAGGCTCAAGCCAATAATCGAAGTAAACATTATTCTAATTCCATCAGTTTGGTTTCAGGAGAAAGCACTCCACAATCGACCAAGTGCCTGATCTTATAGGATAGTTTTATAATAAAGAATATAGTTCAAGTGAGCTTAGAAACGAAAGCTTTGATCTCAAGCAAGCTTTCCTCGACATAGGGCAAGGCTTTGTGCAGCAGCTCTTATCCTTTCCTAGCACATGGCATACAGATTGGGATGTGCTTTTGCAAGAATGTTGGACAGAACTGAATTCATGGAGGTCTTCAATGCCTTTAATAAATGCAGAAAAATAGATAAGAAATCACAGAGATCATATTCTTTGCTGGAAACTGGTATTTACAAGGTCACTGCATGGTGAATACTCCACAAACAAATAAGAAGAAATTCATATTCTGAGCTAACTATCCAAGAGAAATAAGGCAGGATGATTACCACAAAGAGTGAAGTGAGGGGCCAGTACTCCACCTTTTTTTACAAGTGATCATTCCAACTATGGAGGAGAATACCACAGCCACATTTGCATTTACGGCCTACAGCAGTCAACAATACTAGCAGTCAACAGAGAGCTGAAGCTCCAGAAGATACTGTTGGCAGCTAAAAATTCAAGTCTGGACCAGCCAGAAGTGGAGGATTCAACTCTGGACCAGGAAAGTGGAGCAAACTTAACTTCACCAATAAATGAGAGTTGAAGTCTTATCTCATGTTAACTCACCTACCTGGAAGCATCTACATAAATTCTCAATTATATAGGCAATGACGCCCCTTAATCCAATATAGCTTAATGGCAAAGTTCTGCTATCATGTCAAGAGATGACAGAACAGAATGAAGAAGCTTCGCTAAAATAAAACTGTCAAAGAATAAAAGCGCAGACTTATTGGGAAGACCATCTTGAGATGCAAGAATTCAACCTACCACTCCAATGAATTGCTCCTGGTACAAAGAAACTCATCACTTTCAATAAACAAAGTGTTGTGGACCTATGGCAAAATTCATCTTCAAACCTGCATTTGATTCATGGCATTACACTCAGTGGGGATCACGAAGCAGAGTTAAAGGAGATAAAATCGTTGATGCTTATACGTGCAGAACAGCGACATCCATAGAGATAAGGATTTGACCTCAGATAACATGGCGTGGTATGCTCCCTGGTAAAAACAGCTGCAAAAGAAAGCACTCATCAAGCAAGATACGGCTGAATCCATTAGACTTAATTTGAACGTCCAGGAATATCAACCTGCTGGTTATAATTCAAATGCCAGGAAAAGAACCACATGAAGTAGCTTCATACTCAAAGATAAGTTTCATTATTACCTAGCTGTTACGTGCTCCACCTGTTTCAGTGAAAAAGCAACGTGTATTGAGTGCATCCTAGCTCAAGACAATGAGTACAGTCAATTGGTGCTGAGGCTTTGCAAGTAAGATTATTAAACCATTTGAATTCATCAGTGCAGATGTGGTGTTCAGTGAGAGAAAGCAGAGCAGATAGATAGGATAGTTAATTTGAGAAACTTAGAAGTAAAGTACAGGCTGCATTAGCAGTGTACATAATCGACATAGGGCAATTTTTTGACAAATAGTAAGAATATTACTATTGAGAATTTCAGGACTGGTAAAAATGCTTTAGTGCAAGCACAGGAGAAATGATTGCATTAATTATAGGGCTAAATGGCGATAGTTCTACAGGATTAAATATTAAATCAGAGCTTCAATATTACTAAGATTGTTCTAAATATTTAACTGTCAAGAGCTAAAAGAGAGATACCAACTTTTTTTATGATAATCAAAATTGAATATATTTATAAATTCAATATACTGAGAGATTCAAAGAAAGGCAGAAAATTTATTTTCCTCTTCTTAATCAAAATACACACACATAAGTTCTTAATAAAACTATTGAAGGTTGCATTGTTATCAGAAAAGTTTTGATCCTATTTTGAAAGTTTCTAGTCTCTAGTTCGTCAAGATGGATTAGAAACTGCTGACGAAAATGTTATCTGGCAGACAGTCAATCCAAGTTAACTTATCTGGCAGACAATAAGTAAGTTGAGTACTATTGTAAGGTTCCCTATAGGTCTATATAATTTTTTCAATGGTTTATTCTTTAAATATCTGGGCACTACTTCACATCTTGAGAGTTTTCAATTTTTTGAAAATTATTCTAAAACTGAGGATTATTCAATATTTGGATATTTATAATTAAAAATGAACTTTTACATGCAAAGCCATAATTATTTAATGTATACAAATATCAAACCTGTTTGAGCAATAATGGCATTCAATTTTTTAATGAATAATCGAGAGTGAGCTAATTAATTTTCATGGTTTTTTAGAGATAAGCACTCCAGAAACAGTACACATTGCTCCATTTGTTTTCCCAAGAACACATGCATTTTAGAATCCATGGTACTCTTTGATGAGTCTATTCCTGGACATGTATAAATCAGCTTTTCGTAAAGTATTCATGTCAATACGGCTTATCAAAATTTCATGTATCAAAATCTTCATAAATCACAGCTTGGTAATTCATGAAAATGGATTGGTATTTCATAGTCAAAGAAAGACTGTATATTAGTAGTAAGTAGTCTCTGTAATTGTTCAGTGAACCTGACAAGAAGAAACAGTGTTTGAGTGAAACATAGTCATACAACTGATAAATTCGAAAACTAGGAACCCCTAAATATTTTTTATTTGCAGTAGAAATTCTCTTACTCATTTCATTAACATTCATGATTGATAACAGAAAAAAAATTTGAATAAATTCAAGTCTCAAGACAACAATAAATAGTACTCAGGAGTGTAGGCCTACCACCTCAAGATTTTCTAAATTGTAAGTTATAAAACTAAAATTGTATAAACAGAAATCATTGTGTTATTGAAATTAATAAACTAATACAAAATTGATCTCCAATGATAAACTAGTTCTGTTGAAAAATCCTAAAGAAAAAGTTAGATGAGACTCAGCATAGAAAACGAAGAAATCCTACTTTTTTTTAATAAACTCAGGATTATTTTAATAATCAAGACGTTCCATTTACAGTTTTCTCATCCATATAATTATTGTCATATTTATAGATGCCCATCTTAATAATAAGCTGTACAAACGTTTTTTTATTGTTTAGCTACTGTAATAATAATAAATCAAATAATTTATGGAATGCATCATAATAGATAACAGTTTAGTTTTAGATTAACAGTAGATAATAATTTATTCAATGGTATTCAGTAACTACATACGTAACTACTAAAATTTTAATTTGAGTAATAGTTTAATACATATATTAGATTTCCTCAATAATTTTATCCAAATTATTTATTGATAATTTTAGATCAATCTGATAATTCAATCACTTTTTTACTAGTTATTGATTCAATAATTTTTCTTACCTAAATGAGAGAGCTTTTCACTTGAAGCCATAAGTGATTTAATGTATACAGTCAATATGGATTCATTTAGTTGACATAATAATGTTCCAGAAAGACTTTTTGGTAAAATTATCTATTTGAAGTTGAACCAGTGTAGCGCTAATTTTAGTTGAAAAACTTTTGAATTTTGGCGGTTGAATTGGGGCGATCAGCACATCACTATCAGGAAAAAAGATGAGCAATTCCTAACTTGATATCATCATTAATATATTATCAAAATTTCATAAATTGTCTTTTTCATTCTAAAATAGTTAATTCATCAATCTGTAATTCTTAGTAGACAAATAATAATAAAGATCATTAATCTTCATTAAGAAAGTTGGAAATCTTCATTGGTGACTTCCTCTTTTGGAGAATACAAGAGAAGCATAACATCCATTAAGTTGAGAAACTAGGAAAAACTATTGAATGCTGAATTTTGATCTATAAATTAAAGAGATTTCATAGTTTTACTGCTACAAGATCATACTAATACAAAGTAAGTTTTATAAACTGTGTCTATTGAAATCAATAGCTAACAAAATTTGATTTAAACTATCGAAAAATCCTAAAAATAATCTGTTATTTTAATAGCATAATTTTATCATAATTGTCATATTTAATGATCAGGCCAGTGAAGCAGGTTATTTCTACACATGTCGAATGCATCATAATAGATGAGTAGTTTGGACATGTAACAGTAGATAATAGTTGAACAGTTGGCTTCTTTGAGTAATTCATCAGATAGATCAGCCA
This sequence comes from Sogatella furcifera, assembly GCA_017141385.1. Taxonomy (NCBI): domain Eukaryota; kingdom Metazoa; phylum Arthropoda; class Insecta; order Hemiptera; family Delphacidae; genus Sogatella; species Sogatella furcifera. The sequence goes on from CM029547.1 coordinate 31,159,618, forward strand.
CCTGAACTGTATTTAATAACTCTTTCAATTTAAATCACTTTTTTTACTAGACTTCTAAATTAGATGGGCTGTGTACTTGTTGGCGGAAAATAAATTTGGCGATGCAGATCACTAAAGCCTTTTCTATTAGAACTGATAGCATTGTGTGAAGTGTCGGTGAGGACTGCTTCATTGGTGTGGAGAACGGAAGTACAATTCATGAGATGTCCGTTTTATACTGTCTAACTGTCTATTTTTATGTGTGGATAAGTTCAATCGTCTGTTTTTGTCTGTTTCAGACTCTTATGTTTAGACTATAGTGAATGGATTATTCTAAATGAACTGTAAATTAAGGTAAGTTGAAGTGTGTGAACTGGGTTTACTATTTTGAATCTTGTAAATTATTATATTTCAAATCATGAATCATTCTTAAAATTGTAAGTTGACTAATAAAATGAAATAATAAAATAATTGATCACTGAAATAGTAAATAAATATCATTAACTAAACAATTACCTTTTTATATGTTCAAAGTTATGTCAATTTGGTAGGCAATTTCTTAGAGTTCTTGTCTCATGTTGTTGAAAATTTATTTTAGATATAGGCTGTCTTCAGTTTTTTGTTCTCTTTGTTGATTGATATTTATCATTCAGAAAGAAAACACTTATTATTATGGTTCGAATATATAAATATTTATTATAATTGTGGAAAGTGAAACTCAATCCAGTGATTTCCATATTTTTATCTTACTTTTCAACAGTTCTACTACATTAAATTCATGCTCCAACCTTACTCAACAAAGGATAATTTTTTTATTTCCTATTTCCATCTACTAGCTTCTAGCATGGATCATGATAATATGATAAGTCTAGGCTACTCAGCGAAATTCGCACATGTTATGCATAAATCAGTGGCAAAAAAGATGAAATATTTCTTCTAACTTGACAATGAAAAACAACAGTATCACTAGGCTACTGTTCTACAAATTATTTCTAATTCTAAGTAGGATATATTTTTATTTTATATAGCCTTTCATATTTTTAGTTGAATACCAATACGGTCTTAAGAGTTTATTTCATCAAAAAAAAAGGTTTAATAAATGACTGCTAGTTCTGTTTAGTTAGAACTATCTCTTGTTCAAAAATTGTTTGTTGTGTGTCGATTAGAGACTAGCTGGAGTCAATATACTGGTTGGAATCGATTCAGAGTATGTTCTTGAGTGGCAGATGAAAAAGCGGTAGCTGACCAGTAGTTCTGAAATAAATCAATTTTGAAGTTCAGGTGGTTGCTATGATCCCTATAAGTCCAATAGCTCTTTCATTATTTTGAAGTGTTCAAAACTCTATCAGAACGTAACTGAATGGCTCAAAATAATCACTATACTTTTCACTTTTCAAAGATTTAGTCAATCTAACAATGTCATGTTTATGTCTGTTGTTATGGGAAATTACAGAATTATTTTTAATCAAATTAGACCCCTAACGGAGATTAAATTATTGTAGGAGCAAGGTAAGGAAGGTAATAATTTTATGTTCAACAAAAATTCTCCCACTATTCTTTTGTATACCATTATACTTTATGCCAAATGTAACTCCAAGTAATTTTTTCTTTTATATAAATGCTTTTTTCTGTTGTGCGTACATGGAGGACACTGGTTCACTATAGAGATTTAGTGCTTATTTTGATCCATCTTGTTAGGATCAGATAGATTTTTGAATTCTTCAAATAAGATGGTTAATCGACTTGAAAGTCACGTTCATAGTGCCCACACTGCCCACAGGCTAAACTTTCTTACTTGATACTTGTTTTCTCGTCCTTGACTGGGAGTTATAATTCCAGACAGACTGTTTCATCATGTTGAAATAATGGCTCATCAGCTAGTTCAGCCATCAATTAACTTTTGCCTGACGAGAGCGCAGGATCTTGCACGCGATGCACTTTGACATCAGTTGGGAGTCCGTTGAGAACCCCAGAGCAGCTGATGGGAAGCCCCTCTCTGTAACAGTCAACTACCAGCAGCAGGGCACATCCAGATCGGTCGCATGGCATGTATTGTAGTTGTGTAAACGTTAAAATTGATTTATCTCAAAACTACTGGTCAGCTACGGCTATTTCCTTTAAGGTCAGAATAACATACCGAATCGATTCCAACCAGACTTTTGACTTAATCTAGCTGGGCCACAAATCGACACTAGCCAATGGCTTAATTAAAGTTGTTACCATTCATTGTAATTTGTTTCTAATTTATTTTCCATTTTTGTATAGTTCTATAATGCAACAAATTCCATTTTTATTTAGATTCAAAACGACCCGAGCTATTTGAAGATGTGAAGCTGTTCAGAAATGCCAGAGAACGTGAAAAGTGAGTAGTACGGTATTTCAACATCATATTACTTGTTGACTTTTGGTCTGACGTTCGAATTTTTCTCAACAATTATTATTCATATAATTTGAGAATTCAGCTTTTACAACTGTCCAGCTTATGCATGTCCATTCTGAGTGGTCTGGTTGTTCAGTGAAACGGTTGCTAGGTGATCGTGATGCTAAGTTACAAACACTGTGGACTGCTTTCGGAATTAGTGACCAAGGCGAATGGTCCCCACAACAAAAGCCATGTGCATATTTTTATAATATAATTTTCATTCTCTTTGACCATGTAAAACTATGGATGGGATATCCATAAATACTATCGGGTGTGGTAAATGTCATTGGAAAGAAAATTCAATTCTCCAGGGGGTGAACTTTTTACTTTATTTATTTCAATAATTAGCCTATTGTATTATCAATCAAATTAAAGCATTGGACTCTAATTATTGAAATGAACTTGAAACCACAAACAAAAAAGTTCAGCACTTGGAGAATTTAATTATCTTACATCACTTGAAGAGCGTGAAATGCTGTCCATTAATAACAGCACTATCAGCTCCAAGAGATTGATAGAAATTACATTGTTCTTATGAGGCATGATTCTGCTGTTCGGCTAATGGCCAACTACTACTGCTCACTCTTAATGTAGCCGAATTATAAATGTAGCAAAATTAAGTCAATTAACAATAATAATAATGAAGTTAAGATTGTTAGCGTATTTATGAATTTAATTATTACCTTTAGGATTCCCTTTATAAAATGAATAATTTTATAACTGGGCCCTATAGTAATACTAGATTTTGTGTTACATTGAGCAAAATGACAATTAAATCTAGTAGTATTTCTGACTTGGAGATCAGGCTACTTCGTATCCATTGATTTCTCGTAGTCCATTAATTCAATATTTAATTTTTGGAACTAAACTGTAGGTTTTTGTTCATGACGCAACAGTGGTTTGAATCTCTCAACAATAATCCATGGTTTACCAAACAATCTTCTTTGGGTTAGACTCATTAAATTGTGAAAAATTCAAATGAACAAAACTTGAATGCTTTTTTAAAAAGTTATCTTATGATCAATGAACATAAAAATATTGTGTGTTGGAAATGTTATTCTGACATGAAAAATTTCATTCAGGGTGCTCTTAGATGGATGTGAAGATTGTCGGCAATCTTCAGTTAGTCACTGATCTTAAAATAGTTACGAGTTACAACGAGATAAAAGCAAGTTTTTGAGGATAGTTATAGTAGAGTTAAATTTTTATTGCCAATTTTGTGCAATGGGCCATCATTAAGTCCAATTCTAACTTAAAACATACGAGACGATCTACAGCTTAGTTCTGGTAGATTCTTAGTTCTGGATTGAGTTCTGGTATGGAAACGTGTGTTTTTTTAAACCCTATTTATATCTATCATTTCAATGAGGTATTAAGTATAATATTTTTGTTGTTTGTCCATTGGCTTGCTCGTAGTTCTGATTCTAAAATTTATTCTCTACAAATCTCAAGTGCTGTTAAGCTGATTTATTTTAAACTCCCAATTGAAACAAATCTTGTTGTTTTTTTATTAAATTATCTCAACAATCTTGCAATATTTTTTAATAAGTTTACAGTTGGTAATATTAGTGATGCCACCCATAGCTTAATTTTCTATATAGGTATAGATACTAATTAATACTTATTTACACAATACTCAAGGGCAGATCTGAAATTACAAGCGAATCCTGTATTTTCAAAAAATACCAACCTTTTGAATGTGAACTTTGATAATATTAATATAAATGTAGAAAAATCGAATAAATCCAGGAGGAGAGTCGGTAAAGCTTTTATCTTTTGTCATATTCATCCATCATAAAAAAAAACATATGAATAGTTTAATTGAAATTTTGATTCCCTGTTGCTGTTGAGGTCTTCAACCCATAAATAGTATTCCAAAATATTGAATCAAATTATCATATTATCGTGCTGTCAATGTCAAAATACCGTGGGATATCTCTACCTCCAAAACCCATCTTCTCACAATCTCCGTTTTTGATTATCTTACAACCGCTATGATCAATTATTGTGATTTGATTTCAGGTATGAAAATATGGCAGATCTATATGCTGTTATCAATACGCTTCAAAACCTTGAAAAGGCCTACATAAGAGATTGTGTGACTGCTAAAGAGTATACAGCTGCCTGCAGTAAACTGCTCGTACAATACAAAGCTGCTTTCAAGCAAGTTCAAGGAGATGAATTTCCAAACATCGAAGCGTTTATCAAGAAATATAGGGTATGTTCATTTTCCAATAGCTTTTGTTCATTACCTTCATTGAATTTGTAATAAGGAAAGCCTATACAAAGAAGATGATACTTGAGGCTTCCGCCAAAGAAATAGTGTCATTGGCAGATTCTTCTCCGGGGCCTTTTGGAATTTTAAACAAAACCACACAGTATGTGAAATTGGACAATCTATTTTTTTATCGTGCCTTCTGCGTCAGTAAACTTCAATAACTATAATTTCACTATGCTTCTATTTTTGAAACAGTTTGTGTACAGTTTCGTAAGAGTGTTTTGTTCTTTGTCTGTTGTTGGGTATTTTTGATAGAAATGTAACTGGCCGAGATTTATCTCTTCCTGAATACTCACTGAATTTTACTTTATCGTAACTAAATCTCTTTCTGACTATTCATATTATTACCAACTCTATATCATTATCAATAGTCTTTCAGTCTTCCACTGACTGTTTCTATTATTATTTGTTGAGTTTGATTCCATACTAATGAATAGTTTGATTTCCATGACATGCAGTACATCGAGTACATGCGGGGGCTTCCCATTTTGCCATTCCCTTTATTTTGTAACTCCTAAGAGTCAAAAATATTTTGGACAATTGAAAAAATTTTTGTCAATGGCGCAACAGCCCTTTGAAGGGCCTAGGCCTACCAGCTGGTTGCCAGGCCAGTTTCATATTCACTAAACTTTACAGTCCATCCAAGCAAAGAAGACACTCCGGCAAGACGGGGAAACGACCCCAGCCCGGTTTATTCCGGCCCAAACGCCATAATTCTCAAAAGAACTGACAGCACCCAAACCAACACCGACCGAGCCGAGGCCACCCCCCACCACGCCAGAATGCCCTCCCAGCCCAGACAGAAAATACAGCAGAATTTAAAAAATAATTTTTAGTTATTTATAAGCAACTTTATTGGTTTCATCATCCTCTTATCTTTTGAAACTATAAAGTTTCTAGCATGTTGAAAATTTTATGTTTTATGGACCAAATTACTAGTCATCCACTAATAACATATTCATTAGTTTGATATGGAATTCATAAGTGAAATGTGAAAAATCTTAACATAACTTACAAGTAAAAATTGATGTTATTATAAAATAAATAACTTCCTTATTACTACATAGTCCATGATTTTGAGATTATACATAATACATTGTATTTAAAAGAGAAAAATATTTCAATTTTTAAAAAATTAATTTAATTATAATAACTTATTATTTTTTAAATCCTTTTAGCCCTTCAAGTTTGGAACCCTCCAAAACTACTGAAATATCGGGTTTGAAATTCTACTTCTTGATTTGTGGGTTTTATGAACGTTCAAAGAAGTTTCACACATTTTGCAACGTCGCTATTTTTTCTCAAGTCTCATCTTGTTTTGCATTTTGTTTGTACAGCAGATTATAGTTTTTAATTCTTAAATCTGTATGAGTTCAAGTAAACTACTTGGTATATTAGAAGTTTAGGTCGACTTGACTTGGCATTTATCTTGCCCTGAAAATATTCAAACAGTATTAATTTTTCAATTGATTACGCTCAATTCCAACCGCGAATCGTTCAACTGTATCAATTGGTGAATTGTTGACTCTGTACACTGTACTGCACTGCCAAGCCTTTTAACAATGAAGCTGTAAAAAGCTTAATCATCCCTGCTATGCTTTCAGCTAGTTTGAACTTCCGCTTGAATTTGTGAATCTTTTGCGAGAATATGATTTGAAGTATTTTAACCAGTGGCGATCGGTGTTGTAGGAAGTTAGTGAAGCACTAGGTATTTGGGGGGGGGGGGGATAAGGGTTCGTTTTTGTTGTGGGTAATTTTCCTTGACCATGTGTCAAGTATGATGATAATGTGTGTAATTTTTCATTTTACACATTCTTTTTTTATTGAAGCATAATCTCACTGTAGACTAACAAAAGATTCGCTTCTGAACTTCACATGACAAAAACATTAGACATTATTATCAAGAGATATTTCCAAGAATAATATATAATTTTAAAAAACTCACCAAATTTGATAAAATATTAAGTCAAGTCTGTTCCATTAACCCCTTGTATTTACGTGTTTACTTATACACCTAACAAAATATCAACTCATTCTTAATTATTTGATTTACAACCGTTGCAACAGATAATAGATAAACAACATTACACACGTTGACACGTACCGTACAGACGACAGACCTACAGCTTTAAAATTGCCAATGCCAACTGAACTGAACATGGACAGAAATGAGAACTGATCATCGTGATTTTAAATTTTATTGGTTTGATGACTTTGATGTGTTCCGCTGTACGTCTGCCGAAGCTCCGCTTCCTTCCACCTTTCAACCAATCAGCAGCTAGGTTGTGGCGGTAAGCGGTGAGGCGCTGACATTCAAATCAAAGCAGTTGATAATCATTGATATTGAGCATTTATAATTAAGTAATATTCCAATAATTGACATTATACTATTAATAATTTGCACGATTTAAATTAATTTTTTGTGGGTTTTCGTTACTGAAGCATTGCTTCACTTGCTTCATATGACCGCTCGCCACTGATTTTAATCATCATTTCAAATTTGTTAGTACATCCAAAAAGACTCAATTCGAAAATCATTGTTTGAACAGCTCGATTGCCCGGCAGCTATGGAAAGGATTCGGGAAGATAGACCAATCACTATAAAAGATGACAAAGGAAATACTAGCAAATGCATTGCTGATATTGTGTCGGTAAGTAAATTTATTCATTTTTAGTATTTTTTACATTTAACGGTTTCACCATAACATTAAAGTTTTGAACAATAAAATCAATGTCAATTACAATGGCAGAATAATCATCATCATTCTCCTTGCCTTATTCCCATTATTTGGGTTCGTCCCATTTGTAACATTTAATTGTTCCATATTCTTATGGACTATAGCGACGAGGTCTGCCTCTGCCCCTTGGCTGCGTCTCCATCCCAAGCACTTGTCTTGTCATGTGGTATGGTGGGCGTCTATTAACATGGCCATACCAGCGCAGTCTTGCCTCAATTACTTTCTCAGCAATTGGCGCCACTCTGAAGCTGCCCGGACATGGATGTTTCTAATGTGGTCCAGTCTACTGACTCCTCCTGCCCATCTCATTTCTCAACCTTTCTCAAGCATTCTTATTTCTGCGGTATGGAGTTTATTTCTTGCTGTTTTTTCAGTGGCCAGCACTCGGTACCATTCAGCAATGCTGGACGCACAGCAGCTTTATATACCAAAATAATATGATGCCAGAATAATGTTTATGTCAAGTATTCAATGTTTGTATCGGAAGTTCTTTTCTTTGGAGATAGTAGAGAAAAGTCACCTGAATTATTCTATACAGTTCTTTCTGTCAGAATATTCTCTCTGATAGAAATGTTGTTCCATACCTACCTTACCACATAAACCGTTGAATAGACACTGGTTGATATAAAATATGTGTTACTATTGAACTCTTCCATTCTCCTTGGATGATTAAATTTATTCAGAATTTAGATTTTACAGAAGTGGTATGGTATCTCATCTCAAAGTAATAATTACTTTTCAACTGATGAGCTTTTTAAGCATATTATTGATTCTCGTTAATCTTATATCATTATAGATTCTATAAATTCTTTATTGTTTTTACAGAAGTATCATCTCATTTCAAAGTAATAACTAATTTTCAACTGATGAGCTTTTTAAGCATATTATTGAATTTCGTTGATCTCTTATCATTATAGATTCATCCATTGATGAATAAATACCATGAATTAGATGAATAATCATTTCAATATCATTCAAAGGAAATCAAATTATTAAAATTGATAAACATTCAAATTGTGTCATTGAGGGCCGGTTTCTCCAAGTTGTATTAAACCAAATTTTGGATTAAACCAAAATCGGTGTGTGCTTGCTTACTGCTATCAAGAAAGTGACATTCGAAAAGATCATATTTTTGTGCTAATTTTGTGTCTTTTTGTACCACGAATGAATTTTTTCGTACCTTTCCACTAACTGAGATAATAGCAATTCTTCTTGGTCGGTAGCCGATCTGACATGGCAAATGCATTTTGGGGTTAGCATCGTTACACATTTTACCGGCATACAAATTCTATATTTGAATAAAAAGAGTTGAAGTGTAATGGTATAATCAAATTATTCAATTAGAATAATTCAAAATGAATAATCAATTTGATAATCGTGCGATTAGTGCATGAATATTCATTTTATTTGAAAAAATATGCTCTGGATCTTGCATGTTGACCCATCTTTATAGTGCTAAGGTTGGTTATCCTAGATTCACAGAATCACAAGTCAACCAGCTGCTATTATTTTCATTTCTTGAGAGTTTAATTTTCATCATTCAGCTGATGGATTATCTTGTAATTTAAACTCCCAATCCTGACCGATTAAACCAATTCTGCCAAATTTCATTGAAATTCATTAAACCAACCAAAATTTGAAAACCCCGCCATGGGAATTCTCCATTACCTACTCCAGCAGCATAAACCTGTACCCCGACCTGTCCAAATTTGAATGAAAACTATGCCGTAACATTGTATTAATTCCATGATATTCTGTACCACCAGAAAAAAGTTTTGTACTCCTCTTATTTTTGGGTTCTAGCAATTGGAAAGTCGGGGTTTAGAACCTGACACGAGCCAAATTCAATCAAATTTGAACCAAAATGAGATTTTATTTGAGTGGTACAAAGAAGTACAAGAATATAACAATAATAGGGTGTATTTGAATGTTGCATAATTTTATAAAATATGCAGGAAAAGAGTGACAACTTGTTTTCTTACCGCACAATTACTATTATCTCTGTTAGGGTGGTGGTACGAAGATTTTCCTTCTTGGTACAAAAAGGTACAGAAAAAGTACAAAAATATGATCCATTCGAATTTCACTTTCTTGATAGCAGTAAGCAAGGTAACACCGATCAAACGTTAATCCAAAATTTGGTTTAATCCAACTTGGAGAAACCGGCCCTAAAAATGTTTGATGAATAAAAATATTTAATTCTATCTACTTTATCTCAATGCGCCTGTATATCTCACCACTTAACACTTTTTTCCAATTTCAGTTATTTATCACAATGATGGATAAGCTGCGTCTGGAGATCAAAGCGATGGACGAACTGCATCCAGAGCTGAGAGACCTGAACGACACAATGAACAGATTGAGCATTCTGCCGTCGGACTTCGAGGGCAAACGCAAAGTGAAAGACTGGCTGGATGTTCTGGAGAACATGCACGCCTCAGATGAGCTGACCGACTCTCAAGTACGTCAACTCATCTTCGACTTGGAGACTTCCTACAACGCTTTCAACAAACTTCTGCACAGTTCGTAATAACATCAACATATCCTTGTAAAATATTACTTCTATCTAACCACTGGTTCTCTGGACCTCTATAAATGTATTCATATTTTCATATTGTACTCACCAATTTGTTTTGTTTTTAAATATATAGTAAAAAATACATTCCTAATTAATGTGTTTGCTTGATTGTTTGCTATCCTACGTGGTCAAGTGAATTTAAATTTCACATAATTTTGACCCGTTTTCATAGGATTTTCTGAAGGCTTGGAATTGAATCAAATAGACTCCGATTCGGACTTCGGTTGCAGTGAAAAACGAATAACCAGGTATTAATGTTGATTATTTTATTAGAAATCCCTCCTTTGGGGGATTGGCTTGTCGTAAGTGAAGATGGTCAGTCTTTTCCCGTCTCTGGAGGAATAGTAATTGTTGCATTACACTCTAACTGTTTAACTGGATGTTATTCACAGGTGTTCTGCGGCGTCACTTGGTTAGCTAATGGTTGAGAGGATCAACGTGCTAACTAAACTTTACTTTTATTCTGGTTGGTGATTATTCACCTCTGCTGTATAGTGGAAAGAATATGAAACTGGCAACCAGCTGGTAGGCCTTAGCCCTTCATGGGCTGTTGAGCCACTGACATACATGATATATCTTATTAGAAATAATACCCCAACCAAATGGAATGGATATAATTAAAAGTTATGGATCATCATTTATCGTAATATTTTTATTTTAGCTTCTGAAGTTTTATTTTTAGACTTTCAGTACATTTCATGTTATAAATTCAATACGCCCTCTCAAGGTGTGCAAATTTGGTTTAACCGCTTCCCTTACTACAAAGTGCTAAAAATAAGAGAGACCTATTATGGTGCTTTGAAAATTTGAATTTATATTCTTGCGAGTAGAAATAGAATTTGAAATGGTATTATAATATCATTATCCAACTAACAGTCGAGTTGATAAGTATTTCAGTAGAGAGTAGGGACTTATTTCTCACTCTTTTCAAGCACTTTACAATAAGAAGATATCTACTAATAGTAAATAATTATTAATCAAGGAAAACGTTCAATATTGGAATATTACGATTTTCGATTTTTTTTGTCATGATTAGATTCTCGATAATTAAGAGTGATCTCCATTCTTTCTCGATTTTTGGATGAAGTTGATTAAATAACAAAACTTCGCTGACCTTTGACGTTAATGCAATGACCGATTAAGGCCCGTTTCACGTATATAATCTGCTCAACCAACCACTGCTTCAACATTGTTAAAACTAACTATTCTACCGTTTGAACGGCCCAGTCATCGTTCCAAGCAAGTTTGAACCGTGGACCTCCAGTCTAAACAAAGTTGAAACCACGTACAAACCTGATTGTAACAAAAATCATGGCTAAAATTCTTTGTGAATTTCGAGTAGTTCAAGGAAACGTTTGCTCGCTACCTATGAAAATTTAAAACACGCCATTTCTATTCCTTTCAATGCTTAATCATCTCATTTCATTTAGAGTTCCACATTTTTTTGGAAAGGTAACAATATTAGCATTAATCAAGAAATCATTCGGAAATTTTACTCATGTTATTAATTATGATTTTAATGTTGGCATCTCATTGATATAATTAACAGTAGGTATAACTTCATATCTAGTATTACATATTCGTATCAATATAATACTCTATCCTATATAATAAATTTATGAACTAACTGAGTACAAAATAACAATATAGACTTTTGAAACGAATAAAATCAAGATCATTTGGAATGATAAGATTCGTAGGAACTGTGAACTTATACTAACAATAGGCCTACATAAGGTACTTTGAAAATGAGTGAGACCTATTTGAAATTGCAATTAAGAGACAGTGGGGAGACTTTTATTCGACTTTGAATTACGACAAACATAGTAACCACTGTCTTTGAGTCTTCTGTACAGCGCTATGTATTTGCACGCCACTGTGGCTCGGGGCGACACAAATGCTTCACAAAATTTGACTCGGCTCACAGCTGCCTCGCTCAAACTGCCATCCCTCAAACAGCGCAGAAAAGACAGCACAAATGTGTAGCAGTTGAATGTTTCTTCATGATACCTGTTGAATAAGAAGATGTTAGCCCACCAGGTAACACTTAGGACAAGCATTGAAAAAGGGTGAGTGAGTTTATCAATTTTCATTTTATAAGTAGTTGATTGTAAGTTGTCAGACTGTTAATCCAAAGTTATCAGAAGGATGACAGCAACTGATCTGAATCAATATTGTCTTATTGATAAAATGGTTTGATTCCCCTACTGTATTTGAAATTGACATTATATTGAAGTAAAAATATGTCATAGAATTTCTATCCAATTCAATCGAGAACCACTGACAAAAGCTGGTGTGTCCCATATTTCTAAGATTAATGACATTGGATATTGGAATTACATAACAGAATTAATGAAATAGCTCATGATTCTGATCTTCCACCTTTGATTTGTCGTAATATGTATGTATTTAATACATCTTTACGCATCGTTGAGTTAAGAACTGCTTTATTACTCTATTAATGATAAATACATCTCTAATAATTGATTCAGCCATCTCTTAACATTTATAATAATCATAAAACATCACAATAAGCATCTTATAAACTGCATTCACAAGGAATGTCCACCAGATGAAAAATTCTGTACTTTTTCCAACTGCCAACAATTGCTAATCATCATCATCATCATCATAAAAATTATAAAATTCAAGATTTGAACATTTTTCAATCATATTTTGTTTCAGATTGTTGTAATGATAACTATTCCTGTTTTCGACAGATATTCTCTCGAATAAGAACCTATTGAATTAAAGCGATACTGAATTAATTATTTGGTATCCAACATAAATATTTGCCAACCTTTGAGGCGTCCAACAATCTTCCTTGGATAGAGTCTCTAGAGTCGAGTCCCAGTGTTCAATCCATGGCTCAGCAGTCATCTGACTGACTATCAGACACTGATTCCATGTCGCAGTTCTGTCCCTATGCAGTCCGCCCTTATCGAACTCGACTACATGGCCCTTTGAATTGGTCACACCAATATGCAAGTCCATTGACACCTTGTAATCACTGAAAAATAGACGAAGAAGCGATTCGATTACTCTTCCGTAAAATAAATCAGTTTGACTTTGTTGTTCAGGGCTACTACTATCAATGTCTACAGCATAATTTCTATAGCAGACTTTTTCAGAATAAATATACCATCATGATAGTATTTCTTCCAGCAGAACAGCTCTAATCAAATTTATTCTTCCGTTCAATTAATTTGAGAATATTAGGCAGAAGTAGATTGTGTGAAAAGTGTATCCTTTCCTTCAATTAATTATTGAATTTCGTAAAAACTCTTTGAATTTTTATCAAACTAGAAAAATTAATAATTATTGATAATTCAATCTCGAAAAATTTACTTGAGTTATCTAAAAAAGTTTTTATAGTTGATAATACACGACAATAATTGCGTTATTAGATGATTTTTTCCATTTTACATAATTATTATGATACTCTACTTACTTGAGAAAGTCACCATTTGTAGGTTTAATGACAACTGCACATGGGTGTTGTGAAGCTCGAACAAACGGATAAGGTACTCTGAAAAGATTTTGGGTATTACAAGAAGGTCGATCACTCAAGATTTTACAAAATATATTTTTTATGAAAAAAATCATCGAATCAAATTTATAGTTTATCTAGAGGTTGAATTTCAGGTAAGATTTGATAAGAAACAATAGAGAATTTTAGAAAATACCGTACCTAATATATGTTCTGAAGGACAGCAAACGTCAGTTTAAATAGTTTATAATGAATTAAAAAACCTATTATTCTCCAAAAGACGCAATTCATTATCAATTTAGAAAACTCAGATTAGGACACAGTCTTAAACAATATTCGAATAAGTGTTAATGTATACTAACTTGTTTTTAATAACTTGAAACTGTTAAGTAGCGTTGTAAGAGATTGGTTTGATTAAATTTGGTGAAAGTGTTTTTTGATCAAAGCTGTTAAGTAAAAACGTAGATTGTTTGGCAGGAGTGTTTTTAAATGTTAATCTTTAAGCACAATATAAAATTGTATGAGATTTTTGAGGTGAGAGGGATGAAAGGTATAAATTTCACATTGACTACAATAATTGAAGTGAGAAGTATGAGTCACCTGAAAGGAAGCAGAGCGGCCTGGCTGTGGTCCAAGCGAGTGCGGCAGGCGGGGCAATGCTCCGGCAGCTGGAAGCAGAACACCCGCGGACCGCAGTGCTCCACACAGATTATACCTGCATCAGAGTCCATTTACTGCCTGCCACTATCTGCAAACAAAGAGCTAGATGAAAAACAAGGATGGAGCGAGCTACCGATCGCCGATGCAAACAGAGATGGAGCGAGTCACCGATCGATCGCCGCTGCCACTAATAAACTCATCTTCAAACATCTGCAAGTAAGCGCGTGTAATAATGTACAAGAGCTATCGGTCATTCATTAGAACCTATTTGCAAAAATAGAGTTGATTATTTATTCGATTACTAATAACATTTCAAAATATATATTTATGTATTTAATTGATTACAATGAGGAATGAGAAGTCAGACGTTCGCAAAAAACTTTTGTTATTACAATTTAAATTAAATTGTCCGAATCAAGGTTATAATATAAATAGTATTTCAATTACTATAAAACGGGCATACAAACACTAAAAAACGGGTGTCACTTTCTTTTATAAAAATAACAGTACAATCTAGGTTGTCAATGTTTATGGGTAATCTATAATTTAAATAGTCTAATTTTCAACTAAAATTATCAGAATGAAGAGAATGGTGAATGTGAATATATAATTGAAAGTCACAGAAATTATTTGTCAATTCTGCTTCTATGGGGTATTGAAATTCATGGATAAACAAATATGTAAGCTAATTAATACCAAAAAATTGATCAATACTCATTTATCACGATGAAGGGTTATCAGAAAATGATTAGCTTTGAGAAAGGTTTACCGCTTACGACACCTTTGAGTGAAACCATATTCTGAGGGAATTTATTATTTAGGTAAGAGAAAACAAATGTTGTCAGATCCACAAAGTTTATTTAAACCATACTTAAGTTTCAATGCTCAAGAACATGTTCCTTTCAAACTTGTATTTTTCAAAGCCTTAGTTCTCCACTGATGATGATGCCCTGAGCATTGAAACTTAAGTTTGGTTCATACTTTGTGGATCTGACAACATTTGTTTTCTCTTACCTAAATTATGGATAAGTTCCACAACATCTCTGATCAAAGTGTAAGTTTTAGATTTTTACTGTAGTGGAAAAATGATTGAATTAGGGTTCAAACCCCAAAATCATGCTAGGAATCGGAATCATTAAGTAGCTTATTATCTTCTAAGTTAGCTAGCTTAGAAGCGTTATTGAATTTGTCATATTATGAATGATTCAAAGTGAAACCTAGAAATACTAATTATCAATAATAAACGAATAATTATTTGTTCCAGCTTTAGGCCTAGAAATGTCATTTATAACAGATCAAGTTGGAGTGGGATTCAAGAGGTAAGTTTATTTTAATATATTGAGATTTATTAAATCAATTGGCTTTATTTATTCGTACTTGTAATAGTATCTGAACATTTTGCATTATACAATGGAACATAAGCTATTTTAAAATTCAATAATTTACGGGTACGATACGGTATTTGATGAAGAAATGAATATCGGAAAATTTGTGGATTACAGAACTTTTTAAAAATGGGAAAAAGAACAGATTTCAGTGAAACAAATCTATTTTTCAAAGGAAACTTGGGGTACTAAAGAGGGCGTAGGTGTATAACAAGGAAAAGCTTCAATGGGAGGAATGATTGATTTAATAATTGGGCCTACGGTTGTAGGTGTCTCATATGCATAAGTAGATTCAAGTGGTGGCTTCACGGTCAAGTGGAGAAGTGAATTATTAGACCTCACACATTAGATGGGGGAAACCCGAAATTATTCGGCAGTCCATTCTTTAGATCAGAGGGGCCTCTCGGGCTGTGATTGTTGACAAGAAGTCGAGTTGAGGGAGAGACAGTGAATAAAGTAGCAGTTTAAGGGTTGAAGGGTGGGAGGCATATTGACAAGGGTTTGGATAGAGACTGGCACAGTTTGCATTGTTGTTGATCGGTTGCCATGGTTACCAGGTGGTGGTTGGAAGGATGGCGAGTCAGTGCGCCGACAAGAGCGACTGCGAGTGGACAGACAACAGCTGCATCAGCCGTCTCCGTTCAAGACGTTCACTACCTCACTACTTCACACAGGTAAGAGCATGTTCTGCCGCCGCCGCTCATTCCATCACTCTCTCACTCTAGCCCAAGCAAACAAATTTTCCGTGTTCACTTGATAAAAGTAAAATTATTTAATATGAGGGAAATTCTGATTGATCCTGAGGAAAGGTCTTTAAATATTTGGCAACGAAAATTCCTTCACACTCTTACTTTAGCCGAAGCAAACAAATTTTTCGTGCCAACTTGTTAAAAAGTACAAATAGTTAATGAGGTGGTATGTTTTGCTTGATCCCGAGGAAAACTCTTAATATTTGAAAAAACTCTGAATTTTGATTGGCAATGCAAATATTGACAATCCGTTCTACTTTCTCTTCTATAGACCGGCTGGATGAAATGTGAGAATGTTTAATGAAGTTGTCGGTTTTTTGTCAGATCATGAGGGAAACTTCAAGTAAGTTACTTGACTATCCAACCATAAACATTCTATTTTCCTCTACCGTTCTGATTAGTAGATTAAATCTGAAGACTGAGGGATTGTTTTGGGGTTTCTAATTTAAAGAATTTCTCGATATTTGGCAAAGCGAATGTAGAGATTTACGATCCCAATTTGTTTTCCAGTTTACTTGATTAGATATTATCATACCTAATGATTTTCAGGTCTAATTCTGCTCTATTTAGACTATAGATTTGAATATTTGATATTGTGAATATTGACGAACAAACTAACTTTCTAAAATGTGAATAGTTGGTACAACCTAATTTCATTGAATTGAGCTCTCAACTCTCCTCTCTTATATTCTTAGATCTCAAAATATTTGGGTGAAGATTTGAACTTGCATTGATTGCATTTTTATTCTCCACTACCTTTCTAATCAGTAACTAATTAAATTATTATAAATTTACTACTCAATTGGCTGAACCTACTCTTGACTTATAGAGGGTGTTTCAGAAACAGAATAATAAACTTCGTTTGGTGTTTCCTTAACATCACAAAAAAGAAAAAAGTTCCCGTAAACAAGGGTTCTAAAATACTGTTGCGGTTCGCCATGCTTTGTAGAATGTGATGGCGGAAGATTTCTAATTTTTCTTAGAATTTTCAATTTTATAATATTGTGGCAGCCTCATGAGGGTACTTGCGTGATCAAATCTCGTGTAGAATTAAGTAAAAATCAAGAAGTTTCTAACTTTATCATTGAGATAATAGGCAAAATATTCTCAAAAACTTAATTTTTCAACTTCAAATCTATGGAAGCAGTATGATACTGTATTGTTGAACTGTACCGTATTTTATTCTAAAATGCAAACAAATCATGATTTTAGGAAAACAGACAAAAAACTATTGTTGGAATAATTACTGTGTATTTTTTTCTTTTAATAAGTCATGTGAGGTATTGAAGCGAAGTATTTAAAATATTTTGTTGTTTTTTTCACTGGTAGCCTACTTTAATTTTAAAGAAAATTGAAATTGTATATTTTTTAAATCCATATAAAAGTTGAGAAGTTAGAATAATGGGATTTATTTTAATCTTTCGATTGGAAGATTGAAAATTGAAATCATAAAACTTTGATAAAATCCACTTTCAAAAAGTTAACACTTCCATTGTTAAACTGATGAGATTCACTTGATTAAGCGAAAATTCTGGAATACGGTAATAACAGACTAGTGCAGTGTAATGATAGTCTTTTATCACCTCCAAACTATCATCATTAAACCTAGAAAGATTCAAGTGACGCCCTTCATAAAGGCGTGGAACTTTATTTGGCAGGTGATCAATATAACGTACTTAGTCCACAATTTATTCAATAGTCTCGGATGGCCAGGAACAGGCATCAAAACAGAAGCGATTGAAATTTTTATGAGCGGCCGGTTCGACGAACCAGAACCAAAGCACCCAGAGGAAGAACCTAATGCGCTATCATAAATAGAAATGAAGACAGTGCTTTCCTTATATCGATTGCATTTCTCCCTTCATTCCTCAACGAAATTAGAATAGAACCCTTTCCTGAAGACTGAATATCATTAAATCCTCACAGAAACTTCTACTAAAAAACTATTTTTTCGATTAAATGATTCAAACCAAATTCTCCAGTCTTTGCATCAGAGAATGTCTTGAGACGTTTTAGAGATTTTATACATGGAAATTTAATAAAAATCCTATTATTTGTTCAATCGCGTTCACTTTTAATTCAAGACAAGAGAAAATAGGATTTGGAGTTCTAAAATCTTCATATTAATGGATTACCGAACTTTAATTCAGATTCCTGATTGAATGTACATTCTTTATTGGTTTTTAATGTTGGAAAATACTATTTTATAATTGTTTCTCTTAGATATGGTTCAATTTAATTCATGTCAGTTATTTCACAATTCAATTAATTTTTTAAATACCATAGGCCTACTGGATTCAAAATATACATAGTTAAATAGTATGAGTAGAATTTTCCAAAGATCGATTCTGATTATTTAAAATTGAGTAAGAAAATCTTTCACATATAGCTTTGGAATATTGAACAGAGTACAGAATCAGATAAATAATTTAATACAGTAACAAATCCCAACTTCTCCTTACAAGAGCTTTTCTTCACAAAGATGTAAACAACGACCTGATGAGAATCTGTAAGAGGCCTAGCTGCAACATCCTTCTCCAATCCATTAAAACACTATTTTCAATTAATTAACTCATGAAATATATTAATTAGTGACCTTAAATTTCCATTTATTTCTTTCAATGCAATTGGGCTTAATATAGTGTGATTGAGATGTTAGTGCATTTCATTTGAAAAAATGCACTATTGGTCTTGCCCTGACAATCGAAAATTTATGATGTGATATATTTTTTACACGTTTCCGAGCCCCTAGAACACGAATCTGATGTCCGTTCAAATTCATATATATATATATATATATATATATATATATATATATATATATATATATATATATATATATATATATATATATATATATATATATATATATATATATATATATTTATATATGTACAGTTTCTTGTTAACACGATAACTCCCGAAGGGCTTGTCGGAGAGCGACCAAATTTTGCACAAAAATCATTAGTGTTAATATCTCGGTCAAGTTCGTTAACCAGCCAAATTGGTCCAAGGGTAGGGGGTGAAATTGGGGGATGAAAATTTTGAAAAATCACTACAAATCGACCAATAACGTGATCGTTTTGAAAATTGGTGGGTATAATACCCTTATTATTCCCTACAATTTGAGCCATCAACGAAAAAAATCCAATCAAAAATGGCAGAGAAAATGGCGAATAACATAATGCCAAAAATTGTGTTTTTCGAAAACGGCGCCTTTGAATTCATACCCTGAATAGCTCATTATAAGTCATATGATTTGAGCCATCATAGAATTGCATTTGAAATGCACTCTTTCCGACCGCCAGCTGCTGGAGCAAATTTTTTTTTACTCGTAGCTGATGAGACTTTATGGTTATAGACCTAGCTTTATAATATAGAGCTAGAGCTTCAACATATCTCATGTGAATTCTATTACTAATAATTTATTCATTAGAAAAATTAGAAGATCATAAAGTTGAACTTGAGGAAATGAACGTTTTTGAAATCACAGTAATCAAACATTGACCGACATACCATCGTAGAAGAGGTGGTTTGTTGATTGCATGGTGTGTGCGTATTTACCTGCGTAAAGGATAGAGATAACACGCACAGCCAAGCGAAGAAGCGAATAGCGGAGGACGAAAAATTGATTTTGGAAAAGCGAGAGAGAAGATGCTCGCAGTACCAGGCGCTCGAAATCACAACTGGCTGGAGCTGCGCAGTGGGCCAGACAGAGACAGAGAAGCGTGATCTGGAACGGTTATCTTGCATGCACTTGGGTAGCTGATGGAAGTCGGCAACTCGCGGTGTTTATTCGTTGGTTGAAGCAGGCAAGCGTCAATCTCTTGACTGCTGGCTAATATCAACAACGAGACCAGCGATGATCTCCAACGCCTACTGCTCTTTATCACAACAATAAACGAATGCAAGTTACACCTGCGCGCGTAATTCAGAGCACAGGAAGTCACAGCTTACAGTCATGCTCACTCACACATCATATAGTAATGCTGTATAGTTCTATGTCACACACATACACACACAGTTCAGCGATTCTCATCAGACAAGCAGTCACAGAAACATTTGTCACGCATCCAAGTTCTCAACTATTGCTGCTTTCCTGATCATGGAATTCGGTCAAATGCTGCTTGATTATTGCAGTGGTCGTTTACTGAGTATTAGAATGTCTGCAAAATAATGACCTCTTAGGTTACAAATTTTATAAAAATATGAATGTTGGAAGTAGATAACTATAGAATATTAGATCAATTATAATTATGATCTATATAATTATAGATCAATTGTGTATAGAGAGATCGTTACCTAAGGACCTATTTTTAAAATATCTCTTATCTTTCTGCAGTAGTTGATATTACACTGAATTTGAAGTACAGTATTCACATTTCATTTGTTTTGATTTGAGTACTGAGAAATAACTAACGCCCAATGAAAGTAAAAAAGTTGGCTTAAGCAATCGTTTTTGCATTGAGCATTAACCTACATATATTAAAGGGTACTTTACTTGATGATTTAAAAACTTGAGTGGTCGGTGAGAAAGGACTGTGTTAAACTACAGTAGGCCTAATCGAATAATTATTTTCAGCAATTTCCGCGTTCCAAATTCGAAACAATTTATATCTGAATCAAGACTGACTGATCAAATGAATTCATGTTATTTCATATTATTGTATTATATCCAGCTATATCATAATACGAGTACTGTATAACTGAATAAGAAAATTAACTTTGCGATGTCTAATACTCCCCATGACAATACAGAGCAAAGGCAGTGGAAATCTCTCGATTTTCAACCGAATTCTTTTCTCGAGTTTCCCAAGCGTGTGAGGTCGTTGTTTAAAGATCTTACCCGTTATTCGAAGACTTCAGGTACCCCCACAGAAAAAAATCGCTGTGAGATCAGGTGATCGGGAAGACCAAGGTTGCTTCATAACGAGGTATCACGTGATTCAGAAAAACATTATTGTTCAAGACATGACACACGGAGCATGACTTGAGGCACCATATTGCCGGAATAAGGTTTCATTGTTAATTCCATATTGACAAAGCTGAGTAATGAAGAATTATGCTTCTACTCTAACACCTTCTACTACTACTACTTCTAACTCCCGAATAGAGTTGTGGATTTACAGTGATGGGATGTGATGGGCAGTTACGAATTTCGAAATCATGAATCTCTCGCCATCTCTTATATTCAAATGATGTTTCTTATAATAATGCTTTTCACTGCAGATTAATAAGATAGTAGTAATGATATTTTAAAATATTTATACGTTTAGCCTATTTTTGACAGCCACTTCAGAATCTCAGATTCGACTGGTTCACCTTTTACATAGATTGAATAAAGTACCTATACTAATGTGTGTTATTTGTTGTTTAGGTAGAGTGAGGATGCCGGATGGTGCCTGGGTTTAGGTGCCTGCTGGCGGCTGTGACCGCATCATGGCTCCTGCTGCAATTCTCCTCGGCGGGGTTTGCCTGTCTCAGCAATCCCTGCATCTATGGCATATGCATGGATGATCTCAATAGGTCAGTGCGAAACAATTTGTAACAGAACCTGAATGTAACTTGATTGTGCACTAGAGTTTAAACATATTATTAGAAAGCAAGTGAAAATATTTTTTGTGTCATGATCATATAAATGTATGTTGTATTATACAATGCTTATAGTGTAGCCAGAGACAATGTACAGAGTACAGAGTAATAGTACGTAGTCTAAGGTGTAGCCAAGCATAAAGTTTTATTAAAATTGAAATATCGAATTGAGTTTCAAGCTCTATGGTTCAATTGCACTAAATATTAATTGCGCATAAGATGTAAAATTATGTAAATAAAAGATCAAACTTAACAGACAATTGTCTAGACTGAATTTATATTCTTATCTATCTGCATAACTAGGTAGCCTGTTCTGGTGTCATACTATAACTGGTAGAAGAGCCGGACTGTTTAAATTAAATTTTAAAGAAAAACAATCAATGTTACCGTACTTCTACTAAATTTTTGTAGAATGTTGTTAACAATATTATTGACGGAAAACTATAGTTGATCGCTAGAGGTAGGGTAAATTGAAACTTAATTTTCATTTTAGAAGAGAATTGCTTAAGTAAATGATGAAATAAAAACACGTCATAGATTTTGTCAATTTTCTACACTATTTCCACACAATATTCTATTCTATATGTAGAATTTTATTCTACACAATAGTTTAGAAAATCACAAAATCTATGTGTTTTTATTTCATCATGGAACGTTTCTACAATATCGGCCACAACTTAGTTGAATGCTTAAGTAAACATACAAGGCAATTTGCAATTTCATGATCCATTGATATCAATTCACTTCCACAAAGAATAATTCAACGATTTCATCTACAATATACAATTAGGCATATGTGATGTCACATGACATTGTCACTGGATAACTCTCAATAAATACTTGATGATCAGTGATATTTTCGATTAAATATTAGCAATTAATAATTGTTATAAAATTCACTTTAATAAATTAAGAAATAGACTGAATACATTTAAAATTGGATTATATTATTTACTACAGCTATGATGGAAGGCTGAAATGAACATTTATTATATATATGGTTACATTACAAAATCTGTAAAAATCAATCTATGGAACCAAATACTAAAGACTAAAATTTAAAGCTTATACATAATCTCTCCATAAAATTCATATAGCCCTATTAATTCAAACATAAGAGTAATTTTCATATTTAATATTCATTTGTATTCAAAAAATTAGGGAGAGAAATTTGTAGTGTTTTGTGCAAAGTGACACTATAGTTGAAATTCTTTACAATATAAAAACAATATCTGAACAATATAAAAACTGAAACTACTGTAGTGTGTGTTTATTTTATAAAAGTACGATGTAGATTCACAAATTGATGAAAATATACAACCCTTTCGTTCTGAATTATGAAATTTATTTTCTAAATTAACATCAAATTAAATGCGTATAAATCTTTATAATTTTACTTTTCTTTTGTGTAAAGATGAATTCAATCTCTTGATGTCTCAAAGCAGTAAATGGAGAATGTTGAGCTGCAAAAGTTTTCTTTTTTCCTGTGTTGCACGTAGAAAACTTCTGAAAGCTTAAAAGAGTGCCATTAACCTGAATCTGCTTCAACATGCACGCGAGAAAGATAATACTTTATAAATTCACATACTTTTACGCTTGCTCTTGCACTTACAACTTAACATCTTTTATCATAAATGAAATTTATTCACTTGGCACAAACTATTCATGAATAGAAATCTAGGCGCCTGTTTATTGTGTAGAAACTTGTTATGCGAGCTACAAGCTACTATTGTACTGTCATGTAGATGTAGCTGTCTGTATAATTTATCTACTCAAATGTCTCAAATTCACGATACATTCGAAAGAGAATTAAGAAGACGAACTATAGTCCATTCACGATGGCTTGAGACGAGATAAACAGAAGCTCTGCATGTGTTTGTGTGCGAGTGGAGTGGCTTCATTTTAGCCACGACATTAAACAAGTCACAGCAATGCCGAAATCCCGAATTTTGTTGTAGGCAATTCAGAATAAGTATCTTTAAGTAATCTTTTTTATAGATACGCATTGGAAAATTGCTTGTTTCGGATCTCTCTCGACTGAATGAACCTAAAATCAACAAACTATTACAATAAAAGATTTGTGACAATGCTTTGGTTACAGTCCCGACAGCAAAATTCGGGATTTTGGCATTGCTGGGACTTGTTTATGTCGTGGCTAAGACGAAGCCACCCCAGTCGCGCACACACACATTCAGAGCTTTTGTTTATCTTGTCTCAAGCCATCGTGAATGGACTATAGTAATACTGTAGAGCCGCGTATCGACAGTCCGAGGCATGTGCCACGAATGCCTCGCGGTACAGTCTGTTGACGCAAAAAAAGTATGAACTCATGGCTGAGGCATATGTGTGATCTGCAATTTTGTACGGCCGTTATTACACGATAATAGTTCTATGATCATATGGAAAGAGATGAAAATACGAAATCATATTCATAGAATGGTATGATCATAGAACTATTATCGTGTAATACCGACCTAACCAAAAATGCGAGCACGCAAACAAATTGACTAGCGCCATCAAGCGGGAGACAAAGCAACTAAGCTCTGACAATTGATAATTTGGACTTTGGAGGTTAGTTTGTGCTCAATCAGTAGATAAAAATTTAAGGCAATGTTTATTATTGCCTATTGGAACCTTCTGCACATAAATAGAATTCTCAATCACAAAAATGCATAGGAATAGGGTACAATTTTGAGGTTAGTTTGTAGAATTGTTCGTTGTGCGTTGCGAGGCAACAGGCACTGCTCGCTGCGAATTGTGTGCCGCGCTTGCCTGGCTGCTAGCAAACCCGGTATCGACAGTCCGAGGCATGTGTGGCACGTGCCTTGGACTGTCGATACGAGGCCTTACTCCAGTCTCCAGCTCGGTCAATATTGGTTCAAAAATTATTGATTTGGTCTTGAATTGAAGATCGAAATGTTAATTGAGACCAGATCAATAATGTTTGAACCAATATTGACCGAGCTGGAGACTGGAGTAGATAGTAGACTAGTAGTAGTAGCAAGACTCTTCTTTGCGTGAACAGACTGTAGGCCTACCTTGAGGCATTCGCGGCACATGCCTCGGACTGTCGATACGCGGCTTAGGTCTTTTACTATCAAACTAGTTATAACATAGTAGCATCATGCAGCTAATAATATGGATTCAATAATTTGAAATATAAGTGTTTTGTTATAAAAAATAATACACAATAGACAATCAAACTTTCAGGTAATGAAGATGGAAGTACCCATTTCAAATATTTTTATTTTGCATAACATGTTTCAGCATATTAGCAATTATTTGCTAATGGCCAATACGCTAAAACATGTTATGCAAAATAAAAATATTTGGAAAGGGTACTTTCATCTTCATTATTATTTTATAATGGCTAATACGCTGAAATATGTTAGGCCAATGCAAAATTAAAATATTTGAAAAGGGTACTTTGATTTCCATTAACTGAGTTCCATAAATACAGTAGCCCTTAGGAAAAATAAGTATTACTATAGACAATGTACCAGATGAGGCGTAGCCTCAAAACTTACTTTGGGCTAGCTCTCCTTGAAATCAAACCAACCACCCCTCCCCTACTCACAAAATTGAACCTTTAATGAAAAAAATATAGAAAAAATATGGTATACAGTATTTGAAACTCATATTTGACATTACATGATTGAATAGGGGATTTTGAAAAAAATCTATTTCCCAAGTCAATGATATAAAATAGTAAAGAAAAGTTTAAATTCCTCCTTCTCACCCACCTCCCACTATCACATAACCTAAAATAGCAGTTATAAAACTTAAAAATCTAGGTACGCTGAAGATATGGCTCAGTGCCTCAAATGTGCCCAAAGAGCATAGATCAAAATGTTGAAGCGAAAATTAATAATGTATATTCATTGAATGCACTTTAAGAATGCAAATCAAAAAACGTTGGTAACATAACAAGGAAACATACAGAACTCTCAAAAAATACAACACCGTACTAGAATATGAGCAAAATATTCAAACAGTTTGTCAAAGCTGTGGAGTTCTACCGGTAGCCACCTGATAAGACTTAAATACTTCGACTGTAGTCGGCTGTGATCGGAAATGTTCGGCAACAAGCTCTCTCCACAGAGCTAGCGAGAGTCTTTTTCACTGCAGTGGATAACTTGCTCACTCCCACCCTTCCTCACTCTATCTATATACAATAATAACATTGCTTAGATGGGCCGTTGGACTACCGCGCTAGCCGTAGCTTGTTTGATTGGAGAACTTGCATTGTGTACGGCACTTGGACTTGTCGCGCTGCAGCACATGTGCTGAAATTGTTGTAATACTTTATCGCTACTACTTTTTTCAAATATACCAGTAAGGTATCTAAATAAAATTATTTTTTATGAAACCCAGTTGGGCTTCGCAGCTAGCCCGGAGAATACGCCACTGCAATGTACATAATACAATAAAAGATAACAACTCAAAAAATACATCATCCAAATTTAATTATTCAATCAATCTTAATTGAATAAATTGAAACTTGAAACGCTACAAAATAATTTTTCCCTGAAACAATCCCAAAACAGATTAAAGATCGAATTACTGGACTTGTTGAACTACGCGTAAATAAAATATACAGTGACTTTCGAAAGTTGATAAAGAAGGAGAATAACTCGATCGCCTTTTATACATAAATCCAAAATAAGCTTTCACAATTGGGACGAAGTAAGAATATAATTTTAATTTTCCGTCTCATAGTAGATTTCCTTTTACAACTATAGATAGATAGATAGATAGAAAATGCCTTTATTCTCCACTTAGTACAATACATAAGTGATGTGGGCGAAGTTGAGGCACAAGATCCCCTCTTCCACTTGACCCAAAAAACTAACCCAAACTATATGCGAGGATAGAAATTTTTCAGGTTCCTTTCATGTTCAAAAACTACTTAATTGCGTGATTCATTGTTCATTAGTATCTGATTCTCATTCATTATTTCTCGTACAATTATACAGGGTGCGGCAACATAACTTCCTTAGGTGTTATTTTTTCTGGGTGTTAGTCTTCAAATCTTTTAGGGTCCTTGGACGGTTCACATAAACACGAGATTTAAAAAAAAAGCATAGAAAAAAATCACAAGGGGTCGAATCGGGAGAGCGGGCCGGTCACTTCAAATCGCCCCTAATTGAGATAAGGCGTAAAGTGTTCCCTCAGAACAGTCATCATGTCATCGATGTCTTGAAGTGTGTGCCGTTGCACCGTCTTGTTGGAACCAAATGTCCCCTAATTACAACTGATCTAGTTGTGGGAAAAAAATCATTTAACATAATTACATACCGCTACGAATTCATTCTCACTGTGACTTGATTTTCCTCAAAGAACCAGACACCAATAATTCCACTTGAGGAAACTACACACCACACTTTGACTTTAGGTGAATGCAAATGCCTTTGATGCAATTGTCAAGAATTGGTGACAGCCCAATAGCGCCAAGGATCCTACAAGATTTGAAGATCAACATCCTGGATGAAATTGCCAACATAACGCCTGCTATGCTGACTGGAGTCATGGCAAACGCCAGAAATCGGTTCACTCAGTATATGGAGAATGGGGGACGTCACCTACCTGATTTGATCTTCAAAACTGGGCAGAACAAAACTTTGTGTATGTGCCTATATTATAAAAATTTTCTGATTCATACAATGCGTTCTATAAAGTTTTAAAATAAGGAAGTCATGTTGCCGCACCCCGTATAATAAATTATATTCATTATTTACTTAGAAGACTACTAATTACAAATCATGGTCTCTTATAAAAAATATAACTTGCGTGATGAAACTATGTGATTTTTCAGTTCATACACATGCTACTGCATCGATGGGTATACGGGCGTGCACTGCCAGACCAACTGGGACGAGTGCTGGTCGTCGCCCTGCCTCAACGGGGGATCGTGTCACGACGGCGTCGCTGCCTTCAACTGTTCCTGCCCGCCTGGATTCCTAGGTTAGCTTTCAACGTTTCAACAATTTACTCAGTTCTATTTCAATTGATTTCAACTATGTCATTCAAAGTTCCTTCACAAGTAACGTAGATTAGCTATAAAATGCATCCAACAGCAGGAGTCAACGAAGAGCAGAGAAGGAGTGAAGAACTTAGAAGCTTAGAAATTATTTTGTTTAAATAATGAATTGAAAAAAATTTTGAAGCTCAAGAATGCAATAATTATCTAATGATATAAATAGAAGTGAGCATCAATGAAATTGCAAGTTATGCAGTATATGTATGGTGTAGCCTCATTTAGTACTTTTCAACTAGGAGGGCCACTAAACGCAGAGACAGCCCTTCAACACTTTTGAAGCTATCAAATCACAGGCTTAATAATTATTGCAATGGTGCCGTTGAGTATCATTCTGTAAAACCAGGATACTCAAAAGTTGAGTTTATTCGTACAGAGTGAGTGACACACAGGAGATGGACGGGTTTCGATGAAATAATACTCAGCCAATTTTAAAGATGAATCTTATTTTTTGCACGAAAGCAAAGCTCGTTATATGTCATTTTAGTTAACCAAGCTCATTACCCGCAATTTCAGTTATGTGTGAGAAAAAAATTCGTCCAGATGATGTCCATCATTTAAAATGCAGGACTCAACTCTCTACTCGAAATCCTCCATCACAAGGATTAACATTTCTGCAGTGATATCAGTAATTTCTTGAAAGATTGCATTCTTCAAGCCACGAAATTTGGACGAGTTGAAGAATGTAATCATTCAAGAAGATGCTGCTATCACTGCACAAAATTAACGTTTATTCTTTTTATTACAATAATACAAAAGGCAACTCCAGTTTATTTGCAGTGTATTATTTTCACTATTATTACAATATCAACTACGAATCTTGATTCGGGTGATAGTAAAAACATTTATTTAGAATTGACTGATGAATCAGTCGATTATTTTCACAATAATAAACTAATCCAGTTTGTAAAGTAATAATCTAAGATCTAGGTTATTTATATGATTTTTGTTCGATTTTTTCAATGTAGTACGTTGCAGGGCAATATTGACAAAACGGCTGCCCTGTATTCTATAATCTACAGATAAATAATTTAACGTGAACGGAAGTAATTTGAGCTAGATACTCGGTAATTCACATCAAATGATGATTTTAAAAGGTGAATACCTGTTTGGCCTGAATAGCAGGTGCTTCCAGGATAGTTATTGTGAAGTCGATAGCTAAATGACGATAAGCCACACCCATCGACCAGTGTAAAGTACCTAAGCAATTTGGACATTTTTCTGATTGCCTTTGATATAATAACAAATCACCACTAGCTGCGATTCCATTTGAATCACTGTTGCGTGTAAACTTATAAAACATATAATCGTTCAGACGCAAAAAATTACGATTCAATAATACTCGTAGTACAATATAAGCCGCATAATATAATAATATCCACCTACACCTATAACCATAGACCGATAACAATAATTCAGTATAAATAATAAGAATAATATAATATCTGCCTCTACCATAAATATATTCAAATCGATTGTTTGACAAATTGAGTTTATGAAAAACAATTTGATTTAAAAAATATCAATCAAATGTAAACTCCCTATAATATGTTGGCTTCATTATTGTTTATTTTAATATGTGTTCTATTATTCACTAATGGCTACCGTGTATCATCAATGGCTACCGGTACCTACAACGTCAATTTGAGACATTCAAATGTATAATATATGCAACTCTAAATAAATATTATAATTGCAGGTGACCTCTGTGAGGAAAACGTGGATGAGTGCAGCTCGAACCCTTGTGCGAATAATGCTACTTGTATAGACGTAGCTAATGGCTACTCTTGCATGTGTCCTTATGGTTATACAGGTATGTCTTCAATTTTTGTTGATAAAATAGGCAAGTTTACAATAACTTAAAAATCCATGGAACTCACAAAAATGCACGTATTGAGCGAGGATATAGTAGGCTTCTGTTATATTGTGGAAAGAATTTTAAAATCTACTAGTGAATCTAGTGAATAGTCGCTGTCTACTTGGAGTTCAGATTCAATATTTTTTTTATAAATTTTACTTCTTTACTACATTAAGAGAAACAACTTTGTACGTTTTAATTGCAATTTAAATGTTAAGTTTAAATTACCATTCTCATAGAAGATAGAAGAGAAAGAGCAGGACGAGCTTGAGTTGTAAGGAATGGGCCAAAGTCTTATGAAATTCAATCTAAATAGAAGAGTCTTCTGTCACCACATAACACAATTTCAACAAGTACTTGAAGCTACCAATAGCAATAAATGGATATGCTTGATTTAAATGTTTTGGTCATTATTCAAAACTGATTAACACAAATTTTTCTATAAACAGTAAATAAAAATTAGAAAAAAATTATTGAAGAGATGAATTATTTAGGCTCATATTATGGATAAATATCCCACTGACTTCAACTAAATCCACAAGAACACTAAAACTGTACATACAATATGCTCACGGTACAATATTAACACAACTTAGTTTGTTCGACCTTTTATAAAACTATTGTTGATTTATTGAATAAATCTTTTTCATTTTTTACTAATTTAATCTTATATTTGCAAAGGTTCACACTGTGAGGTGGATATTGCAGTATGCAACAGTACAGAGGAGGCGCAATGCCACAACGGCGCTTTGTGTGTGGAGGGACCTGGCATGACTTTCACTTGCATTTGTGCACCAGGTAAGTCAAATTAATAGTCTATACATATAATAGTTCTCAATTATTTACCAATATTGCTCTTAGATTATTGGATAGATGTTAAATAGATTTGCAATTCGATCAGGCTACTTTTGATTCAATGTTTTTGTTTTGTACTGTGAGATACCTAAAAGTGTTGTATTCTCTGTTTAACAAGTTATAATAATTGTTATCTATTTCAATAATTGGATTTTTGTGAGATATATCTGTAATTTAAATAAATTATTCGAAATGTGTTGGAAACCATTAGCCTACTTTTGCACATTTGAATTGGGTTGGTTTTTTTTAAATCACAGCAAACAACTAAGCTTTCAGTTTATTCTAAGCAAAAGAACTATCTAATTCTTTCTTATCAAGTGAATAAGTTCCTCCTTCTATTGCCTTGTTCTCATATGCCTTGCCAAGAAATACTTGGTAATAATAGCTACCTATGTAAGCTGTTGGCATAAGTGTGCTTCCCAAACTTTAGAATGAGAGTGTTACTGTAGCAGACTTTCAATAATCCATTCATTGTCCAGCTTCATCGAAATAAGTTTCAAATGAAATTTTAAATATATCAACTGAAATGCTTATTATATAGTTATTAGCTGAATATAATAACATAAATTTTTACTTTCAATAGCAATTGGAGAATCCTAATATCAAGAGAAATAAGGGAGCTAATTGCTCCGAGTCCAAATTTCGATTATGTTCAATACAAATTCACAAATCAAAAAATATACTACCGATATGTAAGCGGTTTTTGTTCTATTAATGGTTTTTATCCCTAGGAGTTGAACATTTCTGTTGAGTTTCAAAATACTATATATTAGAAATAAGTGAAATTATTTAATAGTTAATAACTGAACCAATGAAAAATAAGTAAAATTATTAGTTCTTTCGTCATTTCCAATGCCAACCATCCTACGACAAACTAGTTTGCAATAATTTATTGTTATAAATTGATATTCCTTATTTTTATTGCCCTATGAAAATCATGACTATCCTTTTACAAGTATTAGCCTGAACATTATTTATTTATTTATCACCTCTGAAATTTCGAGAAATGATATACATTTTTATTCCAACAATATAGCATGGGATGATCCATAATAATGCGTAAGTTTTTATTTACTAACTTGAAAAATAAAAATTTATGATAACTTCTCTTGATTAATTTGCTAATGTCCGTTGATTCCCTGACTTTGCGGTTTCTAAACAATGAAGAGCAATAAATCTTCCACTGCAGAGTATCAATGAATTATTGTGGATGTGATGATAATTGTGCACATCTAGGCTGGAAGGGACACCTGTGTAACGAGGTGATAGACGAATGCCATTCGGCCCCCTGCCAGAACGGAGCTGTCTGCATCAACCTACATGCCGGCGGGGGTGGCTATGCCTGTGCCTGTCTATTCGGTAATCAGCCGCCAATCAACCGAAATCAGTAATTAATGTCGTGCCGCTGCCTACATTCTCATGCTACACCATCATTGATTGGGACCTAATAAAATACATGGAATAATACATCAAATCACCACCAATCGCTTTTACACAATGTGATTCGAAACACATGAGCATTATTGCACTTGCCTCAAGAAGGTTACGATCTCGATTATTCCATGATTATCATTTTGCTAATGAGTGGATAACTTTATTCAATCTATTCTATATCTATATAAGCGAAATGGCACTGACTGACTGACTGATTCATTCATTCATCACCAGAACTAAAAATCCACTGAACCGAATGCGTTCAAATTTGGCAGGCATGTTCAGTTGGACGTTTAGACGCGGGCTAAGAACGGCTTTCAGGAACTTTCCAAGGATACGCCAAATATTTGAGATTTTCGGCAGGTAGGTTCAGATAAGGTCTAGAAATGTTGTGTTAAGATATTTTTGAATTCCGTTCAAGATTAAGCCAGTAATCAGGTTTTTCAAAATTGTAGATGTGTTGCGGGTTGCATTTCTTCCGCCTTGATACGACCAATCCTAACTGTAAATTGAATGGTTCAGCGAGATTATAGATGAATTAATTTGGAAGATATTTAATCAAGTTTCAAACTATGTCCGATATACTTCCCAAGGTTACGCTTAATATTAGCGTTTTACTATTTTTTGAATTTTCGGAGTTTTTCTTAGATTTTTCTAGAACAAATTGGCAGAAAATGTTGAAATTAGGTAAACAGGTCCAGATTAGGTATAGAAATGCTGTGCTCAATAAATTTCAAATCCCTACTGAACGGAATTTGCAGGCGAGCGAAGCGAGCCTGTTTGTCTCAGCTGACACTGACAGAGGTTTTGCAGGCGAGCGAAGCGAGCCTGTTTGACTCACTTACACTGCCTATACTGTCGGGGGTCCAGGGGGCGGAGGCCCCTGGCTAGGCGGAGAAGGCGAGCGAAGCTATTTATATATTATAGTCATATAGCTATATATATTAAGCTATATATATTTGTTTCATTCAATTAGAAACTACATTTCTATTATTACTCATCTCATTCATAATAAATCAGTGTAATGTTTGAGCAGATTCTTCCAAAAATTGGAACAAAACTCATGGAAAAAATTGTTTTAATTTTGAATTTTTCATATTCGAGGATTTAATATAGCCTGAAGAACAAGGATATTACTCAAAATTGTGAGATTCAAGCAAGGGTGAAATATTTCACTTCACCTATAATAGAGACTACTCCATTTATCATCAAACCTACTAGATACCTCATTTAATTGACTCTAGTAGAAATGTATTTCAACATACGCGTATTGTTATGTATTTTATTGAAAATTATGCTGAAATAATTCTTGAATGTTCTGATGGAAAAAGGGTTTCACGAAGAAAATCATTCCATACCTATAAATCTATTCATAAATCAAGACATTTTGAAATCTTGAAAATTTAGTAATTTGGTAATCGATTACGTAGAGAATTAATAGGCTATCTCTATTAGAGTTCTACTTTCTTACCCAGATATTGTTTAGGCTTTTAATTGTCATCCACTATTAGTAAACGTTACTTTTTCATCATCCCATTCATTATTTTGTTTTCTGCTTCATGGTCTGTGTGTTTCAATTTTGTGTCCATATTATCATGTTTGTTGATTGCTTCAATGCTTTATATGTTGCATGATTGTTTTTGTACAGCTACTCGTAGGCTATGATTAATATTATTTCTCTTTGTACAATACATTATTGTAAATATTTTGTATAATTCTTCAAGAAATCCTGCTGAAAATCAATCTCAATATTAATTTTTTTACAAACCTTTTTTGGATTTTTCAATTACATTATTCCAAATATAGTTCAGAAATTGAGAATACAATATTTTTTAAAGAATAAGTTTGAAAAATTGTTCTTCTGTATATACTCAGTTGAAGAACTAAGAACGATTGATTCATTAAAAATATGCCTCTGTTATGTGAAATACAGCAATCGAAATAAGCTTTATTCTGCAGACAAAATTCTCCAACCGTTCAACCATAGGCAATCTAGACTAAATTGTAGAATTGACTATAGAATTTATGACACTTTGTGGACTCTACTACACTTTAAGTAGTACATTGTTATATTTGGTTTAATCTACTCGTTCAGGCCTTACTAATGTGTGGGAGATTAGTCCTATTGTCTACCAATTCAGGTTCTCTGAATAACGTTCATTACTAATATTTTAATTGATGATTTATTTTCATCAATTTTCCACAGGATATACAGGCGTGAACTGCGACACCGAACTCCAGATGTGCAACATGAATCCGTGCAAAAATAATGCGCTCTGCCTGAATGAGGATGACTCGAGCGTGTGCTATTGTGTGCCGGACTACCACGGTGACCGTTGCCAATTCCAATACGACGAGTGTCAATTGGGACCAAGGTCAGATAACGCAATCCGTCAATCACTGTCATGGCCATGGTCATGGTCGAAATAATTACTATTTCAAATTGTTTTCCACAACAACATTGCCGTAAATGATAATAATATATGGTCTGATGATTTCTCATCAGAAATAATTCATGCAGTCTTTTTTTACAAGTGAATGTTGATAAATCAGGCCTAAATAATACAGGAATAATCATATAAAATTTCCTCAAATCTATAGGAGAAACAACATAATTCTAATACATTTTTTCAATTTGAATAATTTTACTAACATGCAAAAGCATTCCCGCTAACCTCAAAGGAGTATAGCCATAGAGAAGGGAGCCATCTATGGGTTTAGGAAGCTATGGTTCAACTCCCTCAATGGTAATACTGGATCAGTTAGGTCTTCTCTAGCGATCTGTAAGAAATCAAAATAAAATTATTAATATTTCGCCTGGGCTAAATGAAATTTATTGTTCTAACATATTTAAACTGTATAGAATTAATAATATTCAAAGTGAAATAATAAATTCAGATGAAACAATATTTTGATGTGGAATTTGACTATAATTGAGAAACCTTCATGAAATTTTGAATTTCCCCAGTACTGTATACAGGACAATACAAACTTCTTGAAACGGTACAACCGAAGATGAGTTTAGCCTCACACGAAACCATGTTTTTTGTTATTCTTATGAGTCTTCAATAGAATGGGGTTGGAAGTTTAACAAATTTCCTCTTATCAATTTTGTGCTTTGAATTATGAACTCTCAAAATTTTCATTAATATTTATTGGAAAGAAACAGGATCATAATTTTCTTTTTATATGGATTCGTTTCTGATTTTCAGGTGTTGGAACGGAGGTACATGCATAGACGGCGTGGACAATTACACATGCACGTGTCCACCGAATCTCACAGGACGCCATTGCGAGTGCCTTATCCTGGAGAATGGTGATCTAGACTGTACATATGTAGTGACCACACCAGAGCTTCCATTTACAACTTACCATTACCTACTTTCTTCAAGAAGAATATCGATTGAAGACCATCAATCACATCCAGTCACGTCAACTAGTTTTAGAACATCAGTGGAGGTCTCATCATCTCCAAAATATGTGCCAATGTTTTCACTAACGCCTTTAAATCAAACATCAGAGTTCACTACTGAACTGCAAAATTTAACCGAAGACCAATATTATTCAACATCAAGTACAATAACGACTGATATTCCTGAAACCACCACTGCAGGAGTGACAGACACTGCGACTACTCATTGGTCGGTACACAAGTCAACTGGATCCACATCAAGCCAAGAAACATACTCAACATCTGACCAATATGGATCTGACATTACAGAAGAAATTCTAACTGGAACTCCAAGTTCAAGAGACACACTCGGTTATACACAAGAGTCAACTTTGAAATTTTCAACTGAAATTTACTCTGGACCAACAGAGAAAGCAACGAGATACACAGACTGGACAGAACAATCAGCCTCCACATTAACAACTGATGATTATGATGAACATAAATCGACAGAATATCCTCATCTTACCAACACCATGGATTCCAAGCATGGATCAACTGCAGTTACAGATGAAATGGAAACTATGTTTTCAGAGGCAACTGTTATTCCACAAACAAGAGAAGGAGATGAGTCCCTCCCTGATTTCCATACAACTAATATGATAACTGAAATTGCATCCTCCACAGTTTCTACAAGATCAAAAGTACCTAAAAAACATCCTTCAAGTATCCATCCAGATGATAGAGAGTTTACTGACTGGATCTCATCCACTGAATTTAAGACAATGTCGACGGCTAAAGTTCAACCAACAGAATCATCATTCACTGAGTATTCAACGGAGATATCTGACACGATGCCGACATCATCTTCTGGATTCGATGCATCAACTGAGTACTTTTTAGATTGCACCAGGCTACCTTGTCTCAATGGAGGGACTTGTGTTTATGAAAAGGAGGTAACAAAGGTAAGAAGTTTTCAGATCATGAATTTTATCATGTAATATTCAATTTTTATGAACCCAAAAATATCAAATATTCAACTCATTCATTGTGATCGATCTGATTTATGTAGCTTATATAATCAAATTGCCAGTTTCATATCATCATACTGAATATTTCTTAGTATATTTTCAATATATGATGATGAGAGCTCTCCAGTTCAACAATAATAAGTGCTAGTGAAAGAGCGTTGCCGGTTAATGCAAGCGTAGATATTTTGTTTAAAGTATAAAATAAATTATTAAATTTGTAATTTTATTATTCAGCTTGATCAACCATTTTAAACCACCATTGTATGGTATAAAATTCATTCTTCATGTTGCTTTCCATGACGAAATACTAATTAATACTTTATTATGAAAGACGACACGCATTTCACAGTGAATATTATAAATAACTCACTTTTTGGCATACGGTACCATTGTGAAGACGAATGCATTCACTCCTGAAGAGGTGCTTCACCAGCCTTCATCAGTGGTCTTTATCAGACAGCCTCAATGCTTTCACTTTGCCAAATTATTGTCGAATTTACGTTCACATTCAACATTTTTATTATAAACATATCAAGTATTTTGATAATGTACATTGATCTCAAAGATATGAGATACGGTACGTTTTAAAAATCAAAATCAATTCCAGTTTAACTTGCTTTTTGCGGGTGTATTGCATTGCATTCTTTAGTACTCTGATGTATTTGATGTACTTTGTATGTTTGATGTGAATGGATGCACATTATTATTGCTGTTTTTATAAGAACATGATTTTTGATTTGCAGTGCAGCTGTCCGTTTGGTTGGTCAGGATTCCACTGCGAGGAGCACACAGGTAATAATTCCATAACTAGATTCAATAACAAGTCGGATGTTGTTAACTGGCTACTAGGCATTCTAGTCTTATTATACGTGGTTTGTTTTTCGTAAATATCAATAATTCTTGAAGCAATCCACTAAAGATTTTCTTCAAAAAAATTTTGAAAACGTAAATTCAAATACGTACAATAATCATTATATTTCACCAAATTATTCATCGAGAATAATGATTTTTCAAATTTATTATTTTAATGATCAGGATAGCGGATTATTGATGGCTTATAAGATTATGAAAAAATATATTGACTATATTTTCCAATATATTTTCGAAACATAACAACTGTTATTTTGCCCTCTTTCATGAATTCACTATTATAGATTAAATGGATGCTATAAGTTACTTAATGTAGCCGTGAAATACTTTTCGAGGACTGAGTTTAGAACTAAAATAACATGGAATATATTATAAAGCTACATAGCTATTGCAGACTCAGTACTTGCTTCTTGAAGCTCTCCTTCCCAATTTACTAGATAGGTCAAATTGTAAACTTCTTGATCGCTAACAATATTAAGAGTTTTAGCATAGCATATTTTGAAGTCTCAAATTTTTTATGATAGTTGCTGATTCACAGTTTATTAGTATTAGTACATAGCTTGAAAGTTTTAATCCATACTGCTATTTTCATATAGATGAGAGACTTGATTAGATACTAAATATTTACCATAATGTCAATTTTTAGAAAGTGTAACTTATTCGAACCACTGTATAAGAAAAACAAAACATGAGAATTTGACCAAACATAATCAAAATATAAGTAGGGAACGGTATAATCTTTTTGTTGAAAAATTTATTCTTAAAAAATTTTTTATATATGAATAATCAAAAAATATATTATATTTCTTTATTAAGAAATTTAAGTGATGCTGAAAATATATTTCAATATAGAGCTATTAAGTAGAGTTGGAAGAGTCAGTAATGCAGAAATATAGAATATCCAAAAATGCAATTTATTTTGAAACAAATCAAACACCAAAATCAAGCTCTCTAACTAAAATTGAGAGTGAATTTAACTATTTCATTTATTGAAAAATTCAATGTTTCCAATTATTCAAATTATTTGAAGCTTATAATGAATTGTTATCACTCTTGAACTATTATACGTATGTTGAAATGTAAAGATTTATTACCAAGTCTAGTAATTGATGTTCACATTAGATTTTGCTAAATGATTTAGAATTGAAGTGACAGTAATTTTACTCTCAAGGTAGCATTCCCAAGCGGCAGCTCGAGCCGCGCGGCTCTAAATTCGCTGCTTTACTGCTCAGCTCTAGCTGCCAAATATAGCCATCACAATTCTACTTTTTTAGGGCTACCATTGTATAATGAATCAATGAATAGAGAAATTCACTTGATAATGACTTAAAATGGGTGAATTTTACTGATTATTGATTTATTATACATTGGAAGCCCCTTAATAACAAAGTGAAAACTTATAAAATAGTTATGTGAATAGAGTTGTGATGGCTAGAGCAGCGCGGCTCGAACTTTCGCTTGGGAATGCTACCTTTTTATGCTTCCTTTGAGCATTTAAAAAATAATTTGCATTAATTGATACTAATAATGTGGTTGCCAATTCCTGTTCATTGACAATGTTTTCTTCACTTGATTATCATTATTGAATGCAACTGATTTTCAGATTATATATATTTTAACTCAGTGTGAGCTTAATTATTGTGATACGGTACCTATTTTAATAATGTTGTGCAATTTGTAACTCTACTATTGCTTTTACTATGGCTGTTCAATAATCAAAGTACTAGATCAATTAAAACGAAAAGAATAAAATGAGCTATAAGTTGATTAACCAAATTTATCTATATATAAAATTCTAGTTACCAAAGGAATTAAAATAAATATAGTGATAATTGTAGCCGTCAATTATTGTTACAGAGTTATGAATATGCAATAATGTTATTTCAGTGTAATGCTAGAATTTATGTTATTAAGATATTATGCATGGTTGCCAAAGTATTTTTCTCCACCTTTAATAAGTAGGCTTATTGTTCAGTTAAAGGACTCCTCAAACTCAAAACACTATCAAAATCGAAACACAAGCCAAATGAATTATTATTGTAACCTAACGCACAATTCAAGATTCATATAAGGACAAAGCAGAAAAACATCCGGAAAAAGCAGACAAAGCAGAAAAGTTAATTAAAATATTTCCTAGATTGAATTAATTTTCGATTTTCAATTTAATAAGTAGCATAAAATCATTGATATATTTGAGTGAGAATTATTACAGGGTAATATGCTATACTATAATAGCTTTTATCTACGGGCGTATTGAAAAATTCCTATTTTAGTTTTACAATTGAAATCGAAATGACTACCATTTCAAAATGGAATCTTAGAACCGTGTCGTAATGAACGTTTTTCGATACAGGAGGAACTCTACGATACAGTCCAAATTCCACTTTATGATACATTCCTTGTTTTGTTTCGAAATCAGATGATAAAAAGTAAACAGTGTTCAACTAACCTCAAAATCAAAACTGCAATTGGGATTGAGTAGCCTACCAGTATTTTTTCGTCAATATTTCAATTTACGTATTTGAATATTTAACTAATTTAAATAGTCCAAAATTAAATAGTTTAATATACTTATAACTTTGTTAGTGAATATGTTAATAACTTTCACTTTTACAACAACACTCACGATTTTGTTGCTTGTCAAATGCGTTTTGTGGTTCTGACTGATATGTTATTTTCAACATATTTAACAAGTAATAACTTGATTATCATAACAGTTCAAGTAGGATGAAGATAAAAGAAGTTAAATAAACGACGGTATGTTGATTTTTATAATAGCATACACTTACAGATAGCTTGATACTGGTGGTCTATAGCTTGATACTGGTCTGATACTGATAACTACACTGGTGGTCGTAGATAAAATAGTGTATGCAACGGTTGTATTAGGCCTTTATAGCATTCGTGAGATACTTAGAGCACTCGCTTCGCTCGTGGCTCTAACTTACATCTCACCTCATGCTATAAAGGCTCCCATTATACAACCGTTGCATAAACTACTATTTTGTCCAATTGTTTAATTATCCAAGATGAATCTTTTACCCAATCGTGGCAAGATAAACTTGAAGAAAGCTAAAATGTCCTGCTTGTCAATTTATTTAATGTGATCGCATTATGAAAAATGTTGTGATACTGTAATTATTAAATCATAATTAAAAACGCGTGTCTTAGGTTTATGGAGCGAAGTATTTGAAGTTTCAAAAGCATAATACAGGGTTCGCCAGTGAAACGGGACGATTTTAATAAGTAGCAGATTGTTTAAGAAATTGTATTTCTGTAATTTTATTATAATAAATAGAAAGGAGAAATGTAGCCATTTAGTGTACACTGTACAATAAGTGAAATGTCATTTTTTGAATATAACATCTTCCAAAATGTCCTCCATTGGAACCTATGCACTTTTGTAGCCGGGCCTGGAAGAAACTGGAAGATTTGAGATGACGGGGATATCCTTTGGCCCCATCGCTCTCCAGATTTGTCAACCTGTGACTTTTTCTATGAGGCTACTTAAAAAAATTACAAAAATAAAATTTCTTAAACAATCTGTTACTTATTTAAATCGTCCCGTTTCACTGGCTGACCCTGTAGAACTAATTGAATTTACTCGTATTAATAAGTGAGATCATTTTATTTGAAAAGCACAATTATCAGCCTGAATGTTATGAAATGCCTGCTGCTCTCTGATGACAATCCATAAATTCACTATTTACCCTAAAACTTATATTATATTTTCATGTGCTGTAATGCT
This sequence comes from Sogatella furcifera, assembly GCA_017141385.1. Classification (NCBI taxonomy): domain Eukaryota; kingdom Metazoa; phylum Arthropoda; class Insecta; order Hemiptera; family Delphacidae; genus Sogatella; species Sogatella furcifera. The sequence goes on from CM029547.1 coordinate 31,200,713, forward strand.
TAATAATCTTGAATAAAGATTGTAAATCCAAAACTCGTTTTATTTAGATTTTAAACCTCAATTCTATAGTAATTTAATAAACGCGCAATAATTGCAAACTCAATTTCTCATTAGTGTCACAAATTTATCAAAAATCTGCAACCTTAAAATTTAGGTGGAACTAAAGAATCTGAAAGTCCTTATTCCCATTTGAATTAAGATTTAAATCAAATTTATAATTAAATTGACTTATAATTTGCAAATTTATTGTGCAAATTATCAGTTGCACAATAAATGTTGGGTATAAATTGAGAGCAGCAGTTATTCAACTGAAAGATTGTATAGAACTAACAATATTATAAAGGTTAATTTACATAATAAGTATTGGTAGATGATCCAGGTTGATAAAATTACAAAGTTTCTAATTGATAGAACGAGAACAAAAAATAGCTGACTTGGAAGCTGAATAATATAAAATTTAAAACTCAATAAAAATCACTTAAAAATGGAAATAAACTTACTTAATAGTAGTTACTATAGTTTCGACCTGTTGTGTGGCCATCTTCAGACTACTACTACTATTAAGTAAGTTTATTTCCATTTTTAATTGATTTTTATTGAGTTTTAAATTTTAAAGTGGAAAAAAGAATGGATACACAACACCATAATATAAAATTGTAATTTTTGCGCAAAATTTTGGACTCTCATGTGAGCTTTGCCTCCAGAAAAAAATAAAAATGAATAACATTTTTAAATTGTCAATTATTCTCACCAGTAATGAAGTTGAATGTCCAATCAGCCAATATCAGTTCTAATAAATCACAACATAGAAAATCTATAATCATAAAATCTAAAAGACTTATAAGGCAGCCACAGTACAGTAGTAGGCCTACATAATTATAATTGGACTAAAAAAAAAATTAAGAGGAATCCGTAGTCAGAAATCCAAGTAAAGGAATCCGTAAATCACAAAGTAATTTTTTCCATCCAGAACTCTAGAAATTTTTTTTTCCAATGACTGATGGTACCAATAATTCACAACCATACTATTTTTCTATTCTTATAATTTGACTGCAAAGATCTTGATTAATATTCCTATGAAGATGGTCTTATTTGTCAAACCATTTGAAAAGAAGCTAATATCAAAGTTTTGAATGAAAATGTCAAAAAATAGAATGATACCAGCTTTTAAAATGAATTCAACTCTTCATTAGTATTATCTGATTCTCATTCAACAGTATGGAAGAAAATTAGAAAATAATGCAGTGATAATCAACATTGATTTTTTCCACCTTATTTCGTGTTCCAGTCCAAAGTTTCTAGAAGTTTTGCTGGAGAAGTTCAACTGTAATTTATCTCTTGTTAAGTTTCGCAATTGAATTTCCTTTGGAATATCGTAGTCGTGATTTAGGGTGAACTTTCTATCAGATTAACCACGTTAGTTCTAGTTTCAAAGTTGAAGTTTGGAGGAGACACAGTGGCTTAGTTACTACCTAATCATTCATTATATTTTCCATTCAAAATTATTTTCAATTTCATAAACAATATCTTCTAAAAAAATACGTCTGTACCAACTAGCTAGAATAATGGAATAAATAATTTTGAACTATCATGATTCTATCATAGAGATCACAACTTCTTTTATAAATCTACAAGTAGGCTATAATAAAGTCTGTCCAAGCAAAGAATTATGGCAAGATGGGTAAATGACTCAAGTTCGGTCAATATTGGTTCAAAAATCATACATTTTGTGTAGATTAGAAAGTTTACTGCAATTCAAGACCAAATTTATAGTTTTTGAACCAATACAGACTATTGAAGAAAGTTACTCTGGTAGATAAATAACATCATTGGTTCATTAAGAACATCATTCAATCTTATCTTTTTTTTACTCAAGAAATACATGTTAGCCTACAAAAGCCTAAATTATCAGTTAACTTATTTAAAATGTTCACCTTTTCCTGATAGGTTTTAATGAAGAGTAAAAAGACAATATTAATGAAGAGTAGCTTATAGGTGCAAGTACAGGCTTTGTAATGAAGGTCACCCCATGAATCCCATCGTAATATTTCAATCGAAATTAGAATAGAAGACGTTTGTTTTGGGCATGTGTCTGTGTTTTACCTATAAATATTATTGTATCATCTCGAATAAATAAATCAAATTCTGTAGATAAATGAAACTGAGTGTTGGTTGCTCGGTGAGGGAGATTGCTAGGTGCTTGTGATATTTAGTCACAAGCACTATGGAATGCTTTCGGATGAGTGACCTGAATGCGTACCATTATTACGGGTAGCTCCCCACCATAAAAAGCCATTTAATGCTAATGAATTAAATGTGTTTGTTTTAAGGTATAAAAGTGGCAGCATTCACCGGCGTATCCTATCTAGTGCACAACCTGAACAACGGCACGGGCGCGGTGGTGGGGCTGAGGGCGCGCACCCTTGCACCCACCGGCCTCCTCTTCTACGCACAGACCAAGTCCTACATTCACATGGCGCTCTATCTGCACAACGGCCTACTCAAGTTCCTCTTCTCATGCGGATTGCAAACAATGCTCTTCAGCGAACTCAAGGACCGCGTCAACAATGGATACCTCTTAAACATTGTTGCTGTGTAAGCATATTCGTCAATTTTGATTGTTATATAAATCGAAAATGAAGGCCTACATCTCAACGATGAAATACGTTCCAATATAATATTTTGATACTTGATAGCATATTTGGAATGTAGAATCAAATATCGATTATAGTCAGTGAAAATGAAAGAAAAACATGCAATCCATCTAGTATGAAAATTGTGCTCATATAGTCACTCAAAGAAATCCACTTCAGCTCTTACAGAAATTTCATGACACAACAAAATTTTTCAACATTAGGTATGATATAGTTCAGGTGAGGTTAACCGTTTCGTCCAGAGCGCATGCCGATTCAGATCGGCCGAGTTCTGGCCGAGAAAAAAATATAAGGAAAAAGTGGACGGGAGGGAATAGGCCTCCTGCAAACCTGTTGACATTGCATCTTTTTAAAAATTAGTAGAGCTACAAAATTGGCACAATATTATGGCATATTTATTATTCAAATTTGGACAAGTCAGGGAACAGATTTATGATGCTGCAGAACTTTGCAGCAGAAAACTCTCCATTCTTCAAAAAGAATAATTGTTCATCATAAACTCATCTATTCATAATTTCCAATACTTGTTGGTCAATTTTTATCACTAGTGAGCCCCATGGGCTGAAGAACTCGCGTGCGAACTCTCAAAGTCAACTTATGGCTTTAATTATTTAAAAATATGAACCACAAATCATACTAACACGATACCTAGATTTATTCAATACTGAATAATTCCTTTTTGTGAGGATATAGTTTTGTACGGTATATTTTGATCAATCGTTCTCATATTTTGATACATCATTATCCGCAAATGTGTTGCCGCCAATGCAACAATAAAAAGTAGGCCTACTTGTTCAAGACGACTTGACTGCAAGAATTCAGAGGAGACCTAATAACTGAGCAATTCTAACAAATTTACAAAATATGGATGTAATAACTTTTCCTTTTTTTCTGAAAACCATACATACTATATTGAAACTTCGTGTAGAGTTTATACATTATTTAGGTAGCCTATGATGGAAAGTCTTAAAATAATAGAATGGCGGATTACAGGACAACTAAAGAGAATTCGGTGTTTTCCAATGACATGTTCTGTTTGTTTTAGCTCAAAGAACACCGTGATACTACTTTAGTTGGTTCTTTTTGGGACACTCTGTAGTCATATTGATCGCCTTTTGTTTTAAATTCAATAGAATTTTGTAAATTACCAATAGTGTATCGAATTAAGAACAGCAGATAAACCAGTAACAAACATTGTAGAGATTCGTTCAAGAATGGAATTTTTTGATTGTTCAGTATTTCCATTTGGATAAATCAAATATATAAATTATAAGAGATCCCCTTAAGGCTGAGGCCGCACTGCCGGTGGGTAGAGCCTGGAGGGTGAAGGGTAGTTGGTAAATCTATAGAACATACACGGCATACACACCATCCAAGCATGAGGGTAGAGGGTAGTGGGTGGAGGGTAGAGGTAGGTAGGTGGGTAGCCTCCACCCTCTACCATCTACCCTCTATCCTCCACCCTCTACTCTCCACCATCTACCCTCTACCCTCCACCCTCTACCCTCATGCTTGGATGATGTGTATGCCGTGTATGTTCTATAGATTTACCTTCTACCCTCCACCCTCTACCCTCTACCCTCCACCATCTACCCTCTACCCTCATGCTTGGATGGTGTGTATGCCGTGTATGTTCTATAGATTTACCAACTACCCTTCACCCTCCAGGCTCTACCCACCGGCAGTGCGGCCTCAGCCTAATAGCATTTTTCAAATCCCGTAGAAAAGCACGGTTGACTTATTTATTAGTCTGACTTATCAAAGCATGGAAATCAGATGGAACAACAAACTTCTTTCATCAAGAATACTCTTTAGAAATAACCAATGGTAAAATAATTCAAATTTGCCGCCTTTTGTCAGCTGTTCAAATGAATAGACTCCCATCACATGTTTGAACTTTCAAATCAATATTAACATATGATTTCAACATGAAAGTATTTTTTCATTTGATAACATTATTTTCATGATAGCTCTTTCAAATTTGCCGCTCATAAATCAGCTGTTTTATTGAAATCAGATGGATTCTCCGAAAATAATTTATTCAAATTCCATATGACATTTTTTCTCAGCCGTGATTATTGTGTTGAAATATACGAGAGTATATATAGATATATTGTTGCTGAGAACTTATCCTTTTTACTCCTGAAAAAGGATGAAGGAGTCGATTGATTTCATTGTCCAACGAACTTGACCTGTATAAAGGTTCGAAGAATATGTGTTCTGAATTTGAAGTTGATTAATTGAGGCGTTCGAAAGTTATTGTCGAACATACAAACAAACAAACGAACGAACAGACGGACAACGACTCCGGCGTCTAGTCAAAAGAAGGAACTCGCTAACGCTCGTTCAATTATAGCTTGTTTCTAAGGCGAACAGAAACTCATCAATAATGAATAATCTACAATTTATTTAATGAAGTTTTCATATATGATGTGTGTTATCAAAATGTAAAGTACGATGAATAAAAGAAAAAATTGGTTGTTGCAGAGTTGAGCTAGTACCAAGTGTGGACGAGCCTTTGCAGTGCAGCGCCTCGCTGAGACTGAACGACACCTTAGCGATGAGCGGCGAGCAGAAGGCGCTGGCCATACTCAGAGACAGCGGCAACATCAACGCCCATCTGCTCTACTTGGGAGGCCTGCCTCCTCACATGCTACACCAGGTCGATTTGCCAGTAACCACTGGAATCACTGGCTGTATGGACAATCTTTTGGTAACTATTGATTAGGCCGACCATAGATTATTTTGTATTCTCTTTCTTTTTTTGAGGATGATGATACATGGGTAATGGAAAGGATGATGATGAGAGATGAATGGACCTACAGCTTTAGTTGGGTTCCGAACCACCGGGAAGCGATTTTTGACGCTCATGAACTGAATTCAGAGGAACCGGTCACCAGTATAACAGTGGTGGCAGAGGTAAGTCTCACCGATTAGACGCTCTCTACCACTGGGACAACCGCTCTTCGTGTAGGCTACTCTGTAGGTACTTCTGTAGGTATTAAATATCAAGGATCAATATAATGGCATTGAGAGATTATTTTTCTGTTGCTAAAAGTTCCCAACAAAACAATTGTTGCTGGGGAATTATGTTTTTTTTTCAATAAACATCTGATGTTACGCTGAAATATTAGATTGATAGTTTTTGTTTCGTTTTCTGAGGGGATACCCACATGAGCTCTTAGGCTTGTGCGTAGATGACGATTAAAACTAGAAAAAGTAGCGTCATTTGTTTATGAGCAAGAATATACCCATGCTGTAGGCAATCATGAAAGCTCTATCATTTATTTTGTTGAAAGAATAGGCCTACATCCTTTTTTTAATATTTACCAGCAGTAATTTTTTTCTATGATTGAAAATGAGAGCTGTATAATAAATCAATACAATAATATAAATCTGCTAGTTCTACACATTCAGTTGTAATCAAGGTCAAGTTGTTAAATGAACTCAAAATTCATGTTTCAGATTGATGGCGAACCTAGACACATTTATGAGAACGCGAGAGATGGCTTCGAAGTTTCTGAATGCGCTTCACTTGCGTGCCTCTCAAGTCCTTGCTACGGGGGCTCTACGTGCATAGAGTATAAAGATCGTTGGAATTGTCTTTGTCCGTCGGGGTGAGAATTTTTCAATTTTACACATTTTCAATGATCATGAAAGAGCATTTTCTCAATCTCAAACAGTATAGATTGATTTAAATTCATCTCGGTGCTCTAGATTGGTCTTCGATAGATTGAAATTGTTCAATTATTGTTGAATACAATATATATTACCTTAACAAATAACAAGTTTACAAGTATTGTGATGTTTGCAGGTACATTGGTGAAAGTTGTAATCAGTCAGTTTGTGGCAATAACCCTTGCCAGTTTGGAGGAACGTGTGCTGAATTTCCAGGCAGTGGCTTCATTTGTCTTTGCCCGTATGGAAAGCATGGATTGTTCTGCCAAAATGGTATACAAAATTTCAATATACAATACATTTTTATGCTACCGTACCTTTCATCATAAATCGTGCAACAAAAGACTAATCTTGTGTAAATGTAAATAAGAATGTAATATACCATCAGTTCGCCTTATCATGAATTAAGAAATATATATTGAGAAAATTTAAAATCATTTCTTAGAAATCCTGGAAATATTTTGAACAATGGAATTATTAATCAATCATTATCTATTGCGGTATCAATTAAACTCCTGAAAGTTGGTTGAAGGTCCGTTCATCGTTTAAATTGCCCTAATTTCTGTTGAAATTTACATCTAACATGTATGTAGTATGTTCATTCTCTCATCTACAGGCTATATAGCCTACGTTTTACGCGTGTACAATAGATTATTATTTTGAAATTCTTGTCATCATATCAACGGTGGTAACGTAGAAGAAGCAATTTATCAAGGAGTAACGCGTTTACAAACAATATTAGACAAAGGTTGGTGAAACCCAAGGTTAGACTGTTATTTATAGTTTGAATGTCCAGCTTTTGCATTCTTACAAAAGCTTTCATTGTAAATTCGTCATTTGAAGACTCATTGGAGGCCAGTATGCTATACTCAAACAGTATTTGTGGCAATGATAATTCTACTCATATTTCAAGTATGTCAACTACAGGAGTTTGCGTGATTTATTTCAGATCTTGAGATTGGCCAACCATCTTACGCTCCTTCAGTGCGAGGAATATCGTCTTACACCGCCTATCCTTTACCGGGAGCTGTTCATCACAGTTTCGAGATAAGATTCAGATTTGTGCCCAGCTCAATGGACCAAATAGCTCTTCTACTATTCATAGGCCAAGGAAGAATCCACGACTCCACTTCCGATCATTTAGCAGTCAGCTTCATCAAAGGATATGTGGTTCTAACATGGAATCTTGGCTCTGGTGAGTCCTTGTATTTACAAATTAGATTCACAACTATTCTTATTTCAGTTGCATATGTGTTATTATCTTATCTCCTTGCTGACTTCATATTCTCTAGATATTGAAGCCAGCAAATTTATCCCCTCGAAGATAAAAAATGCGATACATGTGGTGTGACAATTCACTTTTGTGAACAGTGTTCAGGGGGTAACAAACAATTTTTATTCAATTATTATGGTTCAAGAATTCTTATACAAAATAATAAATTATCATCAGTGTTGAAATTTTCTAACTAAAATACAGAATTGTCTTGAAAACAGATTCGAGACTCGGGATTTAACTCTATTGTGTTAGTTAATTCCAAGAGAAGTAATCCCTAGTCGAATGGCTATTCATGATGGCTTGATGGTTTTATTCACTAGGTTGATGAATGTTTAGGTGAGTTTTCCTGATTGTCAATCCTAGTGATGCTCTGCAAACAGAGCTTATTCAGAGCACATTCATATAATAATGCAACACAACACTCTAAAAAAATAATATTTACGTCTTTGTACTTGAACAGGGCCGAGGCGTATCTTCACTCCTCGATCGTTGGCGGGGAGAGGCGGGGGCGGACGCGCGCACACGGTGAGACTGGGCAGAGCGGGGCAGCAGGCCTGGCTGCAGGTCGACAACTTTGAAAATGTGACCGGCCACACTCCCGGCCGCCTCTCGCAGCTCAACACGCAGGCAGTCATGTTTGTAGGTAATACGAGGCTATTGCATTTATTTTAATACTCATTTGAAAATGTCAAATAATTATATATTTGTAAATGAAGATAGTTAGAAGATGATATTTTTCAAAGAAGTAATTGATTGGATTGTTCGGAAAGAAGATGTGTTTTATTTTCGCAAGAGAAACTAATTGTTAAGGTAGCATTCCGAAGCGGCAGCTCGAGACGCGCGGCTCGAGACACCCGGTTCTAGCTGCGCTGCTCTAGCCTTCACAACTCTATTCAAATAACTATACTGTATTTTTAATGTTCACTTTTTAAATAGCTACTAATGTTCAATAAATCAATAGATAGTGGAATTCACCATTAAAAAATAATTTTCAAGTGAATGCTACTCTTAGTTAGCACTAATCAATATTCAAGACTTAACGAGAAGCTTTACTTGAAAAAATAAAAAATAATCTATTCTAAGAACTAACCAACATAATTGAAGGTAGGTATTATCATATAATGAGAAAGCTATTGAGAAGCTTATTAATATCTTTTAAAATATTGCAATAGTTATTAGTATATTTTAATGATGGAATAAAAATCTAATTTACACTGGTTTAGAAAATCTTTAAAAGTAGGAAACCACACCCAATTTTCAGTAGTGACAAACATATCAGTGAAATCTTATTTGGAGTTGGCTATTTTCAGAATGAGAAACATTCCTCATCCATACAATTTGTTTTTAAATCAGTTGAAATTTACTATATAAAAAGTAGATGGGCTCGATTATGTTTCAAGACGAGATTGTAACTTATAATACGGAATGTACGTGTTGAGAATAAGAGAATTCGTCATAAACTCTTTCAATTTCAGGTGGACACAAATCTATAAATTTCAGCGGACTGCCGCATGATTTGCCCCTGCACACGGGATTCACAGGCTGTATCTATGGAGTTGAGATGAGAACAGGTCAGCTCACCGTGACAGTTGCAAATCTGAGACAGAGAGCGATCATTGGTCGCGGAGTGGGCCAATGCGGCACACAGCAATGCCATAACTCGACATGCCTCAACGGTGGCGCATGTCTTGACCATGGATCTACTTTCACGTGAGTTGTTCAGCTATCTATTGAAGGGTTTTTAAATATATAATCATACATACTAATTGATCTTGAAAGTTTCCGCTAGGAATAGGAGTAAACAATCCCAAGAGGGAGAATGTTTCATCTCCATATCCATCCTTGTAATCTATTATACCGCAATACCTACAATTTTAAATTAATGTGAAAATAAAAGATTTGAATCGGTGATAATGACAGAATTATTGAGTGGGCTACTTGTTTTATTTCATTAATTCATAATTATTCCATTGAAATTTAAAAGCTAATAAATATATATATACACACATAATAATAATGTATATTGTAGAATCTATATATACATATAATAATAATTTATATTGGAGAATTTGCTTTTTTATTACAGGTATTGTAATGTTAGGCTATATGGTTTCTATTTTGCATTCTAAAAATTGAATGGGAACTCGCAGACACTAGCATCCACATCAAAATTATTGTAGGCAGTAGACTTCATTTTACTTAATCTTATAAATGCTTTTCTTTTTGTGAATGAATCGGTTATTCCAATAGATGAAATGTTAGTTGTGAAATAATTTTGTCAAGTGATGCAGTTGGTATAAAGATTTATGTGGAGATTTTAAGCACATATTTTTATATTATGTACGGTAGGAGGGAAAGATGAAACATCGTTACTGGTATTGACTAACTTATTATCCTTTCTTTATCCTTACCTAGCTCAATCCTTCCAGTAAAGGATCTCAACTGAAAGTGGATAGTGTGTTATGTAATATTTCAATCAGTAATCGTTGAAACAGCGATATCACCATAAATTCACATCCAGACTTTTTTTCTTGCACCTTATTCGTAGTGTTTTTTTTTCTCTGTGAAGAAAGTAAGTTAGTAAACTAGAAAGTCTTGATAGTTTTCTATTCCGAAAATGGTTGGATTTGGTGAAATTCAATAATATTATTCAAAATAATTGTCGTTTCATTGCAGATGCCTTTGTAAGACGGGTTGGTTTGGACCAGTGTGTGCTCTGCGTCAAAACCCTTGCGATTCGACAGTCAACCACTGTGCATCCGGCTCGACATGCGTGCCACTCGAAACTGGGTACCAGTGTGATTGTCCTTTGGGAAGAGCGGGCAATCATTGTGAGAGGGGTCAGTCTGATTTGAGGACACAGTTTGAATAAGCATGCAAAATAAGCTTAATATCTTATTAATTATTACTACTTGTCCAATTATTACTTACTAATCTTATCTACTTCACCTTAGTAACATGCTGACATCTAAATCAACTCGAATTTGGATAAATTCTGTCCAAACAAAGAAGACGGATGGCTAGATGTAAAAATGACTCCAGCTCTGTCAATATTGGTTCAAGAATGATAAATTTGGTCTCAAATTGTAGGAAACATTCTAATCTACAGTTTGAGAAATAAAGTTATAATTTTTGAACCAATATTGAACGAGCTAGAGTCATTTTCCCATCTTGCCAGAATGTCTTCTCTGCTTGGAGAAACTATATCTTTGATTGTTGGAATTTGTGAATAGTGAATGTGAATAACTATGAACGTGGACCCTAAATATTATATTGAAGAACAACATTTGCATTACCAACATTTATTGATTTATGTACTATAACTATATTGAATATTACATTCATCACTCTTATCTTATCAGTAGTGAGTTCTTCAGGCTGAACATGCCAAAATGACTTATATATTACCCGCATTCCAATTAGAACCCATCTATAGAGACTGTATATGATTGTAAAGTCTTTATAGACCTATCTGTTTTCAATTTAATATGTTTCAGTTGAAAAACTATCAGATGTGAGTTTTTCCGGACAACGATCCTACATATCGCTGCCTGCAGCCGACTTCCATCTACAGCAAATATGCTTGGACTTTGAGCTGCGGCCTGTCAAAAACAGGGGTTTAGTGGTATTTTCAGGTGAAAATACACACACGTTTCTCACGCTTTCAATGCATGGAGGAGTATTGGAGCTCAGAGTACTACCAATAGGTGAGCTAGCCCTCTCACTTTCACCTTCTATTGAAGTTGGAATATAAGCTGAATATTTATTGATAATAGAATTGAAATTTTACTGAACTACATACAAAAATTGAAATTGATGTGTGACTCGAAAACTCACTTCAGGATAATTATTATGTTTGTAGACTCTTGAGAAATCAGTCTCATGGCTCTTATTTCTTTATCATGGCAAATAATACTGTGATATTTCTTATGCAATGTTGCTATCTTGTCATAAAACCATGAACTTCCTCTATTCCAACTCTTTACTGTACTTCAAATAGAGCTAGCACATTATCGAGAAGAGATATGAAAACTTTCACAAGTCATATGATAATTCAGTTGATTTAACAATAAAATTGGAAGAATTTAATATTTTGATTGTATCATAATCATAATAATTTCGTGATTTATTGATTATGTATTTCAGTGATTCAAAGTTTCAAGTTGTCAAACTAATATCGATTAATTACGATTTCTAATAACAATTATTTTAATAGTTGATTATTTTCAATTAAAAACTCTACAAGTAAGAAAGATAGCCACACATCTGCAACAATTTGGCCAAGTGGACATCTGCGATTTCAGCATTGAGCAATTCAATTGAGAAATGAATAAGCTTCTTCATGGAGCTAGATCCTTGATTTTGTAATGATAGACATAGTATCTATAACTATAGAATCTAATATCAATTCTATTCATTGAATGAAGAAAAGAGTTTGTTAATTAATGAAAACTCTCCAAGTAAATTGAAAAATCTAGCAATACCGTACTGTTACTGGATTGCTCAATGTTGGAAGGGCAGAACTCTACAATTTGGGCAGTTATCTAATAGTTATTATAATATTTACTCAACTTGACCAATTAAATATTTTTGCTTTCCTTTTTAAAAGGCAATAAATTAGATTCAAACTTTTGAATATGATTTTTGTAGGAGGAAAGCGCAGAATGGATGAGGTAGTGGTGGTGCGCAGTGGCAGAGTGTTGGCGCTGGGTGTGTGGCACCGGGTGCGTGCAGGGCGCTATGGCCAGCGACTGTTTCTGTGGGTTGATGGCACTGTCAATTCGGGCATTCTCCAATTCGGAGAGACTGTTCTTCCTACCATCAGCCCACTTTACATAGGTAACCACGTAGCTCAGTTGTATTTTAGAATATTATTCTCATTCTGAAACACTGTATATAAACTAATTCAGAATGAAAATGAGGGTTTGCAAAGGATATATTCAGGTATACTTTGAAATATTTTCGCCACACAGCATAGAATGCAGCTGTTTTCCGGTCCCTAAGGAGATTGGAAAGGCTTCATTTGCAATCGACACTCGTACTAGCTCGGAAAGCGAGTAATTTCTAGTAGCTCGGAAAGCCTCGCCCAGGAAACTATTCTCATAACGTAAACAAAAACTTTTGACGAGCTTGTAGCGTAATCATATAATAATAGATTACTCTGCTAAGATCCTCTTTGGCGTAATATACTATATTAATTCTACTCTGAAACACATCGAAATGCATGTTTCATCAATGAGGATTGTGCAATTAATTTGAGGCTTTGCTGAGGTTATATCAAAGTGAATCTTGATATTATAATCAACTGATTGAAATAAAAATTAGATAAAATGTTAAATAATTTCGATTTGACTTTTGGCACAGAGGGTCAGGTGTCTGGTAAGATGTGATGCTATTATTAAAATATTATTGTGTAGGCTATTGTGTTGTTTAATCGTGGTTTTCACTATCAAAAAGTGAGTAATTACAGATGAGTTGAATAAATAATTTGTAACAGAGTAGCAATCAATTGAGTTAATACTACATCGAATGAAGACTCTAGAAAACTAAGTCGACATCCTACCATTAATCCAATGTATGAAAATTTTGGAATCCATACACAGTAGCCTAATAGAGTCACTTTCATCTACTTGTTGGATAAACACTGACCTTCGTTAAATGAGTACGGTATTAAAGATTTCTCCAAGAACATGGTGTGAAATCTCAAGAAAAAAGGTGAGGAATAAAGTTGTAAGAGAGGTTGCTTTAATATAGCTTATATATATATATTTAGCTATATATATATATATATATGCTTATAGCTAAAGCCAATAAGTTAGGCGGTTTCGTTAGTTTCTTGTACTTGATTTAACCTACTAACAGTTGTTTTAAAGCATCTATTGTCTCTTTTGATTTTAAAAACATCATTCAAGCATAGTTGAATAACAGCTCCAATTGACTAAATCAGCTGTTTGAGCGCCCAAGGAGCAGACGCCGCCCAAATTTTTGGCGTTAGCTAAAAGTTTAATCATCGTATGGAGATAAATTTTGTTGACATTGCTTAAATACTTCTCTTGTGAATGAAAAAATGGAAAAAAGGAACTCTGCCTACACATAGAACGATCAACAGTTCGATCGCAAATGGAAATTAAACAATAATTGGAAAAATGGTAAACTAATTATATTATTGATTGTATTTGTAGGTGGTATTCCCGATCTATCTCATCTTCCATTTGGGGCGATGGCAGATCTTCCAGTACCGCTAACGGGTTGCATTCGGCGGCTGAATGTCAACTGGAAGCATGTTCCCCTGGATATTGAGCACGTGCTTTCTGCCCGGAACATAGCAGATTGCGATGGCACCGCGTGTGGAGGTGATGTGTGCGAGAACGGGGGAACCTGTTGGCTTGACTCGACATTTCAACCGCATTGCACATGCACACAGGTGAGCCTATCATCGTTGTTCCGTAATCTTATTGGCCAGATTCTTCGTCATCATTCATTGGATAATCATTTCTTAAAATAACTTCTTCAATAAAAATAATTTATAATTAATTAATTAGTTGGCGTAAGTTACTGCAATATCTAATAATTATTTCATCGGAAATTATATTAGTTATGATCCATTCCAAACTGTGACGATAATATATAACTCTAATGAATTGTCTAAAGAATTTAACGACATCTAGTCAATATTTTCTATTGTTTCAACACTTATTTGTTGACAATGACTTCTAGCAGCTGCAAAGCGCTCATGTGAGTATCAAATAAATATTTACACTTGAAAATTGAATTTGTTTTGAAATTTTATTGTGGAATTATTAGTGAAAAATATCAGGTTGTAGCACGCTAGGCCTACTATAATAATGTTTCAAAAATCTTACAGTATGCAAGGTGCTTAGTAGAGTTTTCAACAAGAGGTTTTCTAATTCAAATTTTATTGGCCAGAACATCAGTAGTACACATAATCAACTATTTTTATTAAAATTATCACAAAAGATCCGAAATATAGGCCCTACAGTCATACAGTGCATAAAATAAATAATCAATGAAACTTAATAATCATAAACTTATCTATTCCTGTGGAAGAATAACTAACTTACTTCGTATATCTTGAAAATGATTTGTTTCAATTATTTAAAATAATTGTCAGATGATTTACTAAAGGCGCATGATCATCATATAAAATGAAGTTATGAACGAAGCTAAAGTTACATATGCAGCTAAAGTTATTGAAATCTTGGACAGGAATGGAATTGAATTGGAAATTTCGAAAAACGCGAAAGTTATGAGCAAGGGGTTATTTCAAAATATATTATTAGGCTGATATAATTTATTTAATATTTATTTTTTTCGAATTGAAATATTATAATTATAATTATTATAATAGTTTATCATTTACGAATAATTTATGTAATCCTACAGAATAAGATATAGAACAAATATACAGGGTGTTTCAGGAGGAATGTGCAATACTTCTCAGGCTGATTCCTCACACCAAGAAGACAAAAAAGTTCCATGGGAGATGGGACCATCCCCCAAAACTCTTTGTTACCGAGATAGCAATGGCGGAAAATTGAGATTTTTAAAAATATATTAATTTTTATAATTTTTTAGAGGCTTAAGTGAGGTTCTAAAATAATCAATTCCTATGTAAAATTAACTGAGGAATTCAATGAAACCAGTTCCAAGTTTGTAACTTTAACGGTTACTGAGATAATTGGGAAAAATATGCTAGAAAACGCCATTTTTCAACAATAAGGGTTATAACTCTATAAGGAATCATAAAATTGTAATTTTTATTAATATAAGTTGAAGAGAATCGGATTCTAAAGAAAAAGTTAAATGGCGGAATTGTGTAAATCTTACCCAAATCTCAGAAATGGCGATCAAAAATCGCAAAATTGACAAAACTTAGCATAAGTGATAAATTTGTGTTTAGTAGCGATTTTGCGATTTTTGATCGCCATTTCTGAGATTTGGGTAAGATTTACACAATCGCCGCCATTTAACTTTTTCTTTAGAATCCGACTCTCTTCAACTTCCATTAATAATAAATACAATTTTATGATTCCTTATCGAGTTATAACCCTTATTGTTGAAAAATGGCATTTTCTAGCATTATTTTTCATATTTTTTTTAAATTTTACATAGGAATTGATTATTTTAGAACCTCACTGAAGCCTCTAAAAATTAGAAAAATTAATATATTTTGAAAAATCTCAATTTTCCGCCATTGTTATCTCGGTAACAAAGAGTTTTTGATGGACCCATGAAACTTTTTTGTCTACTTGGTGTAAGGAATCAGCCTGAGAAGTATTGCACATTCCTCCTGAAACACCCTGTATTTCGATTTATTTATTCCTAACATTTATTGTGACAGAAATGAATGAACTTAGTCACCAGTTTTTATAATTAATAACTCATTTATTTGACATCGTATCCGACCCAATAATTCATCGATTGTGAATAAGATAGTTAAAATATTGCTAATTTAATTGGCAAACGTAGACGATTCGTTACCAAGTGTACACAATATTTTCTTTTAATGATAAGAACTTTAATTTATGTCCTATGAATCTTTAATTTATAAATGTCCTAATGAATCATGTTGTGGAAGAGAGAATTTAGGACATGGTGTTATTGGTAGTTTGTATTAGATAACGATTTTTTATTATTGCTAATGAGGCTAAAACTTCTGTGTTAGCTGTAAAAGACAATTGATGAGGTTATTGGCATTTCCGTTGAAAATGATCATAAATAATCAATTATCAAAACTTGGTCAAAATTCTAAAAAAATAAAAGAAGATGTGACTCTAACTCTCATGCTGTAATGTATAAGAATTACAATTATATTTTTTCTGCTGAATAAAATTTTCAAAATGTACAAATTATATTAATTATTTTCTGCTGAATAAAATTTTCAAAATGTACAAATTATATTAATTATTTTCTGCTGAATAAAATTTTTAAAATGTACAATTTATATTAATTATAGCATTAATATTATCTGATTGGTTCAGTTAGTTAATAAAGTAGGGTACGGTACAAGTTATCATAGTTTTTAAATAAGAAATTATAAATTAATTAAACTAAGGTATGTACTATTCACTATAGTAATTATTGTAATATATTCTCATAAGATAAATTCACTATTAATATATTCACGTTTTTAACTTACCTTTTGGAATAGTAAGATACTCTTGTATTCTGAAGATGAGGCACAGTGCCCCGAAAAGTCCCGTCTGACAAGCAATAAAACCGTGAGTTCAATTGTCAGCCTAATATAAAGTGAAAGTTTATAACGTAAAAATTTTCCCAACAGTTCAATTAGGGTGAAGACTAAAGAATAAATTCAATACTGTCATATTCAAGACATTTTCATAGTATCGATCTATAGTGAATTTATTTCATAATTTTAATAGAGGGAAAATTAATTGTAAAACACAACCCAAATTTATAAACACTCACATTAAATAAGCTTAGATGTGCGACAGCAGATCGTAAAAATAATCAAGCTCTACTTAACGGATCTTGAATGATCGAATAAACTCAGATCTTCTCACTTTCGTAACCCTGTATTTTAAAGTTTTTATATTTTCATTGATACTTTTGCAAATATAAGTTTAAATTTAAAAGTAACTTTAGGTTGAGAAACATCATTAAGCCTTGTATCCAAAAGATGAATGCAAACCATCTCCAGTGAAACTTGACATCACTTTTCATAGACTTCCTTTTTTTAAATTCATAATAAATTGAAGAAGCTACTATTAAATGAAAAAGTTTCTAACTTTTAATTGAAATGTTTCAAAAATAAATTTTCTATCGGATAATCTTCGTCAGTTCTACTTGCGCAAGATGATGCATATAATGAGCTAGAAATTTATTATACCTACTTACTTCAAAATTAAGGATTCAATCAATCAGCACACATAGAGTATTCAATGATAAGATTAAAGAAAAGTAGGATTATGAATCGACATACCGGTGTTGGAATGATGAGTATTGTAGGTATGGTGACAAATTTCTGGTTCGGAACTCATGAACTTTACTCCCAGTTCTGACGCAGAATATTTGGTGAAGCTCTACATTATTGTAAAAATGAAAAGTTTTGACTTTATTTTTTCCAGTATTATTCGGGAAGAAAGTGTGAGACTATGTTGACTTGTCTGGAAGTTCCCTGCCTCTACAATGGACACTGTGTCACTGAGCACAGAGAGCAGCCTCATTGTCAATGTCCCAACGGGAGAGGAGGTCACTTTTGTGAGCTAGGTAAAACATTCTTGTGAAATCGATGTCACTTGATAGGCAACCACACACAAAATTCAGTGATTTCAATTCATTAACTAGTGTAGCGCATGAAGATGTTGACAAATATGTTCATTATAACTGTTACCTATATTATGTTAACTATTAATCTGATGATGAACTGTCAATATTTTGGGAAAATGTCCACTATCAAGAAAGAAAATACTTTTTTGATAATTTTTTTGAAACTTTAAAAAATAATTATAATCAGAGTACCCTTTTAAAAATATTTTTCATTTCACACACAACATGTTTCGGCTAATTTGCCATTTTCAAGTTGAAAATTGACACTTGAAAATGGCAAATTAGCTGAAACATGTTGTGTGTGAAATAAAAAATATTTTTAAAAGGGTACTCTGATTATAATCATTTTTTAAAGTTTCAAAAAATACAGTAGCCCTAGAAGAAGAGAAGTATTTTTTGATAATGTTTGCTGAGATGGGGCATTGCAATTATTTCAACTATATAGTTGATACAGTTGCTATTTTTCCATCTCGATAAATCGGAAAGTAAATTCATCTATGATATTAATGAATAAGATATTGAAAAAATCAAACTGAAGCAATCTCGATTTGTACTTCTGGTGGATATTAAAATATGGCATTGTCGATGAATGAGTTTCAGTTAATTGGTAGATTCCTCACTAGAACATCATATAATCCTTTCAAGGGTTTCTTATGTTTTACAATGATGAGAAATCGTCGCAAGAAGGTGAATTGCTTTATATACTTTAAATCTAAAATCATATAGCTTTGAAATAAGTTTTTTCATTTCCCAAAATAATTGAAAAAGGTACTGTGATTATTATTCAAAATAAAACAATCATAAAAGTAGCCCTATGATAAAGGAAACACTTTGAAATAAGCTATGAGCATCACAATTAGAATAATAAAATATCTTAATTTTTTCCAAATAGAATAGAATGAGTATGTTCAATAATAATTAAAACAATAGTAATAACTATTTGCTCGAAATTATTCGTACGGACTTCAATGATCAGGAGATTAATTCAATAGATTCACTTAATTTACCATAAAAATATTAATATATGTTTACCAGTGATGGTAATGGAGTAAGAACCAAACCCGGTATCTCGATTTTTTAATAAATCAGTAGTTTGACAACATCTTGTCTTTTCATTTAAAAAGCAAGAATAGATCAATGAGATACTTGGCAGTAATTCAATTTTTTTAGCTACATTTTACATTTCTGAATTCTATTTGATCGGCAAATTCAAAAACGAACCGATTACTCAAAATAATATTCACATTTAAGCTATTTACTTACATTTCATGACTAAAATATTCAAGTTGAATTATTGCAAATGATTTTCAGCAAATAATCAATTGATGGATTTTAATGTTGCAGATGTTCCAGGGGGAGCGCCTCACTTCAGTGGAGACAGTTTCATAGTTGTGGATTCTAGTTCGAGTCTACAGAAAAGAGGCAATTTAGTCAGTGAGAGAAGTAGGAAATTCGACATTGATTTCTTATACGTGAACTTTTCCACTGTTCAACCAGATGGCATGATATTGTGGAGTTCTATGGTAAATAATAAATGAGAATTATAAAGTTTCCAACAATACTCATTCTATGTTCTCCAATTTACTAATATCGTTTTTATCATTTACGTTTACAAATGATATTAAGTGTACTTATTGAACATATTTCATTTCTCCTACAAGAGAGGGGAAATGATGATGAATTAATTCTATATAGTTCAAAACAAAACCAATTTTAAAATTCCATATCTTGTCCTGGATTCAACTCTTCAATTGGAAAGCTCAACAACTAAGAGTTGAACCCTAAGATTAATCGAATAGAGAATATAAATTCCTGAAAATAACTGTTGAATCTGATTTGTGCCAGTTAATAATGTTAGTTGCGCTTTTGTTTTGGCTCAATAACGTTAGCTGAAAGCTGCAAACTCACAATAGAAGTAGCACCGATACAATTTCAAGAGCCATTGGTTCGGGATTACTCTTTCAATAGTGAATATTATCCTATCATCTCGTATGAATTGATCAAAATAAATTTTGGCCAAGACAAATCTTGGCATGGTGATAAATTAATACTGGTGGCGTAGACGTGAATAATATCATTCATACTAAATGCAATATAATTCGTAATAAATGTAGGCGAGTATATGTATCTGTAGAAGAAACTGTGAAACCATCAAGTTGGTTGTAATCAACCTTTGTTATAATAATATTTATTATAACAAGTTTATTATAATAGGTTTAAAACAAGTTCAACAAAATTGAAAGAACGAGATAAAAAAGTGAAAAATTGTTTGTATTATTGAAGTTTCAGTTTGGCAAGTTAGTCATTTTAATGTATATTTTTCATTTTAAACAGTTAAAAATTGAATTACAGACATAACAGACTGTGTCAAACATTCTCATTCAGTTTTTGACTGTTTCTCATGTGTCACATCATTATCAATAATTCATAGTTTTCTTATTGATGATTTTTAAATCAATTTACTACAGATTAAAAATGCTAAAATAGATTCAAGTGGCAATTCTAGGTTGCTAATAAAGTAGAAACAAAATTTGAACATGAATATAATTATATTTATCATCAACATCAATACACTTTGTGTAGGTAAACGGATCGTGCACTACTTCAATAGACAAATGTATTTTTAAAACTTTTCGTAGAAATAATTTTCTCAATTAACATTTATAGATAAAATTCTATCACACTTGATGTAAGTGGTTTGCATGTAATGCGAGTTTTATAGATAATGTTGGAATGGTTAGTAAGTTCGTTTGTCGTTCTAGATAGGAATTGGTTAAATTGGCGTTTCAATACAATGGCGTTACAATAATAATAAAAAAATAATCAATTTATCTTAAGCAGAGCAGTAAATAAATAGATGTGAGGACTGTGATAGTTGAGTTTTTTGTTTGTCAATGGCGCAACAGCCCTATGAAGGGCCTAGGCTTACCAGCTGGTTACCAGTTTCATATTCACCAAACAATACAGTCCATCCAAGCAAAGAAGACACTCCGGCAAGACGGGAAAACGACTCCAGCCCGGCCAATACCGGCCCAAAAGCCATAGATTCTCAAAAGAACCCACAGCCCCCGAACCAACACCGACCGAGCCGAAGCCGCCACCCACCCCGCCAGAATGCCCTCCCAGCCCGGACAGAAAATACAGCAGGCGAATAATCATCAACCAGGATAGAGGTAACGTGTGGTTAGCACGTTGATCCTCTCAACCATAAGCCAGTCTTCACAACCAAGTGAAGATGCAGAACACCTCTGAATAACATGCAGTTAATCAGTTAGAGTGTAATGCAACAATTACTATTCCTCCAGAAACGGGAAACGACTAACTGTCTTTACTAACGACAGCCAATCTCCCAAAGGAGGGTTGTGATAGTTGAGAGAAGCATAAATTGGTTTGGCGATCGGCGTAGTAACAACGATAGCACCCAGAGTAAAGAAAGTTTGATTCTAGAAGCTATACGGTACATTCCTTGAAGTTTAGAAGCAATTTCTAAGTCTAATATCATGTAGTTAGTAATTGTGCAAAGTAACTATTTTGAAATAGAGAAGCCGAAGTAATTATATTCCAAAACCATCATAGCTGTTTGAATGAAATTTTTTCCCCCATTTTATCCAAAAATCTTATTCCTTATACATTAATACTGAAACAATCACCAAAATATCTCTAAGCTTTTACATAAATCTTCAACCATGAATAATTCGATAACTTGGATTATATATTTTTTAATCAATGATAAGATTTCTAACATGTCTTTTAAGCCATTTATTTTTCTAGCAGAATTTTCATTAATAGGCAGGAACCATAATTGGACAATCTGCGAATGTACAATTTTCAGAAGCAGCACAACGGAAGCCTGCTCCTAATTTTCTATAAATCTTAGAAATAGTATCATTCTCGTAAGCAACTGCAGCTTGATTGTCAAGTTTCTTATTGCATCTCATACATATAGAGGGGGAAGTCAGTGGAAGATTCAAAGATTCCCAAATCTCACAGAGATCATCGACAAAAATATCCATCATCTGATGAGTGTGGTGGGGAGTCGGAGCAAGACGGAGTTTCTCCTCTCCTTTGGGTACTGTGGGATAGTTGATGGCTTGAACATAATGGCCTTTTTCTTTCAATAGATGGTTGGAGAGTGTTGTGCACAAGAAGGGATTACCCACTCTAATTGGGATAATATGAGAGGGAGTGGGTTCTATCGGTATTCCTCTGGAGGTGAGGAGGTTCTTGAGATATTTTACGTTGTTCTGATGCTTCTCTCTGAGTAGAATGCCTTCGGATGAAGCGAGAATTTTGACAGCAGCTCTGGCTCCAGCCACGACAGTGGGGGGAAGCGAGGTAGTGAAGATGAATCCGGCTGCATAGCTGCGCACCATATCCACCATCATTTTGCTGCCTGCAATGTAGCCGCCAATGTTACCGAATGCCTTACCAAGAGTGCCCGATATTATGTCCATGCGATCGAGCAGGTTGTCTCTCTCGCCAACTCCGGCGCCGTGCTGGCCGTAGAGACCCACCGCGTGCACCTCATCCACAAACACCAGCGCACCGTGATCATGCGACACTTCCAACAGCTCCCTCAGAGGACAAATAGCACCAGTCATGGAATGTACCGTTTCAAATGCAACTATTTTCGGTGTATTCTTGCTTACACTTTTTAGCAGGTCATTGAGATGGTTTGGATCATTGTGACGGAAGATGTGTTTTGGAACCCGACTATTTCTTATTCCTTGAATCATTGATGCGTGGTTGCCTTCATCCGAGAATATATGACAACCTGGCAGTGCTTGCGCCAGAGTCAGCAGTGTTGAATCATTTGCTACAAAGCATGACGTGAACAGTAAGGCTGCTTCTTTCTGGTGTAAAGCAGCTAGTTCTTTCTCAAGTAGTTCATGATAATAGGAGTTCCCAGATATGTTTCTAGTTCCTCCAGCTCCAACACCGTACACTTCTATAGCATTGTGTACAGCTTCCTTCACCTTGGGGTGACATGTGATTCCCAAATAGTCATTGGCGCACCATACTGTGATGGGTAGTTCACCCTCACTGCACTCTAAAGCTGCTGGAAAATTGGTGGCTAGCCTGTTCACTTTCTTGAATATTCTATAAGAATGATCTTTCTTCTTTTGCATGATTTTTTCACCGAAAAATTGATCATAATTGAATGCCTCCTTTTCAATAGGCTCATTTCCTTTGATGAGTTTGTCGAGAACTTCGTTCTGGTAACGAGAAATAGTTTCTTCAACTTTTGAATCCATCTTCATGTCTTGGTCAACTTGAAGGATGTCTTCTTGCAATTCGTAGCTGACTTTCTTGATGGTTGGTTTGATCTCGGTGAGGAATGGACACTTGTTGATTGAGAGAGCTTCGTTCTCAGAGCCACTGGGATCGCCGCTGCTCATCAGCCTGGTCATAGCTGGACAGTGCTGCGCATAGTTCTTCAGCAGTGATGAACAGTGGTTACGAACGAACGAGTTTGAGAGCCGACTCAAAAACGGACAGGGCATTGTTAATGCTTCAATCACTCACTACTTGCTTCGATTACTGATTCAGAGTTTCTTGAAGGGTTTGAAATTCAGCCCAGGAAGATATTGAACCTGCCACAGAAGAAAAAACTATTGCCAGAGACAGTTTGAAGAAGGTGTTATGTTTGAAAATTGAATGATTTGTGTACATGCAAAAGTATAAAAATCATGCGTATTATTAGTCAACTAAACTATAAACAGGGCTAGGCGGCAATGTGCTAATGTTTTTTAGAACTGATACATGTTGGAATGAGCTCCAAGATTAATTTACAAATCACACCCATTGTAACCATAGAGACTGTATAATCAGTCTCTATATTATTGGAAAATATTCTCTTGAACTGAATTTCAATAAATTTTTTCAATTATCAGGAATCGGCGAGCTTTCTGCAAGAGTAACCTGTCGCAGAGTTTTGCTCTTGCAGACCGCTTTCAGACTCAACTGACATAGCTGAGGAATATCTCAACAGTCATTTATCAACTACCAGTTTCGTTGTTACCAGCTAAAAAAGTAGAGACTTTTCTCTAAAGCATATTTTGTAAGCTTCTGAGGCAATTTAAAAAATAAAACCGGTTGAATAATATACATATTATAAGTGGTATAAAATATCTATCAGTCATACTGTGTCAGCATACATAATAACAGTACTCAGGAAGTTTGTGATAATGCTTACAATGAAGTTAATCAATGCATCAAGTTTTCATTTTTCCTATATTTTTCAATTCGTAAATGGTTTATTTAATTTCTTGTCTCAACACTTTGGATTAATAATATTGAGTAAATTATTCCCTGGTCAGAAACTTATGTGCTGGAGATTTGTGAGCTAATCTTGGAACTCATTTATAAAAATTCGGAAATAGTGAGGCTGGGGAGGTTTTTTCTCTTTCAAATAATCATAATATTATTTTGTGTTTGTGTAAATTAAACTGAATACAGTAGATAGAAATTTCAATTTCAGAATGACGAGTACATTGGATTAGGAACCGAAGGAGGACTTCTGAAGATGGTGTGGGCGTGGGACGACTCAGAGACGAGCACCGTCACAGTGCCTGGCACATGGCTGGCTGATGGTTTATGGCATAATGTCGCCTTAAACTTTTCCACACTCAACATCACAGTGTGGCTTGATTCGAGTGTACTCGTTTTCGAAACTTCAACGAACAGGTCAATAAACAGTAACGGCATATTTTATCTAGGTGAGTTCATACAAAATAATTGTGCTAACTAGTTTTTATGAGTATAAAATAGATAACTAGTTCGAATGAGCTTCAGATATAACAATTTTCTTGACTAGCAGTAGAAAATAGAAGGATAACAGCATGATCAAGTTGAAAAGAAGAATGTATCAATTATATTGTTAAGGAATAAAACAAATCCAAGAGTAAAAATTTCCTTTAAAAAATCGTTACGTACTAGAATGAGAGTAAACTATAATATATTTTTCAAGCATTAGTGTATGTAATAATCATGTCAATAAGGCTCTTTGTAATGGACTTTGTGTCTGTGAGCTTTTATATGTACTCAATGAATAAATAAATATAGTCTAATATTAATTTTGAAGCAAGTTTTTTATGATGACTACAGTTTGGTGACTAAAAGTCACACAATATGTAATTATACCAATATAATTTGGTGACTAAACACACGATACATAAACAATCCCAAGTGAAATAAATGAATGAGAATTAATCTAACGAGAAATACATGATTCAATCACTTTTTGAATTAATTATTGCTGATTCAAAAAGGTCATAAGTTGTTCCAATCGACAGCTTAATAAGCTCTGAATACTATCATTTGTTTGATCGAGGTCAAGCAGAAAATTATAATCTGACGCTGAGAATTAGGAACTTGAGTTTATTACTTGATAGAAGAACCGGAATTATTGCATGAGATTTGTAGAATGAAACACCGAGAGAAATTAGAATATGAAGTAAGGTCAAGAGCTAGTTTAGTAGGCCTAATACAACTTTTCCATTTGCCAAGAAATGTATGTCAGTGACAAAATGACCCTTGAAAGACCTACACTGACTAGTTGCCAATTATTTTCATTTCTACTGAGACATCAAATCATTATTATTAAAAAAAATTTCATTTATACAAATGGGTAGAATGGAGGATTGTAAATCATAACTCAGATTCATAAAGGCGTTCAGAATCTATGAACTTCGAAGTTGCAGTATTGAAGATTGATTTGAAGAAGTATTGTAGAAGATTGATTGATAACAGATTAATTTCCATATTCATGAAAATACCTGTTTAATATCAAGTTTAAGACTGTATCACTTATGCCACTCATATCAGATTTATGACTTATGAATCACTGAACTTTTTATGCTCTTCTTCACGTTTTGATATCTAATTTGAAGTTATAAGAATAGAATAAAATTTAACAATAAGCCTAATTTTCACGGAACCCAATTTGAAGTTGGCACGAAATATTAAAAATACTAATAAAATTTAATATTTAATTGATTTATTTTTGATTATCCAACAGGAGGATTTCCTCAAGGAACGGACATCGAAACAGAGACAAAAGGAACGTTTTCAGTGCAGTTCAATGGCTGTATAAGGGAGTTGGCATGGACAGAGCATTCAGTAGTGACCGACTTCACTGGTTTCATTGGAGAGAACATCGGTGACTGCGAGATACTAGAACCTTGAAATGCAGTTGGGGAGGAACATCGACCTACTATTCAAACTAGAATGATCCAGATAAAAGATCCAATGAGAAATAGATTATACTCATCGATAAAAATGTCATAGCTCTGAGAATAAATTTCCTAGTATCAAGAAACGTCTTTCAATGTATTCAATCTCATTAGAAATTTGATATACTAATTAGAAATTTCATATATTTGATTTAAAATTTCATTAGCTATTTGATTACTATAATTTATTCATGTATACAATGGGTAGTAGAAATTGAAATTCCTGAGCAAGCTGTCATCAAGAATGTCATTAACTCAATTTGATGATTATTAAATCGAATGTTGCAATTCAAATAACTTTGTACTATCCTACTCGACAAAATTCAATACTCTAGACGCACAGTGGTGTGGACAGTCGAAATGAGAATATTGAGGAAATGTTGATTATAAAATAATGATTACACAGTATGCTACGGTATCAATAAATAGTATGAAATAGTGAATATATTATGAAAATTATAAATAAAATGAGATGAATAATAGACAAATCAAATAATAGCACAATAAATGGATGAGCTCAATATATTAACGATGGAATATTCAAGTCTAGATGCTAGAAATTTTGAAGTTCAATAAAATTTCATCTATGTAATAGTGTTCACATGCATGATCATATAAAGCCACGTATCGACAGTGTGAGGCATGTGCCGTGATTGCCTTGCTGTGCGTTGATACTTGTGCGACTAGAACGCAGTCGATCAGCTGTGGCCAATTACATCTCTTATTTTATCCTTTAAATTTAATTGCAAGAGATGTGATTGGCCACAGCTGATCGACTGCGTTCCAGTCGTACAAGTATCAACGCACCGCGAGGCATTCGCGGCACATGCCTCGCACTGTCGATACGCGGCTCAAGTCGCACTTATTTAGTGAATGTGAATAAAGGAAAGTAATATTCCTACCTTCAACGTTGCTTAGAAGCCACAGAAATGGAATCTGAAAACAACAGAAACAAACTAGAATAACAACAAATGAATTACAGTATTAATTAACTGGTCTTGCACAGAACTGAAGCAAATTACTTGAAGCAAATGAGTACAAAAATAATTCAGTATTAAGATAAAAGTATCTGCTATAAATTAGGTTAAAACTCAATTGAATAGCAAAAATCTACTTGAATGAAGCGAGAATAAAGTTGAAAGAGAAAGTGAAATTAAATAAGATCAGTAATCAAAATAATAAGTCTGATAACCACAAAAAATATTGTGCGAGCTTCATGTAATTATGTGTTCACTGACCTCGGGGTCAGAATAAAATCAACTTCTCTCTATATTATTCATTTGAAGTCTTTCAATGTTTTCAAATTCAAGGATTGCATTATTTTGACCGGTTTATTGATATTTTTTAGTAATACTACACAAAAATGAACAATTGTATGAGAATTGTTGTCTAATATTTCAACTTGGATATTGAAAAGGTAATAATAGAGGGTGGCTCGTTGGAGGAGTGATAAAGCGCCGGTCTGATAACCAGGTGGACCCTGGTTCGAATCCCAAGCGGAGAACAATTTTTGACCACAGCACAATCACATAGATACGACCACCCCGTCTTTCGGAGGAGACGATAAGCCGTCGGTCCCGACTACCTAAAAAGTAGTCGTCATCTATCATCCATTTCATTACCCACGCACAAGCCTATGAGCTTATGTGGGCTTCACCCTCATAAACAAACAAACAAGATTAATTCCTTGAAATGAGTTCTAAAAACAAGGCAATGAAGGCTATGATTTTTGATACTCATATACGGTACTTGAATCAAATATTCATTCACTATTCTACACATACTAAGAATTTAAAATTCCAATGAAGTTCAGATTATGTTTCCAAACACGTATACTTTTCCAAACGAAATTAAGTTCGAATCAGTATGAATACAATAGCATTGACTATGTAAATGTACCTATTTATTCACAATAATCAATGGCATCAATAATGAGTACTAAAATTTACATCATGTAAGCATTATGGAAACAGAGTAAATCGAAATGAAAAATCTATTCAAAAGAAAAGAGGATCAAATCATATTTTTATCCGAATTTAGCATGAGTAGTAACTCTTTGGAGTCAACAGATCAACTAAAAAAGGATTTTATTGACTGCGTCTGAAAATTCTAAATCGATAGTAATAGCATGTATTAGAGCTTGAAACTTTATTGATTATGAGTTCATTTTTCTGTTCTTATAATAAGTCAAATCTAAATAGCAAGATTTTGACACAAACTTTGATACTTGCTCACGTAGTATGTCATCACAATCAAAGGTTTCAGTGAATAAAACCTCATTAAAAATACAGAACAAGGTTTTATCAACACTGAACATGACAACACAAACTTACATGGTGAAATCGTTCAATTCAGGCAAATATGAGAATCTAAGGTTCATTTCTATCTTGATTTATAGAGCCACTTTAAAAACGTTGACGCAATTCAACTTTAGGCTATTAAAAGCTAACAATTAATTTAGAATTCTAAAATAATAATTCAATAACAATTAAAAAGTAGGTTTACTTCTTTATTATGAATTCAGTTTGAAAATATCCTGGATTTATCAATTTTATTGATGTTGATAGGATTCAATATTCTATGTAAAATACCGTATTGTACTTAATCATCTTGGTTGCTTGATTCTGATTTCAACACATCAACATTACTAACAACTACACTACAACTTTAGCTTTTCCACGGGAATGGAACTACTATTTGATAAGGATAAGCTGAATCTGTGGAACAATTCAACTAAATGATCAATAGTTATATTACTTATCTAATGGTGGTTATAGTATTTTTATTTTTCAAGTGAATTAAATGTAATTATTAGTATAGTATTTTGACAGAAAGAATAACGGATCACAAATAATCTAAACCACTCCTGTTTGATAAATTTGATGGATGAGTTATTTAGGAAAATTGTACAAAATAAGGTACCTACCAAAATTAGTAGAATTTAGATCATTGTTCAGCTAATCGTAGTTTTTATATACAAAATTGTATGACATTAATCAATCATTCCAAGTTATATTTTGAAGTAGATCTCTGAGTAACAGATGATTGTCGAATGAATAATATTGTATTTTCAAGATTTAGTCCTTCCAAAACATTGTTATCTATGCAAATCAGATGTTTGTTTGTTACTTTGATCATAGTTTTCAAGTGGATATTGTTTGGTAGTGGATAATTTGTTTGATTAAATTTTTTGTTTTGTAACCAAAACGTCTTTCATTTTTGAAACCTAAATTGATTTCAACTTTCAATTAGCTACCGAGAATTAGACTGCATTCTTAGTAATAGCACAGAATAGAGAAATGAGACAATATATTCCCAAGGTAATATATAACGGTATATTATAAAGGAAGCATTCCGGCTCTAGCTACGCTGCTCTATCACAACTCTATTCATAGAACTATATTACTATAATGAGTCCTCACACTTAAATCTCCAAGAGATTTGATAAATTTTCATCAGCAGTATGTTAATTTTACATTATTTTACCAAAACTAGTGGTAGGTTACCAGTTGAGAAAAATAAAAAATCAATATCTGTTATCTTTACCATAGTCACAGACAATTTGCGATTGTTTTTTGTTTGATTCATAAAAACTTGCTGATAAAAATCGAGAGCCAAACGACCTTAACGCGTCAAGTAAAGGTTGTTTACCTCGGAAGTAGGCTAAGTTAAAATGCATTGTGATGTGCATTTTTCTTTCAGCTGAGGAATAGCCAGGACAAGTTTGAAGGGCAATAACAAATCAAAAACTAGGAAATTAACTAGAGCAAGATCTAAACAAATGGTACCTATCATTTATTTGATATAACTCAAGTAATTTTTAAATCAATGATAGTGTTTTTATAGAGATATTGAATGATTAGGTTATTCAAGATAGCTTCTGAATTTTATCAGATATTGGAATTATAGAATGATCAATCCACTTTAGCAATGAAATTATTGCGCTTTCTTCTTGGTGGGTTCTGAACCACTCAGTAGAGCTTCAAAGTATCATATTCTAAGTGTCATATACTTGCAAAGGTTCAAATTTCTATGTTTTTCTTAGGAATTATAGTAAGAGACAAATCTAGACAATTGAGATTGGTAGAATTTATTGAGAGAAATCAAATAAGAATTAAAATTATGTACATCAGGTGGTGATATCTCTCTCTCTTTATCAATAAAAATAATGTAGTATCTAGGCCTAATCTATGAAACAATGAATCAAATAACATTTATCCCTTATATCAACAATTTTGCAATCAGCAGTTACACATTTTTACAGCATTATCATAACTGGATTGATATTATACTGTACTATCATGATACAATCATACAATATTATGAATTGTTTGAAACTTGTCTTTTCTAGAGACAAAAAAGTCCACTACCAATTAACTACTTACAATCTATTCTATAACAACCCGAGCACCACTACTCATAATCCATGCTCAAGATATACAAGAATTTATTACTTAGTTCCGGTGCCTGCATAATAAATGCACTGGCAAAATTCTCGGATCTGATGTAAGGATACTAAATCACGTATAGTGTAACAACTGCTTCCATTATGTATGGGATGATGTCATCCTGCAATCGGCTTTAATTAATAATTATAAAAAGGAAAGGCTGTTTCATATACGGTATGTCACACGAGTTGAGAAAGGAGGAAAGCTGCAATGACCGCCTTGAGGCGAGACTGAGAGGAGGATGGTCGGTCGGTCGGCTTCCAAATTCCGGCGGACAGCACGGTCCATTTAGTTCGAGACTAGTTTACACTGGACTTGGGTAACATGGTTGCAGCCGAACGAAAATCAAAAGCCGTGTCCACGCATCCACTGCTGTGTTTGCAGCTCCTCGCTTCGCTACATCCAGACCAAAATTATTGCATAAATCGCACCTATATTACTGGTCACATGTTGATCTCGTTACAATTATTAGTCTCATTACTCTACATTCTCTGATGAGTTACCCTCCACCGAGCAGCCAGCCTTTCCTCACATGAGTAATTATCGCCAACATGATACGGCTCCCACTTTCCAGCATTGCATTGTTTTGGTCTATCCCCAAAAAGAACCCGTATAAAAGCTACAACAATTATTGCTGGACAATCAGTTGAATTCTTATCCAGCTCTGGGACAACTAGCCGGGACAATCCTCAACGTTTGTAGATTAATCACTACTACACCATCAACATGTACAACATACAAGTGAGGCACTTTTAATATTCAATTCCATCCTTTTTTAGTGTTTTAAATGTTTTAATTTCATGCATTCATTCATATTATGAGATCTTTAAATATTGGAGAAAAGAACTATTGGTGACAGGCAAACGAGCAAATGTCTTCAGAGAACCAAAGGCTTTATTTTTATCAATCAGCATACTTATCAATGGAGAATTGTGATTTTACGTTTCTACTTGATTCTCGATATTTCTATTCAATTTCATATTTTTTTAGTGTTATCTTTAATCAATGTGTTGAATCTACGTTTAAATACATTAATGAGGAGTAATGACCGACAATAGTGACATTATTAGTGAAATACTATGACAAAATTCGATTTCAAATCGAAATATTCCACTAGCTTATTCTGAATAGCCGATGATTATCAAATAAATGTAACAGATCATGAAAATGGTTGGAGTTACAAGAAAAGCATAAGCTGACGATTTCACTGATAATATGCAAGGTTATCAAGTTAGTTACTATCTTTGATCAATATATAGGTTGCTGTCACCTTTCATTTACCATAAATACCGTACAAGGACCGCACATGTGGTCTAGCTCATAAGGCAAGAGCAAGAGTGAATTCAATATAACTTAATTAGATAAATTGCAAAATTTCGACTAAATTAATTGGTGGCCTAGCTTGGACCTTTTAAATACTTGCAGATTCCAGCAGGACCAGTTACGAGAGCAACTTTATGGTTTTCACAATGATATTAAAATTCAAGAATACTGCTCTTGTTCTAGCCGATTATTTGAAGTGCCCTCCGGGACCCTGAGGGAAGGAACCAATCGAGGACACTCAGAAATGATTGCGTTCTATTATTACAGGCTTCCTCATACAGTAGTAATGATGGGGTATCGACTTTCTAGATACCGTACCGAATGCTTCCCTCTTGTAATGTTGTATGAAGAGGAATATTTCTCATTATGTTAATTATTAGACGTTTGCACGCAAATTTCCAATTTTAGTGTTCATCATATTACTGAATAAAAATCACATGAATTTATGCTATTCTATGAAATTAAAGAATAATCGAAATTTATCATTTCCTGGATAACTAGATTTTTCCTTCGTCCCTAAGGTATAGATCAACTGTTTTTTTACTGTATTTTATTCTATAATCAATAAATTCAAAGTATTATACGAGCTACGTTAATTTTATTTGGTGCATATATCACATCCACCATTAATGAGGAAATCAACATCAAGAAAGTTCAAACTGAACTTAATAGACAAGATGAGGAGAAGTATGATTAATTATAATATTGTTCAAAAAATTATCAAATTGATCTGAACTTTATAAACAGTGAGTTACAATCTGAATTCTCTGAGTACCTAATTTTCTTTTTATTGACAAGATTTTGAACAGACTGGAATACTCGTATTGTGAAACAACTGAGATGAGATTTGTAGATTCAGACGAACTAGTCTATATAACAATTAGAAATGAATATCAATTATTGGTATTTTCACAGATTCAAGCCGCCATCGTAATGATGTGTTTCATTGCCTTTTCTTATGGGCAAATCTATGGAAGCTATGGCCATCATGGACACTACGATCATCAAGTAAGTTATAATAGGTATTCAAGTCATTCTAATCAGAAATTCAATAATCAACCAATTTTTTCTTGAATAAGATCAGTGAACCCAGAAAATGTTTCAATAAATATTTGGCACATTACTATTGACAAATTACCAGACTCTTCTACTCTGTTATATTTCTCAACAGATATTTATGATGCATGAAACCACATCATTTCAAAACGAGATAACATCGTTGGGAAAACCGCAATAGAAATGGAACAGTTAAGAAACTGTCATTGCCTATTGAAAATTTTGATAAGGAAACTTTTTTCAAATTCCGTGTTAGCTAGTACAATATTAATTAATTCATGAAAATCATTCAAAAGAAGAGCATGAGTAATAATCGTTTAGAGCCCTTGTAACCATTATAGTTATAGTCTGGCCAAGCAAAGAAGAGCCTCTGGCAAGATGGGAAAATGACTCCATTTTGGTCAGTTCTTGTTCAGGAATTATAGATGTGGTCTTAATAGTAGATCAAATTGTTTCCTACAATTTGAGATCAAATTGATAATTTTTCAACCAATATTGACTGAGCTTTAGTTATTTTCCCATCTCGCCAGGGGGTCTTCTTTGCTTGGACACAAAAAATCAACTGATTCTTTACTGTTTCGATGCAGGGGAGGTTGAGATTATTTCCAATCACAGGGCTAAACTAACTATCTAATAAAGCCGCATTAGTCAAAGAAAAACTAGAAAAGATCGTTTAAAATTTTTCATACAAGTTACAGAAATTGACATTTATCAGTCTAAAAGTACAAGTTATCCAATATAGCCCATACATAATAATATGTTAAAAACCTGTACATTTAGAACACGGCTATTATTCATTCACTCTCGAGAATTATCATACAAATGAGGAAAAATTATAATTAGCAATATACGGAATATGCGCAATCATTCATTTTCGGACTATTGCATAACTACTGTCCAACTGATACATATTACATATCATCTAGATCTGAAATCTGTAAAGAGGTCATTTCCATCACTAGGTCATTCCTACTAACTTAATAGTTATGATAGGAATTCAATTATACATTCCTAGTCTCATTTCCAATATTATAATATTGAAAATTATTTAAACAAACCTTCACGTATATTAAAAACAGTCAATTTCGTTCGTGAAAATATTATTGGAGATACAAATTTATATTCAAACTTGAAATGGTGAATCAAGTAACTATTAATTTACCTAACTTATAAGTTAATATTAAGATAAATTTCCATTTTTTATTATGATGAATATTAGGAAGATTTTCTTTATTCATTTACTTTGTAATCGTGAATTCTTCTTGATTAATCTTTTACACCTAATCTTAATTTTTATTGCTTATTATTATTATTATTATTTAAAAGAAGGTTATTCCTAAAAATTTATGAGATAATTAATATGGATTCCAGATAATTAATCCCCGTTCACGTGTAATGTAGGCCTATCACGTGTAACGTGAGGGGTAGGGGGGTGTTTCGAGCAATTTATAATTAAGTTAGGTTATCAGTACAAATATTTTTTACAATATTTTCAACTTACAGTATTTTTCTACATAATCGCCATTTTGATCAATGCATTCCATTAGGAGCACCACGATTCCTTTTTGTAGGACCTCTTCAAACATTCCACTGCCAACACTTTTAAACATTTTGTAACGTTTGAAATTAAAAAAATCAAGGATTTTTACCCAAATGATGAGGGTATTAATAATTAATAATGAGTGGCATTCAACTTATCTCGAAACCAAAGGAAAATCGCAACAATTGAAACACACTGATTTTCTCAAATCAAAAAAGTTCAAACAAAAGCATTTCGTAGGTTATGGGACAGATTCAGATAGGACAATTTGTAATCAATGCAAGAGATTATCAACTCAAATTGGTACCGACTTCCTGAAAATTTTAAATGATGGTCAAAAATTGCCAATAAGGGTAACCCAGCTAATATACCACAGAGGATGTAAATTATGTGTATTAAATAATTTATTAATTAATAGTGTATGTGGATGTGAATAAATATGTATTATGTATATCCACAGAGGATATACATCCTCTGTGATAATACACATCTGTATGCCTCATGGCAAACCAATATCCTTAAGACCACGTTCGGATTCCCTCCAATGCTTCCATCCACCCAAACGTCCTGATTTGGAAACCTGTGGCTCAAATATCCGTCCAAAATTGACGCATATGTCGAAATATCGACGCATTAAGCCGCGTATCTCTTGCTATTAAATTTGAAGGATTAAATGTGATTGACCACAGCTGATCGACTGCGTTCCAGTCGCACCAGTAACAACGCACCGCGAGGCATTCGCGGCACATGACTCGCACTGTTGATACATGCTTTTAGACTTTAATCCCAGACTGGCAATGAAGTCGAAAACAAGTTTGTTCCATGCGGGGAATACGAGTTGGTGGTGGAAATTTTGAATAGGTTTAACAATAACGAATCTTGCTCCTACTGAAATACATTGACCAAAATGGCGATTAAGTAGGAAAATAGATTATAAATATGCTTTAGTGTGATGCATGGGAATATCTTATGAAATTATGTTTTACACTGAAAAAAATGTGGGGAAGTTATTTCATACAGGCATAGTAACATTGGGACAATAGACCAGTCTCACAAAATGTACTCGCGCCCAACCCCCGAAAGTAGACCCCGTGGAAGAGCCGAAAAAACTTGGTGACGACAGGTTTAAGACCTACATGGAGAGGCTGGTAGCTACGCTATTAGGAGATGCTGAATAATGGCCCACTTGGAGGCGTTTTGTTGGTGCGACCAAGTATCAACTCAGAGTAAGAAAGTCTAGTAATATTGGGTACTCACATCTCACTGCTTATTATCACTACAGTCTTTACTAAATATTGTTGTTCGTTCTATATATTAGGATTTGTACTTGCAGGAACCCGCTCATTACAGTTTCGAGTACAAAGTGCACGATCCACACACGCATGACATCAAGTCTCAACACGAGACTCGCAATGGAGACGCTGTAAAGGGCTACTACAGTCTTGTCGAACCCGATGGCTCAGTGAGAGAAGTGCATTACACCGCCGACAAGCACAATGGATTCAATGCCGTCGTTCATAAATCCGGACATGGACACCACTACTATTAACGCCTGACATGAAATACTATTTATTATTTTTATACAAAACAAATATAAAGAAATAACTCAATGCTTATCGTAATTTTTAAACCATGCCAGTGTTGGAGCTTGTCAGTTTTGTCACTGACCTTCCCAGAAAACTGGACACACATTCAATCCACAACAAAACTAAAGGCTATTATGTATGTTAGAGGAGAAGATGAGACGTCGTTTACGACTGCCAAAAAGTAATCGTAATCTTACATCATCACCCCTCCTATTACCCAACCAGAAGCTAACGTTGACATCACCCTCCGAAATAAGTGTGGTCTATGTCTCTCACACCTAATTGTAAAAATAAGCACATCAAGAAAAACTGTGTCAAAGGTTTTTATACACCACCACAGTAGTTCCAAACAGTTGTGCTGAGCTAGAACAACTAGACTACAATTCCTCATGAAATATTCTAAAGATACGAATGTACCGGTAGGTGAAAGTATAAATATGACCTTGACAACTTGGAAGGCTGAACCACTCAAATAGTGTCTACATCTCAGATAAATTATAATTTTTCAGGTTTTAAACTTGCACTACAATCTTATATGTGAATAATCGATAGCTTTTCCAGTTATGTGAATTTAGACACATATAGAGTTGAGTTATATAATATAATATTCATAAAATTCACACTCATCAATCACCTTCGCACGCATTATCCATTACCCACGTATGAACTAAAATGCTTATGTGGGCATCACCCGCAATAAAAAAATGTTGTGGAGCTTCTCCATAATTCAGGTAAGTGAAAAAAAATAAGTTATTGTCAGATAATTAGCTTATTTGTTTTTACTTACCTGAAGAATAAGTTAATGTAAATGTTGGAATTTAAATGGAAAAATCATGTATTGAATTTTAAACGAATTTAGAACTTTGTTCTAACAAAAAGGAAGGCTGAGTTGAAAAATTCAGACTAAAAAATCAGATGGTTTACATCTTTGATATGAAGTAAATTGTGGGAATAGTGTGAAATTGGGTCAATGCCAGAAGTTACAGTAAGAAGGCAATGAAATAGAACTACAGTATTTCACTCAACTATGACCCATGCCAACAATCAAGACTTCACCTTCAAATAACATTTAGTAGAACAGGTTTGAAAGGCTATAACCCGGTTATTACGTGAGGATTATGCAAGTTACAATTCAACAGAAACGTCTGGTGAAAGTTGAATAAAAGAAAATCATACTTCGAAGCAATAATAACTTTTTTCATAGAAATAAATAATTTTTATAAGAATTTCAATATAAAAAAACGTTGAGAGCGACAAGCCTGGTAGAGAAACTTAGTTTGAGCTAGGTACCTACTCTGTACTCAATTGTATTGATATTGGTTAAAACATTAAAAGTAAGTACATTGTAATTACGAGGCAGGTCAATAAAGTTTATCTGTATTAAACGTAAAATAAACATTCTGTAATTAAAAACGAAATGCTATGCAAACAAATTCAATATTTTCATACTAAGTTATAGGCTGTTACATTAAAATCAACAGATGTTGCAGTCCTACAGCTAAATCTAGGCCTTAAAATCATTGTTTATATTACGATTACTTACGTTTTATCGACACAAATATTCCTATGAATTAGACACGAATTAATAGATGTTTGAACCACAGTGAATTTATTGAATCTCACATAACCTAATGATTAGGCAAAATTGAAGCAAAAGGAATGTGATGAAAACAGCAACTGCTCCCAGCAGACAGCAGACAGGCAGGATTGGTAGCAATCTGAAGAGCCAACTGCAGTGAAGGGGACGGGGACGTCGACTTGTGGAGTCGAAATCGAACCAGGCGAAAGTCGAGCATGCTCAGCTCGGATCGTATCCGGTTGATCGCCAGTCATGTTGGTAGTCAGTCGTGTTGATCGCCAGTCGTGTTGATCGCCGGTCGTTTTGGTCGCAAATCAAGGTCATTTGACGTCATTCATCATTACGTGATCAATGACGACATTTAATCGATTGTGGCGCCCCTACAAGCTTGTTATTTTTCCAAAACAGCTTTTCCTCTCTACAAATCTATTTGTTTTCTATTCTAATCATCTTGAATTTGAATGGAATGGAATGGAGTCTGAGTACTTTATTTGATAGAGTTCGTAGAATATCACATCTAAGAAACTTGAAATCGATTTAACTAGGGAATAATTGGAAAATATCGTCAGTGAAATACAGTGAAAATCGTAGAAAATCTGCTCCGTACGAAAGTTGAACCTATTAGAATTAAATCACAGTTAATAACTCAAGGTACATTAAAATAGTGAAATTTAATAGTTTTGAATCATTCTGTAAATAAATTTTATAATCTTGACTGCGAAGAGTGAATTAATATCAAACGGAAAATAGCATCGTCATTAACCTACAAACCAACACATCTGGACATTTGGTGAGATCCATGCATGCCTTCTATTACATTAAATATAGAGATTCAAGTGAAAATTAGAACTTTAGTGAAATATTTTCTCTTACATGCAAATAAAAATTGACAAAATAATTAGAAAGTGCAAAGTCTTAATCCTTCAGAAATATGTGAACCTGTGACGTAATAGCCTATTGACATGAAAAGTTAGGCACTAGGCATACCATTGCATGCACATCACATAAGAAAACTTTCGTTATTTACAGACTTTTAGAAAAGTTTATAGCAATTTACCGAGGTTTCATAAATAGAACCAAGCCTAATTTCTACTTTTATAGCCTGCAGTAATCCTTACTTCTAGAAAATTACAAAAACTTTCCATACAAAAAAACTTTTAGCAGGCATACGTTCTTGGATCATTGAGCAAATATCCTAAAATAAACTATTAAATTTCTTAAAATTAGCCTACCGCACTGATTCCATAAACAACTACATTTACCAGTGTCGATAAACTGTGATATAAAGCAACAAAACTGTGATATATAATTATGATAGCTAATAGCTAATAAACTGTAGCTAATAGCTTATAATAAACTGTGATAGCTAATATAAAATAAACTATTAAATTTCTTAAAATTAGCCTACCACACTGATTCCATAAACAACTACATTTACCAGTGTTGATAGACTGTGATCTAAAGCAACAAAACTGTGACATATAATTACTACCGTGAACAAGAAAACTAAAGCTGTGATATAATATTGTGATAGAATTTATGTGGCAAATTAGTGTTTCCTTATAATTGTAATAACTTAATTGTACGATTTGAAATAGGGTGAGAAGCCATAGAGATAAAATGTCACTAAAAATGAAGCAGAAGAAGAGGTCAAACAATAATGATAATCATGTGAATAATGAACAGGCACCACTACAACAAGCACTATGTAATAAATGTCAACGGTTGGTCGGGGAACAGGATAGGGCAGTTGCATGTGATTGCGATATAGATAAGTGGTACCATACTAAATGTGTAGGCATCAGTGACTCAAATTACGACTTAATGAAAGCAGGAAAATGCACAGAGCAGCCATGGCTATGTGACAGGTGTAGTAATATAATCAATAATGAAGCTTTGCAGATCTCAACAATACTGACTACTCTAAATAACGATTCAATAAATGAAGAAAACAATACTCAGACGCACTGTGAACTCACAGCCAGATCTAACGACACCAAGATAAGTCAATCTATACAATTGGACGGAGTAATCAAGTATTACTTGAAGACATAAAGGATCTGAAAGACGAAGTAAAACTACTGAGATCTGACAGAGATAGACTCTCGGAAGCACTTGCAAGGAAGGCTGACGTAATCTACAAACTGGAAAATATCATTCTTGAATTTACTCAAGGTATCTATCCCGAACCCTCATGCCCTATTAGGAGGAAAGCTGAAGGGGATGCACTACGTCTGGTGAAAGATTCTGAATCTGTTGAAAGAGTTACTGTAGTGAACGGCCCCAACACCCACTGCCTACCAAATCATGTTAACAGAGGAAACCATTTTCAACCACTGGCTCCAGAGATGTGTGCGCAGCTGAAGTCACAGACAAACTCAGAAAAACCTAGCCTACATGATGCTCCCACCACTGAAACTGACAAGAGGTTACTAGCACAACCTGAAGACGACTTACGCACATCAAGGAAGCCAGAGAATGATGCACCACTGATAATGGGGGACTCACTGCTGAAACACGCAGCAGGTATTATAGAAAATGACAGTCAACAAGCCATAAGTGTAGAGGTCATCCCAGGCGGAAGGATCCAAGATATTAGCAGGGCACTTAAAAACAAGACCACTCTGCCAACCAAGGTTCTACTAAACATTGGCTCAAACAATTTACTAAGATCAAGAACTCCAAATCACGTGATGCGCCCTCTATGGCTCACTATAGAAGCCAACAGCAAGTGCTTTCCTCATACAAAATGGTATGTAGCATCCATCCCTCTTTGCGATGACGTAAATAAGAGTTTCATCCACGAAACTAACAAGGCATTGAAATTCATGTGCTGGCAGCTGAACGCAACGTTTATTGACAACACTCAGCACATCAACCGAAGACATCTAAATTGGGATGGCCTCCACCTGAACTCAGAAGGATCTGCAATACTGGCCAGGAGACTGACAGGTGCACTTGACTCTGGAGATGAGGTGGAAGACAACAGACAGCACCCAAACGACAACACAGCCTCACCTCCTCACCCAAACTAGGTCAACCAATAACTTCAACACATCCAGACACCTCTAACCAGTCTTACAGCAAAAATATAAATACAGCAAAAACCCCAAACCAGAAAAGGACAGTTAAACAGAACAGCCCAAAG
Source organism: Sogatella furcifera (assembly GCA_017141385.1). Lineage (NCBI taxonomy): Eukaryota > Metazoa > Arthropoda > Insecta > Hemiptera > Delphacidae > Sogatella > Sogatella furcifera. The sequence goes on from CM029547.1 coordinate 31,241,546, forward strand.
AGAAACTCCTACTTCAAAATATACCACCTAAACATACAAAGAAGACTACAAGGGAAAATAGATAGACTGCAGGTTGAACTCAATCTCCACTCTCCCGACCTAGTCATTCTCTCAGAACATGACCTAAGGAAGGAAGACCTCATGAACACAAATATTCCAGGCTACACCCTGTTGTCAAATTTCTGTCGTACAAACCATCTCTGGGGAGGAATTGCTGTATTTAAATGTAACAACACAAACTCTAAAATAAAGGAAATCATACTCACAGAATCTTTGCAACCAACTGAACAGTCATTTGAAACAGTCCTAGTGCAGGTCCAACTGAGGAAAACTAACCTTATAGTTAGGGTTACCATATTTTTTTTATGCCAGATCCGGACATGGGGCTTTCTGGGTGGCCTGGGGGGTATGGAATACCCCCCAGACAAAGGGGGGGGGGGTCCTGGGGTCCTCCCCCGTAAAATTGTAGAAAATTAAGCACTGAAATATTTGTTTTTAGCCATTCTGAGGCATGAAAAATGTTATTAAACTCAGGTCAATTTATACGTTTCTATATTAAAAATGAGGATTATTGGGTTTAAAAAATTACAAATTTATCAGAATTAAGCCTTTTTAATTACAATCACTCAAATTCAAATTCCATTACATATTAATAGTAAAAAAACGAGAGTTTATATTATTTTCCTTGATTCATACTTTTCAGATGAACTGACTTTCTTCAAAAAAGGTTTGTCATTTTTTATGTGGTCGTGGAATTCTGAGCATGTCAAAACAGAATTTGCTTTAATGTAAAGAAGATCTCTTACAACTGGCAGAGATAATCTTCCTCTTTCAGCCATCCAGACAGACCCCATCATTGGAAAAATGCGCTTGGCTGGAGCCAAAGTACCAGGCAGACACAAGGCGAATTCCACTATTTTGAAAATATTCACAAAGGACACATTGCTTTTGGAACACACTTCAAATACTTGTTTCCATTTGTCTTGAGTTTTGGGTTTTTTGTCTATTGGCAGGGAATCCCATGCGGGTTTAAGATTTTTCAAAACGTGAATCAGTGACGAACGCTCATCAAATAGTTTATCCACATTAATAGAATCTGGTATAACGCTGGCTACAGTTGAAGCACTGTCTTCCATCTCATCCCAGGTAGGATCATGTTGTAATGTTAACCATTTGAAGTGGTTAGCCTTATCAAAGCTGTTTTCCCAAAGTTTCAAGTAGCTAATCCCAGCTGTATAAAATCCTTCTACACTTTTCAGAAAAAGTTCTTCCTTCTTATCATCAAAGGCTTCCTCATTTTTTAACTTCCTTTGTAACTGTTTTGCTGCAAACGGTATGAAGTTATTTGCCTTTCTTTCTTCTAGTTTGATAACTAATTCTTCATACGCCTGTGACGCTTCTGTAGCAGTAATTTGATCAGACTCAACCTTGAGAATGGTCATCTGAAACATTTGAAGGCTTCCATGCACGAATGTTAGATAAAGTTCATTTACTGGATCTTCAAAAAATGCAAGTAACAATGCAGGGCAGTTTTCAATTGATAAGAAATACGACTTCAATGGCTCAAACATCATCAGTATCCTTTCCACTGCAGGCATTAAGCTCAAAAATCTTGTGTTTCCGTGTGAAAGCATTCTTCTATACTCAACTTCTGCAGATTTACAAAACTCTTTTAATGCGGTCACTCTGACAGTATACTGATAAAAGAATTTGTAAACTTTGACAACAATTGCCTCAACATCAACAGGCATGGCATCACAAGCAGTCTGCACTGTGTTATGCATAATATGAGCAGAGCAGCCAATGCCAAGGATTGGTCTTGACAGAGCCTTTTGCAATTTTTGAAAAACATTGCCTTGGCCATGCCTTTTGACTCCACCATTAGTGTTATCAGCACATAGACATACAACTTTGGAATCAACAGAGAACTGTTCTATGCATTTTAAAAGATGTTCTACTAAAATATCAGATGTTTCTCCCGGAAGTTCATCAAAAAATAACAGTTTTACGTTAACACCTTCATTTTGGTTAAAATAACGGACACATACAGGAGTCAATTTAACATCTTTTCTGTTTGAGCTGTCAATTGTTAGTGTGAGGAAATTTGCATCCTTGAGATCTTTGAGCAGTTTGTCAAATATGTAAGGAGATATCACATTCACAATGACTGCTTTGGTCTTTGTCCGAGCCCCCGAAAATTTGGGCTCAAACATCTTTTTAATGAGTTTAGAAGTGCAATCAGACGTTTTAAAACTAAGTCCGTGCATTGCGGTATGGTAGGCAAAAGTCGCCTCTTTTGCTGCACATTGCAAGTCAGCTTCTGTGACATCAGTATTTTTAAAAAACGTTTTAATATTTGCCAAGGATGTTGCTTGATTGGCCTTTTTGTGTCTCTCACTCTGCAAGTGATTTTCTATGTCGTATCGTCCTCTATGCTCCACCGAAAATTCAGAGTTGCACGTCAAACATCTCACGCGGTCACTGCTGTTTTGACACAGTTTCAAAAACTTGTACTCTTCTTTTAATTTGTCAGTAAAAACACATTTTTGCTTTGGCATTTTGTACAGTTGAACTTACAAACTGAACACTAATAAGTACCGTACCTAATAATAGTACAAAGTCACTTAGAACATTAGGCACACAAAATAAGAGTTATTTTTAAACCAACTATTGTGTAACCAACACAATACAAATACAAACAGTGCGAATCGTCCACTCTAGGCGCTGTGTGGATTGCAACTGTGAGTAACCTTGAGCTGGTGGCTCAGACATGTAGTGACATGAAGCACTGACACAGACAGCTGGCAGTGAGCGCGCAGAGTTCTGACAGTGTTACAAGGCTAAGTTGCCACGCGGCGTAAAATTCCCCAATTAGGCTACGTTTTCAGTTCATATTAGTGGAATCCGGACATTTCCCAGAACCGGACACGTGTTCCAAATCCGGACTGTCCGGACATAATCCGGACATATGGTAACCCTACTTATAGTGGTTGGCACATACAGGTCACCTGACCCAGCAACTGTGAAGGGCTACCTTAAAAACCTGGGGAATTTATTGCACAAATACTCCTCAAGAAACCGCAAGGTTGTAATTCTGGGTGACATCAACATTGATATCCTGAAAACTAATGAACAGAGCTATAAGGATCTAAAAAACACACTCACCCAATATGGTTGCTCAATATACAACCTGCCTGCAACACGAACTACACCCAACACTGCCTCAAGTCTTGATGGATGCTACCACAGTCTGCCAGCTAGCAGCATCACAGCCACTGTCTGTCCTAACCAGATTTCTGATCATGACGCAATCTTATGCCAAATCCTATCAAAAAATGACCACATGAAGATAATGTACAAGTATACCAGAAACTATTCAAAAAGTAACATACAGAGACTGAAACACAGATTAAGTCAAATAGACTGGAAACTAGTAACCAGGCAGGTATCAGTAGATGAAAAATATAACAACTTTGTGAGGATTATGCGCCTCAATATTGATGAAATAATGCCTCGTGAACCTAAGAAGATGACAACACCTAGGAATGTATTCTGGGATCATGACACTATAGCACTTAAAGGTCAACTACATCAAGCAAATAGAAGATACTTATCTACTGGAACACAGGAGGACAAGCAGAATTATATTGAGATGAAGAAAACCTATGAGCTAGACATCCAAAACAAGAAAAAAATTTTATCAATGAAAAAATCGTTCAAGCGGACAATAAAACTAAAGTGCTATGGAGGATAATAAATGAGGAAAGAAGTAAGGGTAGGATTGGGATGATTGATAACATCAGACTATTGAAGGGCAACAAAATCATTGAAAGCCCTTATCACATTAGCAACCATCTTAATGCAGCCTTCACACAGCCACCATTGAGCATACCACCAGGTACTTCAACACGCATATTCAAGGCAAGCAACTCGCAGGTCCTCCACCAGTTCAAAACAATCTCACTGACCAAATTAGAGCAGCTCCTCAGTAACATCAAGTCAAACAACTCATCAGGACATGACGATATCACAGGCAAGATCCTCAAACAATGTGAACAGGAACTGAGGCAACCACTCCTTGATATAGTCAATGCATCTATTGAACAAGCTGCCTTCCCTCACAGCATGAAGATATCCAAGATTTTTCCCAAGTTCAAAGGAGGTAATCAATCTGATGCAAAGAATTACCGGCCTATAGCTAACCTGCCAATAGTATCAAAATTGATAGAAAGAGCAATATATGATCAACTAGCTGTACATCTGGAAAACAACAACCTACTCTCCGTACACCAACATGGTTTCAGAAAGGGTCTAGGCACAGCAACAGCTATCTCAGAACTTTGCAACAATATCACCAAACTCTGGGAGGAGGGCAAAACAGTCTCTGGTTTGTTCATCGACCTGCAAAAAGCATTCGACACACTTGATCTTGACCTTCTTAAAAAGAAACTTGTGGCACTGCAGATAAAAGGGAAAGCTTTTCAATGGCTGGATAACTACCTCACTAACAGACATCAATATGTTGAAATTGACCACCAGAAACAAAACTGCGTCATTACCTTCAAGTCCTCATTAAGACCAGTATACAGAGGGTACCGCAAGGGTCAATACTGGGGCCACTGCTGTTCCTGGTTTATATAAACGATTTTCCCAAAGAAATAGATTGTAGAAAGAGCTGTATATTGTTTGCCGACGACACCACCATCCTGATCCCCACAAATAAGCAAGAAAAAACTAATGAGATTGTGGAGGTGACACTAAATGAGGCCGACCAGATTTGCAAAGGACTGAACCTAGCAATGAACAAAAACTAAACTGTACAAGTGCAATTCAAGCCTAGGAATGGTGGCCCAGAGGAGCAGACCAACACCAACATATCTACAGTGAACTGTACCAGATTCTTGGGGATTCTGATTGACAACAATTTAACCTGGCAGAGCCATATTGATCAGCTCTGCAACAGGCTCTCATCTGCTGTGTTTGTAATAAGAAGAATACGAAACATTGCTGAGGAAAAAACTGCATTCATAGCCTACCATTCGCTGTTTGCCTCTCATCTCAGGTATGGCATAGTGGCCTGGGGATCAGCCGGACAGACCAGTTTGGACAGGGTCCTGCGTATCCAGTAGAGAGCACTGAGAATTATACTCAGAAAGGATCCAATGGAGCACTGCAGGACACTCTTCACTCAGAACAACATACTGACTGTCATCTCGTTGTATCTACTTGAGGTTGTAACTCTGGCCAAGAAGACAAGCCCAATCCGGAGATGTGAGCTACATAAACACAATACCAGAAACAGCAACAACATTGATCTGCAGCAACACAGGCTACAGAAATTCAGCAGCTCACCAGCATATGCAGGAGCTTGCTTCTTCAACCTGTTACCAAGGGAATTGAGAGAAATCCAGGACAATGGGATCTTTGCTAGAAGGCTCAAGAAGTATTTGGTCACCAGACCTTACTACACAACAAAAGAGTTTATAGAGGACCACACCTACCAGCACCTTAGAGTACAGAACACTCTAAACCGATGACGACCTCAGTAGAGGAGATTTTCATACCCGTGACGATTCCCCGATCCTTGGAACGTGAGGAAGACACCGGAAGTAAGTGAGTAAGTGAGTTGTGTGCTAGCTTTGAAAATTTTCAGATACAAATATTCGGCTAATGGTATGTTAACATGCTTTAGTTATATTAATTTCACTTGTATTATTTATGATTTAGCCAAGTTTTATTAAGTTGAAATAATAACAAAAAATTATCTTTGCATCAGCTTCAGTGTAAATCAAGAGAGCCCTGTTGCCTAACTTTGAATGGTAAGTAGAATATTTTTATTGTAGAAAAGTATAGGGTTTATTTGTTGTCTATTTATTTATAGGCTGAGTATAGGGAGATTTTTCTGAAAGTGATATTGATTTTCATTGTTACATTCTAAACTACCACTGTTACCTGTTATTGAAATATGACCGTTAGGTTGAGGAAGTATTCAGTTGAGTATTATTTCAGTTGATATTGCTGTACCTTCTAATTTAAGCTTCACCAATCAATCATCCTTGTCCCTTAAAAACTAAAGAATAACCTTAGTTTTTAAGGTTAGTGAACTGCGGGGACTATTTCGTTATTTCCCTAACTTCCTTAATCTCTAACTTTTCAAACTAACGACTACCATACCTAACCTTGGCTTTTGAATAGAAATGTCTTTGTATATAATAACTCACTATATCTCTAAAAAGTCAATATTTGGGAACATACAACTCTGCTGCTCCCTCATTAAAGTGGTGAAGGTGCTCCTTTAGATTATTGTACCTCCTCTTAAAACTGGAATTCTGAAAGCAATTTGTCAGAACGAAACGGTTTGACTGAAGTTGCTCTCAAATTGATATGCTATTGCGGCCCACTCTCCGACTGTCCTGATAGATCTGAGCATCAATAAATCATTAGCCAACCGCCAGTTTTGATGGTGTCTGCTATATCATCTTTCCAGATTTTCTATAACTTCCATGTTCTCTACATCAATGTTCAGACATTTCTGTATTGATTTCATCATAGAGGACGGACTTCTAACTTTGTCATGTACTGAGTCTTAATTCTTTTGGTGAGGTTGTTTCGGTTAAAACTTGTCTAAATTTAAAAATTTATTTTTCAGGAAGATTTCTCTGATGAAGTGTCTTCTTCATTATATTTGTCGTTGATGGAAAATCAGGTTGAAGCAAAGGTGAGTACTAACTTGAAATTTATTTCTGAGAGTGATGCTCACATGAGATTTGAGCTTGTGCAAGAGTAATGAGAGGGGTGAAGTTTAGAGAGGACGTATTATTTTATTTGATATGCCTGATTTTATAAATAAATAATTCTCATAGAGAAATCGAATAGAACTTTGTGTAATTTGTAGTGATGTGGATTTTGGGAATTTATAAAATTGCTTCAGAATAATTGAATTTATCAATCTTAGTCACTTTTCACGTTATTAAGTGCTTCAAAATAATTGGTATTTATCAATCTCAGTCTCTTTTCACATTACAAGCTGTAAATCATCCTTGTAATCTCAATTTTAGCTCACTTTGGTGAAGTGACAAACAATACTCCACGTCTACACACAAACAGAACCCAACTCGCTCTCTCTCTCTCAGACACGCACTTTCTCTCTTATTCTACCCCTGAGAAGAAAAACTTTTGAGAGAAAGAAATGTGATTAGTGTGTGAAATAACAACTTAATTTAAATTTTCCAAATTAATAATGCTAGCTAAATTGGTGCTACATGTTGTTGGCAAGTAGAAAACTGCGCACACATAAACCTAATTTACATAGGCTAAATAATAATATAATTATGACTTTGAGAGGAATTCAATATTTAATGAATCTTAGGATAAGGCTTCAACAACCATTGGTAAGTTAGCTTTTTGTTTTGTATTATCAGATACAAAATAAAAAAACTTTTGTGGGCAAAAATATTTTATTATTACAAAAAAAAATTCTTATGGCTTTTATTGGTGGAGAAACCCTTACGGGTAGTTCCACCTCGCCAATGTGTACTTGCCCAGAACCGGTCACCCATCCAAGTGCAGTCCACAGTGTTCGTGACTTAACATCATGTTCACCAATAGATCACCCTTTTTCATTTTCATTTTTCATCCCACTGACCACCTGTGAAAGGGGTATACGGATTTGTCAATTATATTCTAAGTCAATCTTTGCATTTCATAATGCAAATAGAATTCTTGAACGGAATAAGGAGAAACCTGTAACAACTCCTCTCTCACCTTAATTCTAAATTTGTCACCTGTGAGAGCTTTAATATGTGCTGGCAATGAGTTATAAAACCGAATTCCTGCACTCTTCAGCCCCCTCTCGTACATACTAGTTCAATGAATGTCGCTTCTGAGGTTTTGTCTATATCTAGTATTGTATGAGTGAAACAATTCTCCTGTATTAAACCTATCTTTATTCTTATCAATAAAACAAAGAACCTCCAATATATATATACCTGCTAGTGGAAGAATCTTTAACTCTTTGAAATAATCTCAACAACTTGCTCTAATAGATTCACCCACCATCACTCTAACTGCCCACTTTTGAATCCTAAATATATGTATTGCATGAGTTGAATTGCCCCAAAATACAACACCGTATGAGAGGAGAGAATGGAACACAGCAAAATAAACACTTCTAAGCGTTCCTGTATTGAGCAATTTCTTCAAGGTTCTAAGAACAAATACTGCCGAGTTGAGTTTGCTTTTTAGCTGGTCTAAATGAGGTCGCCAGGAGAGTTTAGAGTCCAGTACCACTCCAAGTACCTTTGCTTTGTTTGCTGAACCTATATTACCATCTCTCGTCTCCAATACTGCTTCCCGAGCCGTCCTGAATGGAATCTGCATCGTCTTATTATAATTCAGAACTAACATATTTGAGGCCAGCCATTCTTCCAGTTTTCTAAGAGCTCTTCTACTTTCAGACTCCATGTCATGCTGACTGTTACTTTTCAATAAAATACTTACGTCATCAGCGTACAAAACACAGTGTGCTGGTTCAAGGTGTGATGGCAAGTCATTAATATATAAAAGGAAAAGCAAAGGACCAAGGACTGATCCCTGAGGGACCCCACTCCTTGCCTGTAACCATTCTGACTGATACACAAAAGGATGAGACTGTATTTCTACCTGCTGATATCGCTCATCAAAGTACAATACAAACCACTTGAGAACCGTGCCTTCAAAACCATATAATTTCATTTTTTTCAATAAAATTTCAATGTTTACAAGATCGAAAGCTTTGGATAGATCAGCAATCAGGCCACATACCCTGGATCCTCCATCCACAGAATTCAGCAATTCATCTATAAAAGAAAAAAGCGCATCACCCGTAGAAGTGCCAGGCCTGAATCCAAACTGTTTAGGGGACAGCAATTTCAACTTGTTCAAGTACTTTCTTAATCTATGGAGCACTACGTATTCGAATATCTTTAGAAATACAGGTGGGTTTGCAATCGGTCTGTGATTTTCAGGAAGCTTGTGGTTACCTTTCTTATAAATGGGGACTACCTTGGAATATTTCAACTTCAACGGTACACAGCCGGCCTGCATCGATTTATTAAATACATAAGTGAGAGGTTCAATTATATGTTTGGCTGTTTGTCTAACTAAATAATTTGAAATATTGTAGTGATCGTAGGATTTTTTATTTTTTAGTGATTTAATTATCTTTCTGAGTTCTGTACTACTTATTGGATCAAATTCGTTCAAGTGAAAAGTGCGTGACTGTTGATGTACATTGCTAAAAAGCTTTAAAAAATTATCCACTTCAGTATATCTACAGATGGCTTGTTGTATTTTCAGAGGAGTATTAGTAAAATAATTATTTAGTAAATCTGCAGCTTCTTTGCCTCCTTTTATTATTCCTTTTTCATTAGCTATGTTTGTTTCTAATGTTAAAATGGTACCCTTACCTGTCTCTGTCTTAACTAGTTTCCATATTGCTCTTGTTTGATTTGTAGAATTTTTTATAAATGTACTAGCGGCAATTTTTTTGGCAGCGTTCAGCACCTTTCCATAAGTATTTTTATAAATTTTAAAATAGGATTCTAAATTAAAGTATTTTATACCTGACAATGTAATTCAGTGAATCATAGTACCAACTGAAGATGGCATTTTCAATAACAAGCTCAGTGTCTTTAATCTGTCTCTAGATATCCTGATACCTTGAGTAATCCATGATAGCTTATCTATTTTTTTCTTGCCCACTGATCTTTCTGGAACATATTGATTACAGTGACCTATATAGGAGTTCATGAAGCTATTAAACATCGTATCGACATCTGTGGAATTGTAAACAGAGCGCCAGCATTCATTTGAAAGCTCATTATTTAAAGCTGTTATATTTTTTTGATTAATTACTCTGTACTTTTCACTTTTCCCATATGGCAAACATATTTTCTCTTTAGAATTGGATTTGAATTTCTGTAATTTTAGTGTAGCACTGCCACCATTGTGATCGGAGAAAGAACAGGGAATATTTCTGCCAGTACAGAGAGCTGATGGATAGTTTGAAATAATGTAGTCAATTTCTGTGGCTGAATTTTTTGTTACTCTTGTCGGGCCCTTAATTATTTTGTTGAATTTGAATGTTGTTAATAAATCTTTGAACACACTGCTGTTTTTGTCATCCTTATTGTAATCTACATTTAAGTCACCGCATAAACATACTATTTTACCTCTCTCTTTTGTTACTTTTGATAAAACAGATCTTAGTAATTCGATAAAAATGTCAAAATCCGAATCAGGAGCTCTATATAAACATAAGACTACTAATTTTTGTGGCATCTTTTTCAATCTCAATTCTATAGCGGTTACTTCAAATACACTTTCAATAGCTAATGAGACTATGTCGTTTCTGATATTAAAATTTTTGATAGATGTGTCACGAACAAATATACAAGAGCCACCTCTTCTTTTCAATTGTCTACTAAACTGTGATCTCAAACTAAAATCAGGAAGAGCAAAAACCTCTAATTCATTTTCTCTCAGCCAATGCTCAGTCAGACATACAATATCAAAAGTAGTTCCCTCCTGTGACAATAAGATTTCAATGTCTAATTTAGAGTTAAGCAAGCCTTGGCAGTTTACGTGAAAAACCTCGCATCCTATAAAAAATCATTACTATTGGACAAGACTGAGATATTTGAGCCCACCTGATTATCCATTGACCCACGCACCACTCCACCACAAGACTCACCTGCATTACCCTTTCCTGTACTGGTTCGATCCCCATTCACAAGTTGGTCCTTCAAAAGCACCCCGAGTTTAAGTTTTCCCTTAATCTTATTCAGATGGAGTCCGTGTCTTGTGTAGTCGGCTATTTCAAAGTTTCCCATATCCATGAGATCAATTCCATCAAATTGTGAAATCTGTCCGGTCAACCATGCATTAAATTTACTAACGTTCACGTTGATGAGTGGTCGGTTGTAGCGATAAGGTACGGTTGCGACAGATACCCTAGTACGTCTAGCAGTCTTGATGATCGGGTCCAGGTCAACGTCAGTAGGCTGAGTTGTAGAGTCAACTATGTCATTTGTTCCGGCTAGTACAATTACCCTATCGTCAAAATCGAAATTGGAAGTCAATTTTTCTAGGTCATGTGCTACTGCCCTGAAATCCCCTCCTGGTTTTGCCATTACTGTAGCTTCAAAACCATCGTCGCGAACCATACGATTCAATTCCCATCCCAGATCCTTACCATGGCTGTCTGCTACTACCAATACTCTCCTTCTCCTTTTTACCCTAGCATTGCTTGGAGGTTTCTTTGTAATTCTAGCTTGCTTGTTACCTATCTCATTGTGTGCTGCATCACAGTTATCTAATACGCTGAAATAGTTATTTGTCATTGTGACAGGGTTTTGAGTTGTTACCTGATTGAAAACTGTATCACCTGGAAAATAGAAACTCTTTAGATCACGCAGTTCCATGTCAAGATTTTTATTTTCAGCTCTCAGAACTGAATTTTCGGCTTCCAACACCTCAATACTTACTCTCATCTGTTCAATTATTGTTTTACTATCCATTAATCTCTTGTCTACATCCATGGAGTGATCAACTACGTCATCCCATTGTTTTTTAAGTATTTTTATATTCTCAACCAGTTGATTATTTTCTTTTTTAAGTGTTTCTATGGTTTCGTTGCAATGTACATTTGAGTGTTGAAAATCTGAATTCAAAGGAGACTTAGAAGAATGTGGAGTACTACTTGAGAAAAGAGTGTGCATAGATACGATGTCGGACGTGTCGTTTGAAGAGGCAAGAGATTTATTTAGTACTACCTGGTCATCATGAATTGTCCTCAGTGAACCGTTCAAAGTTAAGGAATTAACCGAGAGAGGAATTAAGTACCCTCACCGAGAGACCAATTGCCAGTACAAAGATATTGTATTATTACAAGTCAATGAAGCCTTAGTGATTCCTGAAAGGTTGTGAGCTGTGGAATCATTTTCTTTTTAATATTCAATTAAACTTGAGGGTGGATGGTAGTGGACGGTCAACTACCGAACGGCAAAATTATGTCCCATAAGAACAATGTAATTTTTATCAATTGTTTGGAGCAGATAGCGACGTTATTTATGAACAGAATTTCACGTTCTTCATGTCATTGGAAAGAAAATTCAATACTCCAGAGGCCGGACTTTTACGTTTTTGATAAGCTAATTTTAATAATTAATTAACTATGATTCATAAAAGTATTGAACTCTAATTATTGAAATGAACTTGAAATAAAAAAGTAAAAAGTCCAGCCACTAGAGAATTGAATTATCTTTCCAATGTCATGAGAACGTGAAATTCTGTTCATAAATAACGGCGCTATCTGCTCCAAGAGATTGATAAAAATTACATTGTTCTTATGGGGCATGATTCTGCATTTCGGCTAGTGGCCGACTACTACTGCCCACTCTTAAGTAAGTTCTTGTTTTAGTTTATTTTGTTGTAACTTATTTAATAATTTCTATTCTTTTCTTTGTTTAGGGGGTTTATTATTTTTGTGCAAAGAAATAGAGTAAACTTACTTTTCAGCTCTCGTGATAGAAATGAGCCGCATCTGACATCATAAGCACAACGTCATCTTCGGAATACAAAATATCCAACATTTTTCTATGGAAGAGTAGGCGGTGCTCAAAATCGTTGAAAAATTGTTCTATAACAAAATCGACCGTCCATTGTGCCATCACGTAGCAAACTGGCAACTATAGACGAAATGCAACGATTGCCACCTCTCCCCATCCATCAGTACTATTTAGTTCAAATACGAGCATCCTTTTTGCGCCACCCAGTACATATGCATGTTTGAAATCTTATCTCAATTAGGAATGCAGTAAATATCACAGTCTACTTTGGGAGATTGGCTATCGTTAGTAAAAACAGTCAGTCGTTTCCCGTCTCTGGAGGAATAGAATTTGTTACATTACTCTAACTGCATGTCATTCAGAGGTGTTCTGCGCCGCCACTTGGTGGTGGAGACTGGCCTATGGTTGAGAGGATCAACGTGCTGACCACACGTTACCTCTATCCTGGTTAATGATTATTCGCTCGGGGTTCTGTTTGAGAATCATGGCTTTTGGGCCGGTATTAACCGGGTTGGAGTCGTTTTCCCGTCTTGCCGGGGTGTCTTCTTTGCTTGGACGGACTGTATAGTTGAGTGAATGTGAAACTGGCAACCTGCTGGTAGGCCTAGGTTGCCTAGGCCCTTTGTGGGCTCATGAGCCGTGGACAAAAAATCGCAGTATTTGCATTCTAGTGTATGTTTCTCAATTTTAACCATTTTCGTTCTTAATAATCGTCTAATAATTCGATTGATTTTATTACAGGTACAGCATAGAATAAAATACCATGTCCGAACAAATGATTTGCCTCTGTATGCATGATGTATGCGGACTTTCTCTGCCAACGGTCTGATTATTTCTCCAAACAAATGAAACATTTGAGCGGGTTCGAGAAGTATGGAGGAAGACGTGGACTAACAGATTCGTCGTTGACATGCTTGAACGATTTGGAGTCAATTCAGAGAGACACACATACTACAGTTAGCGATCTGAGAAATGGAGAAAGAACAATTTGTGAGTATCTCTTATTATCATAATGTCTCATAGAATCATATTGTCTTGAGAATCAATTTCCCTCCTTTGGGAGGTTGGCTTGTTGTTACTGAAGATAGTTGCTAGTTTCCCGTCTCTGGATGAATAGTTATTGTTGAATTACATTCTAGCTGATTAACTGGATGTTATTCAGAGGTGTTCCGCGCCGTCACTTGCTTATGGAAGCTAGTTTTTGGTTGAGAGGATCAACATGCTAACCAAAAGTTACCTGTATCCTGGTTGATGATTATTCACCTCTCGTGTATAGTGGAGTGAATATGAAACTGTCAACCAGCTGGTAGACCTAAGCCCTTCATGGGCTGTTGAGCCATTGACAAGGAATCAATATGGTTTTTATAATGGAATAGTTAATTAATATTCTAATATATTTTCTATTAGAATAAGTTATAGTACATTATGGACAAGACACGAGGAAGCAAAGTTTTTGTACTGTAAACTTTTATAAAACAGAATTTCCATAATTTTTAATTGTAACTTATAGACTTTCACGATATTATTTTCTCATGATATCGAACCAGTGGCGTAACAGTTTTTTTCGGCCCTTTTGAATCAAGACAATTTGTTTAAAGTATTTTAGGCATTTAACTTCACAAAACTGACAAATTTTTTGTTTCGTACTTAATATTTTTTAATATTGTGAATTTTTCAGCCTCGTGACATTCTTTGTGGAGCTGCCGATTCAAATAAATGACCGGCTGAAAGAGAGAGAAGATAAAATGGAGACCTAATCGCTTCTTGGAGGCCTGGATGAAGAACGGTTTGCGCTCCTTGTCAATCTTAGAAAGAAGATCACCGATTTCGGCGCTGGGGAGAAGGTCAATAAAGCTGGTAAGTCTTATATTTTATTCATTTTTTATCTCAAATAAATTAAATCCCATTCATATTTTATTTATTCTTTATCTCAAATAAATTCAATTTCATTCACTAAACCCTGGTTGTTCATCAAAACTGTCAATTCTTAATGATTGACTGGATGAAATTCCCATGAATTCATCATTTTTTATAATTTAAGAGATCACAATAGGCCTACAATGAGACTGAAACACAAACAAAGTCATAAACGTATCTTCTTCCCAATTTTTATCAGTTATTTTGTATTTTAGTAAATTTTATTTGGTTATTTTAGTAATTTTGATTAAGTTATTTCAGTAATTTTGATCGATAATGTGTAATTAATATTTCAGACAAATGTCAGTGATAAATTCATTACGATCGTCACCAGACAAGTTTTTTTGTAGGATGAGAGATTGTGCTGGTCATTTTTCTTTATTTATCATGGACTGATTCATTTTATCAGTGAAGTTCATTAGGTCTTGTAGATCTAGTATCTAGTATATAATGTTATCGGGAAGTAAATTGAAAAAATTTGGGGTTAAATATAAAAATGTCTTTTTAAAAAGGGTACAGTTAGACCTAAATCCTCGGAGATTCCGGTTCAGTAAACCTCTTGTTAAATGAGAGCCCTTTACAAATCACAATAGTTAACTGCTACACCCTCATTTCCACTGAGCAGGTAAAAAATAGAAAGCACTTTAATGGACATACAAAGTAGGCCTACCTCAGTAGAAGTACCTCGAACCGTTGAAACAGCGGTAATGTTCGATCTCTGTATCCTGCACCAGCAATTACTCGAATAAATTATTTTTGCAGCTTTACAATAGGGTTCAATGTAGTAGGCTATAATACGTGCTTCCCCAACAACTCAATCCAAAACTGATTCTTGAATGGGCAAATGCATAATAAATTTATTTGGGGATGTTTTGGTTATCCACAGCCTTTAATTTGAACATTGTTCTGATGTAAAACTCTAGTGGCTTTTTAAGGGATGTATGAAATTTCCATCTCAAGTTATGATCCAGTAGCAACCCAAGATATTTTACATTTGATTCCATTTTCACTACGGGACAATTGCAAGTCACGCCTGCAGTCCAATGTGCAAAGAAAGATAGGATTGTGTTATGTTATTTTAGCATAATTATTTCCGTCCAAAAATAATGTAATCTTGGGATATCATTCCCAAGTGGATTCTCGAGGCTTTATTTGCGCTGCTCGAGCTGCTCTGCTCTAGCTTCAATGTCTAACCATCACATCTCTATTCTTATAACTATATTATAAGTGTTTACTTTGTTATTAAGGCTTCTTATGTATAATTAATCAATAAATATTGAAAATCACTTGAGAATGACTTGAAAAGGCTGAATTCCACTATTATTTTATAGATTTATTATAAATTAGTAGCCCTAATAACAAAGTGAATATTATTTGTAATATAGTTATGTGAATAGAGTTGTGATGATTAGACATTGCAATTAGAGCCTGGCAGCTCAAGCAGCGCAAATAAAGCCGCTCAGGAATGATACCTTGAGGTTTCATGACAGGTTTCATTTTTATTGAAACTGTCCACGGTTCAATTCCATTTCAAGAAGTTTTACAAGATTTATTTGACCAAGTGAACATCATTTCCAGGCCCTTAGAAACAAAAACTAATTAAATCAAGATCAGTAGGTACAAAATAATCTTATATCTACAGTACAAATAAGAATAATGTTGGTAGTATTCAATATTCATAGAAAATCAAGGCAAGAGATGTATTAACAGAAATAAAGTACATTATGTCTTGAAAACATTATTTATGTCTCTCAATTTCCATACATGTATTTAAATTATTCATGTATCAAATGAAACATGCTCTCCAATAATAATACATTTATTATTTTATTGTATTATATTCATGCATAATCCTGTATACAATTCTATTGTATTATTTGATACATGTATCACCTTTTTGAACGTAGTGATTGGTGTTCACACAGCTTTATCGAAGTGGTCAAGTGAACATTAGTGTTTGAACTTGACTACTTCAAATTAATGAAGTTATTGATTTTTCCAAGCAAAACTCCATTCCAACAGCTACTTGTAAATGTTACATAACTTTATTCATGCTTTTCTAAATCCATTTCCAGAATCAAGAGTTGAAGGATTTCTTGCCTTGGATTTGCCATCCATCATGCCGAGTCGATTGATCGTACACTCTAGTTGAGGATCTTTTTGCCAACAGACATATACAGGTAAAGTCTATTTGTAAATTTATTCCGTTAATACTTGGCTAAATATTCAATGGTATCAGTCCCGCCATAAATTACAATTATTGTTATTATTCAATATATCGTGTCTATAGAGGCTGAATGATCTTTAGAGCATTAACTACTTGAAATTAAACTCTTGCCGTCAGTTCGTTGAAGCGCTGTGTGCAGGCTCTTTTTTCACTGACAATTGCGTCACCAATAGTAAACTCATAATATATGAGCTCCCACTAATTTATTAAAATTATTAATTTTATTCAATAATTAAAATTATTAAGTTTATTCAATAATAAAAATTAAAATGAACTCCCCACAAATTAGCCATACGATAATAATGCAAATTATGCAAAGGGTCTGCATGGCCTAGATGTCTGTGCGCAGGCAGATTAACGTATCTTCTTCCCAAATTTTATCAGTTGTTATGTCGTTTTTTTACTATAAAGTGTTAATAAGTATTTCGTCATGGAAAGCAAAATCGAGTTATTTTGTATTTTACTAATTTTGATCAGTAATGTGTCATTAGTATCTTGTAAGAATGCCATAGTGATGAATTAACTAATAACGTTCATTTATTGAATGTCATTTTGATGAATTCACCAAATAAGTTTTATTTGTAGGTAGAGAGATTGTGCTGGTCATTTATCTCGATTTATTATGTACTGATTCATTTCATCAGTATTTTTTTCTCTTTTCCCCTTTTACATTTTTTTTGTTGTTTTAATCATTCCATTTTCTCAATATCAATACTTTTATTTATTTTTTTAAACTGCCTCAATGAATTATTCATTCATTCTGCACCTCATAGCTTGTTATTCCAGCAGTTTTTCTTTTCTTTTTGTTTATCACTAGAATCTTAATTATTCTATTTTTTGGTTCATTTATTTATTTGTTAAATATGTAACTTATTTGATTTCTACTTGTAATTTCTTCTTGTATTTATACTTTTGATTTTTATTGCATTTATTTATTTTTTCACTTTGCATATTTATATTGTTTTGTATTTTGCTGGTGATGTGGTCAAGTGGTAGAGTGGACATTACTGTCCAAACTTCGCCACGTCATTGAAATAAAGAAGTCATTCTATTTATTCTATTCTAAAGTTTCATTAGGTCTAGTAGATCTAGTAATAGGTTACATGTCACACTTACTGGTAGGTTCCACCTCGCCATTGCGTACCTATATTACTAGTTTTTCAATATCAACTGTATCAATTAATCAATAAAACATTTGTAGTAGATTAGGTGATGTATAAGATTGTTTCAACCAATATGAGCCGAATTAATTCATCAGTCATGACATTGTCAGGGCAATCAACGAGCGTTCTGCGAGAGTGCGAGAGCATATTGAGTCGAGAGTGTCCTCTGGCTGAGTATTGAGCAAACCCTTCACTTTAGCAGACCGCTCACCAACTGCACTGACAGTTCTGAGCATTAATAAAAGTCATTCGTCAACTGCCATTTTTTTGGCATGAGCTATATTAAAATCTCTAATAAGCTCGAAATATTTGGTTGAAATGTATTTTAGAAGGATCTTAATACTGTATATTTTACTAAAATATATATTTTTTATTTCACAGGTCTAAAAATCAAGGGATTTCACCAAAGAGGCTGCAATTGAAAAAATAATATATAGATTAATTATTTATACTATTGTTTTGTCTTCCTTAATTATCATACTGTATTAATATTCTATGTTCTTTTTAATAAATAATTATGGATCATTTACAGTATTTTTTCCTATTCATGTTTCCAAAATAAAGAATTTTCAAGTTCAAAGAGTGGACTTGATCATTTAATTTGAAGAGCTGAGAACTTTATTATTCAGACAGTATGTAGATCAGTTGAGAATATTATATAGCATTTATCTTTTCTTATTGAGTTTATTGATTGATTGATCTTATAATTAATTATTATTGGTTCTTCTGAAATTTTAACTGATGATGAATACCTGTTTATCATTCATTACAAGCAAATAATTTACTCTTTTTGAACTTGAAAAATCTTTACCAAATATAATTCATGAAATAATTTGTATATCATACTAGCTGTTTTTGGCAGAATTGTGTAGAAAATGTTCATTTCTTCTCTGTTCGTCAAGTGTTGGGATTTAATTCAGTCTTTCAGATGTAATGTAATTCTTTGTACCTCACTTGAATTGCAGTTTTCTGAATTTTTGAAGCATGCATGTGTTACACCTTGCTACTTTATCAACTGCTAGCTAAATAGCTGATAGAAATTAGCAATATGTAACAAAGGCAGTAGCATCTATTGAAGTAGCTTGTTGTGACACAGGCTTCAGGAAGGACAGGTTGCCCTAGAATATTTTGGAACCCACAATCCAAGTTGGGTACAAAAAGTTTGAATTTAGTCTAAAAACTTGGTAAACAGAGAATAGTTCAATTATTTTTTATACAGATTTCCATCAACCGCAAAGCTCTAGTGAAGATTAGAAAGTCGCCTTAGCTAAGGCTATAAATGGAAACAATTAATTTGGTCATTATACCATTTATGAAATACAGACATTTGCGTAAATATTTTATCATGATCAGATACTCTGTTTTTAAATAGCATTACATCCCCTTTTGGATTGGGAATTATATTACGGTATTCTATTTTTCAGTAGGCCTATCCATTATAATATTGAAATATGTAGGCAACAATAATTCTAGAAAAAAGTCGATTATAGTTTGATAAAATAATGATAGACATAATTGCTCTTATTTGGCCGAGAAAAAGCACAAAATTAGGCTACATAAAATTTACCAATTTTGCACAAAGTCTAGCAATCCGCCTGAGAATAACAGTCAGATGTACATACTTAAATCGATCATCATTGCTGAGAACTTGTCAAAGCCAGAAGTGATTGAAGGAAATGAATGGGCTACGGTACTTGCTTCGGTGAGCTAATTAGAAAAAAGAGGCAAAGGAGGAGGTTTTGGAGGAGTCTTTTGCTCCTCACTCTCAGGCATTTCCCGATATGAGGAACCTTCAAAATTCAAGATTGGAATATACAAGAAGTATATGGATGGATGCCTACAAGCTATTAATTATAATATAATTATCAAGCTATAATTTATACAGGTTTTCTGGATCCAAAATAATTCCTTTATAATTTGAAAAAAATTAATATTTTAGAAATCAATAAATTGCGATTTAAAAAGTTGAAATAATTATTATGCTCATAGTAACAAAATATTGATATAATATATTTCAATAAATGTAGATCTCAGTAGCCTACCCTTTCTTAAAGGGTACCCACTGAGATCTACATTTATTGAGAAATTTTATAAGTACAGTAGCCCTAAGAAAAAGGAATTATAGATGTAATACCGTATATTTATATTTGAAATGATTTATTCATCATGCATGCAGCCATTGTTGTTGCCAATTCTATTATTTTTTCGCATATTAAGTTGAAATTATGTATATTCACTTATGAAAATAATAATTGAAAACCATAAGTAAACTTTTTTGCGGTTTAGCTATTTACCTATAAAAGCTATATTAAATCAATTATAAGATAAAACCGGTAGACTCCATTTTTGTAATAATACATTACGGTGTAGATAAATTAATAACATCCTTTAAAATCTATCAAGAAAAAACGAATGCCAGTTTTAAATGAACTAGTTTTTTCACATTCTTGAAAATGTTTCAACTCTGGTGATGAATTGTCTTTACTCTTAGCAAGTCACTGCTTGATAAATTTACAAGTTTAGACAAATTAAGCTGCAAAACCAAGCAGAGAAGTACAAAAATGATTTTGGCATCATCCCTCAAATATTTATTGAATCAATAGTTATTGAAAACAATTAATAATAAGGAAATAGGATATTTTAATTCTTTTAAAAGAATTTTCTGTACTATCATTATTTGAAAATTTTGAGAATTCGCGCGCTAAACGTTTATTGGACAGTTACAGTGAAAGAATCAAGAGGAGCTGCATGATTTTGGTGCTATCATTCCGTCAGGAGCGTTTAAAGCGGCCTACGTCATCAATCAGCTGTGCAACCGTCATTTGTCGGCTGCAATGCTTTGTTTACAAGTGCGACCAAAAAGACCGAGCTCTGTTTTACTATGCGTACCAACCGGTACGGCGACCAAAACGTGTTCTCCCCTCAGCTCAGCTGGTCGATTCTCGATTGCTACAAGGTCAAAAGGGACGGGGCAACTCACTATTTCGACAACTCGCTGTTAATCCAAAAAAACCGAACTGTCGCTGGGGAGGTGACTCGCTGTTTTGACAACTGCGTGTTTTTTGAGAAATAGCGAAATTACGTTTTGGCTATTGCAGCTCGGCAGGCCAGGTCAGGCAACTGGCTGTTTCGTGCCACAGTCCGCCATCAATAAAACTCATCTGTCTTGGAGGGGCATGCAAACTTTGACGCTATTCTGATACCTGATATACTTCGACGCAAGTCTATGCAGCTCGGTCAATATTGGTTCGAGAATCATGAATTTGATTTCAAATTATTGTGGGGAACATTGTGATCTATAAAAACTTGGTGAATATTGGTTCGAGAATTATGAACTTGATTTCAAACTATAGGAAACATTGTGATCCATAATGACTCCAGCTCGGTCAATATTGGTTCAAGAATTATGAATATGATGAATTATTGTGATCTGTAATTTGAGACAAAATTTTTAATGTTTTAACGCAAGTTTGGCATATATCTTATATTTCCAATTAATTGTTGATAAGCCATATACGCTAAGTAGGCTAGAAAGTCTGGTAATAGGCTTAAATTATAGGCTTAGAAAATAATAGGCTTAAATTCTGCTAATTCTTGACATCGAATATACTTTTTCGAGAAGTAGGCCTATCTATCATTCCCAGTTTTGTACACAAACATGACCTCTTTTCACATCTCTTCCCTCAAGTTACCGTATGTCATTACAGTAATGAGTAATCTGTAATTGAGAGATCAATTAGACCATCAATATATGGTCCACTACATAGTTTGTATTATTAGGTACCTATATATTATACGGTAGGCCTATTAAATAGAAGATTTTGTATACTGTAGATGATGGAAACAAGTGTACTCAGTTTCTCCTCCTATCTGTTGGTCTACATACAGCACTTTGCGCCTGAGCAGTGTGTGTGGTAGCAATCTGTTCCAGAATTTGTTGCAAATTGTTTCTGATAACTTACTTGCAACTCACATAATAAGTGAGCATCATTTTCAAGTCAGTATTGTATTTTTTCACTTTTACCCAATTGGAAAAGGATAGCGAATTTAATTGGGAGAAGACAAAACATTCAGGCCTAGGATTGACAAATTTAATATTTACACAACTCAAGATAGGCATACAATATTTATAAAAATATGCGCCTATAATTAATTAGGCCTACATTTATGTTGACTACCGGTAACTAGGCCTATAAAACTGTGAATTACTTATACAGTAGGCTACCTATCATGGATACTGGAATACGGTGTTATAGAATCCGTGGTAGGTACCTATTAGCCCATACATAGTGCTATAACAAGAATCCAATTCATAAACTATTCTGTGAAGTTACACAGAACTTAAGTTAACGAATACATGTTAAGACCATAATAACCTAATAGGAGTAACTTACATTTTTTTAAAATTTATACATCGTGCTATAACAAGAACTCAATTCATAAACTATACGAATAAAGTATTCATAAATAAATAAATTATTCATAGATAAATGAAGTATTTATAAACCTCTGAATAAAGTATTCAAGTACAACTTGAACTATAAAAAGTGTGGCTTGAAACTATAGTTTTAAAGTATTTCTTCAGAAAATATTTCAACTTTATAGATAATGAAGGTTTACTTAGTTTTAGCCACACCTTTTTCTATCGTTTGAGTTGTACTTGAATACGGTACTTTATTTAGAGGTAATAATAATATTTTTATTATATATTCACAGGTATGAGAGAAAAAATTCCTATTAACCAATAGTGTGATCAAAGAAGTCAATTCCTTCTTTTTAGTGCATTTTAAAAAGTTTTTATCATTTTCAAAATTTTCTTTATCTATTTACTTTTCATATAAAATTATAAATTTAAGAAATTTCAACAAAATCTGCTAGATGCAAGTCCTGAACCACACAGAATCTTTGGGGGTTAACTGGTCGCTAAACCAATTAGAGCAGAAGTCTAAGATAAATTAATTGATCCCAAAAAATTATTTGAAAATTTTTAATTGAGAAGGTTCATTTATAAAGGTTGAATTGAATAAATCAATACCTACACTAATAAAGAAAACACTTGAAAAATGAAAAAATTGAAAAATTTCAGCAATTCGAAAACTCATCAACAATAAAAAAGTATCCTCATGTGTAAGGTACAGCTGGATGAACACATTCTTTAGAAAAATTAAAGTTATGATGGAATTCGCCAAACACGTGATTTACTGATACATACGGTACATGTATACACAAGATACATAGATACATATATACAGATACATACATATATACACATTTGCACGGTAAATATATACAAGCAAACTAGACTCACTTTAAATTTAATTTATTCAATTTAACAACTAATGAATACCGAATCCAATAAAATTTAAAACTCAATAAAAATCACTTATAAATGGAAATAAACTTACATAGTAGTTACTATAGTTTCGACCTGTTGTGTGGTCATATTCAGACTCTGAAGATGAGTCTGAAGATGACCACACAACAGGTCGAAACTATAGTAACTACTATGTAAGTAAGTTTATTTCCATTTATAAGTGATTTTTATTGAGTTTTAAATTTTAAAGTGGAAAAAAGAATGGATACACAACACCAATAAAATTGCTGCTCAAATTGTAGTGTCGGATGGCAGCAATCAGTTAGTAAAATCCAGAAGTCTCTATGTGGCCTATGAGCCAAGATACCGTGTAATCGAAAGTTTTCCGATAAATTTTCATAAATACTATATTATTATTATTCACATTACTATACTTGAAATTTCAATTAATTTAGAAACGTTTAGAATTGGGAAGATCAGTATAATAATAATTATTGAAATCGTAGAAATGAATAAATTCATGTACTGATACTGTAAGTTTGTCGCCGGACAGAATAACTAGAGAAAATGTGAAAAATGAATATAAGGCCTTTCTGACAAAGTAGCTCTCGCTTACAGCATTGTACTTCAATACGGTACCTTTTTCCACTTTTGGCAGTATTTATGAATAAGGGATGAGGTCGAAAATCTCGGATATTTTCTCATTATTTTCATGTATCATTCATCACTTCATGTGAAATATTTTTCAAAATACAGTCTTTTAGAATCGGATGATTCTTTTATAGTGCCCCTGCGTATAATAATCAAAGTTAGAAGCTTCTAGCTGGTTGATTTAATTGCTTAATTTTCATAAGCGTTGATCAGTAGAGTACACATTGGTCCGCCTCAAAATCATAGAATAATGAAATTTTGAATAATAATGTAAATTTTTTCAATATAACATTATCTTGGAACAAATAATTTTTCATCTCATGTTCACTGAATTTTTTCAAAAGGCGGTTCTATTTCATATAGGCTACTATATGATCAATTCGGACAAAATTGAAGAATTTCATTAACCTAAGTACTTCAAGCTTTTTCCTATATACCGGGAAAACACAATTTTTAATGTGTCCATCTTGAAAATTATTGGTGGTAGGAAGTCGCATTTAGAAAGTCCCGGTATATAGGAATAAGCTTGAAGTACTTATTAGGTTAATGAAATTCTTCAATTTTGTCCCAATTGATTATATAGTATATGAAATAGAACTGCCTTTTGAAGCTGAAAACAATGAGCTATAGTTCGTTAAGATCCGTTCAATTTTACGAAAGTTAGGGATGTCCTTAGATTATTATCCTTGATTATTATCTATGATCCATATAGACTACCAAACACCACCTTGAATACAGTTATCACTTCTTATGTATATTTTAGCATCAAAATATGGACAAAAAACACCTGTAGCTGAATTTGGAAGAATTCCATTCTTGGAAAAGTGATTGTTCAACTTCCAAAAAGTAGGTCAAAGAACAATATTAATAAGTTACTTTTCATGCTCGACAACTTTTAGGGTGAGAGGGTAGTGGGTTTATTGTTTCTTCATGAGTTACATCACATTTGAAAGCACTTGGGACAATTTTTCGGGATATTTTGTAAAAATGGGAGTTTTGATCAAATGTGGAAAAATTTCTATTTGGTCGATTTTCGTTTTCTTTTTTCAGTCGACGCAGATTTTAGTCCTCTTCAATTTCTAATCAGAGCACTTTTCTCTAGGATCAACCGTTTTCGGGTTTTATGCAAAAAAATTGTACCCTTTACAACCCCCCGCGCTATGCTCACCCTCAGGTCCGGGGACGTTCAGTATGCTAACCTCCCAACTAGTCTAAATAAATTCCCGAGGTCAAAAATTGGGGATATTTCATGCACTCTATACCGGTGTGGACAGGCTTTATTGACTGGACTATATATAGCGCCTTGCATTAAAGAATTACGTTAAATACGACAGGCTTCAAACTTATAATTTTATTGCACGATTTAAGGTGAAATTGCTTGTTCAATCACAAAATTATTCAAGATTGAATATTATTCTTTATACATTTTTTAATCGTATTTTGAAGAAAATTCATGAATCTCAGATAACAATTTCATAATCTTCTCAAAATTATCTTGTCAGATATTTATGATAATTTTTGTAGACTTGTAAATTGGATTACATTTTAATTATTTGTCTTCATAGAATTAAGTTACAACAAGACTAAGAATTTTCAAAAAAAATTAGTATTTCAAGAGCATGATAGATTCCGGTACATAAATTATTATCACGACTTATGAGTTCTGAAGCTCATAGGAACAAATAGGTATAAATCTGACAAATATTATGATATTACAAATAGTCTGAAGGTCATAACAATTATTGTATTTTCATACATTATCTCAGTTGGTAAAGTCTTCGACAAAAATTGCAGAATCATTTTAGATAAACTTAATTGTACTATTAGGCAATTTATCATTTTATTTCACTAGTGTACTGTATAGGTCCTGCGTACAACATTATAGTCTTTTATTATCTTCCTCCCTGCACATAGACAAATCATCCATGCGGTGAGAATAATCATATTATCTAAATACTTATATTTTTGGGAATATATAATTTTTTATTAATAAACAATTTTGAATTTAAATTTTGCGAGATTAATAAATTAATTGCTTCATTGATTGAATCTTAACACATTCATACTTATCTTGGATATTGCGGATTGAAACAGCAATAACCACTGAGCATAATGTAAGAAAATAAAATACGTAATTTCTATGTACAGAATATCAGGTTTTAGGCTTGCAGAATGTAACCCTCAAAGCGCATGTGGGCAGACTACCCTTTTCCTTCAAAAACATAGACAGGAGCTCCAGCACGTAAGTGGCCCCAAACAATTTTTTTTTTTAATTCCACTATGAATACTCTTGTTTTGTCCCCTCTTTGCAATACCTAAATCATTCCAAATCACAGTTACAAAAATGATCTCCTGAGCTCTTGCGCCCCTGGTCAACTGTGCATCTTGCCCAGTTATAGAAATGGGCCTGCATAAGTCTGTCCAAACAAGGAAGACCCTCTGTCTGGCAAGATGAGAAAATGACTTAAAAAAATATTGATTTGGTCTCAAATTGTAGATTAGAACGTTTTCTACGATTGAGACCAAATCAATAATTTTTTAATCAATATTGACCGAGATGGAGTAATTTTCTTGCCATTTTGCCAGAGGGTCATCTTTGCTTGTACAGACTATACCATCTTTGCTAACAGATAATCTTCACCAGGATATAAAAGAACACTGTCTTTCGTTGTAGAATAAGCAGGTATATTGTTCTCCCAGGAAGAAGAAGCAGTTTCTGTAACCATGGAATTTTTATCTATGACAAATGAGACCCTTTTCATTCTTCTCGAAGAATAATGTGAGGTTGGATTTAGAAAGTTCTGGTTCGGTCAATAGGCTGGATTTAGTAATTATTCAGGCAGAAGATCAAGGGTTGCCGCCGGGTATTGTTAACTCCACTTGAAGGAGAACTAGAGGTAACGTGACAAATATTATTGTAGAACAGTCATGAGAGTGTGAGCGCGTGTGGCAAAAAGAGTGAGTGAGAGCGTATCAGTAGGGATAATGGAGTGACAGAGCGAACAGCAGAGAATAGAGAATATGAATAATTCTTCTCTGTCTTTGTTTATTTTGTTTTCGCCACTTGAACATGATTTTCTAGAAACAGATGGGGTCATAAACATGAAGGTACGGTATGCCAAAAATTTTCTGGAGATCCGGACCCTTAGGACCCCCCTCTGGCTACTCTACTGGTACCCCCAGGTAAATAGGGGGGAAAACAAACTTTAGGTTTCAGTAATGAATAGGTTTAATGTTATCATCTATCATAAAACACAAAAAATCCAGTACCGTAAACTTTAGAGAAATAATTTATTAAATGAATCTACAAAGTGATGTCCAAATAGCTGCTTAGTTTAGAAAAGCCACGAGCACACAAGCGACTGGTTACGATAAGCGATATTTTTAATAAGTTAGTTGTTTAAAATAAGTTTAAATATATTCCATGATAAGAGTAATATTGACAATGATGAGCAAATTTTGTCTGGTTTATTTAAAATTAATTTTTTTTTGAGGGGCCAATGGGGGTACCATGGTACCCCTGGTGACCCGTGCGCACAGTGATTGAGTGTCTCTTGCCTACACACACATTATGAATTGTTATCTTTTCCTTTACTAACAAAAAGCTTTGTCTCGCCAATTTCTCGAGTACAGAACATTTCTATATTGAGGGACACAAATTTTCGGTACGTTTCCTAGTAAAGTTAATATCACTATTTGGGACTGATGCCGATGTCTTCCGCAATAGATTATTTCTATTTGATTGATTTGTGTACTTGGCAAGAGAAACCTAGAGAGGAAAAAAATGTAAATGTAAAAAATGAAGATGAGGAACATCAAGTGAAGAAACTTAGTACAAAATTAATTGATTATAGAGAACAAAAGGACAATCATCTATGTAGTGGAGAAATTAAAATAACTCATAAATACATATCATCAAATATTCATATACAGTATTATCCAATATGATTCTATTAATAATTCGAGGGATTGAAACATTAGGGTTCTAAATGCCAAAAATCCTCAACTTTTCAAGAGAGCAGAATTTCAAATCGGGTACTGCAGTAAATGAAGGGAATGATATTAAAATATGCAATGTGTGTTTTTATGAATTTTCGTACTCTAAATAGATAAAAAATATGTCAAACATTTTTAAAGTTATCATTATGTAGGATGTAGGTAAAAAATTACTTTTAAAATTATGGTGGAACCTTGTTGCTCTAATGCCAATGCCACGTTTACACCGAAATGTTAATAACTTTTGAATAACGTATTTGACCGAACGTAAGTGAGGTCTAGATTCAAGACAACGATTTTGCATTTCTCTTTATGTTTGTTTGTTCCGCATTTACAACAAAACGCGGCAATAGATTCTAATGAAATTTGACAGGAATGTTCCTCTTGAAATTGCGCGTTGATGAATATGTAAGGTTTCTTGAAATATTGCATTTTAAGGATAATATGAAAGGAAAAGGTATTACTTCCATACTAAAATATTACTATATACATTCATACTTCTAAACATAGGAGAACTCACACTATAGAATTATTCATGCTTAACCAGCTGTTGAGTTTATTATTAATTGCATGCAATGACGTATGCAATTAATGAAACTCAACAGTATTCCCTTCATGAATAATGCCCCATCCATGGGTGACTTCGTGAGGTCCACTATTCACAGAACTACTAGTATATTATATAACTAACTCACTATAAAAAAGTTATTAACAAATGTTATTAACATTCTGGTGTAAACGTGGCTGTGGCGTAGTTAAATTCAACAATGTTCCATCTTAAAGCTGGAACCATGATGATCTGGTAAATCGCTTTCTCATTAGAACACGGTTCTTGTTCTTAGATAGGACCTTTATGATTCGAGATTTATTTGATTTGTAATGCATTAAAATTCTATCAATTGATTAAAACCTTATTGGAGTTTGTCTGATCTATCACAAATGATCCATTAAAGTAAATTTTATTACAAAAACAATAAATTGGATAATATAAATTTATTCATAAATTTTAATAAAACCTATTTACAAATTAATATAGTCATTTGAATTCTAATATTTGTATTTAATGATAAAACAATGAACAAATTTCAAGACTATAATTGAATAGAATATGCTGATGATGAATAATTTTTTATTATATTATTGTTATCTTTTATTACTATTTTGCCCATCAATATCAAGCATTCGAAGTAGTATCTTATCTTCATCAATAATGTCCATAATGAACAAAAAGTAGAGCAGAGTAAAATGAAGAGAAGCTAAACTCTTGACGTACCGTAGGCCTATCACAACCATCATGTTCACAGTATGATGAAGAGTAAAATTTCAACAACAAGGTTCCATGTAGCACATGGAACTTTGTTGAATTTTATGTTGAGGCTTCCTAGATCAATATGATTTCAAGTACAAAATGGAACCTTCTTGAATTTTGCATTTGGTCTTTTTGGACATAGAACCTAATTGTTTTGCTTTATAAAAAAACTACTTATAATTCGCAACTGAAACTTTAAAAAACATCTGCTAGAAGTAAAATAGAACCATAATGCATTAAAATCTCAATTTGTGAAAAAATGTCAGTTAGAACCATGGAAAACTAGAATAAACGGTAGGTATCATAAGCCTGATGCACAGAAGATTGATAGTATTATGCCGTTTCTGGAGTCCCCAAAAAATAGTTGATTACGTTACCATAGAAGCATCAGTATTCAATTTCCTGTGATTAAATTTTTTATAACGTTTTTTGTGGGCTTCAGAAACGTCATAATTATAGAGACTGTATATAATAATCATAGTGTGGACATTGACAGTGTCACTTTTGATTGGTCAGCTCGGTCAATTCCACCATAGTTTTGCCAACTCTCATAAATCCGCGTATCAACAGTTTGAGGGATGAGCCGCGAATGTCTCGCGGTGTGTTGATACTTGTGCGACTGGAACGCAGTTGATGGCTGTGGCCAATCATATCTCTTGCTATTGAATTTAAAGGATAAAATAAGGATTCTTAATTCTTTAATTTATAAAAAATCCAGAATTTCTCGATTTTTAAATAAATCAGTGGATTGACAACATTTTGTCTTTTCATTTAACATGGATAACTACCACAATATCAAGTTCACTACTACTTAAAAAGTACCATAGAGCATTCTACAATTTTTTAAACTAGAGAGGAGTAATAGCATAGAGTAACTAGCACAATAGGCCTATTCTTAATTCTTATTGTCTTTGATAGAATAATGAAAAAAAACGCGTAGAACCAACCCCTACCGAGTAATGACTTTTACATTATTTCTTATTATGAGTATACGTATATGTTCTTAGACATTATTTTCTATGAGATAAGAAAATAAATTTACCAGGAAAATCTCTAAGGTGAGTTAATCTTACTCTAATAGTCTAATTGATGGCAAACACGTTGCTGTATTTAATTTTACTGATTTTCAAAGCTGAGAATGGTGCTCAGAATCTCATTAAGAGACTTTGTTCTTGTCATATACAGGATAAATCACTAAATGATAGTTATGGCTAAAAATAATTCAAATGATGGGCTATTCTTCCATTAACAAATTGACTGTAGGAAAGAGAGGAAGACTCTGCAATCATACAATAGTAGAAATCGCTGAAAAGACAAAAAGCAAGAGTTATATTTAATTTAAGATATTCAATAATTTTAGAACTGATATCCATTTTATCAGTCACTAATCTCAATATTAACATTAGAACGGTATTGTACAAATTTGAGTTCAATATAGCCTTTTAAAATATTTTTTTATATTCAAATAGGCCTATATTGATAAACTCGAATTTTTTAAGTTAGCTCCATTCTCCTAGTTAAAATTTCAAACTTCAAAGCTGACGTCTTTGCGATATCTCATCACTAATTACACTGGGTGATGATGATAAGTTTATTGGTTGAATTACATATATTTGTAACTTGGCTTCTTCTCCATCCATTGATAACACTTAATTTGAGGTTTTGATAGAGTTTATTAAGGTACTTTACATTACATTATAATCAAATTACCTTAGTGTTTATAATAAAATTAAAAATCAATCATAATCACAATTGAGATTACAGTCAAAAACTATTCAATCAAATAACCGTTTTCTCACTAAACCATCATCTTAAACTCATCAAATTAATAATAAATGACTACAACAAGTCCAGTAGGATTGTTGTAAATATTAGCGTGGCTTTAACATTGGTGTATTAGGTATTAAGTATATCAAGCCTCATGTTTTGAAATTTGTTCCTCTATAACAACATATATAGGCTATGATATGGTGATTTTAATCTTGAATATTATGTCATCATAGAGATAAATTCATTTTTCCTAAAGCTACCTCACAAAGTTGCGGTTTCTGCATTGATTTCAATACACAAACTCTACTTTTCCGCATAGTATGCGGAAAAAGTTTTTTCCGCACACTTAGGCTTGCAACTTAACATCAGTTTTGTGGAAAGTTTCAGGGCTGAAAAGTCTATTAAGCACTTGAAATCATGTTGGCATCACTGGCAAGAGCTAACCTAAAATAACCCCTAACAAACCGCGATGGCCAAGTGGTTAGCGACGTGGACTAGTATTTCACTGCTTACAGATCAGGGGAGGTTCAAATCCTGAGCAGTACATTTTTTTTGACGATTGTTTTCAACTTAGAAAATCTTCCAATATTATTCTACATAGAAATAAAAGTGATAAACGACCTCTTGAGATTCTTTGATATGAAAAAAATTGAAAATAAAAAATGAAAAATTTAAAATTTAAAATTTAAAATTTAAAATTTAAAATTTAAAATTTAAAATTTAAAATTTAAAATTTAAAATTTAAAATTTAAAATTTAAAATTTAAAATTTAAAATTTAAAATTTAAAATTTAAAATTTAAAATTTAAAATTTAAAATTTAAAATTTAAAATTTAAAATTTAAAATTTAAAATTTAAAATTTAAAATTTAAAATTTAAAATTTAAAATTTAAAATTTAAAATTTAAAATTTAAAATTTAAAATTTAAAATTTAAAATTTAAAATTTAAAATTTAAAATTTAAAATTTAAAATTTAAAATTTAAAATTTAAAATTTAAAATTTAAAATTTTTAAAATTTAAAAATTTAAAATTTAAAATTTAAAAATTTAAAATTAAAATTTAAAATTTAAAATTTAAAATTTAAAATTTAAAATTTAAAATTTAAAATTTAAAATTTAAAATTTAAAATTTAAAATTTAAAATTTTTAAAAATTTAAAATTAAAATTTAAAATTTAAAATTTAAAATTTAAAATTTAAAATTTAAAATTTAAAATTTAAAAAATTTAAAATTTAAAATTTAAAATTTAAAATTTAAAATTTAAAATTTAAAATTTTAAAATTTAAAATTTAAAATTTAAAATTTAAAACTGATTTGTCAGGATTCAATGATGAATAACTGAGATATGACAAATTAAATTTTAATTTCAACCTTTCAAATTCACTATGGTAACTGTAGGAAAATTTAATGTGTAATTCAGGCGCAAAGTATCTTTGCTGCACTCAAGAAACTATTCCGCACTCGCCTGCGGTCGTGCGTAAGTGTTTCTCTCATGCAGCAAAGCCACACTTTTGCACTGATACACAAATAACTAAAAAAAGAGGCTTGATACATAATAGGCTACAATACCTCAATTGGAAGCCAGCTAACATCAAGTTATAAAAAATAATCACTTGGATTTTTATTTTTAAATAGCCTATAACTTTATTAACCATGCTATTGGCTGCTAAATCATGGTACAAAAAGGCATTGAATTGCTTCCCCAGAATACTTTATACTTCAAAAATAAATCCAA
Organism: Sogatella furcifera; assembly: GCA_017141385.1. NCBI lineage: Eukaryota > Metazoa > Arthropoda > Insecta > Hemiptera > Delphacidae > Sogatella > Sogatella furcifera. The sequence goes on from CM029547.1 coordinate 31,274,235, forward strand.
ATGGCTTCTTGTGATGAGCATTTGCCATAATAATCAATAATACAGTACCATACATAGACGTAAATAGGGATGTTGGAAAGTGGTGAGAGTAGAGGGTAGGAGATGGTAGTGACTACCAGACTCAATTAATATTGCAAAAACTAATGTATAAATGTATAACAAAAGTCATTTTCAAAACATAATAGCCGAAAACGTCAATATATTGCTTTAGATAGGCTTGAAAAGGTGATACCATAGAATAGACAGTTTTTGTTGAATGTCATAGAATTTTTATTTTGCGACTGTTCCCCCCACCCTAGAGGTAAATTGAAAAATAAAAGGTGGAACTTGTTCAGAATGGATTGTACTTTCACCTCATATGTGAATTTTCTACATATCTCATCTGGTTTCAAGTTGTAGCAAGTTGAAGTGAGCAATTCTGACTTTTTCCATAAAAGCTCAAAAACTACCGCTTTTTTGACGGTTCATAGCAGTCATTGATCCAAACTTCGAATGTGACCACTCATTTTGTAGCTAAATTTGTTTTCTTCAATTTGTACTGGAACACATTTTTTGATAAACCGACTAGTTTTCACAAAAAAAAAGAAAAACTCCAAAAAGTCACAAAATTCAAGGGTTTTTTGGAATTTTGGGGTGAAGCCGTCCCTGAGGAGGAGTATTCAAATATTATATTCGAGTTCAGCGTCCTAAAATACATATGAAACCGTCGAGAAAAAACTTTCGCACCGCTTTCCTAAAACACCCGTCTGGACGTACCATTTGACTGGACTACTCACTCGATTATGCCCCACTCACTTTCTTGACCCACTTAATAATTAGCGGGTTTTTCGTCGGTAATCTTTGACACGGTCTTGTATTGAGTGGGCGGCTAGCGGGAATATAGCGAGTTGCCGACAGGCAGCGCGATCACACAAAAACAGCGAGTCACCCGTCACAGAAAAATAGCGAGTCACCTCCCTGGCGACAGTTCGGTGTTTTGGCTGAAACAGCGAGTTGTCGAAATAGTGAATTTACCCAACCCGGTCAAAATTCCATTTCTTTTTTATTTTTCAACAAACTAAGTTAATTCTAAACTATACAGCTTTTACTCCAACTAAAGGCTACAGAAATTTCATCAAGCAGTTTTCATGAAAATCTGCAATTTTTAATAATAATCATAATAGACCCAACTGCGGCAAGGAGGACAGCATGACGAGGCAGACTCGCAGCACGACCGGTGTACAAAAGTGCACTTGACGTCTAAAGCCTAAGCGCGGTTAAGTTCAAATGCATGTAGCTACATTCGCTTGGTTTTGAATACCTGCGAATAGTAAAACTACTTACTTTCGAAGAAAAGATGTCGAAGTGCAAGAGGAAATGTTGTGTGATAGATTTCAATAACAATTATTCCAATTCTGAAGGAAAAGGTCTATATATACAGGGTGTTTCCAGGAGGAATGTGCAATACTTCTCAGGCTGATTCCCACCAAGTAGACATAAAAGTTCCATGGGACCAACCCCCAAAAACGCTTTGTTACCGAGATAACAATGGTGAAAAATTGAGATTTTCAAAACATATTAATTTTCTTATTTTTTAGAGGCTTGGGAGGTTCTAAAATAATCAATTCCTATGTAAAATTAGCTGAGGAACTTGATGAAACCATTTCCAAGTTTGTTACTTTAACGGTTATTGATATAATTGGGAAAATATGCTAGAAAACGCCATTTTTCAACAATAAGGGTTATAATTAGGTAGGAATCATAAAATTGTATTTTTCATTAATGGAAGTTGAAGAGAGTCGGATACTAAAGAAAAAGTTAAATGGCGGCGATTGTGTAAATCTTACCCAAATCTCAGAAATAGCGATAAAAAATCGCAAAATCGCTACTAAACACAAATTTATCACTTGTGCTATGTTTTGTCAATTTTGCCATTTTTGATCGCCATTTCTGAAATTTGGGTAAGATTTACAAAATCGCCGCCACTTAACTTTTTTCTTTAGAATCCAACTCCCTTCAACTTCCATTAATAAAAATACAATTTTATGATTCCCTTATCCTGTTATAACCCTTATTGTTGAAAAATTGCGTTTCTAGCATATTTTTCCAATTATCTCAATAACCGTTCAAATTACAAACTTGAAAATGGTTTCATTGAATTCCTCATCTAATTTTACGTAGAATTGATTAATTTAGAACCTTACTAAACCTCTAAAAAATTAAAAAATTTAATATATTTTGAAAAATCCCAATTTTCCGCCATTGTTATCTCAGTAACAAAGCGTTTTTGGGGGTTGGTCCCATGGAACTTTTTTGTCTACTTGGTGTAAGAATCAGCCTGAGAAGTATTGTACATTCCTCCTGAAACATCTGTATATAATTCAAACGGACATCAGATTCGTGTTCTAGGGGCTCGGAAACGGTTAAAAAATATATATTTATAATATATATTTATAATATCACATCATAAATTTTCGATTGTCAGGTCAAGACCAATAGTGCATTTTTTCGAATGAAATGCACTAAAAGCAGGAGACCGGGTCTAGGTTGAACAATTTTTCTATGAACACTTCCAGGTTCCAGCAAATTAATTTGAAAGTTGATTGTTGTAAAACACATAATGTTAATCAATAGCTTAGTTTCAGCTTGCTATTGCACCAAGAAAAATTATTTTTATTGATCCTACCAAAATTTCAAATCATAAATTAAACATTTTTCATGTCTTACCACATTTTTGGAATTACAAAGGCATATTCTTACTGTTATTAATTATTTTTCTAAACACGTCTTGTAATTTAAAGACAGATATATAAATTGCCTTTATTATTACAGATTGGCCATATTTTTTGATATACAAGGCTAAATTGAAGACTGTCCAAAGTATCCCCTTACATGTCCAATACGGTATGTGGCTCCAAGAGCACCAATAAATTTATCTATTATTTTTCTCTTACCTCAAAATAGTTGATGCTCATAGCATTCCCAGCAGTAACCTGTATATTGAGAAATATTATATACAATGAGATCTATGATAAATCTTAATATCTATGATAATAGAACTCAATTTCTAGAAAATTTAAAAATTCCTAAAAGAAAATAGCGTTTTAGAGCCTTTAATTTTTTATATTGATAAATACAGAATTAAATTTAAAAGATTCAACCCTCAAATTTATTTAATAGGCTTAAAAAGTTTAATCTGATTAGTTAAGGGGACTCTTAGGGCGAATCTCTATAACATAAATATCATATCGTAAAGCATTATTTAGTCTCAAGCATTATTTAGCCTCCTCCTTTGGGGAGATTGGCTGTCGCTAGTAAAGACAGTCAGTCGTTTCCCGTATCTGGAGGAATAGTAATGGTGTTGCATTACACTCTAACTGCTGAATAACTGCATTTTATTCAGAGGTGTTCTGCGCCGCCAATTGGTTGTGGAAACTGGCTTATGGTTGAGAGGATTAACTTGCTAACCACACGTTACCTCTATCCTGGTTGATGATTATTTGCTTGCTGTATGGTCTGTCCGGCCGGGGGGAATTCTGGAGGGGTGGGGGGCGGCTTCGGCTCGGCCAGTTGGTTCGGGGACTGTGAATTCTGATTGAGAATTTATGGCTTTTGGGCCGGTATTGGCCGGGCTGGGGCCGTTTTCCCGTCGTGTCTTCTTGGCTTGGACGGGCTGTATAGTCCCTCATGGGCTGTTGAGCCAGACATACAAACATTTTTTGTCAGAGATGAATCAATAATACAGATTCATCATAAATTCGTTCAAACATCAGCAATATGAATATTATGAACACCACTACTTGTTTTGTTTTGTTGAGGGGGCGATTTTTTTGTGTCTCAAGTAGCGTTTTAAAACTCTGTTTTAAAGATTACCAGTAGCCTAATAATTGATTAGCCTATTGATTTTTTCCACTTAATCATTTGAAGTTTTTTTGTTCAAAAGCATTGCTGAGCTCTTTTTTAATGAATAAATAGAATTATTTTTTGATATTTAAAATATAAATTCAGGCTTTATGCAGTTCAACACTCAGTGGTGTGCATATTTTGGACACTTCTTGGTCAGTTAACAATGATTAGTCGTAGATAAACGTTTGTTCCCTAAAGCGGGGAAACCGAGTTGGCAGTGGAGTCTTGAAGAGGTCCTATGAAAACGAATCTTTCTCCTGAATATTGAGAAAAATTGAAAGAAATCAACCTTTTATATGCGAATAGCTCATGAATTATGTCTGTTATTATTGTTGTTCATTCGTCTTTTTCCTCTGATAAATTAATGTAATGAGAAGAAAATGAAAACTTATTATGCTAAAAAACGTAATTATTCACTACTATAAGACTGCACTTTGTAACACTACATAACTGTAACGCAATTGCTGTTAGGTCAAAGTGGTACATCAGTTTCCCACATAAAATGCTGCCATTCACGGGAAACAATAAAAAACTGAAACTATACCGAGTATCATTTACCCAATTTTTTTACACTAATTTTGCCAAATCGTGATCTTCAGTAGCACCACAGAGGATGTCGATCTTCTCTGGTAGCATATAAAACCAATAAAGAGGATAGAATAAATTACCAACAATTGTTTATTAGTGTGCATTTTACCAGTACGCATTTTGCTATGATCAGCTTGAAAATAATTGAGGTGCTGTAATAAAGGAAAATTATGGATGGATGAATACATGTAGCATATAGAGTTGTGTTCCAGTATCTTTCCTCTACTACAGGGCCTATGGCGAGTTTTCATGAGACAGGCCTATTCCTCGTTTTTTAAAAAGTAAGTTACTCATTAAGATTGGAGGAATACGATAAATAAAATGATAGAAACACATTTCTACAGAATTTATCTGTAAGCTTTATTATTTCTCTTTTTCCCTTTTTACTTTTTTGTTGAATTTTCATTTTCTTTTTCTTCTGCGTCAACGATTTTTTTCTCTGTTTCTGCTGCTCATCCTATTTTAGTTTGAAAGACTTTACTCTTCTTTACTTGCAATGTAGCTTGCTTTTTAATTTCTTTATTTATTTCCTTTTAGTTTTGAGTTCCATTCCAGGGACTTCATCCTCACTATCATGATCATCGCCTTCATCTTGAGGTCGGTGTCTTCATATTCAACCTGAAAAGAGAAGAATAAAATGAATATGATTAATATCAAATATACTGGATTGTATTAGCACAGAGGACGTAAATCCTCTGATTGGTGAAAGTGGATTAACTCAAGTCTTCTGTGGTGATAGTAATGCCACGTTTACACCGGAATGTTAAAAACATTTGGCTCCGCCCCTGGACTCCCGACAGTATCAAAGTGTCGTGGTCAAACAACAGTTCCGCTCGCCCATAACCTCTGTCAGTGTAAGCTGAGAAAACAGGCTCGCTTCTGCTCGCCTGCAAATTCCGTTCTAAGGGATTTAAAAACTTATTGAACACAGACCTAATCTGGACCTGTTCACCAAATTTCGACATTTTCTACCAATTAATTTTGAAAAATCCAAGAAAAACTCTGAAAATTCCGAAAAATAGTAAAACGCTAATATTGAGCGTAACCTTGGGAACTATATCGGACATAGTTTGAAACTTGATTCAATATCTTCCAAATTAGTTTATCTATAATCTCGCTGAACCATTGAATTTACAGTGTTGATTGGTCGTATCAAGGCGGAAGATATACAACCCGCAATACATCTACAATTTTGAAAAACCTGATTACTGGCTTAATCTTGAACGGAATTCAAAAATATCTTAACACAACATTTCTAGACCTTATCTGAACCTACCTGCCGAAAATCTTAAATATTTGGCGTATCCTTGGAAAGTTCCTGAAAGCCGTTCTTAGCCCGCGTCTAAACGTCCAACTGAACATGCCTGCCAAATTTGAACGCATTCGGTTCAGTGGATTTTTAGTTCTGGTGATGAATGAATCAGTCAGTCAGTTCCATTTCGCTTTTATAGATATAGATTAACAAATGTTAATGACATTCCGGTGTAAACGTGGCTTTAGATGAGCTATGATTGTTAAATAGGTATAACCATCCATCCTGATTAAGTAATAAAACTGAATGAATACATGGATGATATTTGAAGTCCCACGTTTTCCAATTAAATTAATTTTAGTAAGAATGACGTAATAATTTGAGTGAAAATGCATCATGAGAGCAAATTGCAGGATTAAATGAGAAGACAAGATGGATATCTACCACAATATCACCTTCACAACTACTCAAAAAGCAAATTACAGGAGTTCTGCTGCGATTTGAAAGACCTCCTATTCCTCTATGAAATTCTTGCACAGTCATTTTCCAAAATAGGTTACAAGTATTGAAGAATAACCTCTGAACCTCTCAATCTCGTGGGTTAAGTGGAAGAGGAGGCTCTTGTGCCTCAACTTCCCCACATCACTTATGTATTGTACCAAGTAGAAAATAAAGACATTTTATCTATCTATCTATCTATCTATCTATCTCTAGCATACAATATTTGAATATACTGTATAATTGTTATATTCCAAATAATATTTCATTCAAGAAAAGCATTTTCAGAATTTTAGTTATAATTTTTCTGAATAATAATTTTCAACTTTGGAAAAATATTTTTTCTAATTTTAGAAAAATAATTTTCTGAATAAGTAGTGAAATATTGGTTATTTTAATACGATTTAGCCCATCCAACACGTGATATAATTATTTTATAACTATTTCCACATTTCAATGAAATAACCACGCTGCACAATACATAAGTTATTGTAGTACAGTAGTCAGAAAGAGAAATAACAAATACATTGATATGTGAATGAATAAATAGATAAAATTAAGTGAATTAGTTGGAGCAAGAGATGTAATTATTTTAATGATTCAAATAAATAGGTTGGAATGAAAATTCATGCTATTAGCCAGAATATAGCTTTGATAAAATAGTACATTACACCACAAGCACAGAAAGTAGGTGTTTACGGTATGAGGATAGTTTCCGGGCGAGGCTTGCCAAGCCCGGGAATATGTTATCCGAATACCATAAACACCTTTCTGTGTGAGTTAAAGTACGTTACTTTTCGCCACACTGCGAGAATAAGAATAATAAATATTGTATAAGAATGTTTGCGGCGATTGCTGATTCGAACTGAAGTAGGCTACCTACGGCGGCTTGAGAAGCAGAAAGCAGTGCATTGTCGCCCAATCTAGCGGCCGGATAGGTAACTACCAGTCTCTTTCAGTACTAGCTCCCGAAAGAGCTCTTTCGGAGCTAGTAGCAAAACCGCCTGTAAATGGCGTCTTTCGAATCTCTTTAGTGCACAGAAAGCAGCTGTTTTCTGTTGAAAGCAGCAGTGCACAGAAAGCAGTGTGGCGAAATAAAAAAAACTGGAACCTTCAGAGACTTTACAAACATATGATTTAAACGTGTATCGTCTCTATACAAAACCAATATGATGGAAAAAGAAGGAGTGGTAAAAATGTGTTGAAACAACTGAATTCGATCTTAGGACAACCTTTTCGAACCATAAGACTCATCGCTATATACAATACACAGATTTAATTTGACCATTTTAATTCACGAAGTTAAACCTTTCAAAGTAAGAAAAATAAACTGCATTCATTTTTATCTAACAGAAAAGTATTGCCATACTCCAAATGATGATACCACAAACAGCTCTAGTCATTGACATTATAACCTTAGTGTATAGCAGAAAAATTGAATTAAATTCTTCTGAGATATAATCCTAACTTAACATTATTGGCCTATAGCTCTCCACTTTACATTTCAAGGATGCGGATTGGGAATTAGTAACCTATTAAATTTGGAAGACGAGGAAAACTTTCATGATTGATGGTTGACATGTTTATAAACAAAAAAAAAAAAAAAGCCCAAGTATGAAGAAAAGAGGCTTTAACATGTCAAAAGGATTACATACCTTATTTTCTCCTATTATTTTATTCTTCTTTTCAAGAACGTCCGAAGAGAATTCGACAACACAAACAGAATGACCTCCAACATCATATTCTTTGGCTGTAGATCTCAGCAACTCTTCAACCTCTGGTATTGGTTTGAATGACATTTTTCATTTTCTTGTATGATTCTTGGGCCTGAAAAATTAAGAATTAAGATACATGATATGATATTGCTATAATTGCCAAACAATTTTTTTGGGAACTGGATTTCATACAACCAATCTAATTATTCTCAATTGATCTATAATTGCAAGCTTACGCTAACTTCTTCTTCACCAAGAGTCCAAGAAAATGGAAGCTAGTTTGCTAAAATCTGTCCAACCAAAGAAGATATTCTGGCAAGATGGGAAAATGACTCCAGATCAAAAACGTTGATCTGCCTCGAACATATTGCCTCGAACAATTTATAGTTTATAGAACAATTATAGATCAGAATAGTCTTCCTACAACTTTAGAAACCAAATTTATAATTTTTGAACCAATATTGATCCGTGAAGATGTTAGTAAATTTCCCATCTTTGCCAGAATTGTTTCCTTTGCTTGGACAAGACTATACCAAACAACAGCCTCATTACTGGTGGTTTCAAGATTCATGAAATCGCGGAATCTGACCAATTATTGAAATTAACACAGAAAAATCTGTACTGCACAGAAACATGGCGATTTACAAGAATGTTTTAATAGAGGAGACAGTAAACGAAAACCCATTTGTCAAACCTCACTTTGATATTGCAAATAGCTGAAATAGAGAAGTTATATTCAAGTTATAGTTAAGAATTTGTGTCTGATCAATTGCGGCATATGAAATTCGAAATCTTTGCTTTACAGTTCACAGTTGAAAACACACATAAAATCGATGGATGTCAATATTTTTATAATCCTCCCACGACCCATCAACATTACCCATATAATGAGGGTTCATCATTAATCAACTCGATATAATGGTTATATAAACGTCACACCTAATTGAGTGATTTTGATAGTTATGAAGTTCTAGCTTCAAGAAAAGCCACCCTCCAAGGTTATTTACAATGGTTGAATTTTGTATTTGCTGCCCAAACGCAGAACAATGCCTGTACGTCTAAGAAGCCTAGAAATGACAATACTTTTTACATAATCTTGATTTTTTAAAAATAATCAACAACCAATTAATATTAAAATCAACCTAGTATATTAGAAATTGATTGAAGTCTAGATTAGAGTTTATGTGAATAGATTTTACAGTGTTTCAGTTTTAGGAGGAATGTACGACACTTTCAAGTGTGATTCCCCACAAGTAGAGAAAAAGTTCCATGGGACCAATTGTACTTAAAAAACGTTATATTTGGATATAACTTAATGGCAAAAAAATAAAATATTGATACTTAAAAATATATCGATTAAAAATTTTTTATAGGTTTTATTCAAGGTTCAAACACATCAATTTCCATGCTGTTACTTTAATAGCTTAATAAATTAGCTGGAGAAATTCTATAATACCTGTATAATAGCTATATAGCTGAGTAACTTGAACGCGAATTGATATAATAGGGAAAATATGCTAAAAACGCAATTTCTGACAATCAAGGATTATATTAACTGCATAAGAAATCAATTAAAGATTTCAAAAGCGGTTTTCTTGGATATCAAAAAGCTTTTGATACTATTCCACATTACTCCCTTACAATAAACTCGAGAAATATGGCTTCAGGGGAATTTTTCTAGAATTAATTAAAAGCTATTTGAGAGATAGAACACAGTCTTTAACAATAAATGGATGTACTGAAACCTCTAAAATGACCTCTTACGGGTTGCCTCAGGGAACTGTACTTTCACCAATCCTTTTTATTATTTATGTGAATGATTTACTGAGCCTGAAACTAAAAAACTCAACAACTATATCATTCGCAGATGACACTGCAGCTGTTTTCATGGAAAATCGTGGATCGAGGCTCATGAAATTGCAGAACAGAATTGTTTTCTAATTAAAAAATGGTTAGACAAAAACTTTGAGCTTGAACATTGATAAAACTGATTACATCACCTTTGCACTCAATACAACTGGTAAACCCAAAGAAAATATGAATCTGAGACTACATTCAAACTGCAACATGAACTCCAATAACTGCACTTGTCCCATAGTAAAAAGAGTAAAAGCACAAAATATCTAGGCGTAATAGATGAATATTTGAAGTGGGACATCCATATCAAATTTTATGCAAAAGAATCGAATATCTTTCTTATAAATTCTACAAAGCAAAAAAATTCTAAACTCAAGTCATCTTAAAATGGTATACTTTGCACTGGTGCAGTCCATAATTCAGTATGGTATTTCAGTATGGGGGCTGTTATAATTCCCACTTGGAAGAGCTTTTCATAATTCAAAAATCAATCATTGAAACAATCTTAAATAAGCCTAGACTTTTCCCAACCAACCTGACTTTTGAAGAGTTTAACGTGTTGACAGTTAGACAGTTGTATGTAATGAATGTAGTGAAGTATATATTTAAATATAAAAATAATTCCATTTGCACTAATAATACTATCAATAATCAATACAATTTAAGACCCACCTAAATAAGTACCTAATCTATCATACTAAAATTGAAAATATTAGAAGACAACTCATATATTTAAGCACTAAAATTATAAATAAAATTCCTGAACAAATTATTAGCTGTGCCAAGATAACAAAAAAGTAAAAACAGATATCAATGCTTGGATCAAAATTAAATACTTCTTCTACCTTTGAGAACTATAATAAGTAAGTTAACAGAGAACTTTTCTGATAAGTGCGCTTACTTCCCCTCTTGTGCTCTATCCATCCCTTTCCCAATCCTTTCCAAAATTTAAGGATCAAAAATCTTCCTATGACATGGATAGCCATAGTTGGAAGAACCTTTGACCCTCATTTCTTCACCACATAACAGTATAAATTGCCTTCTAATATTAATGTGTTTCATATTTATGTTATTTATTTTTACTGTAATGTTTTTTTATTGATGAAATTTAAATTTTTTATTTCATATTGATGTATCTTATTGTGTATGTGTGTGTGTGTGTGTGTGTGTGTGTGTGTTTTGTGTGTGTGTGTGTGTGTGTTTTTTTTATGTGTGTGTGTGTGTGTATGTCTGTATACACTATATCTCGATCCCTAATTGACATTGACTTGAAATTTGGAACTTAGGTTCTTATACCAGGGGACGACTCTAAGAAATAAAAAAAATCATAAAAAAGGGGATAATAGTAAAAATGTTGTTTTCAAGATTTCTTGAAACGCTCTAAAGATTTTTTTAAACTCATACCTAAAATAGCCCCATATAAGCCCATCGACTGCCATGAGTCTCGTTCCTGCAAAATCCATAAAGATCCGCAGCATGGTTGAGAAAAAAGGATTTTGCAATTTTTGATTCCTCATTAACCGATTGACTTTAAATTTGGAACTTAAGGTTCTTATACCATGAGGAACCAACTCTAGAAAATTTAAAAAAATCATCGAAAAATGGCGAAAAAATGGCAGATAATAAGCCAAAAATGGTGTTTTTCACGATTTTCTCGAAACAGCTCTAACGATTTTTTCAAACTCATACCCGAAATAGCCCTATATAAGCCCCATCCACTGTTATGAGTCTCGTTCTAACAAAATATCAGAAGATCCGCAGCATTGTTGTAAGAAATGGATTTTGCAATTGATTTTCTCGAAAATGAATTGAACAATTTCTTCAAATCGACACCCTATATATAGTCAATTATGTGCTCTATCAACTGAGTCCCCTTTGTGTCAGATAAACAGCGGCGTCACCCCATACTGGAAAACTTAAGGTTGTGTAGGCTATAAATGTCCTCCAATCTCGCAACAAGGCAATCTGCATCAGGGTTCAAAGGAGACAAAAATTACATTCGAAAAAAGTATTGGTGCTTCATAACAAATTATTGGTAAAATAGCAGAGTTATGGATTCGAATGATCAATTATCTATTCCCCCTCTTTGATCCGATGTATTGGAATATTACAGAAAAAAACTTTTATTCAAAATCCAAGTCAATTCGGCTAACATCTAGCCGAAGCGCCGACAGGTGCGAGGCATTTTGGGCTTGTAAAAATTTCAAATCACACACACGATGATCCCAAGCGCCGGCAGGCGCGAGGCGTCATAGGCGTGTGCAAATTTCACAGTATTGGAAGATGAGGAAGTAATAGCCTAATGAAATTTGCATCGCTGATGACTAGGTATAGATAGGTTGTATATTGTATTACGCAAATGTAAATGGCAGGAAAGTTGTGTGAGTGTGCCACACCAGTTTTTTTGGTAGAGAAGGGCTTTATTTGCTCTTGGGCAGCCATCACAGTAAAAATGTGATGAGAAATCATGATTATGGATTTTAAATCATAATTATCCGGTTCAAATTTAGCAAGCAACTGATAGAAGACAAAAATAGAAAATAAAAATACAATAATTATCCAAGAAACAAGAATCTGTTCAGAGCCAACATGATTCTCAAAACAAATCTGATTGTTATTATCACACGATGTTTTCAATGTAACAGAAATTGCGGTTGGCGAATACTCAGCTCTCTCTCAGGACAGTCTGTAAGTTGTCTAAATGAGCAAAACGGTTTAGTTCCGCTTGCTCTTGACTCAATAAAGGGCGATTCACACATATAGTGGCGTACTAGTGTCGTACTAGTGGCGTACTAGTGTCGGTACGTTTCAAATGGAATCTTCAAACGGTCTTTCCATTTGATTAACATGGAAACGGTCGGGAGTGATTCACACTATAGGACTGTACTAGTGGCGTACTAGTGCTGGACGATGAAAGACCGTTCCCAAGCGATTTCTCAAGGACACGGTCTATGGCAGTCTGACACGGCCTGCGACGGCATGAGCACAGTCCTACATGTGTGAATCAACGTGGACTGTGCTCAGACTGTGCTTTTTGGGATCTGGTTTTTTCAAATTCTTTCAAATTTGAGATGAAGAATTCTGATTTCAGATTCGATTCTGCGCTCTTGAATTAGTGATTATCCCCACGTAGACTTCAAAATAAGCTAAATTAAGGGAGTTGTTCCAAATGATAGAGTCATATAAACATTATATTCTCAACAGTAGCCTAGTAGGTTGAATTCAGTTACGTTTAGTATTGGAATTCCTATAAAATCCATAAGTTATTCTAATTCCTTGTATGATAAGAGTGATCGATCAGAAAATATTTTATGTAGCTTATATAATAATAAACATTTTTCAACGTTAGAAATTTCTACTTTGAACTACAACTCTTACTAATAATAAATTATACATGACACGAACTGAAAAAATATGAGTAAACAGATGAATTGCTTTGAAATTTTTGTGTCAATATTTTCAAAATCAACTTTATCCTGTTTCAACGCTTACGATCATATTCAATTCAATCAATACAAAGTCAATAAGTAAGTAACAATGAAGAATAATTACAGTACAATCGCCGAAATCATAAATAAAAATCAACAGTCTTTGTTGAAAAAAGTGTTAACACCTATAGGATATTCTGAGTACCTAGCCTATAAAAGAATAGTGCAAAAAAAAAATTCCCACTTTATGAAATCAATTTAATAATCAATACTTTAATATTAATAATAATTATTCCACTAACTGATGTATTAGAATGATAGATTATGTTTTTTCCATCACGTATGGTAGATTTCATTGTTTTAAATTTATTTACAGAGTTATTTTAGAATTGGGATATTTTTTTATAATAATCAATGGGATATTATCATTGGGATTTTTAGGACTATAATCTACACCCATGTGACTGTTGGTATAAATTGGGAAATGCACATTTTGGGAGAAATACTGTTATACGAATCTCCATTGTGAATGATTACAATCACTAGTAATGAGAATTGCGATGATGTTGACGTCTTGAAAATCAGAGTAACTTGCTAATAATGATCATTATAGTAATAGAATAATAATATAATCTTGACATCATAGTAACGACATTACAATAGCATGGGAAATAGCATAATAGCATTTAATAACATAAGAGTATGGATAATAACATTTTTATCACTATTTTTTGTAATAAAGGTCTTTAGCTTTGATATTTTCGTTCAATTAATTCTTGATTGGGAATAAACTTATATTATAGAAGGTCATTATTGTAGAGGAAAACGACTAGAATCACTTATATGTGAATGGAATAAGTTCAAATTAAGAAGACCAGGCCCAAGATTCAAGAGATTGATTGATTTAATTTTAACTTCGTTTTTTGTTTATTCTGAATATCACGCTTGATGAAACAATCAAGGATCCTACTTAAGCTGTAATTAGTAGGTATTTTGTTCAGACAGTAACAAGTCAATTTGAAAACATTCAAACTGAGTTCTGTTGAATCAGAGATGACAAATTACAATTTTTTTCAAAAATGCCTGATCTGATGTTTTTAAAATCCCCAATTTTGATTATTTTTGAGATCACGCAGGAATTATTACTAATTGAGGGCGCTGAATCCAAATCTGAAATCAAAATCCATCTATCTCCAATTTTGGAGAAGTTGAGTAGTCATGATTGAGCATTGCGACAAACAGTCCGACACTGGTACGAGTCCTATATGTGTGAATATTAGCGGTCTAAACAGTCTGCGCACAACACTAGTACGCCACTAGTACGACACTAGTACGCCACTATATGTGTGAATCAGGCTTAATATGTTCTTGCAGATCGCTTGCCGACTGTCTTTCCTGGTAAAGTTCCTTATCACTAACAGCTCTTCAATCGCCTTTTCGTTGGCGTCTGCTATAATCTCGTGTAACACCATTATTTACTGTATCACTCTTGAGGTAGGTTTTAGTTGATAGAACGTACCAAGGGGGGCAGTCGCGACTGTACAACAATGGTTGAGAGAATACATTTTATTCGTTTTGCTTGATGCGGCCGCGACTGGATTCGTTCGAGGAAGACGAAGACGAATGCTTCAACAATGGAGCATTCAGCTATTGTTGACAACCGCGATCGACAGCAGCTGGCCGCAGTCACTTCAAAAAATATCCTCTTATAGCTATGATCAGCTGATTATACGGAGTTGTTTTAAATAATAGGCGTATTCGCTATGAGCATCTACCGTGCTGCGCTCTGGTGGATTATCGTGTACTTTTCACGCGTTTTAGCATACAAAGCATAGCGCTAATGGGAAAACGCATTTATAATTAGAATGGTATTATTTGCTGCTTCATGCATTTCTCAGTAATTAGAACATGATATTTAGGATATGAATGTTAGTTATTGATAGTATTATTGCTCATTATATTGGAAAAATCCTAGTTTTCAAGTATTTGAGAGCAGCCAACCGCAAACAGATGTATTTGAGAGTCGACAAAAAATTTGAGATAACAGCTGATAAGTTGAAAAAAATGAAAAATGAAATTTATTCTCCTTTTGTACAACAAAAATCTTTTACACAATAGCTTTTCTTAGAATTATACTGGCAGCAATTTTACACAGGCGCTGCCAGTGTCATGAATTATAAGTACATGATTTGAATATTATATAGTTGCTATTTTGAACTTAAGCATAGTATACTGCGGCTATTGAGGTACAAAGTCATTCATATATACAAAATGAAAAATTAATCAGAAATACAAATATACAAGTGAAGTGTTACTAAATTTTTGCAATATTGAAACAATAATCAAACTAAGGCATCACATTTGAGCTGAGGGAAAAAAGTATAAGTAGTAGCACATAAAATTTAAAATTGACTGAAAACTAACTAAAAACCATTATAGCTGAGGTACCTATGTGATGAATTAATTTTTGTGATAGATTAAGGTAAAAAATTTTTCACTTCTTGATGATGAAATAGCCAGTCTTTTATTATTGATAAAAATTCTTTTAAATTTCTACTTCTTCTACCAGCATTTGGTATAGTGTTGGTATAGTATAAGTTTAGGACCAAGGTATAAGAAAGATTTTGAAAAAAAGCTAAAATTTATTCTAGGTAGTCTTGATACTAGTTCTAATCTTCTTCTTTCTGAAAAGCTGGGTCTGAAAACCCATCGTTTCCACTTCTGCAAAAAGAAGATTCTCAAGACTTTAAAAACAAAAAAGATGACGAAGAGGGAGAATACGTAGTAATTCTGAACAAAGGAAAACGAAATCTCTCTTCTGACTTTTGAATAGTATGAGCCTAATAAAATGTTTCTGTAATTTATGCAGGGGACTAAAGTACACATTGTGCAGCTCCTCCCCAACATACAATACCGTATTCTAAACAGTTGATTAGAGCAAAAATGTATACTGTGCGAAGTGTATTTGTGTCATATAGATTTCTCAAAGGATAGAATTTACAAGAGATATTTATTGATATTTTTCTTCAGATTAGCTGTATGCGTTTTCCAATTTAAGGTTGAATCAATAAAAATACCAAGGTATTTAATCTCTTCAACTTGCTCTATAGGAGGACATTGGCATAATAAATCATATGTGCAGCTATTTAGATGGAAAATTATAGGCTGATGGTAAATTTTTGGTGCACGCAAAGAGAAATTAATGAATTTAGTTTTTTCAACATTGGATTGCTAGTCTATTTTTGAGATACCAATGTTTTTGCAAAGAAAGACTTACAGTCGTTGTTTATTCTGTTGAGAAGTTCTTCCATGATTTTCCTGGAACTAACTAAATACCGTGTCGTCAGCATAACAAAATATTTTCCCATTAAGATTAGCATCACATAGGTCATTCACAAAGATTATAAAGAGAATCGCAGAAAGTACTGACTTCTGCGGGAGTCCTGAAGTTACTGTTGAGAAAGAACTACAAGTATCATTAATTTTTGTACATTGAACTCTATCAGCTCAGGAAAGATTTAAACCATTTAAGGGCCACGCCCCTTACCCCTGTTGATTCCAACTTTATTCAAATAGAAGATCATGCTGAACCGTATCAGAATGCTTTTTACATCTAAAAATAAAGCATTTACATTAAAACCCATCATTAACATTGGTGTTATAAATAATTTTCTATTAAGTCGACTAGGGCACGCTCAGTATCAAAACCTTCACGAAAGCCATATCATGGTTTTTACTGAAAAAGTCATACCCATTGCAAGAATTTTAATAATCTGGTTTTTCATTAGCTTCTCTAATACTTTTGAGAAAATAGAGAGCAGCGCTATGGGTCTATAATTATTCAGTAATAGTTTATCTCCACCTTTGAAAATTGGGACAACAACTGCTTTTTCAAGGCTTGAGGAAACACTCCTTGTGACAAACTAGCATTACATAAGTAACATAAGACAGGCAGTATAATAGGAAGGATGTGTTTTAAAGTATCACTTGTAAGTGAATCACATCCTGTCGACATTTTTTGAGGGCATCAATCTGATAAGCTGGAAAATTTCTTCTTTAGTAGCTGGGTATATAAATATGGAATTCTCAGAAATATTGTATTTGAAAACTCTATTGTAATTCTCTGGTGTAAATTGGATGATTCGGGTTTATATTCCTCATGTAAGTTATCTTACATGAAAAATGAAAAATTGGCGCAAGCTCACATTTATTTGAAAAATTGAATCATATGAATATTATCTCTTATTAAAACATAATTAATAGAGTTTTTGGCGTTGATAGTAAACAGCTTATTAGATTAACTAACATAAAAACTTATTCATGTACATTACCTCATGTACAAGTTAGAATGGAGCACTCCATGGTCCTACTTGATTGATAAATTCTTTGCACGTAAACAAAACAATTAGGTTAGCTTCTCACTCTATCAATATTTATTCAATGCAGTGAACCATTTCTTTTATTGATGAAACTTATGTATGGCAACTGGAAAGTGTAGAACTTGAAATTTCCATTGCGTGTTTTATTTTTACAATCCAGAACACAAACAAATTCTCCAGGACATTGTTTTATGTTTAGCCCTATCTCCTCCAATGTTCATTCGATCAATTTTTCAGCCGAAATGATCCACCAATAGCGCCTCGATCGCCAAAAATATCCTTTCCACCCTCTTGCACACAGCGAATATTTATTAGAACAACTGACAAGAGGCGGCAATTTGATAGGTCAAACTGATAATAATGTCACCGCCTGTGCTTCACTATGGGATTTGAGGAAAGCTATATTGAATGGATCTTTGATTGATTTATATTTAATATATTAATATATTAGATAATATATTTGAGTTATTCAAATAAAAATACTAAAATATTGGAAAATCCCATTCTTGAACAAAGCTCTACAACGTTTGTCAATGGTTCAACTTTTTCCAATTTGTTACACTTCATAATCTTACTAAGGCTATTGAATTCAATACAAAATGCGATCAATATAACTCTATACTCTAAGTTTAAATATAGTATGAATAAGTTTCCGCAAAAAAATATAATAAAATTTTATCAACACCCATATTCAAATTTGTTAGAATTGTTCAGTTATTCTTTGTGATTTTTTATGGATCAAGTCGTCTTGAACAAGTACGTTTTTATTGGTGCATTGGCTGCAGCGGATTTTATGGATATTTGGAATAGGAACAAATGGAAACGGTAGCCTATATCAAAATATATCGTACATAACTATATCCTCACAAAAAGGATTCATTCAGAATTGTATTAATATAGGTATTGGCAAGATTTCCAGTGGTTCCTATTTTGACAATTCACGGCATCCAAAGCATCAGAGAACTTGATCACGTGGACTCGACTGCAATATTTATCATCAAGTTATTAAATCCATAAGTCAACTTCAAGAGTTTGCACGCGAGTTCTTCAGCCCATGGGGCTTACTAGTTACCATCCACATAGACCTGTTACCATCCACCTATAGATAATTACATAGGAATTTGAACTAGCAACCTCTTCCTGACCATTGCATTGAACCCAGTACTGATTTCCAGGTATAATAATGGAATCTCCACTCTGTCATTCAAGATTAATTGGATTTCATTAGGAAAAAATTTACCCCCAAATACAATATCTATACTTATACAATGGGCCTGGTGAATAAAAACAAGTAAAGACTTTACTAAGGGTTTTTCGAGTATTTACTAGCTTTGGAGTGAAATAAAACCTGTCTAGTAGAGGCTCGACTCGAGCGTTTACTAAGGGGCCTAGTAAGCTCTAGTCGACCTTGAATTTTCCTAGTGTTTACTAGCTGTGTGAATAAAAGCTGTAAAGACTTTACTAGGCTAGTATTTACTAGCCTTTTTGCAAGGTAGGGTCGGAGCAGACTTGCAAGAGAATACTAAGGCAATTCCCTCACATATTCAAGTTTATCAAAGAAAATTAATTATTTAGCCTATTCTATGGAGCTATTTTACTATCTATTGAAATTATTTAATTATACAAATATTTAGGAGCTTACAAAAATTATTTTTCAATCGGCTAATTTCTGTCAGGCTGGTCTTAAACGGTAATATTTCTACTATCAAGGGAAATCATGTGAAAAGAGAGAAAAAAACAAAATTATATTTAATATAAATCTCTTATTATATTATAATACTATTGGAATATTACCATATAATATCGGACTGTGGACATTTCTTTGCTCATTTTCAGGCCAAATTTATTTATTTAAATAATAACTATTTAATTATTCATTTATATAAATTACTGTCATCACTATAACTATACTATGATATTGTTCAGTATATCTTATATAAAGATAAAACTGATATAACAATTCAACTAGCTAGTATAGAAATATAATTTTTCATACATATAGAACAAGATATAGTTATATACTGAGATTAGGCCTATAGATAGTCTTACAATGGCTTTGTGTCGGTTTATGGTGCAAAATAGATTGGAATGTTATATTTTGGTATTTGACCAGAACTTCCAAGATTTTTTATCTACGGCCTAGACTACGATACCGTGATTCTGTAATTAGTAGGATGGCAGGTAGTGAATAGGTCATAGCAAATGTCCTCTATACGAACATTGAAGAAATACAAAGGCTATAGAAGAAACTGCGTGAGAATAATAATTATGTTTGTCCCTCTTCTACGAATCAATGAAAGCAGTACCGTAATTGGGTAGATGGCAGGTAACAAATATCTTGTGCAGCTCTCCACTGTTCATTGATCAGTCTTCAGCTGACCAATATTATAATAAAAAGAAGTACACCTGTAGGCTTACACATTATGCCTACTACACCTAACTGTAATTACCAGTGTGACTAGAATCCATGGCTATTCTTAATTTTATTTTCTGAGAAATATCTAGAATAGGCCCACACCTGAAAAATACCAAAATGGTCGAACCGAGTACAAAAAATTAGTTGGCCTATTTGTTTCATGTTCTTTTATTTTAATTTCGCTTTCTTGTCCAGCCTATTCATTCAATGCGATGGTTGGAAATTCTAATATCCAAAAGAAAGATAGTGCTAGTTTCAATTTCCTGTATTTTTTATCAAGGAATATTATATGACTGAATTAGGAATAGAAGAAGTTTTGGGGATTGATTATTTTCTTCTACCCGTATTGTACATTTGTACTCAAATAAATAAGTATAAATTTCAAGAAAATCACTATTATTGAGACAGATTATAAGGAGCCTTATCAATTTTATATGAAAATAGATTATTAGTAACTATAGAAAATAGAAACTGGTAACTCTTAATCTGAAACTTATTTCAATTTTAAACTGTCAGAACAGATATCCTGGAAAGTTTCCTCTTCAAAAATATTCTATGGGCTGAAGCCTGATTATTCAATAAATTATTTTATCTGTAAATCAAAATAATTTGATCTTAAAATTATTTTTCAAACTGACGTTTCCACTTTAAGAACAGTTTCTAGATATCCACAAGCAAATATGCTCAAGAGTATCAAAGTTTCTTCTATTTAAGAGAGATTTGAAATATTCTCATATGTAGAGCTTAATTCAATCAATAATTTTATTCATTCAAATGTAAGACTAGAAATAAAAAGAATTCATTCAGGTAGACTTGAACTTTTTGTATTCGGTTGCGAACACATCTATGAATAGCTGCTTAGTAAGAACTAGGGAGATTCTATGTGAATAAAAGCGCTGGAGAGTATACTCTATAGTAAAGACTTGGGTTTTTCCTAGTAAACACTAGAAGAGAGCGTACTAGGGTTATTCACTTCGAAGCGAGTGATTACTAACCGGGCGAGCGTTTACTAGGTAGTAAAGACTTTACTAGACAGACCATACTACCAAGTATTTACTCGTTTTTATTCACTTGGCCCAATATCCTACATTTGAATAACCACTTTGTAAAGAGCACTTTGTAAAAAGTAACAAGTAAGTAAGTAACAAGTAAGTCCCCTAGGGCAATACTGTTGGATAATATTGATCGTACTTGTGACAGATGATTATCAAGATATTACTTCAAGGACTATTATAATACTGAACCATAGATCACTGAAATGTTGAGCCCTTTTGCCACTGTTGTCCACCCTCATTTTCCTCACCCAAACAAAACATTACTCCTTCTCTCACACACTCTCTTACTAGCTACCCTGAGTACGAAACGGCACCACTGGAGGGAGAAGAAGGGAGTGGTGTCAGAAGAATAGGTCGTCCTTGGTTATTCCAATGATCTGTGGCCGAATATAATGAAATTTCTCTCATCAGATTGATTGAACAACCTACATTGATTACATACCTCTTGCTTGATTCGTTTCTTCTCTTTTATTTTCTGCTTGAATTCTTCTTGTGCTTTCTTTTGACGCTGAAGCTTTCTCTTATGAAATCCGGTTAAGAATTTCTCTGTGAATGAAAAAACCAGATTAAATTTCATTTTAAAATTAGGTCACTTGACTTATATTAAATTTTCTCAAAATCTTGGATGCTTTCTTAAAATAATATAGAGTGAATTTACATGGAAGATGGTTACCGTATTTCATCGGTTTACCTGGTGCTGTGATGTATAGGCTACAGTTTATGAGCATCATTGGAAAGTTCAATAACTATACAGGTTCAATTTTATTTTAAGATGGTACACAATATACTTCAATTAAGAAATCAAATATGTCTAATAACGATAAAGTTAGGTACCGGAAGAAATGTTATGTAAGCTTATGATCAATAGGTAATGAAAAACTATCTTCCAATTTTATTCTTCCATTTGATGGATAAGAAGATGGTTACATATATTTATGAGAGAGGGGTTTTACATGGGGAGTATTTTCAAATATCAGATACTATCAAATCAAGAATCTAATCTCACGCTATAGCCTACTCTCAGTCAGGTTAGGAGTGAAAATATACTTTACCTGCCAACCTTACTGGAGTCGAAATCCGAAACTATCATAATAATTATGCTTGATAATACCGTCTCACAAAAAATTGCTCTCCAGATGTAGCATCCTTCCTACCCATTTATATCTTGTTGAATGTAAATTGAATGATGTACATAGTACATTGCTCAACTGAATCACTTGACATTCTGGTACATCCAAAATACATTGAAGGCAATCATGCAACTAAAACAGAAGCATTTGTCGCAAAATTATGAAACATAGAACCCAGTTGCATGACAAAAACCGCCTGTACAAACGTGTGGCTTTAAATTGGGTTTCGTATGCTGCCAGGCTAGTTTGTTCTGCGATTGTTGTAGATGTGGACACTTGAGATTAATTTGCATTTATAAGAATAATCATTAGATAAGATCAAGTAACATTATGGTTAGTTGTAGGCAGTTATTTCTATTCATTCTATTGTAGTTGACGCATCTGTTACTCTGGTAGCCTAGTGTGGTTCGTGGTGATACCAAAATAGCAGGTACTCAAGAGAATTAATCTAATCCAAGTTACTAAAGTGATAGTAGGCCTAAGCACTATGAAGATATTGTAATGAATAAAAAATTAGCACAAACCTGCGAGCATCTTCATCGAAAACCAAATTCAATTTTGTCCTCTTGTTTATTGGATTTCTCCTTTTGACAAATACAGGCTCCATTGGATTGACAGTCGTTCAACAATATTCTTCTGACTTTTGATGTAATCAAACGAGATGGAATTAAGTTATGTATTCTATTTTCCGTCAAAGAGAGTTATTGAAAACAAGCTCGATGGAATACAAACACTCTGACAATAATTCAACTAATACAACGCCAATAATAGTATTATTTATTACTCATGTAATTTTATGTAAAACATTCTAACTTTTTAAGTTTCTAACCTAAATTTAGGGAACATGATTGTGTTTTGACCAATGCCCACACCACACAATGTCACCAAAATCGACGTTATTAAATCGAGTCTCGATGTCGATTGCAAAGATTGAAAAATTATTTGATTAATAAATAAATTGGTTAAAATCAATCATGCATAAATTATAGCACAATTAGAGCTATTATTCTTTGTCAATCAGATAAATGAGAATATTCTTGGATTATGAGTGAATATTTACATTGCAACCTTTGCAGAAATCCATTGATCAAGATAACCATTTTGAATGTTCCGCGCAAAACCTGACCTGACAAATTTGTTAGCGGAAACAACTCGTATAAAAAATGAATGAATTTAGTTACAATTGAATAAACATTTATTGATAAAATAATATCTTTATTTCATATATATCATATTCTGTGAAAGCCGAATTTTAATTTTATTTTGAAAACTTGAGCATCTTCTTTGGGATTGACTCTGTCCTACTTATTTTTTAATATTTTGTTGCTGCGACATTTCACAAAATTGATGAATTGGATAAAATTTAGTTATTTATATTCAATTGAGTGAAATAATTTAATTTCAAGTTGGAATATCATAGCATGTTTTCAATTGGCTGCAGCTCAATAAAATGATGGGAGATCCCATTTTTAGACCAATAGAAATACCCTATCAAGATTTGTGCGTAGCATTGTTGACTTAGTGAGTCATGAGTAGTTGAGTATTTCCTGTTTCCTCAGACCAGAATTACGACAGGCCATACGACAGGGTACAGAACGCAATATTTCTTGTGGGCACACATAATTCTAGAATTATTATTATAGCCTTTATTTAGTATATTTCTGGCTCGTCTGCCATTTATTCTTGTGATTAATCGGTAGCAGTTCGTTCACGTTAAAGGCTTTTTACGAATCGAGAAATGATACTCCAAATCGTTGACGCATTGGTCTTTCCCTTTCACAAATGGGCGGATACGCATATTCTCGATGTGTTATACTAGCTACAATAATATTTGATCTGAAGCTTTTATAAATATTTCATATATATTTGAAGCTTGTCTTTTTTCATTTTTAGTTATGTTGAATACAGTGGCAAGTTTAATTGTCTAGAAGTGTAATTTGCCATCAATAAGTTGCCCGAATGAATATTTTCGTGGACGTAAAGTTATTGAATTAGTGTAATAATTCAGAAAGTATTGGATTCTATTAATATTTGAAAATGGTAAGTTTCTTGTTATTCTGAGAATAAAATCTTAGCGTTAGAAAAAAATGTATGTTTGAGAAATTGAGTCCTGTGGGATAAGTTGAATTCAGGTCAGCCGCCATATTGGGTTTTGTAGTTAAGCTAGGTAGCCTACTCTAATAGAGATTATTGATAAATTAACTAATCTACTTGTAGATTGAATCATAATTTAAGCTAGTTATTCTTCTTATTTTCTGTTTGGGGGTCTTCTACTTGAATTTTTGAAAACTTGATAGTTATTGTTTTAGGATTGGGAAGTCTGTCCCACCTTGAGGGTCGTATCTGAATGTCACTATTGTTGTGACGTCATACTAGATTTCACAAAATAGGCAATTTCTCAAACTATAAAAAACTAGAATATCAATAGTTATTGAATATTGACATAGCTTCGAAGATTATGGTGGTTTCTTCTGTCCCAATAACTGGAACTATTACTAACCATTAATTGTATCAGCTGACTAGAACTCAAATCTCTAGTCAGCTGTTCAAGAACAGGAACAGTTGAGCTGACAGCTGAAGTTATGTACAAAGGCAGAAAGAGTGGTTTAAATTTTGGCACCAGCTCTAACTACGTACATTATTTCTCAAATTTCATCTTGATAATTAGTTATGCCTTGTGTGATTATTTGGTCGGTTTCATTATTTTTATGTAGTGATTCATAGCCTTGGACTGCTTTAGGAGGAATGTGCTAAACTTCTTATGCTGATTCATCAAAGCTCACACCAAGTACAGGAAAAGGTTTTAAGGAGATAGCTCCCAAAAGTGTTTTGTTAACGATATAAAAATGGCGGAAAGTTGACTTATACAAAAAATCTATTTTTAGACTCTTCATGCAGGTACAAATGTAATAATATATGTATTTTCATCAACTTTGCTTAAAATACTTGCTATCAAGTTGCAATTGTAACATTAGCTGAGAAATTAATCGAGAACTGTTTCGAAGTTTATTTAGTCTGGTCGAGCCAAGACGCTGCTCCGAGCCGAGAAACTGCTCCAGCTTGGTTAATATTATATTAGGCCTACAAATCATAGAGTAGAATTATCTGCATTATTTAAAATTGTGTTTTTTTTTTGAACCAATAAGCTCATCGACCGAGCTGGAGTCATATTCAAACCTTACCTGTATGTGTTCTTTGCTTGATGAGTCTAATTTATTTGTATTGGGCAGCCGAAGAAAGGTGGGCAGCACGCTGGATGTACAGAAAGTGTAGCCTACTTGTACAAAAATTTCTATTTATTATTTCATGCTAATAGTAGCTTATTTTTTTAACCTGCTAATTTATTCAACCATGAATAAACATAGGAACTTTTGTTTAAATTAGGTATTTCAATTTTCGGTCATGTAATATGTAATAAGAGTCGAGGATTATTTCATATTGGAAATATTAGAGAGTGCTAGTGTTGAGATTTGAGCTAATGTCGGCTGCCCAATACTTGTTGAGCGTTTTTTGAGATCGTGCCCAAAATATGCTAAAAAATACAGGTTATCAACAAGTGAGGGTTATGAAATCATAAACTTGTAGTATTTAAAATTAATAGAAGTTGTAGGCTTTGTTGATCAATCACAGAATCAAATTTGGGATCAAACTAATTCGGTAGCAACCTGACCCACTAGTATCGAAATTTTCAATCAAACTCATCAAACGTTCAACATCTTCGCTGTTTACTTTAGGTTATCAAGTTACAGGTGTTATTTTCAGCATTTCAAAACATTTTTCAAACATTTTAAATAATTTATGATAGCTTATTCCAATTCATTTTTTTCTCGATAAAATGTGTTGCCAGAAGTGCATGCTTCAGTTCCAGGAAACTGCATTGGAAATAGAATGGACAAAATTGGTTAGAACTATTGAGACGCTATAATCATTATACAGTCTTCGTAATCAAACCAAATCTGATTCAGTGACTTCGCTGCCAAGCGTACAACTTATTTCAATAAAAAATTTAATGATTACATTTCTAGTTGAAACCCATTACTTTTTGTACAATTTTTACATTTAGCATATTTTCCTATAATCTCGATAACAGTTGAAACTTTCAATTCTACTTGTTTTATTGAATTTCTTGGCTTGTATTTAGCTGATGAATCTAAAACTTTAAGCTGATGAATCTAAAACTTGGAAGAATTGATAGATTATTTTTAGTGTCGATTTTCCGTCAGTATTGTCTCGGTAACAAATCATTTCTGGGAGTATGTGCTATGGTCTCCTATGGAACTACTTTGTGCAAGGAATCAGCCTGAGTAGTATTCCACATTCTCCTTGAGAAATCATTGTTAAGTTGAATAGGCTTCATTCTGAATTACCTCATGTTCTTTGTTTTTTGTTCTCAGAATATTGGATTATTTTTGTTTTTATTATTGTATCACATGATTCAGTTTCCATTAAAAAACTGGCGAACGAATCAGCTGAATAGATGAGGATTTGAAAAAGTACTGATTTGCTAGAAAAAATATTTTTATTGTTATTGACATCTCAATCGCTTTAGTTTTGTGTTTCATGTGGTCTGATCTCATATGCCGTACCCTCCAAGCTTTTTTAGAACTCCGGGTTGAGAACAGCTGATATGAAATAAAATATAGTCTGTCCAAGCAAAGAAGACCTTCTGACAAGAGGAGAAAATTAGCCCAGCTTGTTCAATATTGGTTCAAAAATATTGATTTGATCTCAAACTGTTGATCAGAATGCTTCCCACAATTTAGACCAAATTAATAATTTTTTAACCAATATTGACCGACCTGGAGTAAATACATATGATCAAAGACAGCTTGATTTAATTTGAATCATTTAGATCCACTGGCGGCTCGTGCCCACGAAACAGGTGAAGTGCTGTACAGTATAAGATACAGGTATTTCACCTTATTTCTAAATTAGATCATGGCTTTCTTTGGATTATATAGGTCATGGCTCAAACTAGAAAATTGGAATCACCATAGACCATATTGAAAAGGTGCAGGTGTAGCAGCAATACATGAAATTTCCAGATCTGCGCATTTATAGTTACAATCTAGTCATCCTTAGTCTTCTTAGTTCGAGCGATATTAGTGAGCGTTCATCAACGCCCATGAATATCGCTCAGCGATCAGACGCGTTTTCAAGAAGGGGTCTTCAAGACCCAGTAAATATTGCTGAAGTTGAGATTATGTCAAGCTGTGATCTTTAAAAACAGTAATTTGCCTTCACTAATGATTTACTTTATTAATGTGAAGTATTCTTCCATCATAATAACTTTGATATTTATTTTTTTTCAGCCGCGAATCGATCCTTTCCAACTGCTCAAGATCTTGAGCGTGCTGCTCGCCCCAAATGGAGGCATCAAAAGTCGAGACGAAGTTCAACGCATTGCGAGGTAGGTTTATGCACTGAAAAATTATCCTCATTGTAAAATAAGCTAATCTTATTTTTAAGGAGTTGTACATTAATAGTAGAACTAGAAGGTTTGAATGTCATAAATATCGTATGTGACAGTAATTTATAGCATAGTTGAGAAGATACCGTTGATACCAAACAGTGTCACATTACGTCATTGTTATCTCGCGGAAAATCTTTTCTGGGGTTGTGTCCCATGTAAACTATTTGGTGTAAGGAATGTAAGAAATGCACTTCTCTCCTTGAACTGACAGTATTTTTTCTGTTACTTAACGGCTCTTACTTTATGAAAGCGCCGATACACAATGTAAATGATTTTTTAATTTTTGGTTTTGTTAAGTGTAAATTTTAATAATTTTTGGTTTTGTTGAAAATGGTTTTGTAATTTTTCGATCATAATTGAACAAACTAGGCAAAGTATAGATCAATAATTGATGAAAAATCAGTGTTTAGTCGCAATTTTGGGATTTTTCATTGTGATTTCTGAGATTTTGATATTTTAAACAAAATCACCGCCATTTAACGTTTTCTTTTCGATGAGGTTCACTACAAAAAATACAGATTGATGATTTCAAGTTCAGTTATAAACCCTTAATTGTTGAAAACTTATATTATTATACTTTTTATATTATTATTCCTATCATATCAATAACTGTTCAAGTTACAAACTTTTAGCTGGTTTCATAAAATTTCTTAGCTAATTTCACCTAGGAATCGATCATTTCAGTTCCTGTTTCGAGCCTCTAGAAATTATAGAATTATTATTTGTTGTTACAATTGCGACTTATATAAAGTATTTTAAGCAAAGGTGATAAGTGGATGATGATGCTGTTTAGGCTACATAGTAAATGAATGATGATGGTTGCTGAATGTTTACATTACAATTTTAACTTTAAAAAACACTATTCACTTTACAAAATCCTGAATTTTGATTGAGTTCACTGTTAAAAATAAAGATCTGATCAGAAAAACTAAATAAAAATGTTCAAAAACTTTGGGATTTTTGAATGAACTGGAAAATTTTTTGAGCAATTGAATATTCCGCCATTGTTATCTCGCTAATAAAGCATTTCTTGGGGTATGTCCTGTAGAACTTCTTTCTCTACTTGGTGTAAGGAATCACCCTGAGAAATATTGCACATTCCTCCTGAACACCCTGATATGTAGCCTATCAAATGAAACAATCGAATTGTAGGGTATTGTATCATCAATGAGTCATTCGAGACCTTTCATTACGGAATGATCAAGACATTTCATACCGATTATTTCACTTGATACACATTTCATCGTCTGCAGAAAGTTTCAATAATATTACAATAACTTGAAATTCGAGTTTTTCTTCCAATACTCTAATTATCTTCTTAAAACTAGTTGGATGAATTGAACCGTGGGCAGATTTTTCTTAGGTAACATTCATAGCCTCATAACTATGAAACATTTCACGATTGCTTATGGAATTCAGAGCTTACAATCCTTTTTTAGAGCAAGCTGTTAGTATCATTATGCAGCCCATACACTGGTGATGCCAAACCAAACCATCCAACCACGTGATACCAAATCTGTTGGATGAGTTGGTTGCACGGTTTTTCGTGGCTTCATGAAAATTTAGTCAGCTGGCTGAATTATCGGTCAGCTGCATTCATGATTCGTAGAATTTTATGATTTTCTGGAAGTGTTTTGTGTTTACATACGGTTTAAATAATTTAACCTAAATCTAAATTACTAAGATCTATTTCTAAAACTCTCATTTTTTTATAATCCATTCTTTATTTCTATTATCAACATAAATATAGAATAAAGTTATAATAAAATTGATTAATTCTCATTCAATTTCCAAGTTCTTCGTTTTTTCATATTTTTCCTTAGCCCTTACGTGATCAATAAATTATTGTTTTAGTATGACCCAATGCAATAGCATTTCGCTTTTATATTTTTTCGCTACACTTCACGGAAAGAAGCTCCTTACCGGTCCCTATGTAGACTAGAAAGTCGTCGTTTACATGCGTAATCAATCAGCTGTTGTCCTCGAGCGGTAAGAGCCTCTTACCATGCGAGGAGCATTTCATTTCCAAGCGTGGACAGCTAGCGCCATCTAGCGAGTGAAAATGCAACTACAATGGCCGTCTCTTTCTGTGACGCTGGCATATAAATTGGTCAAAAACAAGAAACTTTGTATGGCTATTGTACAATTTACGATGATCGTACAAAAACTATCCTGAGCTTAAATGTTTCTGGACTAAGAAAATCGAGTATTCTGATAGTTTTTAAGTAATATCCAATTGATTAAATCAATAAACTTGTGATGCAAACTTTCAATACTTGGCAGTTCAGCCTACTACAGATTCAGCTCAGCCGGAGCTAGTATAGTAAGTTATCCGGTCTAGCTGTTCTTAGATCTCATTAATCCTATTTGTTTTGTTCATTTATGAGATTAGATTAATAAAATTTATTTGAAGTGTACCGAAAAATTATACACTCACTCGCCCAGGAAGTTTTTACAGTATTCGGAATTATTCCCAGGCTCGGCAAGCCTCGCCCGGGAAACTATCCTCATACTGTAAACTTTTCCTTCCCGGGCTTGTGGCGTAATGTACTATTAAATTATTTTTATTGTTGTTTTTGCATATGAATGCATATTAATTAGATCATCAGTAGCCACAAAATACTCAGCTTGAATTTGAAATTAGCAAAATAATAATATTAAAATAATGCTCTAATGATTTATTACTCTGTCAGTGCCTATGAACAATTGATGCTAGTTTAATTTTAATAGAAATAATTGTGTAGACCTATGAAACGGGAATAAATTTCATTTTTATTACAAAAAATATAAAAGCATCATTCACCTAGGCTTAAAATACATCTTCCAAGTTGCCTTTGTAAAAATTGAAAAAAATGAATACCCGACAAAATTTTCGTATCAAACCTTTCATAATTATTCAAAAATGTTTTCAATTAACCGCGCCAAGAGTTTATTGTATTCTAAAGAGAAAATAAAAAGCAGTATTGTTCAGCTGAGTAATCTCAAAATCATTATAACATGAATGTTGGTAACAGTTTTGGTTGGATGGTATCACATACGTCACAATTGGTTGGATGGTATTGGTTTGGTCTAGTTTGGCATCACCAGTGTATGGGCTGCATTACATTTACATACTGGGTGTTTCAGAAATCCCTACCAATATTCTAGGGTATTGTTCCTGGGTGAAAACATGTAACTTATATAATTTTCAAACTCTCCGAAAGTGCTTAGTTATGCACACATCTGCCACGAGAGGGTCAATTAATTCTTGTGTAAAGTTGGCTGTGAAATTGAATGAAACTAATAGAAGGTCGTGAATTTGAATAAACAATCATCATTTATTCAAATTACATTTTGGTGAGTGCAACAGGCTCATGTCCTGAACTGGCCTCTACCAATTTATACTACACAGTCCAAAACAAGGATATGTTGAATCCTAAACTAATATTACAATTCCCACTTTGAAAAAATGAGCAATATTTCTTAACTTCAAAGAGAGAGATAGAGAGAGAATACCTTATTAGTAACCGCTATTTGAAATTATGTAATATTATAGAGAATTGAATTCATAAGAAGAAATTAATAATGTTCGGTTAGATTTTGTCTAAAACGCACCAAAACCTTACCATTAGAAATTAAATGAAACAAAACAGACAGAAAAAGTATTTTGATAAGATTGCTGGTATGTGTCCTTTAAATCCTGATTTGTTAGGTTTGGGTGCGTTTAAGACAAAAATGTTTTTTTTTGTCTCAGAATTCAAAATACCCATCAACAATAAGGTATCCTATTTCTATTATTTTGAAGTTAAAAAATGTAGGTTTTAAGATGATGGGTAGGATTTTGATGATTATCTCAATAACCATAGAAGAATAACCACGTAGATACAAATTCTTAACTGGTTTCATTCAATTTCTCAGCCGATTTTACATGAGAATTGAACATTAATGCCCGGGTTTTCCAAGCACACTCAAATTTGAGGGACCCTCAAGTTTACTACACTTTACTACATTTCCTATACTTGAAAATTTAAGGGCCCCTACACTTGAAAATTTGAGGGTCCCTCAATTTTGAGTGTGCTTGAAAAAACCGGGCATAATGCATGATGACCCTCAAATTTTAAGGGAAACTCAAATATTTGAGGGACACTCAAATTTTGACGAATCGTCAATTAACAGCTGACATTTCCTATACTTTTAACTAGGAGAGTTGAGGGGCCCTCAAACCAAAGTTGAGGGACCCTCACATTTGGACGAATGCTCAGATAACCAGCTGACATCATCTTTGAAAAAATTTATAAAAGTAATACGGCTATTTTGTTTACATCTACTTGTCGGTACGTTGTGAGGTTATGCATTTTCCAAATTGACAACTATTGAAGCAGGACCACCTAAATACCGGACCTGAGTGTACAAACAAGATGGCCGCCGTATGTGGTGGACTAACTTACTGTCATCAGCTAGGTTCCAGCTCTCTCTAATAAATTATTACTGTTTGAAATAATTTTCAAGAATTCAAATAAGGTTTTTATTAAAGAAGTAATTATTTGATAGGGTAACAGAACTTTATTTATTCTCATCACATGAATTCACATGCACATAGCTCAATTATCTTTATTGTATTCTAGCCTACGAATTCAATGTTCTCAATTTTTGCGACTTTGTTTGCTTGGGCAACTGATTATTATTTTTCATGTTGCAGTAAATGATCTACATGTTTATTCTCCAGTTCAGAAGTGAGCTCCTCAAATCCCATCATTTCAGTAATTGAATTCATCACGGAGCAATGCCTGATTCAGTTGTTCCTCAGGATATTTTCTTTTTGGAGGCAGGTTCACTACTTTGTAATAAGGCTGATTTTGAAAAATTGTAGGAAAGGCACCATCACATAGTTTTACTTTTTTCTTGGAACAGTCACAGACGAACCATATCTATACACAAAAACTTGTCTTCTTCAATAATGTCTGATGCTCTAGAATGATTGATACACACAGCCAAATTATTAGTTACTTCATAAGCTTTTATGGTTACACCTTGTCCACTTTTTCCTCAACTCTATTTCTTTTGGAAAATTAAATATTGTTACTATAGGCGGTTTTCTATAATAGTTCGATTTACACCCAGGGACAACAATTTCAAGGCATGTTTGATTGAAACTGTTCATACTTATTTAGTCGAGTCATTCTAGCTCAAAACAGGGGGTCAACCTGGAACTAATTGCAACAAAGTTGTTTTATGGTAGAAATGGTAGCTGACACCCTCCTATTTAACGTGTAAAAAATCCCACTCTCAACTCGTGTCGGAAAGTTGTTTTTTTGGCCGCCATATTGGAAAATTTTGCTCATTTTTTTTTTTTTTGAAATAACGTCAAAACAAAGCATCGGACGAAAAAACTTTCTGAACCTTTTTCTCAGTAAATAAAATTTGCAAGAGAATGGTGGTAAAATCATTTCTTGATCTTCACTAGAAACCGAGTTACGATTTTTCAAAAAATAGGTTAATTTTCAAGAAAAACTATAATCAAGTATTTTTAGTTTTTGCTCGCTCAGATCTTTGGACATATTCCTTTGAGTTGTTCAATTCAAAATCCCTCTGGGGATAATTTTGTCCTCTACAATTTGAGACCAAGTAGACCTTTCTCCCTTGTATAGTTTTTGAACTAGAGCAATTAAAAGATATCCTTGTATTTGAAAAACCCTATTTTGGGGGAAATGGTCTCCAAAAAATTTATAACGGGCTTGTATTGATATTTTCTCTGGTAATAATGTCTTTCAGATCAACTTCTAGCAGATAAGCTACTCACCGACCTGAATTTAGGTTATGTTCAATATTAAGGACCCTTCAAGGATCATAATCCAAGGATACCTCTAACTATTGTAAAAGTCATCGGATCTCAACAAACTATATCTCATTCTTTTCAGCTCATCAAGGCGGTCTAAATTCATATATCATTTGTCAAATTCGGTCAAAATTGTGGAAAATAACTTGTGAGAGAATATTGACTTTTCCATCATATACCAGAAAAATCCCTTTTTTTGCTTACAAATAAGTATATTTTCGAAGTCCTACGTTAAAAAATAATTAAAATACATTAAAAATGTAGCTAAATTCTTCCTCTTCAATCTCCTATAAATAAGTTTTATGGCATCATGCATTTGAAATAGTTGCATCAACAATGGTGAAATTCAAAACATCTATTTTTTAATGAATTGTCAATCAATCAATAGCCTCTAAATCAAGAATGGAGCAAGATTAAGTTACGTATTTGGGCTCAAATTGTAGAGAAAGATTAGTTTTACATGCTCAATTGTCTCATTGAACTTTTGAATTACTTTGTTCAATTACAATATGATTGAAAAGTGAAATGAGTAGAATTATGGATCATTCTTTACCTTATAAGAACTAATATTTTTTCCTCCTATTAAACAGATAATTGTAGTAATATTATATGCAAATGAGAGATAAAATTGTGTTTAAAAATTAAAGACTATTAACAATTCTTTATCATCAAGGACTTTGAAGATATACTCATTTGTAAGCAAGAAAAGACTTTTTTTTATAATGGAGAAGTCAATATTCTCTCAGGAGTTATTTTCCACAATTTTGACCGAATTTGACATATGATAAATGACTTTAGACCGCCTTGATCAGCTGAAGAGAATGAAATATGGTTTGTTGAGATCCGATGACGTTTACAATAGTTAGAGGTATCCTTGGATTGAGATCCTTGAAGGGTCCTTAATATTGAACATAACCTAAATTCAGGTCGGTGAGTAGCGTATCTGCTGGAAATTGATCGAAAAGACATTGAAGTAATGAAAATATCAATGTAGGGGAGAAAATATCAATACAAGCCCGTTGTAAAATTTTTTTGGAGACCATTTCCCCCCAAAATAGGTTTTTTCAAATACAAGGATATCTTTTAATTGCTCTAGTTCAAAAACTATACAAGGGAGAAAGCTAGAAACCGAGTTACGATTTTTCAAAAAATAGGTTAATTTTCAAGAAAAACTATAATCGAGTATTTTCAGTTTTTGCTCGCTCAGATCTTTCGACATATTCCTTTGAGTTGTTCAATTCAAAATCCCTCTGGGGATAATTTTGTCCTCTACAATTTGAGACCAAGTAGACCTTTCTCCCTTGTATAGTTTTTGAACTAGAGCAATTAAAAGATATCCTTGTATTTGAAAAAAAACCTATTTTGGGGGGAAATGGTCTCCAAAAAATTTTACAACAGGCTTGTATTGATATTTTCTCCCCTACATTGATATTTTCATTGAAATGATTCTACCACCATTCTCTTGCAAATTTTATTTACTAAAAAAAAGTTTGAGAAAGTTTTTTCGTCCGATGCTTTGTTTTGACGTTATTTTGACGTTGTTTTGACGTTATTCCAAAAAAACCAAAAAATTAGCAAAATTTTCCAATATGGCGGCCAAAAAAACAACTTTCCGACACGAGTTGAGAGTGGGATTTTTTACACGTTAAATAGGAGGGTGTCAGCTACCATTTCTACCATAAAACAACTTTGTTGCAATTAGTTCCACCTCCAACCCTAGAATGACTAATTGTAGCATGTTGCTGTAGGCTAAATTTTGAGTTGCAGATGAGTAATCTACGGTTGAATGTCATGAAATTGTTGATTGAAACGCTGAACAGTAAATAGGCTACACTTCGAATACTGAACACTCACTAGGCTTCACGTCATTTTGAATTTTAAAAACTTTACTATTTACACTTTGAATACTTTAACACTTACTACACACTTTGATTAGAACAAATCTAATTTGAATTTCTATTACATCTTAAATAATCAATTATAGAATGATAATCAATCAATTTATTATAAGACTCGCAAAACTTCACCGTGACAATTGTAAACAAACTCACTTAACTACAACTAAATACTCAATACTGATGACAGCAAGGCAGTGTCAGCTGAGTTGAGACTCCACCACATATCGGCGCCATTTTATTATTATTATTACCTAAATTTTCACACAGGCGCAGGTCCGGTATTTAGGTGGTCCTGATTGAAGTATCTTCATTAATTTTTCAAGGGAGAATCGAAATATATCGAAATATTCATGCCACAATTTATTTTGTCTTTATTCATTTAAAAAAAAATACAAAATATATCATGCAAACACTCGAAGTAGGCCGCTGCTGAATTTTAGGTTATCGCTTTGAACAGATGATTATATTATTTTGTTTACATCATGAGTACCGTATGTAAGCAATGAGAATGCAGATACGCTTCAGACATTTTTAATAAAATGTCAGCTGGTTATCTGAGCATTCGTCAATATTTAAGGGTCCCTCAACTTTGGTTTGACGGTCCCTCAACTTCTATACTATGTTACAAGTATAGAAAATATCAGCTGATTATCCGTCAAAATTTAAGGGTCCTATATATCCTACTTTATGTGTTATGCAGAAAGGAACCAACCCACATAATTGCCATAGGAACCAAACTAAAATTTTTGTTTTTTTTTCAGAGAAAAAGAATCATTGAGGCTAATTTTTTACTTATGGATCAATACTATGAAGAAAAGTGTTCTGTCAAAATTCCCCACCCCACCCATCTTGCTACCCCTCTGCACCCCTCAAAGTTTTAATTTGTAAGGGTTTCTTACATTGACTCTATCTCAGCACTTATTGGAAATAAGAAATTGAACTTTTTCTCATTTTTCAGTAAATGGAATTCTCTTTATTTTATGTCTCACCATTTCATTGTAGCTCCTGCGGTTCAAAAGTTATATAAATGGAAGAATGGTGGGATTCCCTAGATTTCTGCATGAAATTTTGATTATCTTCTAAATGAAAGTTCACAGAATGATTCTACTGGAAATGTATTTTATGAAACTTTTCAAAGCCTATTTATGAAATTTTTAGAACTTTTCAAAACCTACATTTTGAATGGTAGAAACATAATATATTTTTCTGAAATTTAACGTTAGTGTTAGTCAGTTGATTAAATGAAAAGCACTATCTCAGAAGCGCTTGGCGGATAGACTGATATTATGGTCTATAAAGTGAGTACTAAAATACCCCTTTAAATTCATTTAATTAAAAAAATTCATTTGGGGAAATTGTATGGAGTTGATTTTCTTCCCATTGATAACTAGCATGTTGGCAAGTGTCCTGTCTGAAGTCCCCACACTACCCCTCTTTTCAAGAATTCTTATATCACATGTGTCTCGGCACTCTATAGAGATAAATAGTTGAACTTTGTATCATTGTTCAGTGAATTCAATTGGTTTCAACTCATAATACATGTATTCATCATTAAGCTCTAGCTCTTGAAGTGAATGGTGGATATTCATGGAAGAATGAATGAAAAACGATGTTTTCAGCCGCTAATTTTCATTTTTTTCAAATAAAGGTTTACAGAATTGTTCGACTTATGTTCTACCTATGTGAGCTTCCATCATACTTCCATTACATGCAAATAACTCCTGAACCACATGAGCTATAGTGAAATAGTGATGACATAAAAAAGTAATTCAATTTTCTAAATAATGAGGAGAATTTTTATATTTTATCTTCATTGGTTGCTGAGATACATTCAATGAAAGAAATCCTTGCAAATGGAAACTTTAAGGGTATTTTGGGAGGGAAGCAAAGATGGGTAGGGGTGTGGAATTTTGGCAGAACACTTCTCTGTATGATAGTAATCAATGGTTAGAAAATTAGCCTCATATGATATTTTTCTCTGAAAAAAAACCAACATTTCAGTCTGGTTCCTAATAACAGAATTTCCCATTCCATGAGGGTGCAGAGGGGGTAGCAAGATGGGTGGGGGTGGGAAATTTTGACAGAACACTTTTCTTTATAATATTGATCCATGAGTAAAAAAATTAGCTTCATATGATTCGTTTTCTCTGAAAAAAAAGAAAAATTTTAGTTTGGTTCCTATGGCAATTATGTGGGTTGGTTCCTTTCTGCATAACACATAAAGTAGGATATATGTTTTGAGAAAGGAACCAACCCACATAATTGCCATAAGGGTTGATTCCAGTGATTTTTTTCATTCAAAACAGTTACCTAGGGGTTTATAAACCCAAATATTGAAAAATCAGATTTTTATATTTTTGTGGATTGGTTCCTTTCTATTAGTC